>CAOLHI010000098.1:0-600000 GCA_948474755.1 Ctenosaura bakeri
AAGTTACAAGAACCCTGTCTGGTATCCAGCCTGGTAACTCTACGACATTGTTGGACTTGATTGTATGTGTCTGATAGGTTCTTCGATTACAATCCCCTAATCAGAAGGAGGCCTGAGGTTACAGCAACCTTCCCCAGCTTCTCCAGACGTTACTTAGTACATGAGATGTTCACAGTACTTCCACATGGAACTTTTAATATGTATTATGCACCATTCATTGTGGCAGTTTCACAAACCCATTTTCTTCTGATTTCACAAGTTCAACAGGCTCAGAATAATAATAATAATAATAATAATAATAATAATAATAAGCCTGTATCCTATTGATAATCCTAATTGAAGTAGATCCTTTGATCAATGGAGTTTACTTAGGTGTTGACTCACCATTCAACAGTTCATTCAATTAGTCTACACTAGGTGAAACTATGAATAGGATTCAAGTCACCATTATGAACTTTATTTATATCATGCTTTTATCCTAATACAGGGAATCAAGGCAGCTCATACATTAAATATAATAATTAAAAACATACAAAAGTCAACATTAAAACTGAATTAAGTTATTAACCATACTTTAAAAATGCTCTAAAATATTTTTAAAAGTTAATACAGTTTAAAAACAATGCAGCACTTAGATCGCTTTTGTTAAAAGCCTTCGGTTCAAAAAACCTATCTGAATAAAAATATATTTGCCTGGTGATGGACGAACAAAGAGGAGACCATTGCAACCTCCCTAGGGAGAGTGTTCCAAAGCAAAAGGACAGCCACTGAGAAGGCCCTCTATCATGTCTCTACCAGCTGTACCTGTTAGGGTAGTGGGACCATGAGGAGAGATTCTCCTGTAGATGTCAGAGGCCATTTCTGCACTACACTCTTATTGTGCCGGCTGGCCCCTCCCTAAACTACAAACCCCAGGATTCCATAGGAAGTTGAAAGTGGAATAATCGTACTATAAGAGTGTAGTGTGGTAATGGACAGAGTCTGGCATAAGATATGTAGAGTATATATTCAAAGGTGTGGGTATTCCATAACTCCTCATTTCCAAAGTCCTGGGAGATGGTTTCGTCTGACATGGAAGGGATAGGATGACTTCCTTCACAGTGAAACACATAGCGGCAGCACTTAATGGGTGTCATGTTACAATTCCACAAGCAAAATAGAACAGCAATGACATATATGACAGCCGTCTCAGTCTTCTTCTGTTCAGGGAGTTAAGCTCTTTCATCCTGTGAAAAACAGCAGTAGTCATCACCCAACACAGTGCAGATTTCAAAGTAAGATTGGATCTAATCTCAGAAAATTGGAAATAATGAAAATTCATAGTTGCAGATGAAAGGTAACAATCAGTAGCAGACAACTCCAAAAATCAGCATTTCTAAAAGTTTTTATTTTTCCCACTGCTAGTATAGCTGGTCTGAATCTGCCCCGTTTTCATTTCACAAGAGATCTTAATCACACTACAGAGAAACGGCTGAATTCGGCAGCAAGGAATGGACAGAAAATGGCATATCCTGCAGTGCTGCTACAAGAGGCCAAAGTAGAAAACAAGTGATGGGTGATGGATTTAATTTTTCCCACTTGTGCTGCAGTTCTGACCAAAAGTAGCCCCCCAAGGCCATTTTCAGGTTATTAGCAACAGTATTCTGCTCTTTTATTTCCTTCAATAGGGGATTGGTTGTAAAATTCCTCTGTCCTTTGAGAATTTGCACTACAGATTTCCTCTTCTCTTGCAATATTTGACAGGTCTCCTGAGAGTTCTAGGATGTTACTGACATCCCTTTTATTTAATACCAATAAAGACCAAGTGACACATTAATTTGTTGACATAGTAACATTACTACACCACATATGTTGATTTAGTCCTGGAAATGCTTGAGCAAGCAGTGGTTCACAATGTCATCATTCTACTCCATTTGCGATCCAGAGGTGTACTGGAACTGTCGGAAAACCAATATGTAAATGTTAAAAGATCATGCTCATTTTGCTACCTGAAAGGGAGTGATAGGTTCCTGTTACCAGGCACTTTATACCACAACGTTTTGAAGAATTTAGAACTGAAGAGTAAATTTATATGAAAACAGAAATACAGAAGAAGGTTTATTGGATCTTCTTGTGTGTAAGTGAAAAGAGATGGAGAGAATGCTCTTGAATGTATTGGTGGCAGGATAAGATGTTTAATATGTGAAGTATGCAGAAGAATAAAGTCTACTCAACTTACTTTTCTTCCATCAGTGTTAGAAATTTTCCTGCATAGCTAGGCCATGATATGTTCTGCCCTTCTCTTCAGACCAAAGATAGAAGAGATAAACAGAGGCTACAGCTAGTGGGTTGTGCCAACATAGCACAATTTCAGACTAAAAATGAAACTTCCTTTGTTGTTTATGTCTTTCCAGAATCAGCTCATCCTGGGTGTAGTGGGAATCGATGTGGCTCTTAATGATATCAAGAAGCTGACACCACGATACAATGTGCGTATTTCCCTTATGCCCTTCAGCCTCCCTGAAGATTCAGCTGTAATAAAGAAAAGCAAGCAGACAGTGAAATGGGGAAATCTTTGAGAATTAGCTCAAAGTTTACCTTTGCAGAGAATTCTCCAAATTAGGTGTATTTGTTTGTTTGTGAACTCCATCTCAGGAGCATTTTCTCCTATATCCTCTTGAAGGCAGGAACTGAATTGGAAATGCTGTCCTTTGGTTTAGAACACCATATATACATTTACAGTGCAATCCTATACATTTCCACTGAAAAGTAAGTTGCATTGAATTCAGTGATGCTTAATTCCAGGTAAATGGCTGTAGGATTGCAGTCTTGCAATATAGGTCTGCACTGGAGGAATAGGTAGCCCAAAGGTCTGTAGACAGAATCTGCAGCTATGGATTGGAAGTTCAGTTCAATTCTTTCTTTTTGAGCTGTAATTTTTTTTTCCTTTTTAGAAAGAACTTGTATTTTTGTCTTCTTATCCAGTTAGGGGCCAATGGCTACATATTCGCAATTGATCTGAATGGATACGTTTTGCTACATCCAAATCTACGACCCCAGGTAAGAGCACAGTTTTTCTTCCTCTAAATGTCATTTCACACCCACCATCACTGACAAAATCTCATTGATCATACAGAATCTGGAATTCTGTTAGGGACATGCACATGCCTAACTGTTCCTTGGGCAAGTGGATATCCTTTGGAGGGGGTATTATGGGAATTAGTATTCCCTTGCTCCCTCTGCAGCATTCAAAGCCTCCCCTACAACTTAATATAAAGCTCTTGAAGCCACCCAAATCTGCATGGCTATACTGTGCTTCACAGTGAGAAGACAGTGTCCAAGAAACATCTAGGTACATTCCCATAGCCAGATGCACAATGATGTGGATCTCAGCTTTGATATCCTCCAGGAGTCCGAGCACTTCTGTAATCATTCTGGATCTGGCTAAGGAGAGGTAGCCAGTCTCCAGTCCTGCTGTCTTGCTGTGAAGCACAGAATGTCCACGTGAAGCAGCGTCAAGTGCTTTACAATGAGTCAGGGAGAGGGTATATGGCTCAGCATAGCATAAGTATGCATGTAGATATTTACACTATGCTGATAGAGGCCAGTTTTTCTGACTCAAGGATATGATAAAGCAAAATTACTTATACTCCAAAGACTCAAGGATATAACAATGCAGTCCCAGATGACTGAGATTAAGTCCTGCCAATCTAATACATTTTTTGTTTTTTACATTCCGCTAAACTCACCCCTTCCTCATTATCTGGTTGATCTTCCAACTTTTAAAATGAAGTTAGCCTTTCTGCATGCTAGATTGAATGTTCTCCCACTGGCAATTCGGATGGGCAGGTACAATAATGTTCCTATGAAGAACAGAGTATGTGCTTGCAACTCTGTTTCAATAGAAGATTTAATTCATGTTCTACTTGAGTGCCCTATTTATAATGATCTTAGGAGCAAGTATATTTTTCCTTTATTGAAGTCTTTTAAGGGAAATTCCTCCTTCGCGAAAGTTTGTTTTCTGCTATCTGATACTGTGAAATATGTGTCTTTCAGAACATCTAAATTTCTAGTTAGGGCCTTACAATTACGTGCCATAAAGAACAAGGAGGGGTATGGAAAATGATTTATTTATTGTTGATTATGTATTACATGTAAATTGGCTGGATTATCCTTTTTTATTTTATCTAATCTTATTTTATTTTTTTCATTTTTGTGCAATGGCTGGCTGCTAAAATGCAATAAACTTGAACTTGAACTTGAAATGAACAGGAGCAGCAATTCACCTTTTAAATAGGTGGCAACGGATTCTACACACACACACACACACACACACTCTGCTCAATATTTTTTTTAAAAAGATCATATTGTTTAAAAAAAAATCCAGTCACTCATGAGTTTTTGTTTTGTTTTTTGTTTGTTTGCCCTTTTTTCTTTTCTTTCTTTTTTTTTCTTTTTTTTCTTTTTTGCATTTTTGGTCCCAAATCTATCCCCAAATCCTCCCTGAATTACTGAGTGAAGAACTATGGTGCGATATCTGTCACTGAATGTTTATGAACACTGTATGTTGATGTTCAGTCCTGGAATACTGCAAACTGGATGTGCAAACAGAGTTCTGATGAGTTATTCTGAACCAATATATGAAATTCAGCTCTCTTCATCAATGTTCTGAAAAAGTGGAAGATTTAGGTTGCAGTCCTGTAACGAGTTACCTAGCAGTAACTCCTGCTGAATTCAGTTGCTCTTTCTTCTGCGTAGATCTGCCTAGGTTCCAGTGGAGCAACTCTAGAAGCCAACTAGGTGAAAATATCAACAAACCATCCAATGTCTATGATTATATGCCTAACTCCTATCAAAGTGTTCATGCTGCATACTCCAATAGGTATCTGCCAGACATTCCATAGCCTAAATCTTGTTGTCCTAACTTAGACCCATGGAATCAATGGTATTTACCTATATGTTGACTTACTATTCAACGATTGATTGAATGGACCTACTCTTGTTGGAATGAACCAACAGAGTGGCAACCAATATATGCCAAGTGCTTGTGTATGATTTAAGATCTTACAATTCATTGATTCATTGCACACTGTGATTTCAGTCTTTGTATACTAATCACTGTGACCCTAGAGCCAGGGTGGTAATCAGGAAGACATTGTTGGACTGCAACTCCCATCCACCTGAGCTAGCTTAGCCAAGGATGAGGGATGCTGAGAATTGCAGTCTCACTGTATCAGAGCTTAATATGGTATAGCAGTTTGAGTGTTGGACTGTGATTGTGGAGGCCGGGATTGAATCTCCCCTCAACCATGGAAACCCACTTAGGAATCGTGGGAAAGTCATACTCTCTCAGCCTCTAAGGAAGGCAAAGGCAAAACCTCTCTGAACAAATGTTGCTAAGAAAACCCCATGGTAGAGTCACTTTAGGGTCACTATAAGTCAGAAATGACTTGAAGGTACACAACAACACAGTGTAACAGCATCTAGAGGGCTGCATGCTTCCCACCTCTGCTCTAGAGGGCAGGAGTTCGTTCTTTATCAATTATTCTGCTTTTAGGTAGGATTTGATCCTGTCCCACAGCAAAATTTGCTAAGGCTGTGGGAAAGAAGCATATCTGGGAGCTGTTTCCAATGGCACTGGAACGGCCCTCTAGTGGCATTATTATGATCTAGAGTGCCCCAGTGGTGCAGGAGGCAAGGGAACAGTGTCTGATCTGCAGGGCTCCTAATTCAAGCTTTATGGCTGTTGGGGTCTGATTGTGTGTAGATGAGTATAATCAGCTGATCTGTGTTGATTCTCTGTGTTTATATTTACAGTGTGATTATTCTAACCTGACGATAAAGAGATTGAGCAGGGTTGGTTCTAGACATTCGGGGGCTGAATAAATCTAGTTTTCAGCTAATTATTCACCACTTTAGAGTTGCTGCTGGTTTGCTGTACTCAATGCAGAGCAGGAAATGGTGTTCTTGTCGGCTGCAAAGCACTAATTGGTGCCTTTGGGAACATGATATATGAACTTCCCCTTCACTTCTGGCAGGTGTAGACAAGAATTAACCCAACCCCTTTTATGAACGATTAGGTCCTTGAGATATTTAAAAAATAATAATAAAAGGAAATATGTGAATGAGGAAACCCTGGTTAATTTATCTCAGGGGACACTCTGTATCTATCAGGATGGGACAAGTCAAATAGCCTTCCAGCTCAGATACAAGTTGGATAAATCTATCATTAGAAGGCCAGCCAAGAATTAAGGCATTGAGAAATAGCAACAATCGGAGTGAGGATATGTTTCATTGGCAGAAACATCCAGCTTGGTCCATTGACATTATTAATAGACAGGTGATGTGGCAGAGATGGATGGATGCTACAACTATTTATTAAGCCAACTCAGTTCCTTTCAGATCAATAGCAAACAGCTCAGCAGCATAGCACCACCCAGAGCTTCTTTTTTCTCTGTGTGTTTTGGGCTGAATTTGACCAAATTCTGTGAAAGAGCTTCCTTTCAAGACAAAGCACTTCTCTTTTCTGACATAGACAACTCCTGATCAAAGGCTTTGTTGACACATAGATTATGCCTTTCTGGACATTTGGGGTTTTCTCTGTGAATAGTTTTGCTTTGTTTCTGGAAAACATCAGCCAATTCCTGCCTTTGGCAGTTTGTGATGGATGTGTTGATAGAGCATTGAGGAGGGGAGGAGGGGTAGAATTGATTACCTGTTTCTGGTCCCTTGGAGCATTATAATAGAAGAATGAAACAGAGATTCAGAAGTGATTGGTAGAATTCTACAAAGCAGTGTGATCAAATTCTATACAGACTTAACAGAATTGATCTGTTTTCTACCGTGGATGCTTTTCCTAGAGAAAAATCAGGGTAGAATTATTATCTCATATTAGTAGCTGCAGAATATTTGACATACAAAACCTATTCCAGCATTTCTAGGATAGATTCTGTCATGAAATAAATGTTATTTGACATCTTGACCTGTCAAATTCTACCTGAGTTCTGTCCTGACAGCACTGGTTAGAACAATCCAGTAAATGCTGAACAAGATGTAGTAGACTTCAGCTAAACTTTCCTTAGTTTCATATATTCTTTACAACAAACTGAAGTTCTGTGCTTTTAGTTCCTTAATTCAAATATAAGAATGGAGAGGACGTCTGTTCATTTCCTCCTAACAATCAGGGGTGTAGCTATGGGGGAGCACACTGAGGGCGTTGCCTCTCCACATACCCATTCTGCCCCTCAATAATTTTCTTTCTGTCCTCAAATTATAGCATCACCGAAAATGACACACTGAAAAATCACTCACTCTTAGAACACTTATATTTGCTGTGTTCACATTCCCCTGGTACCTTTGCCTACCCCTTTTCTTTGCATATCTAAATTTGATTTCTAAATGCTCAACTAATATTTAAGTTTCTGCAATGTCAGAAATTTGGGTAGGGGAGAACAATTTCATAGGGGTCAGATTTCTTATTTAGGAGGAGTGCTCTCCCCACCTGCTTTATAGTTACACCTCTACTTCTACTAAATCAGTAATATTTTTACAGTGGATCTAGGGCTGCTGCTTTCTGTCAGGTTCCAGGCTGATTCATATATACACAGAAGCCTCCAACATAGAGAAGGGAAGGGGAAGTCTGTCTGCCTTTGCGTGCCCAACATGTAAGCCTTAGAACAAGTGAGACAGAATTTGTTTTTTAACTTCTTCTTGTCTCCATTGGAGCCAACTGGAAGAAAAGAAGATGTATGCCTGCCTGACTTTGAGAGCCTTTCCACACTACACTGTTATAGTGCTATTATTCCACTTCCAATCTCCTGTGGAATTCTGGGGTTTGTAGTTTACTGAGGCCAAAGAGCTCTCTGGCTGAGAGTTCTAAAGGCCCCTCCCTAAACTGCAAACCCCAGGATTCCATAGGAGGTTGAAAGTGGAATAATAGCACTATAATACTGTAGTGCAGAAAGGCAGTTTGACTGTTAGGTGGAGAATTAACTAGATTAAAGTTAGAAATTTGCCAAATGGTAAAACTGGATCTCCACCAACAACCTGGAATGTTTTTATTTTCCTCCAACAGAGTTTTCAAATGTGGTAAGGAAAAGATGCTCTAATGAAGAGTATGTCTTTTTTAAAAAAAAAATCTTCTGACATTTTAGACACCTGAACCTCATAATATGTGAAGAACAGTGTGCTGTCATACTATCTGTATTATAAGAAAATCTAGAATAGGGATTTAATCTTCATGAATTTCATTCTCAACATTTCTTCCAGTTTCAGGCATTCTGCTTCATTTTACATCATATTCCTAGGTAAATTGCCCCCATTCAGCACTCTTCACCCCTTTCATAATTCTAAACTCAAAAATGTTTACTGTGCAAAAAAAAAAATACTGTAATGGGATACTTATTCTGCAGAAAACCATGCATGTGGTTTTTTCCTACAAAAATGCAGCACTTTCTGTGCATGGAAACAGAATTTTTGGCACAGAAATAGTTTCTGTGCAGAAAATGCTGCTTCTTGTATAGATAAGCTGTTTTCTGTAAACACAAAAAAATTACAAATTTTCTGCAGAATACATCCCAAGCAGTGAAGATTCTTGTCAGTCCAGAGTTCTCCTCATGAGCATTACCCAACGCTCAAGAAATGCATTTTTCAGGTTTTCTTTGAACATTTTGAACATGCTTTCCATGCCTAATTTGAAATTAAGATAAGTCTGACATGCTTACAGTGTTCACCATTTCTTTTTTCCTTTCAGATCATCAATTTCCAAGAACCTGTCACGCTGGATTTCCTTGATGCTGAACTAGAAGATGAGAATAAGGAAGATGTAAGGAAATGAGATCCATTTGACTTTTATTTTTATTTATTCAGTGATTTGCTTGTTGTTTTCATTAAGTATTTCTACCTATCCCTGTATCAACAGATCTCAGGACAGGATACAGTTAGTAAAACAATACAGCATAGACAATAATCCACAATTCCATATAAAATCAGAAAAGGTAAAGCAGCACTAAGCTACAATCAATAGGCTCTGGAACCCTGGTAAATAACCAAGTTTTAATTTGGCATCAAAAGGAAGTCAGAGTCAGCACCAGCTTTATCTCATTTTTGGCAGAGGTGCATACATCATTCATAGCATGTAGTTAAAGGCAAAACCATGCAACAAACATAAAAGTACTAATGACACTATGATTACATTTTGTTAAATGGTCCACTATGATTGACTGCAGATGTGCCCCACATGCGTCATGGACACCTGTTGGCTTTCCTTAGTAAACTGGGTGGTGCAATTACAAGAATAGTTGTGCAGGCATGTACATCCATGATTAATTGCATATTAATATTATAAATTGCATTTACTTTACAATACACCTTCATGTGTGATTTTTGCTTACAAATCTGCAGTCACCGAACATCAAGCAGTGAAATGTGATATGATGGTGTATATATAGATGGTGCAAGCAATTTGCTGCAAGAAAATTGTTTCTTGATAGGAAATTTGTCATATATTTATGTCATGGTTGCAATCCCAATAGATTTTCCACACAACTTTTAGATTGGATCTGTTCTTTGTAACATATGGTGTCTTTATGTCAGTACCTGAAGATACAAACAAGAAGGAGTTCGATTAGGTCTAGAATATTCAAGAGTATAATTCCTAATCCTATCAATGTAGTCAGGCCTCTGCATCCACTTGGAATAAATGGCAGAGTTTCCATTTTTATTGCCTATTCCATAGAATTAAACAGATTTTTGTGAGAGCTAAAATGAAGGAGAGATGCAAAGGGGTGCGCCTGGTTCATATGTGCCAGTTTTTACAATCGTGCCCTTTTTCCTTTCTTTCCAGATCCGAAGAAGAATGATAGACGGAGAGAAAGGGACTCGAAACTTCTGGACTCTGATCAAGTCTCAAGATGAGGTAAAAACTTCCTTTTGAGACTTTGGAACAACTAAAAGGATGAGAGAGGAATGATCTCTCTAGGAAAAATGTGTTGTCAGATTAAAGTCTGGATTATAGATAGCATGATTATAGTTACTAGGTTATTGAAAAGGAGACTAACCTCAGAATGTGTACATTGGGTGTACTGGAATTTCACATAGGAGTTCTGAACTGCCAACAATCAAGGTGATGCTGCTGGTGTGTTCAGGATATAAAAATTTGTTACAAAAGTTCCCATAGAATTCCATCTTGTCTCTCAAGCTTTTCAACATCAGCATGGAACCATCAAGTCAGGTCATCATCCAGCGATTTGGAAATGCTAAACTGATGCATGGATTCAGTAATGGATTGGATACAGGTCAATACACTGAAGTTCAAGCTAATAAGCTCTGTTCATAGGTAGTTCACATTCACCTGACAGGAAGCTGGAGTTTAGTTTCTTTTTGATGGATCAGCCCCTTCTCAAGTGTGATATTCATAGGTTAAGAGTGCTTTCAGATCCAGCATTGTTGATGGAACAGCAAGGTTTGTGGCATACGTTTTTTTCCACCAGTGCAGGATAATATTCTAGTTGTTTCCCCAGCTGAATAGAATGACTTGCCACTATTATTTGCTGATTCATTTACTAACTTAGAGTACAGGTACTACCATTTGTTGAATGTGCTTTTTGGCGATGCTTTGAAGTCTTCTTCATTTTTCTATTGCTAAAGAATACAGCAGCCACATTACTAGCTGAAGTTAATTACAGTGAATGCATCTTACTATTTATTTAACTGAAATTGTGTTTTTAATTGACATTTTTACAATTTTGTTGTATAAATCTATGAATATTTTACTGACAAATGTCCAAAATAAGCATCATTAGCATTAAAAAAATCTTTACTCTTATTTCTGTTCTTTTGAACCTCCAGAGATACATAGATAAAGTCCACAGGATGTATACCTGGGCACCTATCAAAAGCACAAACTACAGGTAAGCATCTCACTAAGAGGAGCATGGAATACTAGCTTCTACTGTCCTTCTCAGCTAAACCTCCACTATGGATGCTGATTTTAAAAAATTAGAATTTTAAGGGATATCTTAAGAAACCAGTAGGGTTTTATAGGTGTTCAAGTGGTGCTGCAATGGAAGAGATCATTTTGTTGTCAAGAACAAGGATGGCTGCAGTTGGTTCAAGCACAACTGAACCATAAACCACCCAATATTTCTGTAGCAGATTCCATACACATTGTAAAGTGATTTATACAGGACTTATTCCAAGTCCTGTGTTAGTTATGACGATCTGGCCTGACCCAAAGGAGGGGTACTGTGGAAAGCTCAGTGCAAGAAATTTCTTCTGATAAATCTATGAGCCCTGGTGGCACAATGGTTAAATGCCGGTACTGCAGCCACAACACTGTGAGTTTGATCCTGCAGGGCTCCAGGCTGAATCAGCCTTCCATCCTTCAATAGGTCAGTAAAATGAGTACCCAGCTTGTTGGGGTCAATTAGCTAAAAAAAACCCATTGTAAACCACTTAGGGAGTGCTTAAAACTGATAAATGGTATAGAAATGTAACTGCTATTGCTATTGCTAATCTAAAATGGGGCTCAAGCATTTTATTCATCCGGGGCCAGAAACCTTTTCCAGGCATTAACCTTTCCTTGAGGAGTGGAATGCCTGCAAGGGACAAGCTGTTACCCTGTATGGTGGGAGTCCCGGGGGGACACCCAAATAACCAAATAAAACACAAGATGGGGAAATTAACTCGAGCACTTTCTTAAGCTAGCGAGAGGCAGGGATCTTTTAACCCTATGTATACAGTGTCAGGTCAGAAGAGCAGTCAGGCAGTTTTAAAATAGTAAAAAGTAATAGTTTTATTAAAGGACAAACAACAGAAAAGACACCACATGCACACAGCTAACTAGAAATTGGAAATAAGAGTTTTCGGGGGAAATGGGTGATACGACACCTTTTCTCGTAGTCCTGGAGAAAACGGAGAGTTGCAGGGAGGAAAGCTCAGCGTGGTTCGCTGAGGGGCGACTCGCTGGACAAACCGACAGCAAGGTAGGATAGCAGTCCGGAGTGTTCCAGGGTTGAGCGGACTCAGTTGCTGGAACTGAGGGGATGGCTCGCCAAATACAGCGGCAGCAAGGCTGGATGGAATTCAGGAGCAATCCGAGGAAGGCTCGGAGTTGGGGACCTTTTATAGGGTGGACTGTACCTATAGGCCATGCCATGCTCGGTGAGAACAAAGGAAATTTGGAGCAGGACAAAAGCGTTGAAAAGGTCAGGTTTTACATGATGAGGTTAGCGCTGGATGACAATAGTATAGCCAGTATGCAAATAGCTTAGTATAAAGAAAGTGCCGGCTCTCAGCCATGCGCCTTTGTGTAGAGTCGCGCTTAAGCAAGGTGTGTCTGCAAGAAGTGGTCCCTGAAGCAACAGAGAGGCATTAATCTGCCTGCCTAAATGGGGATTGGAATGTCCAACCATTAACGGCCGTGCCTGTTTACGTGCTTGTCCGGTGGCCCTTGCAAACACATGGAGCAGGGTGGCAGAGAAAGGTCAAATGAAGGCCAAATAAGTTTGATATCAAGAGATATCTGGTGCTATCACCGGGCATGCCAGAACCGTGGTAACAAAGCATCTAGCTTGGAGCCTAATTAATACTCCTAGTTCCTTCCCAACTCCTTGTCTGTACTGGAAGGCTGACAGCTGCATACAGTACCTTGTGTGGAGGGATATAGACAGTGGTGATCCCATTCCAAGGGTCCTGTATTCAACAGGCTGATGCTGGGAGGTACTTCATTTCCAGAAATTCTGCATCCAGTATCATTGATCCTACAGATCCAGCAAGCCCCTGCTCATCTCATTCAGAGCCCAAGTGGATGCTCTGAGTGAGCATCCTACAACTGAGAGACTCTGCAGAGATAACAGTCCATTGTCACCCACCTATAATGGGCAAGAATCCCAATTTACTGTAACTGTCATTACCCCTAACTAAACATAGTAAGGTATATAAAATAACAGTTGGCAGAGAGACATTTAGTTTGGTTTGCTGTGTCTAACCCTTTCAGACACACAGCTAACCTATTTTTCAGCTTTTCTGTGCTCAGAAGAGGCAATACATTTGCCTGTTTAAAAGCTTGCTTTTTTCTGATCACACTATTGGATCTTAGTTTTCAGAATCTTTATAATATTTATTATAATGAACTAAGTGTAACATCCATTTCTAAGATGGTTATCAAATTTTAGTCAAAGAAGCTTTGCTGTGGATATTGTAGGGGGGGCAGCAATATGATCAGATCTTTGTGAAGAGTAGCTCCCACACAAAAAAATGCACGTTAGTTTTTGTACCAATATATAGAACTGATGTTCGGTGGCAAATTGTTCTTACAGTATTTTCCAGACTATTCCCTTGATAACAAACTCTAGCCCTAGGTGAGAGACAACACACTATTAACAGGACTAATACAAAAACCAATGGGGCATCAAACAGTCTGGCAAAGACAGTTATTCAGTCACAGTGAGTGAACAGTAGTCTGTAGAAAATTGGCTGCAAAACGGGGCAAGAGATCATTATCTTGACCTGCTGGATGAAGACCGATGGGATACTTAGCACCTATTGTCTCTGAAGGGCTGCCAGTCTATAGTCTGTGTGGTGTACACACCCATGTCTGAAGATACGTAGAAACGCAGGATGCAAGGATAGCATCTGTCGGTTTCAGTTGCACAACACAGTTCTCTAGTGAACACCATACATTTGAAGACATTTGTGTATTTCTGTGAATTCACACTGTAATGTAAATTAGGTAGCTGGCCTGCTTTAATGGTGCCAGGCAGCTGGGTAGCTACCTCTAGAGCTTTGGGTAAGGCTGCCATCTAGTGCATAGTTGTTATTGCAAATATCCTTATTCCTCAGGGATTTTCTAGTGCAGCCAGTTTAATGCCATATAGTCCCATAAATGCCTGAGCCAATATAAGAAGAAGATTTGTTCAGGTTGGCTCACCTCCAAGACATCTTACCTTAGAGAATGAGGCTAGAGAGTAAGAAATATGCACTGTCCATTGTGTGTCTGTATGGGTTCCATTTCCTAAATGCTACTGCACAAAACGATTGTGGCTCTAAGGCTGAGTTAGGCACATGGGAATAGTTAATATATTCAGTCATGAGGTGATCCCTAGCTCCTTGGATTCTCTAGACAGATGTTTATGCCTGCAAGCACTTTCTCTAATCTATGTTTATACTTTGTCTACAATGCTCCTAGTTCATACAACTCATGCCAAGGTCTATGCTTTTATCTCTTTTCCTGCCTATGTTCAAAGGTGGCAACACCATCATTAAAGAGCATGCCAGGAAAAGAAAGTACAGTCATCCCTCCACATTCACTAAGGTTAGGGGCACAGGACTCCGTGAAAGTGGAAAAAACATGAATAACTCTAGATCCTCCCAAACCGTATTCAACACACAAAAAATATGATCACCATATTCAACTCACTGCGGATTCCTTTGAGGCATCAGGGTTCCTTCACAAGGCAGAAGTGGCTGGCTGGTGGGGCTTACTGCCACCTCCACTGCTGCCCCACACCATTTTTAAGAGGGACTTAGAAGCCTCATTTGCAGTTTTTCAGTCTCACAAGGCTTGCAGTCTCTATTAAAAATGGCCTAGGGAGGCAGCAGAGGTGACAGCAAATAATCTGTGAATAATCAAATCTGCAAAAGTGAAACCCACAAATATGGAGGGCTGACTGTACACTGCAAATACCTAACAGAAGGAGAAGGATATGTTTTCCTTCTGTTAGATGGCTGCCAGATGCTTCTCATCTCAAACCTGGCAATCTCTCAAGGCATTTCCTCTCCGGAGGAATAACTGGAGGCAGTAATAGCAATTGAGTTCATGGTGTTCCTAGCAATTTCTGTGTGCATTAGATAAATGTTCACTATGTCCAAAGGCTAGTGTCTCTTGAGATGCCAATACAAGGCATACCTGTGCTCTGTTCCTTGGATATGCAGACACAGCTGTGAAGTCCACTCATCTCTGTCAACAGCTCAAGTACTACACTGGATAACAAATATACTTAGGTTTGTTTTGTCTAAGCCTAAAACCAGATTTCCCAACCTGATGCCACTTACTGAAGGAGTGGTACTGTACCCCTATCATCCCCAGATATCACACCCAAATGACATACTAGCTGTGAATGATGGAAGTTGTGATCCAAAACAACTGGAGAGCACTGGGTTTAAAAAGGCTTTCTTGCATCATCTAAACAGGCTGTTTTAAACACTGCCACAGCTATTTTAGAAATGTTTACTTTTCCCTGTCTCCTTTGTATCAGCCTAGGTTTAGTCTTGCCGCACTACAGCACCTATTACATCCGGGCCAACCTGAGTGACCAGATTCTCCAAGTGAAGTGTAAGTAGACCTTCCTTTTCCTATTGACCTTTCACATGCCCCTTGACCCTGAACCCCCCAGATAGCCTAAGGATGACTAACAGGAGACAACAAAACACCTTGTGATATTAAAAACCAGTTCTTAAAAAAAAAATCAAATTAAAAAAAAACAACAAGAACCCCAACAAATTGATGAAAAGAGGTTTCATTTTATTCCTGGAAGAATAATTCAGGCTTTCCAGGGATGTGAAGATTTTCTCATGATACGTTGCATAAAACCTTTTAAAACAATCCAGGGGAGATAAGGTTGAGTTGCTGCTTTATATGCTTTTTATGTACTAGATGGTAACTCTGTAGCAGCCAGTTGATTTGAAAGCTGGGGAAGTTCGCATGTTTCTTTCTGTTTTCTTTTGTTTTTATATTTGTTTTAAGCCATTATTCTTTTTATTTAAACTTTGAGTTTGTTTGTTTGCTTTTTCCTAACTAATAATTTACAGTTGATCTCTGTGTACTTGTGTGTTAGCCTCCCCTTGTGTGTGATCCTGGGCTTTGTTCCCTCATCACAGGGTGTGAGGGACTCCCCAAGGAGTCTAACATCCTGTCTGAGTGACCCTGGCTCCCTCTCTTTTTTCTTCCTGTGTTTATCCCTCTGTCTCTGTGATATGTCCTTTTTCTTACTTCTTTCTCTCCCTCTCTCTCAATCTCTTTTTCTCTCTCTCCCGCTCTCTTAATCTCTTTTTCTCTTTCCTTTACCTTGTGTAAGCCCTCTACTCCATACTTACACTATATTCCTTGTGGCTACTTATACTTTCATCCACAGAGCAGGTCCTTCTCACTAGATTACTCAGCACTTAAATAATGTGGTTTTAACATTTACTTGTTAAACTAACCATTACAAATTAAATTACTCAGTTAGCATTATTCTCATAACCAGAGAGTCTCACTGAGCTCAGTGGAACTTATGTGGGAGTAAAAATGCACAGGACTACAGAGTGACACATCTTAGAAAACCTGTATACTACTATTTATGCTTTGCTGATGATCAGTTGTCTCTGAAGAGCATAACAAAGCAAAGGCTGTATTGGATCCTGCAATATGTACAACTAAAAGGGCGAGTTCTAGCTGTCAAATATTTTGAAGAAGTACCATCCTCAAAAAATACATTTTTGAATACACTATTATCATATCCTCTGTGCACATAAACAGTTACCATATAAAGAAGATAGATGCTCTGAAAGCCTTTTCTCTGGCGTGCCAGATTTCCACATATACATTCACAACGAAGTGAATCCCCTCACATACTTCACTACTTTTTAAAAGTAGTTTGTTCCATTATTCATTGTGGTGTAGCACCAGAACTCAAAATGGACCAAGCAGACATGATCCACCTAACCTAGGATAGCCTAGAGTTGGTGTTTACTGTCTCCCTGCATCTGAGACCAAAGGAAACTGCTCCATACATACATACATACATCAAGGTCAGTAGCATTGTCATTGTACAAACTGGCAGTGGCTTCCCAAAATTTCAGGTGCCAGGGACCAAGCCTGAAATGCTTTGCATGGAAAGCATGTGCTAGGCACTGAGCCGCAGCCCCTTCCCCTGAAAACTGGTTTCAGTGTAGCACACCTAAGGGAACACTTTCGTCCTCCTCATGGCCAGCGGCCGTCACTGCTGGGCATTCCAGAACCATTGTGAAGGGGGGGAAATGGTGCTAAAGCTGGTTTTCCTCTTCAGGGAGTCACTCACAGGTTTTCCTTTTTAAAAAACTGGTTGAAACCTACATAAAACATCAGTTTTATCCATGCAGAATAAGGAGGACAAGGCTTGACCTGAAAAAAGAAAAAAAATTAAGCTAAGCTTTGAGTGAGGTTGCTTCTAGGTTTCCTCCACACCGTAGCAATTCTCACTAAAGATATGGATCACACACTACACTCTTCACATATTATAAGCTCTGGCTCATTACACTCGCACCACCCCTCCTCTGTAACTTTGTTTCTTTTCCTTCTCTCTCTGTCTCGGTGTGTGTCCTTTGTTACTCTTGAATTTTGCATGGTCTGCTAACTCAGTAAGAACATTTCTATATCAAGACTGTTGCAAACTGTTTGCTACTGAATTTCATTTTTTATGTTGGTTATCTAATATATATATCTATATATCTAGTTATATCTATACATTTTTATTGTTCTGTTACTGTGGCCTTTTATTGGTACTTTTATTATTATTATTATTATTTTGTTTCTTTTTCATGTCGTTTTTTGCAAGAGGTTTCCTTTCGGTATGATTATGATACACAATATTTTTATTCAAACAGCAATTGAATAAAATATTGTTTGTACCCCCTTCCCCTTTCCACCCAACCCCCCTTTTTTGTTTTCTGTTTTTTGTTTGTTTTTTCTTGCTTTCTCTCTCTGATGGATTCACACAGTACCAAGCAAATTGAAGGGCAAGTATTTTCAGTCTTAGACCACTACCCTTCCACCACCCCCTTCTCCCCACCCGTGTCCAGTACCCTGATCCCTCACTCCAAACCTTCACCGCTCCCCCTTACCACCCACCCGGCCTGCTTGCCCATTACCTTGCCCGTTTGCCACGCCTAACCTTGCAAATCACCACCAAACTGTTCCTCCCCTCCTTCTCTCCTCCTTCACTCCCTCTCCTCAAACTTTTCCACCCTTTATTTGAAAGCAACATGTCTTGTTATGTTCATAATAGCTTCACCACTACTGATCTCCCCACTCCTTCCCTGTGCATTGCTCAGAGACTCAATCCGGTATCGTTAAAGACGAGCCAATTTCATATGGAATTGTTATGTTGAATTAAATTAAGGTTTTTTGTAGCTAGTTTAAAATCCTGCTCTTCTACTTCCCTGCAAAAATACCTCCCCCCAACCTTTTTTCCTTTTTCCTTCCCTGTCTCACACTTTCCCTACAAATCTTCTTCCCCTGTCCAAACTCCTGTGCTTACCTTCCTCTTGAAGACAACTCAACCTGTATGGGACAGGGCTGTGCAGAGACCTTCAGACTCTGAAGTGTTTGGATGTAAGAGTCCACTATCACTTCTACAAGAAAACAGGCTTCCGGAGGTGGGTGGACTGACTGAACCAAAAAAAGAAACAAATCTCAGAGAGTCCACATTGCATACATTTCAGAAGTTTTCCCAAAGACTCATAATCTCTACTATGGTCTTCATTACAAATAGTCATTTCAGCAACAATTTATTAGCATTCACTAAATACCTGTGCTTCCCATTGATTCCTTAGGCAGAAGTGAAGGACAGCAACAAGATAATCTGAAATTTGGTCTTATATTTCCCTCACAAATTCATGAAAAATTAAGTCAAGTGCCTTCAGAATTCAGTTGTTTTCTAGTAAAGTCATGGGGCACTTGGGCTGGAACTGCTTTATATCCCATATAAAAAATGAGAGTCAGAGTATGAGCATTGCAAACAGAACCTGGATCTTCATATATTTCTGTTTCCTCCAGCTTCCTTTGTGTGTCTAGGAATTGCACTTCAATATAAATGTAAAATAGAATTTGAAAGTGCTGCTCACACACATACCCAATTCAAGTATGAATACCCATACAAATAGCCATATACCTTTCTGAGTCCACCTATCAGGACAGATTGTTCTCCAAAGTTTACACTGAAGCAGAATGCACCTAGATTAGAATGTAACTATATTTCCGCATCCATATTGTTAGGGTTCTGTATTACTAAATAATTTATACCCTCAGTGTCTGCTGTAACACTTCAGCCAGCTCTGATATGAGCAGAAAAAGAAAAGCATTTGTAATGGTTCCTTCATCAGTAGCAAAAGCAAAATAATGACAATGGGAGGTGAAGAGACTACAACAGTGCAGAATGGCCCAAGTATAAGACCAAGTATGTGCCCAAGGCACATGTAAGCCTATTACTGAAAATCTAATTTTATTTAGGAAAAGCAGAAGCAAGGACCAACTGCACTCTCAGTCACTCCTATGATTCAAGGTCTCCATCGTCAGTAACCATATAAAACTGACATTCAAGATGACCTGAAACAGCAAAGTTCATGTGATTAATTAGCACCAAATGCTATGAAACACAAAATAACAGTAAAGGGAAGGTTTTTATTAGACTGTGAACTATGAATCCAAAATCGAGGGCTATCTCCGTGTAAGAAATATGTGGCTCTCTTACCTTCCTGATCATTCCTGTCTGCCATAGGATGCATGCATTCTCATAGTCTGGTCTAGTGAGCCAAGAATCAGGGAGGTGTTCCGATAGCAGACATTATTTTCCATACTGATTAACTCATCTCACTTACAAGGGTTTCAGAGCTTAACCATCTGGGAGCATTGTGCAGGATCAAGACATGATAAGGAAATAATGGTTCTAAACCCATAGGGAGAAAAGAAGAAGCTCCCATCAGTCCAGTTAGTTATACATTATGGTATTCTAAAGAGTTACCAGCAGAAACCTGATCTCAAGCACTAGGGTTCTGTCTGTTGTCCTCAGCCCTGTTCTATCAGCATTGAGCTGCCTGCTCCCAGTAACCCTGTAATGGCAATGCTGATGGAATAATTACTTAGTGTTTTTGTATCCTTTCCTCTTCCTCCTTTCATTGGCTTGTATCCAGACCCTGCCTTACAGTCCTGTTCAAAAACAACAGTCCAACCTATGGCTGTGCTGCCCTGACAAGGGCCACATGTGTCTTGCAATGCATTGTGGGAGACCTTGGTGGGGGAAGGAGAGGAGTTCTAGTGGTCTCACAATAAGTCTGCTTGTATTGATATACAGTACTTGAAGGGGCAATTTGCAGCTAATATGAAAACAGAACTGTGCTAAGGTGGTTTGAACTGTTATTAAACATGAGTGGGTGTCCTTCAGAGGAAAGCCTGCAACAGCTATCCATCTCTTTCTCTTTTTCTCTCTCCTGCTCCCTCTCACTCTTTTTTTTAACACCAAGGGTGAGTCATGTACCGTAAATCTGAAAGATGTTAAGAGTGCTGAATGAAGAGCTAAAATAGTAATCCAATTCACCAGGAAGAAGATATAAAAATAAACAGTTGAATTAGATTCCGACAGTTCTATGCAGAGAACTAAATCTGATTCCTATAAAACTTGAGCTCTTATCTTTTTCCTCCAGACTTGGACTTCTAGTACTATCATCCCTAGATAACACAACAAATAGTGAATAGTGATGGGAGTTGCACTTCCATTTGGAGGGCCACACATTTCTGCTGCTGCTCCAAATTTTCTCCTGTGGTGGTAGAAAAGTGAGGACTTTTTAAATCAAAAAATGTAATTTCCTGTCAGAGTTAAGACATTTCATTTGTAGCACAGTGAAAAACTGGCTCCTACACTAGCTCTCTCTACAGCAGCATGTACCTATAATGAAGGAGGTTTGCAGCGGAATTCTAATAATATCTGGGTGGGTGTGTCTGTGGCATGCTTCTTGGTCCTCAGGTGACTGCCCAAAGTATACAATTAGCTCCAGACTTTTAACAGCCCCATTGAAGGCCTCAGACATTCCAGTGCCTGCTGATAAAAGTGGTACAAAAATATAGTGCTGCTTTCGTATGGCTCTGACTGCACAAGAAGCAAAAGTGTCATGATGCTACTAAGTGAACATTTTGTCCCCTGTTCCCTATTGAAAACACACCAGCCTGACAGCAGGAGAGCATGGCTGAGATACTTTAACAACTATCCACCCCTAGAACGCCCATCCATGGAGTTTGTCCCTCTGTACTGGCCCTGTGGATGAAAGCAACACCAGGTCAGCTATGGTGAATGCTCACCTGCTTCCACTGCTCTGCTTAACCAGGAAGAGTCAAGAGATGCTGCAGGGTGGTTGAATCCATATGAGGGTGCTTAAAATCAACGATCTGTACCAGAGGCAGTGCTGTCAGTGGACTGCCACTGAAAGAGTTTAACCAAAGAGGATCAGCTCTGCGGGTCTCCCATTTGGAACGCTGAGTGAGCACAGTCTGGCAGTTAGTCTGTGTATTATGACTGCTTGTCATAGGTTAATGTGTGGACCAAGTGAGTTATCCCTGTGGCTGTCACTCATAAAGTAAAATGATTCCCTTATATCACAATAAATTCATCCAGTGAGGGTGGAATATAGTCCATCCTGATGCTAAATTGGTGGTGGTGGTGGTAGGGAATCATGACGGCATGCAGATGTTGCTGGACTAAAATTTCCAACATTCTTCACCTTTGGCTATGCTAGCTAAGGGTTGTTGAAGGATGCAGCTCAACAATGTCTGCAGGGCTGTACATTCCCACCTTGGGCTAAATCCAATTGTTAACCTCAACAAGAGCAAATCCATTGAATGAATAGAGCTCAATAAGTCAACCCATGTGTACATATCATTGATTCAGTTGGGAGTAACAATTTTGTTTAGCCTTTGGTAATATAAATTATTTCTTTCACTCTAATAAGAACAGGGTTGTGTTGTACCTTTGTGATTATTGTGCTTTTTTGATCTTCACTGGGCATAATGTTATATGCCTTAGAAAAAAAATAGTTAAGCCATTAATTTGGAGTAAAGTCTGATGTGCAATTAATTTGTTATGTTCTTCATAGCTGTCACTGTCCTGCTGCCAAGTCTAGAGTGTTAATTAATTATCACCAACGGCTGCTGTGCTGTGGGGATCTGAGGATTAGAGCTCAGATATGCCTGGCAGAGGTTGATGCTTGTGGATTTGGCATTGCACAGAAGGACTAGTACAAAAAGAGTTAGATAAATTCAGGCTACCCCCCCCCCAAAACTCCACCTAGCCTTCAGTCCCAGAGTGGCCATGTTGGCTAGAGGATTCTAGAAGTTGCTGTTAAAAAAAACTTTTCCAACCTCTGCTCTAGATGAGGAGAAGGGCTGCTGAGGTCCACTAGAGTTTGATCTCCATTACCTGATAGCCATTTCAAGCAACATCCCAGTTTGAGTGAGGGATCAGGAGAAGATAAGTATTCTGTGGGTATAGTTATTGACTGCCTAAGCCACCTTCACTGAGCTGATAGACTGTGACTATGGCCATTTCCTCACTAGACTATTATAGCACTATTATTCCATTTGCAACATCCTATGGAGTCCTGGGGTTTGCAGGTTTGGGAGAGGCCGCCTGGCCTCTCCCGAACCTGCAAACCCCAGGATTCCATAAGATGTTGCAAGTGGAATAAGAGCACTATAACAGTCTAGTGCAGAAATGGCCTATGTCCAGGTATAATTTAGAGTACTTCCAGTCTTTTTATTTTGGTCATGTCAACACTTGTTCCAAAGCCCAATTTTATACCAAAATTGCAACAAGGCATTGGATCTGGTGTTCTGTGTTGGACTGGCAGATGATCCGTAGGTTGGCCAGTTATTTCTTTGTTGTGGACAACTTCTCACCACCTTGTTATGGATTGAATCATGGTACCCAATAAGCCTCAGCAGATATGAAGGACCAGTTAGAATGGTCACCCAGCCCTGCATTGGTAATGGGTTCAGATGTTTCTAGAGCACCTGGGAAGCATTTGGCTGCTTCCTATGGTTATTCCTTTGAAGCCCTAATGGAATCCTAGAATGAGAAACTAAGTTGGGAAGTAGAAAAAATAGTTCTCAGATGGTCTCTCTTTCTTGCCAGTGATCACAACCTTCTCTTGTTTACTGTGGAGCTGGTGCTGAGGCAGCAGAACAATGGCTGGAGCACAAGTGGAAGGAAATTTCATGATGAATCTAGAAAACCCCTATGTGAAGGCCTGTTCTGTAGCACTGAAGGTATCAGTGTCTTCTTAGCCCTTCCCTATTATCTCTGTCACTGAGCTTTTCAGAGTGGCAAAGGGATTGCTTCATTCTAGTTTCTGTTTATCTGGGGCTAGAGAACTTGAGGTAGCATACTGTGAAAGTTTTGTTCACTACTTTGCAAAGAATTGGTCATATTCATTGAATTCAGCTTTGGGATCAGTGTCTACAATAGAAGCACATAGTTTCTCAGCAGCAGCAGTTATGAACACTCAAATGTCTTTGATGCAGTACGTCCCACTGCATACCCACTTGATTCCTCTCTGCCCATTTTGGCTGGTATGTCAAATGTCTAAACTTTCTTTGGGTTGAAAGGATGTAGGGTGTGACATTGCAAGGAATAATCTTTCTAAAACCATAGTTTCAGTCTTCTTATATTGGGGAAATAGAGTTGCAATCACTAATTTGATCATTTTCTTAATCATGAAAGGCCTGGCAAATCTGTGCCTAACGGCTGCCTTCTGAATTCAGTTCCTTAGACTCTAGATCACAGTGACTGCGATCTTTTCCCAGCTCAAGGTAAAATGCCTCTCTTTCCTGCTGGTGACTTTCTGAGCAAGCAAACCAACCTCCCCACCCCCCCCACCCCCACCCTGCAAAATTGTAATTCCTGGAAAAGCTAATCAAGCAAGCAGTAGCAAATCACATTTATGTCAGATACTTCTGGATGAAACAGAATGTCTGGCTCAGTTCTATTTTGGTTTCAGACTGGATTCAGGGCAGAAGCTGATTTGATTTTCTAAAAGATGACCTATACCAGGAAAATGCAGGGAATACTGGTTTGATTGATTCTGCTAGATGTCTCAGGAGTTGTTGATAGCAATGAGAATGCTGTCATATGTTTGCTGTCATGCTGCAAACATAAGAGCGCCCACGTGAATTAAAAGCTGAAGAAATGGCTTTGCAGTTTCTCACAGGATAGCTTTAGAGAATGGTGTTTGGAGATTAAGGGCTTTTCCGCACTTGGTTTTTAAAATGGGGCGGTGCGTCCTCCCACGAGGATGTTTGCATTTGGGGGCGAACTGAGTTCGGACTACTTACCATATGTCTGGACTTCAGCCCGCTCCGGAACGCCCATAACTGGTCGTTCACCGTGCTATTGAAAGTACGATTGAAACAGGACTTTCAATAGTTCGGCGCACCCCAGTCCATCGCTGTGCAAAAGTGTAGATTTGCAGGCTCACGCCAGTGTGAACCTGCAGATCTTCCGGGGGTGGGCTTCCAGCTGGTGACCTTCTCCGGTTGGTGGCGAGCCTCCACCAACCGGAAGCCTCCATTTTCGTCCCCAGAGAGTGCGTAGCACGGGCATACGCTGCTCCAGATCGGCGTGAGTCATCGAGGGGGAGCGGGCCAGTCTGGTGAGTAATGGACAGCCCCGTTTTCCCCCCAAAGTGCGGAAAAGCCCCAAATCTGTTGCTTGTTAGAACTGGTCCACTATGGTTAAGTTCTACATGAAACTGTGGGGTAGAGGGGTCATTGCAGGATATGGGGCACATGTCATCAATATGTTGATGACACCCAACTCTTCTTTTCCTCAGCATCACTTGCAGCATGTTCTTCCCTGAAAGGATGTAAGAGGTCAGTAATGGGCTGGATGAAGATGAAGCTCAATCCAAACCAAGAGAAAAATGCTACTATAGGGGCAGGTCCATTGATCTATGTGGGATATGCCAATTCTGAATAACAGGGAGTACCTTCTGTTAAGGATCAGGCTTATCAGATTATTTGTTTCTTTTAGCATGATTCTTTGACAGGAGAAAGGCTAGGTCAAGGCATTATGGAAAAATTCTTATGTTAGCTCTAAAAGGAGTGAGAGAGTGGCTTCCAAATTAATGTTGCAATCCTATCTACTTCTCATCAGCCAGGCATAGAATTGTACAGTAAAACAGAGATATGCAATTTAAAAAACATAAGACCAATATATCCTCCCTTCTACTTTGCAGGCATTGTGAATGACCATAGGTTGGTGGTGATGATAGTGTTTTTCTTTACTACTGTTCATACTAACTAACGTGAGTTATGGAAAAAAGAGAAGCCACAAGAATTCATAACTATTCTAATTGTATAATTAGACTTAAATAGACTGAATCCCTCAGAACCTGGTAACATCTAGGAAAATATCCCTAGTCAAATTCACTGGTTCATTTCTTTTAAAGGTGATCTGTACCATACTAGGTTCACTGAAAATTATACAACTCAGTTCTTTAAAAAGAAGAAAAATGAAAGCATACATTTTTCAGTTTTTACCACATTAGAATAATGTGATTGCTTCCATGGATGCACCTGTGGAGTGGTGGTTTCTTCAGCTGTACCAGTACAATTGAGGACTTTTTGAACATGTTGATGTTGAGTGTACATAATGTGATATGTGCCATGTTTGCACTTCCAACTATTTATGTATGTATGTATTTAATTATTTAATTTATATCCCACCTTTCTTTCAGCATGGGATTCAAGGGGCCATACAATATGTTAAAAAGGCAATACGATTAAAGTAATACAAAAGTTAAAACTCTCAATTAAACTAACTTTGATTTTAAAAATAAAAAACACATTAAAACATCATTAAAAAGACATTTAAACATAATAAAAGACAAACACTACATCATCACCCCATGAAAAGCACCATCTGCTGCAACATGCCAGAAACCAAATGCATCCTTAAATAAAAAGTCTTTACCTGCTGATGGAAAGACAGCAGGGAGGGGGCCAACTGGACTTCTTGGGAAAATGAGTTCCACAATTTAGGAGCAGCCACCAAGAAGGCTATATCTTGTGTCCTCACCAGAGATGCCTAGGAGGTTATTCAAATCAAGCCTAAGTCATTCAGCCAGGTGTGTACATGTCAGAAACTGAGAGATGGGTAGAGAAATAAAAATCTCTCAGCCTGTAGAAGAGCAGGAAATGTTCCATACCTGTTCTGATTATCATCTGGTTGCTCCTGTGAAATCTGGAAGAGTCTGTTTCACATTCAGGCTGAGGAGGGATGGCTGTTGCAGTGCTTCGAGACCACTGTCAGCCAGAAGGCAGCAGCTGCACCCTCTACAATGCATTGCATGTTACCTCTATCCAGTGGGTAAGTCTTTGGTTGGACTGTCTTCATAAAGGACCCTGGTTTGGCCATGTTGATGCCTGAAAAATAATTTTTATTAGAAAATATTGTTTTAGTAATTCTCTTTCCGTATGAGCAGAGCATGTGATTTCTTTTCTTTGTTAACATCGTAATAAGAGAGAGATGCCCATACAACTTCTGAACATACATATATATGTATAAGTATGAGGATATATATGTGTGTAGATGGAACTACAGAGTCCCAAAGTGATACACAGACAATTGATCAAATATATTTAATTTCAGACAATATAATATCTTTGAAAAAAATACAACAAAGTATCAAAATTCTCCAAACACTGGCAACATATTGGCTATAACTTTCCTTCTTGTACAATGCTGGTTATCAAAGAATATTCTCCTTTCTCTCTTGTTCAAATTAGTCAGTTGTTTTGCCTCTTTTGTTGATTCCTGTCTATTCTCTCTCTTTCTCTCTCAATCTCGATCTCTGTCTCTCTGTTCCCCACCCCCAACCCCCCGTTCTCTCTTTCTCTTCTTCTGTCATATTCTGAGACTGAAGCCGTCTTCTCCTTCCCTCATTTCAAACCCCCGCCGGATAACGTTACCTTTCTGTTGCAGATTTTGAATACCTGCTGCCAAACAGCTTTGAGTCCGAGGGACATGTGTTCATTGCTCCAAGGTAGCTTTGCGTGTGAGCTTGTTGAGGTGTCCATTCAACCACTCTCCCCTCACCCAACACTGATCCCCAGGACTGGTTCAGCTCCTTTTCCCACCCACCCCACCCCTCTCCTGCCACACCTTTAAATATTCTACTTCATCACTCCCACCTCTCTTAGAGCTGACACCTCTTCATTGTGCCAAAGTCTTGGTCATTTCTTTTTCTTCTTTTCGTGTCTTGTCGTCTGCCTGTGTGCCACTCTTGAGACTACAGCTGCCACCTGCACCTTGTTGAGACACCACTGTGGTTGGCAGCACAGTGGTCCTGCCTTCTCTTCACTCACCTACATAAGAAGAGTGTGTATATATATATATAAATATATATGTATGCCTGCATATCAGATATATATGTACACATACATATATAGGTATAGTTTCTGAAAATCTTTGTGCCAAAAAAAGAAAAAAATTAAGCAGCCATGTTTGGATCATGTTGAGCTCATGCCAACATGTTAGTTAAATCTGAAAAACAAACTGTTTACTCAAAATTTATATTACGCAAAAAAAAAAAACTCTAGAGACAGGAAAATCATTCAAAGCACTACTTAGATTTCCTTTGGAATAATTTTAGGTTATATTTTTCCAACTCCCGAGTTGTTTGCATCAAATGTTCCATTCTTCTGTTCAACATACTAGGGGTATCTATTCCACACTGCTATTTCTGACCCTTGATTCTTTAAGTAAAACCAGTGTTAAAAACCAGGATGATATGAAAATTATTTCTGATCACATTTTGGGATTTCACAAACATATAAAAATGTGGATAGCATAAATCACTCATTGTGACATTTTTTCAGTGGAAGTATTGCTTGAGTTTTTAGAAAGCCATTGGGTTGTGTAGAAATTATTTTAAAATGCATAAAATTAAGAAATATAGAATGTGGCTACCAGCCTTTTGGGAGTCATAAGGAATTCAGTCATAATGAGAAAATACTCTATTGAAATATATTTGTTTTTCTAAAAAAAACTGTATCCTCCAAACCTTAATCTTCCCAGTCATATTCTTCCAAATTTTTTGGCTTTTTTAAAAAAAACAATTGTTATTCACTGCAGAATAGTAGTTAAAGTTCTGGACTATATTTGGGAAAACTTGAATTCCAGTCTCCCCATTCACTGGTCAAGCTCACCACATTACTTTTGTCTATATTTTTTAGCCTAATCTACTTTGGAGAGCTGATGGGGAAATGGGGAAGAGCATGTATAGAGCCATCTTGAACTCCTTGGATATTCTAAAATGTCACAAATAAATAAATATTGTGGGGCTTATTGGCAATGTAATGTTAGCCAAAATCCATTGAATGGTGTGACAGTTGGCCTTTGATAAAATTACAGTGGTCAGTCAGCAATAATGAGATTCTTTTGGACCTTCCTCTAGAAGATGACCAAATGCAAAAAATAGGACAGAGTTCCTACCCTTTTAGTAGTTGTGTAGAAGCAGAAATTTCAGTAGGCGCACCCTTTTACAGCTGTAGGATTTATTGTTCTGACAGTGCAATCCTATATCTGTGAACTAAGAAGTAAGCCTTATTGACATCAATGAGTCTTACTCCCAGGTGTTTATAGGATTGCATCCTAAAGAACATTCCTCTTATACCAAACTTTTTATACATTCTGCCCAGAATAAAAAGTAAACAGTCAAAACAGATGCTTTAATAGCTACAGATGAGAGAGTGGCTCCCCCCCCTTTCTGTGGTAAGCAGCTTAAAAGCATATATCAAACAAGTAGAGAGTTTTATATAATCAGGATCCAAATCAGCATTCAAAATCTCATTTAAACTGAAGTGTAGACAAGAAGCTGGTGAGGTTTTCTTAAATGAAATGTACATTTCTGTGAGGTTGGGCTTCTGTAATATAAAGAGGAAAACTAAAAATGCCCACCTGTCCCCCTTGCAAGAAAAAAAAATCTTGCACCCCATTGTCTAACCAGCTTTCTCTCTTGCTATCTCAGAACAGGCAAGTGTCCTGTAAATTAAGTCATAACATATCAGCTTGTGAGAGAACTCTTCAGTTCTACCTGCAATATCCGCTAAACTTTCAGCACCAATTATACCAAACAGTATGCTAATGTGACTATATAACAGCTCATCAGTTACTTATATGGGCAGTAGCCCACAGTAATTTTCAGAAACCATATATCACCAATGATCTATTTGTGGGTGTGCAAGCACATATATTCGTACACATGTGTGTAGATATATAGGTGGATGCAGTGTTGTGAACTAACAGGTCTTTGAGAAGCAAAATGATGTGCGTACCCAGGATGTCAGAGCACTTGCAATATTTCGATAGAAAAACAAGAAAATAAAACTTGCATCTCAGCTACCTCTACTAAAATGTGATTACAAACATTTACAGGTGAACACAGAATCTTGTCCAACCTCTTCATACAAACATGTTTTAAGTACTATTGCAATGATGTAAATTCGTTTTCCAGAATCTGACAGGTGGGAAGTATAAACAGTCGCCTGGAGGTATCTGTGACATGTACATGATTGCAAGATGTTCCTGTCCAATACAAAGGCCTATGCATAGCAAGTATGGGGTATAAGTGGAGTTCACTGTTTATCTATAGATCTACACTGCTATTTTTCTTGGTCTTTATTAGGCACTGAAACAGCATGTTACTGAGTCAACTACAGTACATTAATGAGTTTTAATCAAGTTATAGATTCCACATGCACTTAACCGACACACCTTTCCCCAATGATTCACAGTGTTAGTTCAGTGCAACAGTTAATAGTACAATCACCAGGTTGAAAAGAAGAGAGAGGTCTTCCACTTTTAATAGTTGTATGAAAAAAGGAAGTAGAGCAGGGGCAACTTGCATGGCAACCTGTACCTGCTAACGTTCCTTCTTCTAGTCAGTTGTTCAGGATGGAAGACCTCTTTCACTCTGCTACTAATTTTGATTGAAATATAGCTTCTTTTGAGTTGACCAGTTTAGAGTTTATGTAACACTTGATATTTTCTGGAAAATTCACCACATATTTCCCAAAATACTACAGCACAAAACTTTAAGGGCCTACACTAGAATCCAGCTCATGCAACTTTCTTTTGAGGAAAGGTAAATGTTACTAGATAGGTTCATGCCACACAGGTATGGCACACGTGCCTTGGAGAAATATGATGCAACCAGAAATAATCTCTATCCATTCTTTCTATATGACTTAGGAATCAGTGTGTGCTACTGACTCACTCTATAAGCTTCCTTATGCTCCTGATCTTTGAGACACTTCTAAATGAAGTGCAATTGCCCTGCCCCATTCATATAATTTTATGGCAGGTCCAAATTATATTGCCTTCCATTCTTAATCTCCCAGCTATTCCCACTATTTCATCCATCTTTATAAAATTTAGTTACAAAAAACAGTGCCTTTTGATTGGTAGTGCTAGACTGCCTAGAAGCATGCTCTCCTGTTATCTCTCTCATACCTTCTTGCAAAAGGGGAGTCCTGCAGTCCTAAAGTGATGCACAGCACTTCCAAATTCTTTTTGAGCATGTCTCAATATCACTTGGAGCATTCTGTTGGTAATTTTATCAGTGAAGAGAAAATCTCCATGATTGCTCAACTCCTTGTAAGGCTTATCATGGGTGATTGACTTCCAAGAAGTGGACTACAAGTTGCCTATTGTTACTCTTGCCTCATTCAGGCCTAGGTAAACATGTAAAGATACAGCACAGGTCTAGGTAGTATCTTGATTGTTTTGAGCCTCAAGATTTGTCAGTGGGGGTAATAAGTCAAAATCATGAGCCAATCCATCTAAATACACATCATGCCATGCATGATGTGTTTTGTCTGTTCTGCATGTTTTCTCTCATGCTTCCTTTCTCTACTCCTTCCTATCCTGTCCCCCAACTTCCTTGACAGGAATTTTGCAAATTTAACACAATACAAAATGAAGGCAGGTGACTTACTGAAGATTTTGTCCATAAAGAATAGTGGCATTCATGTTTAGCTATTTGGTTTGACTGAGACTAGAGCCAATGATGGTATCATATTTGGCAAAGAGAGCATGTGCGAAGTTGAGCACTGAGGAAATGCAACAAATATGCACTTATTAAGAGCTCACTTTTTTTCTTTCTGTCATTTTGGAGGAAACAAAAACTTTTGTGTTTTTATATTTAAAAGAACAAACTAGGCAATCCCCTTCAATTTGTTTGTCATATCACTTGACCAACATCTTTTTCCCTCTTCTATAAAGAGGCAGGTAAGTACATTCATTCCACTTATATAAAATGGACGACACTTACTAGGAATATCCCAGGACCATTATCAATGCAAGAAGCTCAGAAGTCTTTCCTCCAAATTCACTGCCTCCTCTCAAGCATAGTCCTTCAGAGTCCAACTACAAATAAGTCCTTAACCTGCTCTCTTCTCTACTCACTTCGCAAGTGCTCCTGGCTACTCAGTCAAATCAGAAAGTGTTGTACAAGATAGAGAGCTAGACGTATGGTATATGCAGTTTGCATGGTTGATAACTTCTCATGAAGCTTGTCTCTCCATTGGCTTACAGTGTATTCCACTTGCATTTCACATACTTAGTCCACAGGACTTTTTGCAAGTGAAAACTCTGGTCAGCGTAAAGAGGAGGAGCACACTGCTACCTCCAGAACTCTGGGGGCTGCTGCTTGCTACAACCACTACTGAATTTGTTATAGCAGTAGAAAAAAAATTAGTTTTTCTTTTTCAACAAGATTCCATCTCTTTTGTATATAATTTATAAGTAAAATCATCCTTCCAAGAGGTTTCTGGGGTGCAATTCCACTTATTTAGGTATGCAGGTGTTGAACACCTTGTTTTACAGTAAAAGTAGCTCTTTTTTGCTGCCACCACCACTCTAGTGACAAATCTGATGGCAGTGGTGGCAACAGAGATCCAGGCGGTGCAAAAATCAGTAGGGATGCATGTTGTTCTTAAACCAAATATTGCTTATCTTGGTCTGCCAGGAAGTTGGGGAGATATGTTTGCAGGTGTTAAGCAGTGACGGGAGATATAACAAATCCATCTGCCAGTTCTTCCTTACAGCCTTCTGAAAGGAAGAACTTTGGCTTTCTTCACCCAGCCCCCATTTTCCTCAAAAATAAGAATAGTAGGATGAGGCAAAATATTTGGATGTCCTCCATAGAAAATCTCCCACATAATAGATATTTTCTCTCTAACACATGTTTGGGGAAACTAGTCTCCAACTTGCAGTTCCACTCTTAATGCATTTAGTCTACTTCTTAATAGTAGCAATCTATTACTTGAATCTGCCTCATTCAGTCTGCAAATCACCACCTTCAGTCTGAATCTTAATAGCAGATATCATGGCCAAAACGGCAAATATTTGGACTCTTCTTGCTATTTCTCTATCACCTGTTTTTTTGTATCACCTAGTTTGATTAAGAGTTTTGGATGACTCAAAAGCTTGAGCATTTTGTGGTATTTTGCTTGGTCCTAACAAATATATTGCCGTGATTTCTTTTTTAATTTTTCTTTTTTATTGAACTAGTATAGTTATTAGTTTGTATGTGTGTGTGTGTTTTATTCAACTCTTAAATCCTGTACATTCCCTTTAGTGTGAGAATCAAATAAAGTTATATTCAGATATACAGAAAGGTATGAGGTGGCATTGTTAAGCAATTGACATCCAAGGCAGTTCTTTCTGTATTGCAGACAAGCAAGTAACTGCCCTGTGAGAGAAACATAAAAGGAAGGAGCCTTAGAGTAGTTGCTTAGGGCCTTTCCACCCTACCCTGTTATAGTGCTATTATTCGACTTTCAACATCCTATAGAATCCTGGGGTTTGCAGTTTAGGGAGGGGCCTTTAGAATTCTCAGCCAGAGAGCTCTTGGGCCTCAGTGAACTACAAACCCCAGAATTCCACAGGATGTTGAAAATGGAATAATAGCACTATAACAGTGTAGTGCAGAAAGACCCTTAGACAATTGGCAGGAAAAGTCTCAGTGAGCAAAATTTAGGGCTGCATTTCTTGACCATTTATATGTAGTTTGTGCTATAGATACATCTTTTAGTTTTAGATAAGCCTGGCTTCTCTTGTATCCTTCTGCCTATTTGGGGATATAGTTGATTTTTAGGTCAAATATGTCTGAGACAGCATTTTGGAAATAGTAAAGGGATGTTATTCCCAAAGTTATAAAAATGTAGCTACAGAGCTACAAAACGAGGACGCTACCTGCCCCAAAACAAGAATTCTGCAATAAAATTTTCCTTCAGTCCCCAAATTTCTAGCATTGCAGAGAGTACAGCACTGAAGATCATTCACACCTAGAACTCCTTATATTTGCTGTGTTCATGCACCGTTTGTCACTTTGCCTGTCCTTTTTCTTTGGATGCCTAAACTCTTTCTAAATGCTCAACTGAAGGTTTTAGAAATTTCAGGACTGAAAGAAAATTTAGTAGGGCACAATTCTTATTTGTGAGAGCAGTCCCCTCATTTTGCCCTCTCCCCAGCTACACCCCTGTCTGTGTCCCTATTGCCTAATTTCCATTAGTTTGTGGTATGAATGACATCAAACATCATGACCAAGTACGGTGGCCTCATTGGTTGGAGCATTTTATCCACCTCTTTGTTTTACAGCTGATGTGTCCTAGAAAGAAGAGCTGTTGCTCACAGGGGCCCTTAGCAACATCATCTATACATGTTCAGCGTCCTACTGAGTGGAACAAACATTGTTTGTTCAACTCCAACTCAGACGGGTCTCCTCCAGCGTGACCAACAGCGAGGGTGAAAAATCACTGTAGTACAGTGATACCTGGACAACTACAGGTTTCCCACCCATGTTTTACTATGACCAGTGAAATAAAAGTTAAAGAAATCTATGACCAAGGCTAGAGAAAAAGGTGGATGAAGAGAAAACTTCACCACAGAACTGCAGAACCAAACGTTATTTGAGATCCTATGCGTATTTTCCTAAACTGCTTAATAAAGAGAGAAACTTTTCTAACTGGAATATTCATTGGACTATTTGCAAAGATTGCATGAAAAGATAGGTTAAGGTAGAAATTTCCAGACCAAAAGTGAGAAAAGTGTATCCCATCAGCTGTTTCTATGGCCAGTAGGACACACCCCAGCCTTAATGTTTTCAAAAAAACAAAACAAAAATGAAAACAAAAATTTGCTGAGAATAAATGGCCTCCCTTTGCCTTAAAATGGCTGAAGTGGTACAAAAATATGATAAAGAGACTTTAAGCCACTGATTTTTTTTTAAAAAAAAGGACTAGCACCATTACTGCACAAGTAAAAAAAAAACTGTCATGCTACACATGGTTCTACACAGTACTGGGGGCTGTGTGTTAGATGGAATTATCAGATGATATTTGATGGTGTTGTTGAAGTACAGGAATGAGTGAATGTCACAGGTTTTTTATGTTACCAATAAATTCCCAAAGACTACCCAGTGTTCCTGCATAAATTGACTCCATATTATTTTTATAGTCTTCTAGTTCCTCTTGAGAGGAGCCATAATAGCTGTGGTAGAAATCCCAGATATCACATTGTCTTTAAGCACATGGCTGTCCATATCTCTTGGCCATGTCCGTGCATTAAAATTGGCATCAGTAGACAGAAAGTCACACTAGAATGTTCTGTGTAGACAGCTGTTTTGAGAAACTTCAGTTCTTTAGATGTGTGTCTTTCCCCTACTTATGCTCTTCTGCTGGCTCTTTCTCTGTCACACACACACACACACACACACACACACACACACACACACATACATTCAAAGACAAATTCCAAGTGTAGGTAACTATTGATATGTCATTGTACACAGCTTAGCTCTGCCCATACATCAAACTGGAAACCATGTCACTAACAGCCACTTGATAGAGAGAAGTATTAATACAAATAAATAAGTCTACAAACCTGCCAGGTTCATTATTTCAAGCCTGTAAATGGACATAATTGAAATTCCTTTTTTAGAATATAGAAACAGATATTATTCAACATGTGCTGTTATGCACAACAGCAACATCTCTGGTAACTGCCTCACCCACGTTGCATACAAAGTCATGATTATACCCATTCTGAGAGAAAGAAAACTGACCGTAACTTTTTCATCCTTCCAAACTACAAATCTTTTCATCGTAACCCCAGAGAATATTGCAAAGACCTCAACCTGTCGGATAACAACACTGAATTCCTGGAAAACTTTATCGCCCTCATGGAAAAGGTGACGCCTGACTCCAAGCAATGTAAGTACCCCAGGAACATGCAGGGGACACACAGACTCATCTTGAGAAACACCAGGCACTGTTTGGGTGAGAGAACCCAGGGAAATCTGAGAAGGAAAATAATATTTCTGCTTTTCAAGTTATGCAATAAAATAAAAAGGAACAACATTTATATTTGCTAAAACTAATTTATAGACATCAGTATGGGCAGTTGAGGTCCTACAGGTGTTGTTGGATTGCATCTTCCATGATCCTTTGCCATTTACTATGGTCATTGGTCTAATGAGAGATTCAGCAGTAGCTGGGGGGAGCACAATCACTTACCACTGATTTAGACTGGGACTGATGACAGTGTAGCCTGTGGGCCACAGCAGTTCCTAGTGCCATTTTGTGGCCCTCCAGGAGCCAAACAGAATTTCAGTACCTTTGTAAGACTTTCTTCCTTGAAGTATCCTTGAAGTCAATTTCAGAGTCACCTCTGGTTAGGAAAAAAAGCCTCTTCGGGGACAAAAAGTTTCCAAGGGAGCAAAAAGTGGCAAAATTGTCCCTGCAGAGGCCATGTGGGGGCCAAAAAATGCTAGAAATTTGTGGCATGGTTTGGAGGCAGCAGTGAGCATAGCCACCAGAGACCAGAACCCCCCCCCCCAATTTAGACGAAGTATACCCTTTGAATGTTTCTGCAGAAGGAACTGGTATGGGTAACTGTAGCTGCATCCTATGCCTGGAAATGGTAGTAATATCAGTTTGCCTGTATGGCATGAAAGGTGGGCAAAATGTGGTCCCCCAAAAGTATAGTTTAATTATCCCTAACCATTATAGCCAATGTTGAAGGATGATGGGAGTTACAGTCCAATAATGTCGGCTACAACTTACCCAGCTAATATAAATGATTAACAATACCCATGCAGATTAACAGATGCATAATGTAACCCTTGGCTTGTCTCTTCAAAAATAAGATTAAGTCCCATGGGGCTCAGCACTGGAAAGTTGCAAACCCAGACATTTATTAATGCTACTTGCCAGACTGAATGTAACAACAGGTACAGAAGCCTTCCATCTTGATCTGACTGTGTCAGGTCATAAGTGTGTATGAGACTGGTGCTCTCTGGGTCTAGCACTGTTATTACATGTCACAAAAGCACCATAGGAATGCTACCTGCCTGCTCCTGAGAGAAAGGAAGACAGCTCATTCCACATGGAAAGCATGGGAAAGAGTGAGATTTCAGTGCAAGAAATGTAGAGATTTATTAAACATGGCTTAATTTTCAATAATGAAAAATTAAATTTGGAAGGCAATCAAATGTCCTTCCTCAGTGTTTTTTTAAAGATAGCTTGAATTGGAATATGTTAAGTATACTTCAGGTGTTAAAAGATTTGATCTAGAAGGATTTAATGGTGTATGGGTTGTAGAATTACTCTCTACTGGCAAAAACAAAAGAAAGAGCACCAGTTGCATGAGGAAGGGGTCTGGAGTCCACCAAAGCTTATGTCAAGTAATTTTTTTTAAAGGTTGAAGGTACTACAAGACACTTTTTTATTCTGTCTGTGGGAGATGGCTTAAATCAGATGACCTCGGGGTTTTCTTCCAAGCCTGCCTATAATAGAAATGCTGTCTGAAGCTCCTTTGTTTCACCTTTTTTTTTTTTTTGTTTCACTTTGTTTCACTTTTAAAGGGATTTTAAAGATGGAAGCATTCCAGGCATCTGCCTCTGCACATTTCAAACAGAAACACATTACTTAGCATGTTTCCATCAGTGATATCACCACCACCACCACTGCATGGACTAAGAAAGAGGGAGAGAAGGTTCTTCCTTTCAGCAGTACCATTGCTGAATGGGGCAAGCAAGTGGAGAGTAGAAGGTGCCCACATATATTCCCAGAAGATGTAGTACTGAAAGAAACGTCCTTAAGCATTCAGGCTTAGAGCAGAAGTTTTCAACCTTTAGTCCTCCAGTTGTTCGGGGGGGGGCTTCATTTCCCAGAAGCCCCAGCCAGTATGTCCAACAGTCAGGGATTCTGGTTGTTGAAGTCCAAAATACATGGGTAGCCAATATTTGAGAACTACTGGCCTAGACTCTACAGCCTTCTTGTTAATGCCTCTATATCAAGTGAAAGAAAGGGTGTGTACCTACTGGCTTCTCCAGCCCCATGGTGGCAGCAGGGTGATGCCAGAGGTTGCCTGTCCTTCCAGGACAGCTTAGGTAACAAGACTTGGAGTAAAAGGGTGGCAAGGAATATAGAATACTGAATGCAGAATACAGCATACAGAATGACAGGAAGAAGAAGGAGGAAACCATGCATATACACACATGCTTCCCCTCATCCTATTTTTAGGTACCTCTCAGGTAACTATAAGAGCAAATTCTGACCCAACAGACATCAGCACGACTGCCTGAAAATCCAGGACTGAAGAACAAGTAGGAGCAATTGATCTAAGCTGATTAATTACAAGCAGGTCTGATCGACTTCCAATACTGAGAGTACAGAGAGTGTGGTACTAAAGAGAGTCATGAGTGATAGTGCAAGGAATAGTGCAGATCTAGAAAGTACAGAAATACACTATCTGAGCTACCCCTCCATGGGAACACTTACAAAATTTTCAAAAACACATCAATAGAATGTAAAATTAGGTGAGTATTAACATGATAAAGGTCACATGGCAATCTCTGAATTCTATCAACCAGATATCCCCTTTGCAAGCCCTATAGGCACTAATTAGTGAGTGATGTCCAACTCTTGCACTGTTGGTTTGTTGCCACCATTTAGTCATTGCTGAAGCAGGTAGAGAAGGGTTTTCCAAGGAACAAGAAAGAAGGCAAACCAGGAGGGAAGACAAGGTGGATTCTCCAGGATCACACTTCAAATGGGGAGAGATCCACCTCATGGATATCTAATAAGCATGGTTCTGCATTGAGAACATTCATCTTTCTTTCTCTCCTTCAAGGTGATAATTTCCTCCTTCACAACCTTATTCTGGACACAGGCATTACCCAACAGTTGGTTGAAAGAGTATGGAAGGACCAAGATCTAAACACGTAAATATAATTTCAACTTAGGGGTGCTTCATAGGCCAAATGTGTTTGGGAACCCCAGTTGAATCCCATTTTGGGAGAAAGGCTGGATTTAAATTCAATAAATACATAAATGTATTTATTTTCCAAGTGGGAGCAGGGAATACTTTTAAAAATAACATAACGCAATTTTTACACTGAAATTCTTGTTTTGTAATGAGAATTTGGCTAGCTCGTGCAAATGGGGAAATCATTAAGTACGGAATTCCTTTATGGATCACTAGACCAGTTAAAGGAATTCCGTACTTAATGATTTACAGCAAGGGTGGGGAACATAAGCTGCAGATGTTGAAGAACAACTGCAACTCCTGTTAACCCTAGCCAGAAGAGCCAACGATGAAAGACTGAGAGCTGATAGGAGTTGCTGTCCCTCTCTTTGATCTAAAGCAGTGTGACTTGCCCACAGAATAGCAAATAATAGGAAAGGAACAATAGAATCCTAGAGTTGGAAGGGATCGCAAGAGTTGTCTACTTGAGGAAAGATCTCTCCAGGAAAGAAGTGACACTGAGAGTTGGGTTGGGTGTAGCCAAGGAACTACTGGGAGCAGTTTGTGCTGGCAGAGTGCTACTCTTGGCGTAATTGGAAACTTGCTGTCTGTGCTACTACAGTGTATTACACTGTACTACACATGTATTAAAGAAGCCTTACAAAGATAAATCAGTGAGGATTACGATGTTAGCCTAAGCTGGAATTTTGAAACATTTCTTTTTTGGACAGCAACGCTCAGAATCCACAAGCAAACACAATCACTGGCCATGCTGACTGGGATGTTCTGGGAGTTGTAGTCCAAAAAAATAACTTTTCAAAGCTATTCCTAAAGCCTATTCTGTACAGTTGTAACTTTCTGCCTTTGCCTCCATGTAGCTATAGCCTCCTAGCTGTGTTTGTTGCAACTGATGGCGGCATCACCCGTGTTTTCCCTAACAAGTAAGTGCTGTTTTTTTTATTTCCTTGTGATCTGTAAGCAGCAATGTACAAATAAATGATTAGGAAGAGGAAAGCGTTAAACCAATAGTTCTCAAACTGAGGGGCAAGACTGTAAAGGGAGTGGAATAGCTGCTCAAGGGGGCACAAGAAAAATCAGTCTACAAGTACAGCAAATGTGAAAAAGAAGGGCAGGTGTGTGTCCATTGTTGAGGATTGATCGATCTCTGCAAAAGAGCTGTGCAAAGCATCTTCCACTGTTATTCCTTTCTCCAAACTCAGATGTAACAAAAATCGGCTTCCCTTTTTTATGGTTTTCCCACTCAGCTACTCTGAACATTCTGTCATTGAGGCAACAGGCATGTGCCCCTTGGCAACCACAAGGCAGTCCCTCGAGTGGAGAGATGGAAGTGAACAGAAAAGGTGGAGACAGAAGGCACAAGAGGCCTGTAGGATAGAGAGGGAGAGAGAAGGGTAGGATAGGGCATGGGCATGATGTGGAGTGGTGGAGCACAATGTCCTCATGTAGATGTAAAGGGCGTCACAGGAGTGAAAAGTGTGAAAACCACTGGGCTTCACAATTTCCCTTCTTCCTCCCAAAGTAGGCTGGTCCCCTGCAAATAATCATGGAGCTACATGTAACTGTCCTTTTACCACTGCATATTAGGGATCATCTTGTGAATCATAGAGTATATCCACACTGCACAATTACAGCAATTTCGTACTGCTTTAACTGTCATGGGTCTTTCCCATAGAATCCTGGTATTTGTAGCTTGGTGAGGTACTTAGAATTATCTAGTCTACTTCCATTAACTACAGCACTAGAGCTTTCTAAATACCTTACCAAACTATAAACCCTAGGATTCCTTAGGGCAAAGCTACAGCAATTAAAGTGGTATCAAAGCACTATAATTTTGCAGTGTGGGTAGCCCAATGTGCTGAGCCACTTCCCAGATTCTTATCATTACCTCTGTCTGACTGAAGGGGAGGTGCAGGCCTAAATCCTATTTGCCCCAACTAGAGTAGGCCCACAGAATCAATGGAATGTACAAATTCCCAGCATTGCAGAGAGTGAGACAGTGAAAATTGTTCACACCTTGAACTTATATTTTCTGCGTTTGTATTTTCTCAATAATGCTGTCAGTGCTTTTTCTCTGGATGCTTTAGCTGCATTTCTAAATACACAACTGAAGTTTTAAATTGCTACAATGCTGAATATTGGGGGCTGAAGGAGAATTTCACTGAGGGACAGAATTCTCATTTTGCCCATTCCCCCCATAGCTATATTTCTATCTGCAACACTGAAGGACCCACCTGGTAAATAAAACTTGTGTAACACTTATCCTGAGACTAGAATCCATTGGTGTTGCTAACTGCTTTCTTCAGAGGAATATAATTAATGGGAAGACACAGTTAAAACAGCTGAACTTCCAAGGATTCAGAGGAAGATGAAATGCCCTTGACTCGCCAAAGAAATATTGACTGGGGAGAGTGTATAGCATAAATCACCACCTGTGAAAATACATGGCGGTTGCTTCACAGCACTCAGAGGGGATTACAACATTATACAATTGACCTTATATCTGAAATTACAACAACGCATGCTCCCCTTGTGCAGCAGCAAATGTGGACTGGAAAGAAGTAGAAAAGTTGCAGATCAGGGTGCTGTTCTTCATTCTCTGGTGGCTTAGGAAGCACAACTGTTTGTGCAATTGTTGTTGTTGTGTTCCTTAAAATCATTTGCAACTTATGGCAACCCTAAGGTGAACCTACCACAGGTTTTTCTTGGCAAGATTTCCTTGAAGGAGGTTTGCATTGCCTTAATCTGAAGGTGAGAGAGTGTGACTTGTCCAAGGTCACCTAGTGGGTTTCCATGGACAAACGAGGTCTCCCAGAGTCCTAGTTCAATGCTCAAAATACTATAGCAACTGAGTCTCTTTAGAAGAGCAAAAGACCCCTAATAAGAAATTCTCAGCATCCTCTCAACATCAATTACACATGCAGAAAAAACCACTTGGGCACCCATGAACTGAATATGTCCATTGCACATTGATCAGAAAAGTACATCTACCTGCATATGTCACTAACAGGGTGGCAGCTATAGTCTGGCAGCTATTATGTTTTAACAATTATCTGTATGGTTTTTAAAGTTTTCTGAAAGCTAAGTATCTCTAAAACTTGACAGGTAGACAGTAAAATGAGCCTGCATTGCTTGTGACTCATTGAGCGTAATGCAACTTGCCAGGGACAAGATAAACATCTTGTTTTGTGATACAACTACAACTGAAAGAATATGTGATTTGTCATCCACCCATATCTGTTTGAAACGGAAATGGCTTCATAGGGCACAGTAAACAGGACAAGGACAAGACAATTTGCTGCCTGCAGCAACGGACAAAGTCAACAAGACTTCAGCACTGGCAGGAGAATAGCATTTACCACTGAGGTTAGGAAGTTAGTTTAGGGTGAGCAGAACAGGCTAGGTGACACACAGCTCTATCCTTCAGGTAAAAGGAATGGCTAGTGAGCTCTGGAGAGTTGCCCCTTCCACACATACCACAGCATTTGCTGCCTAAGATGGTTGCCTCACTCTGCCTGATGGTAGGGCCGGCCCTAGAAGTAAATAGCTTGCAAGTATGGCACATTCATTTTGGTAGGTTTGTACTACCCTGGTTAAAACACAAAGCAGGATTGTAATCTTGATGAAAGGGCATTAAGATAAGGCTGTAATGTCATCCAGTGCATTCCAAGGTGGAAGGGATTATTCATTTAAACATTGAAAATGTATTAATGTATTATGAGCATTTAAACTCCTGCAACCCCAAGAACATGTGGAGAGATTACCACTAAAAAAGCTCTTCATTACATCTAACTTGTTTGCCCTGTTGAATTTCTTCTATGGGAAATGAAATGTATGGCAAAGGTTTCTGACATTCTGTTGGACTGGCTGATTTTATTTCAGAGCTGCTGAAGATTGGGAAGAATACCGGGAACCCTTCAACACCAGCTTCTACCGGCGAAGCCTGGATAACAAAGGCTATATCTTTAAACCACCTCGCCGAGATGGTAAGTATAAGGAACTCCAGGCAGAAGGTACTGGCTTATCCTGCCTTTAGCTTGGATACACATTAGAAGTATGAAGCAACATAATTTGGTTGGTTTTAAAGTTATATTTAAAGGGAAATCTGGGATGTTCTCACTGGTTTTTATTTATTTAATGTTTTTACCTATTGGGTATTGCCTTGGTGGGTTGAAAGGTGACGAAGAAATGCCTTAAATAAACAAACAAAATAAATAGTTCTTTTCCTGCTGGGTAAAATTGCTACAGCTTTTGTGAACTTTGTTCTCATTTGGATACTGCTTACAAAAAAAATTTGGTGGGAAAAAAAAGTATGTTGTGCAAAATTTTGTTTTTGTGCAAAAAAATTATTTAGTGCACATGTTTTTAGGCAAGTTAAATTTTTGTACATATGGGCCTTGGAATGTAAAAGGTCATAGAAAAATGTACACCTTGGGGATGTGTCAAGTATTGAAACATGTTCTTGTTCAGAACAAGAAAATCTACAAATATTCTTTAAATCCCTAGAGCTGAAGAAATTGGTACCACTAGTCTGATTCTGTGCTGAAAAACAAGATATTCTGTTTAAGGACTTATTACAAAGACATGAGGAGTAATGTTTACTGTTTCTGTAGCATTTTCCTTCATCTTGCTCTTGGCCTGGTTCCTAAAGAGCTCTAACACATGGTAAGCAATCAGTCCTATCATGTCTGCAAGTACTGACCTTTGCAGCTGAGAATTCTTGCTACCTCTTTGCACTGAGGAAAACTGCTAAGTTAAAAGAAAAAAAGGAGAGGAAAGGAAAGGAAAGGAAAGGACTAATGTATTTGTTGTAGTTCATCACTTGCCATATATTATGCAGTTGCTATCCATGAGCTAAATATATTTGCTAGACCCAGCTGGAGTAGACCCATTGAATTAATGGGATTCATGTAAGTATGAACTTACCATTCAGCAATTAATTGAATAGGTCTAATCTTGATGGGTTTAGCCATTGGATTTAGGCCCATGTCATAGGCAGAGGGCATTGTCTAAGCAGAAAAAGTCTAGATGTGGCCATGAAGAGTAAGGTGTTACTTTCATTTTGTCAACAAGACAAAATTAAGAGCAGACACTGGCAGGAAGGCAGCCCTTCCCAGAGGGGTCCAGAGATGTAGAGCTTTGTCACAGAACCCAGAAATTTTGTTCTAGCAGTTGTACTATGCCACTACCATCCACTGCAACAAACAAGGTGGCACATCTACTTTTCCTCTTCTTCCTATAGCCAGCTACAGAGGGCTGGAGCTGGAAAACAACACAATTGGGATCCTTGTTAGCACAGCTGTTGACCTCAATTTTGGTGAAAAGCACCTGAAACCAGCAGGTAAGATTACCAAGGTGTTTGTCTTTAATAAAGACTATCTTGACTTTGAGTTTCCTGATTCTGATAGTTTAACCTGGCATTCTAGGGCTCTGAAACTATTTATAGCCTCTAGAAGTCCACTGGAGATATAAGCCAGAGTACTGCTGGTTAGTCCCAACTAGAGTAGACCCATTGACTCAATTTTTGCATGGTGAATCAAAAAATAAGTAAATCCCATTAATTCAACAGCTTTAGTCCAAGAAGGAATAATAAAAGGATTTTGGCCAATAATTTCAGCTTATAAAATTCCATTGCAGTAACTTAAAATTTCAGTTAGATGTTTAGAAATAGAGTTTAGGCATCCAAAGAAAAGCGACAAAGTTACCCAAGAAATGCAAATACAACATATATGAGAGTTCTAGGCATCAACAATTTCCAGTGTCTCATTCTTTGCAATGCTAGAAATTTGGGGACTAAAGGGAAATTTCATTTGGAGGTGATTCTTATGGCAGGGGCAAAGTCCTCGTTTTTCCCCCCAAACCCCTGGATCTATTTTTTTAAAAATTGTTCCAGGGCCTCAACCTGAATCTAGCCTTACTCAGGATCTCAGTCTGTTGTTGTTGTTTCAAGACAGAAAGACAGACACGTGTCTAACATAAAGGTCTCTTTTTCTGTAGTGGTTGGAGTGAAACTTGACCTAGAGGCCTGGGCAGAAAAATTTAAAGTTCTTGCAAGTAACCGAACAGAAAGGGATCATATGGGAACACGAAGAGTAAGTGGTGAAGACGTTGTGCGCTCATATCCTGGGGAAGATGTTGTGGGCTTGTATCCCCTAGATGACACATAATTGGAGCTGAGGAGTGCTCAGAACTCCACACCATATCCCAAATGTGTTTGTAGTGCTGCAGCATGGTAGTCATCACTGATATAGCAGACTTCCTCCCATGAGATGTTTGAATCCCCAAAGCTTATCTATATTCCATTGTTGCTGAAAATACATCATAATGGCCCATTTCCACACTAGAGTGGAGGAGCATTTCACCGTGTGTCATGAGCGGTGTTTTTTACTCCGACTTACCCCGATTCCTATCTGCATGCCCTCCAGTTTCTATTGAAGTAAAGCAGAGAAAATTGTTTGTAACTTCTGCATTGTCAATTCTCGTTGAACTTCTATTCCCCTCCCTCACTCCACTCTGCCACTGCTGATTGGTCAATTAAAAAAAATGTTGCAGAAACCGTTGCTATGTTTTAGCGCAGGTGTGTGAATCGACCTAATGCTTCTGCATGTAGGAAAAAATGCCATAGAAATGGTTTGGGTTATTTGCATTGGAGTTTTTCCATTTTTACAATACATTGGTTTAACGTTGATATTAACCGCGCTAAGACCTCAACTTGTGCAGAACCACGGAGGACAGAACAACATTAAACCGGTTTAATGTGCAGGTGTAAAAGCAACAATACGATGCTACTGCAATGTATCAGCCTTGTGCAGAAAGGGCCAATATTTGTTCATTTTTACAGTACATTTTTCAGATTCCTGCCTTGAAAAAACAGCTTAAGATGTTATACTCAGAGCCACTTTAATATCTCTGAGGAAGGTATTTCACAAACAGATGCCACTGCTGTATTCCTGGTAGCCACTGGCCTACCATCTCAAGTCTGTAAAACTCTGAAGAGTGCCTGAAAAAGGACTCCTTTTGTTCACAGAGTTCAAATCTCCGTGTCCAAAGCCATGTAGAATTTTCTCAATCACCAGCAGTGTGAGTTGTGCCCAGAAACTAAGAGAAAGCCAGTGAAGATATTTTAACACCAGAAAGATATGTTCCACTCTGTAATTCCCAGTAAAGAACCTAACAATGACTGCCATGCTACCAACCAGTTGCAGTTTCTAAATAGTTTTCAAAGGCTGTTCCACACAGAACATATTTGGCCATTCTAACCAAAATATTGTCAAGGTGTAGATAAAGATGTTAATGTTAAACTTTATTCTTTCTATTTCCTTGCAGTTCCTTTATAACTATAGAATTGTTTGATCTGTTATTCTGAAAGATATGTGTACATACTATCTTTTTGGTAAACCAGTTTTGAGATGTATTTAGGACTTCCCTCCTTTGACTCCTTGTCTTCATTCATTTACAGTGTGACCCCTCCACAAGCTGTGAGATGGACTGTGAGGCTAATTACAAGGTAACTGTGGAACATGCAACTTGACAGTTACTTCCAAAACTGAAGCCTACCATGACAACAACTTGAGTTTAGAGATTAAAAACCAAACTGAACATTTGGACACTGGAATTGTTTAACTGGGCTAAAGTAGTACAACATGCCACTATTAGGGGTTCTCTCCCTGTCCCTGATGTGTCATATAATAGACACACTTTAAAAAAAAAACTGTTTCAAAGATGCATGCAAATGCTGCCATACATGTATTTAGATCCAATGGTTTCTCACACAGAGAGACAACACACTTTCCAGTCTTCACTTGCTCACAGACTACCACTCCCTTGATCTTTACATATATGGCAACACCATAGATAGATCAGGAATAGAACAAGGCTGGGAAACATGTCGCTGGACTCCTGTTTGTATCATCCTACAAGGGTTGCACCCTTTGCTTTTTGACTAAGCCTGATAGGAGCTGCAGCTCGACAGCATCAGGAGGGCCACATGTTTGCTATCCCTTTGGCAGATGTTCTTCCACCACAGTTTCTTTGAGATCCAATTGGCTTAACACTGAAATAGACCCCCTTCTGCTCATTCTGACCAGGTTTTCTCTCTAGTTGAAGTGGAAAGGCAAGTTGAATGTGGGAAAACCACTGGAGAAAGAAAGGAAGGAAACATGGAAATTTCCATGTTGTCAGGGATGAGCAGAAACATGTCCAGCTGTTTTCTGGAAGTTGAACATGCTGTGAAGGCATCTGAGGAGACCTCCAGAGGTCCTTACAGTCTCTCTACAGATGCCATCTTTGCAGTGTATTCTGCCATAAGAACATAGCAGGACACATCCCCCTGCTCTCCTTGCCACAACAAAACAATATGCTGTGTTGAGTGGCTGTACTGCTTATTTGGTGACATTTGTGGGGAGAGGTTCATCATTGCATGATTGGAACAGAATTCCAACTAATGCAATGATCATAGAAATCAATTGTGATGGCTGAGGTGAGGAACATATGATCCTCTGGATGTCTGTCAGCTACGACTCCCATCAGCCCTAGCCAGCAAAGCTAATTTGTCCACCTCAGCAATAGACTGATGCTGGACAGGAATTTAGAAGTTGTGACCAGCAAAACATTAAGTGTTGTTCAATCTTACAGGATCTCCTTTGTGTGCTTATCGATGATGGAGGATTTTTGGTACTCTCCAATCAGGAAGATTACTGGCTGCAGGTAAGAAAGCTTTTAAAAAAAAGAATCTTAAGGATTTAAATTGTGCTTCCTAAAGTATGACTTCTTCTCAATTTCAGTTATACTGAAGTAAATATGCTATTTATTTCACAGAGATGTCTGCCTACCAGCCAAGCATTTAATCATGCACATTCAACATTATTTCCTATGTTTTAAAATGTAATAAATATTTGGTGGCATTTTAATATTTTCTCCTTGTAATGTATTTTCCTTTGCTGCCCAGAGAATTTCGGTTACCAGATAGATGAAAAGAATATGAGTAAAATAAAAATGTGTTTAGTGCTGTTTACTCCTTGTTCTTTATTTCCTGTTTGAGACTTAGGCCATTTCTGCACTACACTGTTACAGTGCTATTATTCCACTTTCAACATCCTGCAGAATTCTGGGGTTTGTAGTTTACTGAAGCGAAAGAGCTCTCTGGCCCCTCCCTAAACTGCAAACCCCAGGATTCCATGGGATGTTGAAAGTAGAATAATATCACTATAACAATGTAGTGTGGAAATGGCCTCATATGAATGGAGGGCTTTCAGTATTACTACAGGAAGTAACATGAGAGAGGAATGCATCCATACAGTTGTTTCTGCTTGTGCTTTTCCAGGTAGGAAAGTTCTTCAGTGAGGTGGATGCTCACTTGATGTCTGCACTGTACAACCATTCATTCTTCACAAGAAAAGAATCCTATGACTTTCAATCTGTCTGTGCCACAGAAGCTCCAAGCAACACAGGGGGAGGACCACGTGGGGTTTATGTGGTGAGTTGTGGTTCCCATGCACTGAAGCCTTACTGAAGTTTAAAAGCACTGTAAGTTGAAGTGGGAATTTACTTCAGATTTGGGGATCAGATGGTCCTGTACAGCCATAGTAGCAACTGCTGACTGTCAAGGAAACTTCAGTGAGAACAAGAGGTTTATGAGAGTGTCTTCTCTATTCCATGGATGTTGAAAGTGGAATAACAGCTCTGTAATAGTGTCATGTGGAAATGGCCTTATATGAATGGAGGGCTGACAGCATTACTACAGGAAGTAACATGAGAGAGGAATGCATCCATGACTGTCTCCTCTATTACAAACAAAACAGATGGATGTTTGAGACTATTCATGGAGAGGTTAGTGGGGAGAGAGATTGTTGTGCATGTTTTAGATAACAGGATAGCTACTACAGTTTGTGAACTATTATGGTGTGACCCTTAGAATTTTGTTTACATTCTGAATGGTGTTTGGCGTCAGGAATTCCATAGAGATTTTGCAGACTACAATCTAGTTTGGTCTGAAATTTGAAAGATGCTATTTTAAGAAAATAGAACATGCATTGCAATTGGAGGTAGTGTGGATACTTGTCCCACATTGGAGGCAATCTACATGGAGAATGTTACTGTTGCCACATCACAGGGCAGTCATAAGGTAATTTACCATATGGCACCTTTGGCACCTATGAGGTATGACTTGTTCCTCCATTTGTCATGACACAGAACAGGTGCAGTCCTGTTTGTTCTGGTAAGTTCTTTAATTTGCTGCTGTTAGTTTCACAGTGAGCATGCAGACCATCAGAAAGTGATGAGACAGGTTACTGGTGGTCTGCAAACCAGAGTAGATAAAAACCACTGAGATATTTCAAGTATCTGGAATCATAGGATCATAGAGTTGGAAGAGACCTCGGGGGCCATCCAGTCCAACCCTCTGCTATGCAGGAGCACACTTCAAAGCATTCCCAACAAATAGACATCCAACCTCTGCTTAAAAACCTCCAAAGAAGGACACTCCACCACACTCTGGGGCAGCATACTCCACTGCCAGACAGCTCTGACCTTCAGGAAGTTCTTCCTCAGGTTCAGGTGGAATCTCCTTTCCTGCGGCTTGAATACATTGCTCCTTGTCCTAGTCTCAGGAGCAGTGGAAAACAAGCCCGCTTCCTCCTCAATGTGACATCCCTTCAAATATTTAAACGTAGCTATCATGTCCCCTCTTAACCTTCTCTTCTGTAGACTAAACACACCCAGCTCTCTAAGTCTATCCTCATAGGGCATGGCTTCTAGATCCTTCACCATTTCGGTGACCTTCCTCTGGACATGCTCCTTCTTGAATTGAGGTGCCCAGAACTGGACACAGTATTCCAAATGAGATCTAACCAAAGCAGAATAGAGTGGTACTATTATCTCCCTTGATCTAGACACCATACTCCTATTGATGCAACCAAGAATCTCATCTTTGTCTAGTAAAAGTAAAATCAGTGTATGAAATTTTGAACCTTGTGATATGATATATGGCTATATTTTCACACCTTTATTTTGTTATTATTATCTCTGGGTATTCTTGAAATGCTTATGGTTGCAGTCATGAACTTGGTTGCAATCATGAATTTTTTGTCCTCTCTCCATCATGGCCACCCAATTCCTATATATGTATGTATATCTGCATGTGTGTGTGCGTGTGTGTGTGTGTGAACGTATTTGTATATAGTCTATATATGTAAGTAGCTCTGGGCCTTTACTAATGGCAAAGCACCATTAGTGGAAATCAGTTTTCCTCCTGCAGTGTATAAACAGAGATCATATTCACACCAAGTCAAGGTATACTGAAATATAATTTAAGAGTGGGGGATTATCAGTACATTACAGAATTTCTCAGAATTCATGCTTGGTCCTTACTTAGCATATGAGAAGCTGCAACACACTGAGTTTCTGCTTAAAGGGAATAGTGTCCACAAACAAGTAGCCATTGTTCTATTAATAACTATAGTTTCTTTATCTTTTTATATCCAGCCTACAATGGCAGATTTCCTGAATCTAGCTTGGTGGACCTCAGCAGCTGCATGGTAAGTCCTTGTTTTTCAGTTTAATGGATGAGATAAAGGTACAGAAAAAAGGAATATAATACATTGAGTGACTCTGCAGGCCATAACAGAATCATAGAAGCATCTAAATAAAGTGTTCTAGAGCTTCAAAGTCAACTTTTCAAAAAGATTTAGTAGAATTCTAGGAGTTCCTTGCCTCTTTCTAATTTTTTGGCATCAAAACGTAAAATAGTTATCTTCATGTTTTTTAAATCTTTTAAGCCAAAGAATCTATTCTCTTATCAGCTAACAGCTCTTCCATTTTCTTCCATTAGGTCTCTATTTCAACAGTTCTTGTATGGGCTGACCTACAACAGCTGGTTTGAAACAGGTAAACATTCCCTGCTGGTTCTATTCAGTCTGAAAGAAATGATGTGGAAGTACACTGTGTATTTACTCTATTGTGGAGTAAGGTTTTGAAAGGAAAATGAGACTACCAGGCATTCTCCGATTATCAGGAACTTGCATTTTGTTGCTGAAGTTATTCAACACTGCTGCAGAATACCTTCCTAAGATCATTTTTTACCTGTATATATTTGAAGGCTACCTAGGGTACTTCTAGGAAAGAATGCTTATTCTGAGTACTGCTACAAGGAGTTTAAGGCAGGGGTGCCAGTTCAAGTAGGTTTGATGGTCAAATCCTCTTCCAAACAGTTTTCCAGAGATCTTGCCTTTCATTTCCTCCACAAGTGGTCATTTCCACCAGAGCTGACACTAACTATCAGTTTGAACTGAATTAGGCCACAGTTCTAAGCTCACATACTAAGAGGACGCCTCATTGAAAATACTGGGACTTTTTTCATAGTAAACAGGCATGCCAGGTGCCATCTAGCTACCCTTGCACATCCAGGAAAGAAGCAGCAGCCTTTGCTTTTCTCCAAGCTTCTCTCTCTCTCTCTCTCTCTCTCTCTCTCACACACACACACACACACACACACACACAGATACCAGCATAAGTACACTGGGAGGGAGATATTTACATTTCACCAGCAACTTTATTGAATCTTGGCTTTCAGAAGACTGCAATCCTATACTCCCCCATCTGAGAGCTAAGTCCCACTGAATGCAACAGGGGTTACATCTGAGTAGGAATGCATGGAATTATAGTGTTGCTTTATTTTAGATGCATGAAATGTTTCTGATTTATCTTACATCTGATCTAACAGAAGAGGTCACAGCAGAAGGAATGGAGTCCAAGGAGACCAGCTGCATCATGAAGCAGACCCAGTACTACTTCAGTACACCAAACAATACTGATATCAACTTCATTGACTGTGGAAATTGCTCCAGGTCAGTGGGAGATGTCCATCATGCAGAGATTTATGATAGCCACCATAGGTCTTGGCATACAGAAGATGGTTCAGACCCCGGCCCAGGTCTCTTTAAGGTTAAGAATGGCTGCTAGGTTTGGAGATATCAGTGAATGATGGATGATGATGGTCAGTGTGATATTTTAATTTAAAGTAGACTTCTGTTGTGTTTATTCAGACTGACTACTTTTAACTAATAAGTTATACTGCTCTGAGTAAAGAGTGTATGTTTATACAACAGACTGACACCAATTTTATACATTTTAATTATCAAGGCTCCTTCTTTTCTCCCACAAAGTCCTGGGAATCACAGTTTGGTGCAGATGGTGATATTTTAACAGACAGCTGGTGATACTCAAGAAACTGCATTTCCTAGAGTGCCTTGAGAAGGAGGCAATGACTGCTAGAATAGGTAGAGGGCCAGGCAACACATTATGTTAAATGCATAAGGCATTTTTTTAAAAAGGTGAAATAACTGCTAGGGAGCAAAGAAGATTCAGGACTATGATGGAGAGGGATCAAGAGTTTAAATGTTTTTAAAGTGTATTTCAAAAGCCCAAAATCCTTCCAAGTGATCCTTCCAGATGTTACCTGTTACACTAAAAACACTAATTTGGTGGCATTATCAGCTATTACATTAAGTTTTTAAAGGTGGCAGTATTGGTATTGTTATACAGCCCATATCTTGGCCCACCGTACATCCAGGATCTGGGCAGTTGCACGTACTTAGAATGAGAATATAGGATATGCTATACACATAGGGACCATTCATATTCGATACATTCTCTATGCATTCAGTATTTGGGCATATATTCTCTTCCTCTAAGGCCAGAAGTGACTCCAATCTTTGTTATATGTACTGAGTAGTGATGATCTGAAAGAAGTAAAAGTAGTAAAGGTGTCATGACAGCAACACTTCATCCTTTTGTTTTTCCCCTCCTTCTCCAGGCTATTCTATGCACAAAGACTGGCCAGTACCAACCTTCTGTTTGTTGTCGCAGAAAAGCCAATATGCAGTCAATGTGAATCCACCAAGCTTCTTCAAGCAGAAATAAAGGGTATCCTTTGGTGCTCATCACTGTTGCATAACAGAGGAAAAGTTTCAACATGTTTAAGATGGCATTTTCATCCCCAAGGAAAAATACAATGACAGATTGTCTTTCATTGACTTCTTTCTATTGTACTTCAACAATGTAGACTAGCTCCCCAGCTAGATTTCATATGATTACGCTAATGTTAATCTTTTTTTCTTCCCAAGACTGCTAGCTGCTAAAAATTATAAAATATTCATTTTAAAAAAATCATTTTATACTCATTTAGTATAATAGAAGCAAACTCAGTTCTGGCCTTACATAACCAAAGCTGCACCATTCACATGTAACAGAAAGGAATTGTCAGACTCAGGGAAACCCCAAGGTTTCAAGAAGTTCCAAAAGACAAAAAGCACTTCGTGCACCTAAGGGGAAACATACCAAACTGGGGTTGGGGGGGCATCCCAGTGAGGACTGAGTATAGTCAGCAACCACAGAATAGTGAATAAACTAATAGGATTGAAAAAAACAGCAACAGAACCCAGGGAGGAAAGATGGAATGAAGTATTCCAGCAGAACCTGGGAGGTGGTGGCATACTAAACAGAAGTGCTGCACAACCCAGGACTTTGTTGCAAGAACCACTTGTTAAGTTACAGAAGAAAATTTCTGATGCACTTTCACATTACACAATTATAACACTGCGATTACACTTCAGCTGCTAAGACTGCATCCTGTGGAATTCTGGAGTTTATAGTTTGGTGAGGCATGCAGCTCTCTGCTTGCAAACTCCAATCACCCTGATCTGCAAATCTCGATACCACAGGATGAAACTGTCTCAGTAAAGTGTAATCATAGCACCATAACTACGTAGCGTGAAATGGCGAGTGGACAGAGATCCTGCATAAAGGAGGCAGAGTGCAGCACTCTCCCTGCAGTTCCATGTTCTCCCGTCCACCAGCAGCTGTCAAGCCCTGAAAGAGAGGAAAGGTGCTGGCAATTCAGATGATGAAGCAATTGGTCTTAGCTCAGTGGGGAAGAAACAAGGGTGTGCCACAGTTGGAGTACACCACCCTTCTCTTCCCCTTCCCCTTGGTGCCCAGACCAGCCCTGCGTCCATTATCTGAATTGCTTCCCCTCTCAACCAGTAATCAGTGGCAGCCCCTCCTGAGGCTTCACAGATGCTGGGGAAAGTTTTAGAGAGAGCAAAAAGAGTTAGAACATTGTCCTCATGCCCAGTTCAAGGAAGCATTCCACAAATGCTATTTAACATTTTAAAATGTTGAATTTGTATTGAATTACTTACTCTAATTATTTTAAATCATTTTTCTGCAAATGGCCTATCTCATGTTTAATTTTTGGGGGCTATATTTTCTTGACAATGCAAAGCTCCACCGGGAGATCGCAACCAATGTGAGCTAGTAGAAAGGCCACGATATCGAAAAGGTCCTCACATCTGTTTTGACTACAATGCAACAGTAAGTAGAATACTGTCCTGTGGATTCAAAGAGTGCATGGATGTACCTGAAGTGGGCTTACTCTATGGCAGGGCTTTCCAAATGGTGTGCCGCAACCCATTAGTGTGTTGCCTGAAGTGTGTAGATGTGTCACCTACAATCTTAGAAATGTATGTTATTATTTATAAATGATGTATGTTTAAAAATATAAGTGAAAGGTTTTCATGAGATATGTTCTGTTCCCATACATTTTGTTATTATAGTTTATGTATGTGCCCAAATCTCTTGTAAGGGGTTAGTTTTACCTCTGGTTTGCTAGTAAAACTGAATTACTATGTTGTGAAATGATGCATGTCTAAAAAAGTGTGTCACCAACATAAAAAGTTTGGAAAGCTCTGCTGTATGGGGAGGATAAAGAGCAGGGTAGAGTCTTCCTCCTCAAATGCAAACAACTGGTGTGGGAAGGCTGGGCCACCTTAGCACTTCACATGGCAAGCTGAGCACAAGTCTGTGAACCAATCTATTCATAAGCAAGTTCTCTAGCCTACAAAAGCAAGGATCATTTTTGCTGCAAGATAATATTCTTTGCAACGTCTGTTCCAAAAGACGTCTTTGACAAAGCACTCACACTCAAGTAACAAAACTTGGAACATCATCTAAACTAGGGAATGTGTCTGTGAGATAATGCAGCTTTCCCAGCTGTTCCCAGGAGCAGCTGGACTATCTCTCCTTTTAATCTCAGTGGACTTCAGTCTTTAAAATGAAGGTTTCCTTCCTTACTGCCAACAAAACAGTAAACAGTAAGCTCATCCCAGAGTCCCAGCTGTAATACTGTGCGGATAAAAAAGATAGGTCTTAGGAGACTGTATGCAATGACATGTTGATATAATCTTGTCAAGATGTAATTCAAGACATAGAGTGTTCTTTTTGCAAAAGGCATGGTTACAAGAGAGACCATAATAATTGATCCCTGAGCATGTGCACAAAAAGTGTCTCTCATAGAAATCTCTCTCCCTTTTGTTTCCACAGGAAGACACCTCAGACTGTGGGAGAGGAGCCTCCTTCAGGCCATGCTTGAGTGTCTTGTTATTTCTGCAGCTGCTGCTCCTCTATTTGACTGCCAGTTGCCATCCACTGCCCTTGGCGTCTTGCCTTTGAAACATCCATTTAGTCTACCCCATCCATTTTTGTTTTACACACCATCTCCATCCCCTCCAAACTTGCCAGAGGAGGGCAGCTGCCTAGTCTCATCAACTCTGTACATCTTGGCACTCCCTCATGAGGACCGTCTTGTTCTTCACTCAGAAGTCCAGAAGCTATGCTCATTGTTTGTTTCTCGTTTTCCTCCATCCTCTCCTTGCCCTTCCAGGGTCTCTGCACAACAGGTGGTATAAACACAGAGCTCTGAGCAAGACTTGAGCAAGACTCTGAGCAAGACATCGAGACCCTCTCCACCTAGCAAACATCCTTGGGCTTTTACTCATTACTCCTCACCCATTGAGCTGTTGGCCAAATACAAAGAACAGTGGCCTCATACCCTTTTTCTCCATTGAAGCTGTGGAATTCTGGGAGACCTTTGTCAGTTTCATCAGGAGACTTCTCATTATTTTATTGTTGCTTAAAAAAAGGTATTTATTCAACAATGCTGACAAATTACTATTCTGTTTGAAACAATTCACCTCCCCATCCAAATCATGCAAAACAGTGGCGGCAGTAATGATGACAAAAAATTAGGACAGGAAAGAAAGAAAAATATTCCTGCCAAATTGATTCTGTAGGCTAGTTAACTTTTCCGCCAATTCCAGTGGCTTGTCAAACTCAAAGTAATCCTAGGATGTCACCGCGGCATCTCCATTCCACCCAGTATGCTCTGTGCTTTCTGAAGCCGTCGTTGCTGCGTTTCTCATCAGTTAGATTCCATCTCAGATCAATTTTTAAATTATTATTTTTAGCCTGAAAATTTTAATCTAGACCTTTCTACAACATCTAATTTCCAAGCATTTTAGACAGACAAATTATGGTTATCTATTGTCAGCAACAAAGACACAAAGGAAAAAAACATTGTTTTTTCTTGAATTTTATGCTCGGTATTATTTATTTAAACCAGTTAACTCCACACAAAGAGGAGCTGGAAAGCAAGCAGGAGAGGGGAAAAAAAACATAAAGCTCTATGGGCACACCATTCTAGTAACCCACACATGGTTGTCAGTAGCGGTTCTTGCTGTCTTTGTCAAAATGAATAGCAAGATAGTCTCATTCCAGTGGACAAGAAGTTTGGCCCAAACTCAGTAGTCCCTGATTGCACTCATTGCTTTGCCTGTCCCATTCCTTAACAGGCCCAGACATGTTTCAATCAGTCAAGAAAACACGACCTTATTTTCTCTTCCTCAAATCACAGGAAAGCATTCACTATCAATTTTTTTGCAGTATCCTACCTTTGATGGAGTTGCCTCCTAGGTCATAGTGTCCCATTTCTAGTAAAAGGTATTATCCACCACACTGGCAGCAGCAGTCTGTGCCATACCAAACCAAGAAAGTGACAGCCAAAGGTTTTCTCCCTCAACGATGTATAGAAACTGAACTGTACACTTATAGTGCCCTCTATCTATCCAGTCCTGGAATTACAGAGGTGACGAATGGAGCACAGCTGAGCCTCTAAAGTAGATATTCTGCAGACAGCTAATTATCTTCAGTGTCAATGCACTTTAGCAGGGAAACATGAAAGTGTAATAATAAATAACAGCTGTCATCCAACTGATACAAGACGGGACAGTTCAGATGGCTCTGTAGGCACACAGTCCATTGTTGAGATTTTTATGGATGGCAACAGCCGCACAATGTGTTGCAGGTTACATACATACATCACTCAGTGTCCTCAAATGCTGCCTGTTGCTTAGGACTTTCCTAGGCAAGTTGCCAGCCTTTGTGCTTACTGCTTGTGCACATACAGTAGTAAGCATACTTTTATCATTTAATATGAACTGAGAGGCTTAGTCACAAGACAGTTCTGGAATCTCCTTCTCTTCTGCCAAACGTCTCCCCTACTCCAGTGCATTGCCTCTGGGCTCGGGATTAGCCAGCAAAGTGGGAAGGATCCTCTCTTGTTTCTGTTTCACGTGATGTGAGAGCAGCCCTCTGAAATTCACTCTGGGGCAATGTGAAGAACTGCAGCGTTGTACATGTGGTACAATTGGACACAACTTCATCAGTGGGAAGTAGTTAATTGCTGCATTGGTAACTGCGATGGTCTTTCCCAGTAGCACAAGATGATGTGGTACAGCTTACAGTAGCATGATAAAATGTGCACAATGGTGCACTGCATTTTGACCTCACATGCTCATTTTCTCAACCAAAAGCCTTTTCCAGTGAACTGATTCCTGACGTACAATCTTTTGTGCGTGTTATGAATTTAATTTGCATTTATTACCAAGAAATACAGAAGGTAAATAACGATGTCACAGTTACATGAATCTGTATGTTTCCAAGCAAAGAAAGCAACCAATTTTATGAACCAATTCATGTGTTTCTGTGGGAACTTTCTGTGATTCTGGTTGGGTGTTTCAGAACTAAACCAATAATTTGGGGAAAGTAGCCAGCAAAGAATGAGATTTACTTGACTATAACACTGACATCACAGCTTATGTGTGACACAGACTCTGCCATTTGTATTGGCTCCACAGCTATGTTTCATTGCAAGGCAAATGGACATCTACAAATCTGGTCCATCTTGCAAAGTTTCAGAGAGCTCAAAATCATCCCAAAGCATGCAGTGTAGATTATCTTCAGAGAAAGTGGATCAGTGATGTTACAGAAAGGAGAAGTTCTGTGGTCCTGATCTACTACAGCTTGAATGGCGAGATCAGGTCACTACTATACTAAATAAACTAGTATGGTGCAATTACATAGTACATGCCTTGTACAAAAAAAAATGTGAGCGCTCTGGAAGAAGACCTTTGGAGAACATATTGCGGTGCATTTTCTTTCTTTCCAGTGATCCTTGTTCTTCAGACCTGGGAGAAATTAGTTTCTTAAATCTCACCAAAAACAAAAAAACAACCTTCCATCTTAGTTCTTCTGCCCACATAGCCTAAGCCCTGCCTGCCAATTGAATGTCATATGTTTCACATCAGTGACTGAAAAGATCTTGCCTCCCAAGTCTTTCACTAACTTACATACAATGAAATGCCACTGGTATTAAGAGTAATTGTTTTGCTTCATTGGTCTTGTACAGGTTCTCAGAAAAATAAAGTGGGACATTCTAAAGAGCTCTAACTCTGACATAACAGTAGAGTTAAGTACTCGTATTCCTTGAGTATACTCCCTGCGCTGGTTGTAGAAACATCTCCAGTATATCACTGCTCAATACCAAATTGTGCCAAATTGTGTGATTGTTTCGTGATGTGGACAGCTGTCTGTAGCGTGCTTGGCTGAAATTCCCTTAGGTCATTCCACTTCAGTCTGGCTAAAACCATAGTCTCCCTTATGCCACTTGGTCTGTGACTTTGACTAGTGCTCTGGAACAACCATGTATCTATACTAAGGTATACCTCCTTAGTAGCAGGTACCGAAAAGTGAAGAAAGCCTGAGCAAAAAAATAAATAAATATCTGCTTACCAGGAGATGGCAGAAGGTCTGCAGTACTTGTCTTTTCTACAAGGAGAGCTGGTTTTGTAAAAAGGCCTTTCCCATATTCTGAGTACCTTTACCAAACTGGCAATGTAGATATTTGTTTCTTAATCCAAAACAAGATTGGTTGTTGTTGGTGTCTTCTGTCACAAAGTCATTCAAAATGAAACAGCCACTGCAGTCAAATTGAAGGCTCTTTGTTGGTGTTTCCCTTTTAATAGCCATTCCTTTTAAAGTTGATCATACCAAACAAAGTATGATTACAAATTTACAACCCTTTTGGCAGTCATATGTATCACCACCAATATGAGGAAGGCTAACCTCACCCCACCCCGTCCCCACAAAAATCCTGATCAACCAAGAAAGATTAAACAAAAAGGGTGAGGTGCTTGGCATCCATATTTTGTGCAGACGTATCTTGAGACTTCCATTTTAACCCCTCTTGGGATCAGTCAATTTCCACCTTACCTTTGCTGCAAAAAGGATATGCACTGATTGAGGTAGATTTGTTTTTCCCACATTCATGCTTCAAGTAGGCTGTTCACATTTGTTTTTAAAAATTAATCACAAAGTAGACATCTATTCAGTCAAGTGTACAATTCCAGTTTTTTTTAATGAAGCAGAATCAGTATTTTAAATGTTGAAAAACGCTTAAAGAGGGAGATGACTAAAGGGTATTATTGGTTCCAGCCAAGCGTCTGCTGCAACCACATAGAATTGGTTGCCTCTGAGCTCATCCCAGATTTTCTGTTGCATCTGAACAAAACACAAAAGTGTGTGCTTACACAAGAACTGAGCACTAAAAATAATAGATGTCTGTGTGCATCCTTCTAAAAGTAATAGATGTACATCAAGGTTTATAATTGGAGGGCAAAGTTATGTGAGAGAGAGTGGTTATGGGAACTGCTGATGGAAACCTTCGATTGCTACTATCTGGGATGAACTAGCAGTTGTTTAACATTGCATGATACAAATTAATCAATCTCCTAGTAACCTGCGGTGTTTCTGAAAAGACTACTACTAATGTTTGGACCTCTGCTTTGCATGTAGGTTAGAGATATCACTAAATCCCTTGTAACTGACTGACATTTGCTCAACTGAAGTTGTAGCACATTAACCTCCAGATCACCTTGCTGAAATTAGACAGATAATTTGGTAAAAAGTTTCATCTGTTTCTATATTTCCCATCTAGCATATCCCATCCTAATGACAGCTCTGTACATTCCTGGCACCTGGCTCAGTCTCCCTTTCAGAGGGGAGTGAAGGCTCCTGGACAGAAAGCACTGGAGATAAGATGGAAGATCTCCATATAACCCTACATCAGATAATTCACAGATTCCATCATAGCACATACCATTCTCTTAGCACTCATTCTGATCACACCTGGGCATCAAAGGAGAGTCACCCTCTGGAATAATGAGTCAAAGAGCCAGTTACTATCAGAGGTGACAGAGATGCTATCCTGATTCCAGATCCTTTCATCTGTGATATTTGTAGAAGCCATGTTTAGGTATAACTGGTTGGGCAAAAAGGAGCGGAGGTGAAAGGTCTCCTTTTCCCATCAACACACCCCTTATTTACAGTACCCCTTCTTCATGTTTTTCATAATGGTTACATGAAAGAAACAAAGGCCTTGTTTTTCTGGGTTTCAGAGCCAAAGAGGGCAAGTATTTGGATTGTGAACTATTTCTAATATGAGACAACAATGCCTTGTATCAATTGAGGTGGATGGTTTTATTAAAAAAAGAAGACTAGTTTTTGTTTGGGTTTTTGTATTATTTTTGTTGGAAGGTAGATGTTTGTGCATGAGCTGATGGCAATGCTGTATGTGCAGGTCTGAAGATGGAAACAAGTACCTGGGCTATTCCCCTGCTGAGATTTTTCATGTGAATGTATAAATAAGTGTACACAGGTGATATATGTCAGCTCCAGGTCTTTCCAAACTGCTGATTGGAAATTAAATGGGGGCTGGTAAACTCATTCGCAGCACAGCTTGTGTTATCTATAGGGTATCCTTGCGACTTGACTGGCCACATCTATGTCTCCAACAGTCAAAATCATCCCCGGTTCATCATAACACCTTCCTCCAGTCCTTCTTCCAGATGAATTCACTACAGGAAGATAGAGATGGCACTAGGGAGGAAAGATGGGGAGAATGGACCGAGAGCATGACAGCACTGCTTTCTTTCTTTCTTTCTTTCTCTCCAGACTAGAAAAATGGTAGCCTCATAGACCATAATTACTGCACCTACAGTAGTAAAGGAATGGAAATATTTTCCCAACCTCTTAAAATGGCAAAACCATTTCAGAAAAAGAAGCAAAAGAATCTAAAATTGGAAAGATTAAAAGAGGACTAACCTGAAGTGGAGGAATATCTGGAGCTGGAACATACATAGTTAGGAGGAATTTGAATATCAAGCTGCTTTCCTGAACACTTCAGAGTAATAAAAGCACTTGAGATATTTAAAACTGCACAAGACAGCAGATCTCTAGGAAAGAACAGATTTGATCAACGTGGGGAAGTTTGTGGCTGGCAGGAGTGTAAAGGAGTCAGTCCCAGCTGAGGACCTCCAAACACACACATGCACGCCTTTCCAGTAAGCCTCAGAAAAATGCATGAAGGCTTCTTCAAGCTCTTCCTGTTTCCCGGCTTGTCTTCAACATATGGAAAGTGATGGTGAGACACAGGTGTTAATCCAAGGCACCTACTTTGCCTAATCCATTTAAAAATCTAGTTGAGGGAAAACGATGTGTGGCTGGGTAGGAGGATGGGAAAGGGGATGTCCATGAGCCTGATGTATTCTTGGAAGTGATACTCCAGAGCCCAGGGGGCAGGGAGGCAATTTCATTAATAATGACAAGGTTAATTAAAGGTCATTTTGCTTGTAGCTTTTTCAGTGTGTGTTTGGTTATGTCTATGGGAAACGTGCTTTGACCAGATGGCTGGCTCTGTGTTACCAGGAGTGTATGTAAATCTGTAGTCTAGTCAGGTGCTGCTCATTTGAGAAAAATTTTAAAAAATATATATACATAACTATAAATATATATATATATTATATTTTAAGTTAAAAAACAAAAAACAAAAAGCAAAACATTGAGAAGCTGTTCTTACAACTGCTGGAATCCTATTCCTATCATTCTTCATTTGAAAAGTTTTCTTTCCAATAAGTCAAACTTTTTAAATTATTATTTTAATCTCTATCCCTTTTTTTTTGTACAGAAGAGTTGGGAAGTTTAAAAAAAAGACTAAAATCTTTGTAAAATATTGTGTGTGTGTATTTCCTTGTAAAATATTTTCAAATTGTTTATTACAGAGGATCAGTTATTAAATAATGTTCATATTTTCACTTCAAATGCAGTGGTTCTTTTACTGGTTTACAAAATCCTGTGAATGGACAGATGCATCATCTTCACTTCGTATGCTGAGGTTTATACCTCTTAATATCCTATATTTTGTCCTGATGGGTGAAAAGAGAAAGTCAACCATGGAACCTCAGAGCCCAAGGAAGGATTTGAGTTGAATCTTAGGCTGCGGCTCATTCTCATAAGGGACGGGGTGCTGAGGAATTTGATTCCTGCCCTGTATTTAGCTTTCTCCTAGTCCCATATTTGATCTGAGATAGAATGTTTAATTTATGCTGGCTAATCTACTCTTGCAGAGAGGTTGTTTTCCCCTATTTGGCACCTGGAAATGATCCATGCACAAAGGTGCTCTCCAATCCGTCCATCATGTGGGCAGGTTTTTGACATGAAGAGGACTGAGGTAAGCGGCTGAACTGGGAGATATTCCCCTCTGAAGCCAATACTGTTCTTCCCTTCAGTGAACAAAAACAGAGCTCTGATGCTGCTATATAAATACAGCAGACAAGGGGGGGAAATTAAATAAATATGAAGAAGCAGTCAATAGAACTTATGGATCACACATTCTTTTTGTCCTTAGTTTTTGACTCCCAGAAATTCCTAGTTCTAAAAAGGTATCAGGCTTCCCTTCTGTTCATGTCTGACCACAGTGACTGAAACAGGTTGGTGCCCAGGACTTCACCTCATGGCCCTAGCCAGGCTCAGTAACTTGCCTTTCTGATCTACAATTTAAAACACTGAAATAGTTGACTGGAGCAGTGATTCCAACCTGGGGTACAACCCAGGATGCTGAGGGATATGTGGAAAATACCAGAATAATGGCAAGAAAAGGCACCTACATCCTACAGACCACATGCCTCTAAAGCAGGGATGGCTTACTATGGAATGGTAGGAGGTCTAATTCTCCCCCAAGGAGAACTTGCAGGACCATACCTACCATTATATTCCTTCCCACCAAAAAAAAAAAAAAAAATCAATTTTGGCCTCGAAATGCCCTCTGGACACAAGGGGGACATTTTCCCCGTGTTTGTTGGTCTTGCTGGGCCATGTTAGGTCCAAGGGAAGCCTTTTTTCACAACAGGAAGTGAGCAGAAGTTACTGCTCAGGAAAAGTCTCTTGGGCATAATTGGCCCAGGTTGGACCCAAAATATGGAAATGCCCCTAGAAGATATTCGGGGAGCGGGCACGAAAATGGGAGATGGCCAATGCATACCAGGTGCTGTAGGCTATATTTTAAGGGAAGGAATTGGCAAAAACACCTCTGAACATTCCTTGCAGGAGAAAACTCTGTAAAATTCATGGGGGCATCATAAGTGGACAGGTGACTTGAAGGGACATCCACACACTCATTTGGAGATGTGTATGTATAGAATAGCTTGTTAGTAACATCATAAACATCTTCAGTTGGCGCCCATGGAACCCACCCAATCATACTGCTGTTTTCCAAGTGCAAAGTATAATGCTTTCAATGATTAGAAAATGCAGCTCCCCTTCCTTTTTCAAATACAGACAGAAATTCAATCTTAAGAACTGCTGTTTAACAAATGAGAAACCAATCTCCTTTACCATACAAACCTATTCTAATGGGCTTTTTTTCTTTGAAAAAAAAAACTGAAGATGAGCTGGTCAGACCATTAGTAGCCAATGTTTTGGATCACATTACAGAGAAAAATAAATGTCTGTGTACCTAGACATCATGTGTAATGTTAATTCCTAATGTATTCCACAAAAGAGAATTATTGTGTGGTGTCCAACATATTTTGTTGATCCAAAATCTGCCATTAAGAAAATATGGTGCTACTGAAAGAAATACCACCGAAAGTTTTTCCCCCATACACCTGTTTGCATAGCAGCTGCTGACAGCTTTATTAGATAAAGCAAAGGCGGTAAATGAGTACGATAGAAGTAGCATTATGAATTCCTAATTATCATTCTAACGAATAAGCATCTAAACCCAGGACATTTAGGTTTGTGATTTCTTTTATTTGATTTCACTTGTTAAAGGGCCCCTCCTGGACCTTATATATTATATAACATGTCACTTTCAATTAGAGTTGTATTATGATGACTGAACAACAGGGGGAGAGAAACTGAAAACAGAGTAAGGTAGATTGGAGAGCTCTATTGGCATACAGTTGGGACTAACAGGTATCTGAGTCCTTGGTGGTTAGATGCTGAAAGAGGTGTTGAATGAGGAAAGAACACTCCTGGATTAAAGGATACAGAAAGCCTGTGATGATCTACATACACTCTTGTCATTATCCACCTTTTCCTTTTCTGGTTTGTGATGCTACACTGAGATAACGTGCAAAGAACATCCAGGGAGGATTATATGTTATGTATTACCTTGGAACACACAACTGCAAAATCACAATCCATGAACCTTATGAAAATGTAAGTGTCAGATATGTTTCACAAAACATATTAAATCTGCCATGACCACTTCTTCCTTTCAAGTAAAAAGATAATAACTCTCCACTGAGGAATCCCAAGACAGATAAGATGCATGGAAGGGCTCCACTATATGGGTGGTTTCTAGTATACAGCCTTCTCCTTGATCCTGTCTTTGGGGAAAGGATTCCAAATCAGCAAAGAAGAATCTGATTTGTGTTTTAGTGTTCCATAGGGCACTACTATGTTACAACAAAAATAAAGAGTCTTGTGGGAGATTTGCTTTGGACATAAGCTTTGCTTTTGTGGTTAAGTGACTCCACAAAAGCTTATGACAAATAAACTTATTTGTCTTTAAAGACAAATTGATTTCTCTTTGAATACATGTTTCACTGTGTGTTTACAGGAACTGCAGAATGAATTCATGGATCACCTTTGCTAAAACACTCATTGTTCAGGCCCCTGAGAAAAATAAGCAGATGTCAAGACTATGTGTGTATACACTTTTCCAAGAGGAAATCAGAACCAAAACTTTCCATTTCTTTTAATGAGCATATTTACAAATATAGCTTCCCCTCTTCCTGCCTCATCTTATATACTAGCATGATATATCTCAGCTATTCCTAATATACAGGAATCCCATCCCAGGGGAAAGGCCAGGTATAAACTCAACAAATATGTTAAAAGTAACATACTTCTAAATATATTTGAAAAGTCAAGTGCCCATTTCAGAAATGTGATGTTTACCATCCTATTCCATATTGCTAATACAAATGTTTCAACAGTCCATTATGTCTACAGTGGGTAATTATTTCATCTGAAGTGGGAGGCATATTTGCATACAGAGGATGGCACCTTGTTAGTGACATACAGAGGTGTAAGTTGCACTATGCACGAGGAGTGATTTTTTTTTTTACAATGTGCAACAATCATATCCAGCTCATAGTAGTGTAAGTAGAGTTGCACATGTGGGACCACTGCACATGTGGTAGCCCATTAAAATGCATACAACAGTGTGTGCATTATTTTTGTGCATTTGCTCTTCTGCACTGTGCACTACAATTACACGGGGCTGTCAACTAAGTGCATTGACCATTGATCCACTTATGTTGTACACTTGTACTCAGTATAGAGGCTGCACAACATAATACCACCATCAGATATTTGCAGTAGACTGAAGTAACATACAATCTCAGAGAATATTAATGAAATGTGCTTATGATAGATCTATATTCCACAATGCAAACATTGACTTCTTGGCCCCTGCCTACCTCATTACACCAGTTTGAGAGCAGGGGAGAATCAGAGGGGTTACTTTACCCTTCCTTTGTCTCCTAATTCTCCACTACAATATGCCCCTGGCTGTTTTCCCACAGCTCCTTTAGACTATGTGTGTGCGTGTGCGTGTGCATGGGCATAATCAACATCAGGGCCCATTCACACTATAGAATTATAGCACCATTATTTAACTGTCATGGGGTCTGTAGTCTGGTGAGGAAGTAGAGAAGTTCACTGTCTAAAAACTCTAAATGTCCCTCCATAAAATGCCAACTCCAGGACTCTATAGGACAGAACCATGGCAGTTAATTGGAATAATAGTGCTATAATTCTGGGGTGTGAATGGCCCCTTGAAACAGCCCTTCTGATTATAGGTCCTCCTTCCTCACATGTGGTGCCAGTCCACAGAAGGCAAGTAAATTATGCTGTTCTGAAATTACTGTCACTTACTGAAAAGCCAAGGCAACCCTGCATGACTGGGAAAAGGACCAAGTGGCCATCCTGGACAGCTGAGCTTGCATTGAATCTTCTCTCCACCACAACAGAATCACTTGGTCTTCCTTGCTGCTGGGGATATGAGCCAAGGGACAAGAATCACACGGCTCTCTACATAGGTCAAAGAGTGGTCACCTTAATTGCTTGTGGGTGGTTTTAAAACATATTAAGGCTAGGCTTTATTTATTTATTTGTTTCCCACCTCTCCATATGGATCGAGGCGGCGAACAACTTACAAATAGCATGTATTTCGAAACATTTCTATACATGCCCCCAACAAGCTGAGTACTCATTTTACCAACCTGCGAAAGGAGCCGGCAGGATCGAACTCACAACCTTGTGGCTTGCAGTACTGGCATTTAACCACTGCACCACCAGGGCTCCCTCAGGCTGTTAGAGTATCTGCTCTGTTTTAATCACGATTATTTTTATTTTAATATATGCCAATGGTATGGCATTGGGCCATGAGGTAACATCAGTAAAAGCATTTCTGACTCTCCTTTTCCTCACCGGCCCGAAGCCATCATAATTTCACTCATTATATAAACAGAAAAATTTACGCCGCCTGACAGCATCTACTGTCATCCTTCACCACTGGCTAGGCCTGACAGGAATTGGAATACCACATCTGGAGGGCCCTAATTTGCCCGTCTGGGTTATAAAATTCCCCCTCCTGTCCTCCGCCTGAGCCTGCTTCCCCACCAGCCCAATCTTAGGGCTATTCCTGGAGTCATCTCTCATTCCACTTCAGTTTGTTAGGCTAACTCCCAGGTACGTCTGAAAGGGTTTCAACTCAAAAATAACCAGCATTCTTAAAGGCACGAGTTGCCAGCAAAACATTTGAAATAGACCGAGGGTAACAATTAAATAACTGGACCTTTGGCTTTCCGCTGAAATGGCACCTTCTCCCCTGGAGGAAAAAAACACGTCACTAAGATTTCACTCTTGACCGTTGGGAGGGAAGCGCCATCAACCTCTGTGGGATTTACTACCAACTAAATCAGTGGTTCTCAACCTTCCTAATGCCGCAACCCTTTAATACAGTTCCTCATGTTGTAGTGACCCCCAACCATAAAATTATTTATTTATTATTTACAATGCCTCCCCCCCCCGCAAAGGCCACCTTGCTGGCCAGGAATGGGGAGGGTGGGCAGGGAGGGAAAGAGGAGCCGCATGTCTCCCCCAGGAAAAAACTCCAAGACCCCCCCCCGGGTTCTGCTTCGCTCTCTTTTCTGCAGGGGGGGGCAATGTGGGAAAAGTTTCCAGAGTGTTAACCCTGGCTGGGGGGGGGGAATCCCAGCGCCTTTGTCTTTTGCATCAGGCGCAGCTTGCCCCCCCCCCGGGAAAAGTGCCGCCTTGCGGCTCCCCGGCCCTTCCACAGCGACCCCCTCCGTGGCGAGTGGGGCAGGGGCCATGGCGAGGAGGGGGCCTGCCCCCTGTGCTGCTGCTGCCCCCCAAGCTGGCCCATCAGACGGGAGGTTCTCCCGGCAGCGGAGAAGGGGAGCGATTTCAGTCCCTTCTGAACAGGGGGCAGGAGGGTGCGAGCGCGTGGCTTGTGCTTGCGCACCACCACTCCTGCTGTGGTGACGCTGTCGCCACATGCGCTCCCGCCAAAGGGGGAGGAGGACGTGAGCGCGTGGCTCACGCTTGTGCTCCACCACCGAGGAGGGAATGGAGCCTAAGACCCTCGGAAATACGTATTTTCCGATGGTCTTAGGCGACCCCTGTGAAAGGGTCGTTCGAGCCCCAAAGGGGTCGCGACCCACAGGTTGAGAACCGCTGCACTAAATAAAAGGAATACCCAGTGCTGTTGGCTATAATTCAGAAGAACGAACTGGCAAAACTGCCTCCCAGTATTCCTCGCCTAAGAACCCCCCATGGGGTCTCCCTAAGTCCAGAGGGGGCCTGGAGGCCCAGACACGCAGGGGCCTGCCAGCGGGGGGCACACGCCTCCCAGTCGCCCGGCTCCCCTCCAGCAGCTCGGGCTGAGGGCGAAGAGGCCCCCCGTGAGACCCAAACGGGCTCGCCGGCCCTCAGCCACGAAGCCGGCTCACCGGTTCCCCAACCTGAGCCCTTTCCGCACTGGACTGTTATAGCGCTATCATCCCACTTTCAGCATCCTATGGAATCCTGGGGTTTGCCGTTACGGGAGGGGCAGAAACGACCCAACTCTTTCCCCAAAGAACGTCTGCGCTTTGGACCAGAACTGCCCACACCCGACCGCGGGCTCCCGCTCCCTGTTATCAAGCACGCTCACCCGCCCATCCCCCTCCGACCTCGACTCTCCGCTATGTGCTGTGGCCACACCCACAACACCACTGCCACGCCTCTCTGGCTCCTCCCCCTTCCACCCGGCCTGGAGGACTCAGAAACCGCCGCCGCCGTTCAGCTCCCTCTTCGTCCCCACTCTGTGTGCTCGCGCTTCGTGCCTAGGCGCTGCGTTCCGAGGCATGCTGGGATTTGTAGTCTTGCCTTCACAAAAGGCCCTCGCTGGGGGGGGCCGGAGCGCAGCCTCCATTTCCCGTCGTACTAAGGGAAGCGCCCGGAACGGCCGCGCGTGCGCAGCTCTGCTGTTTGTTTGCGTCTGCGAGAAGGCCAGGAGGAGCCGTGTTCCGGTCCGGAAGAGGAAGGCGCAGGGGCGGCAGCGAGGGCTCCTTCCTGAAGAAGGGCTGCTGGGAGTCGGCCTTGGTGAGCCGCCCAGTGGGTGGGGGAAGCCTCCACTTCCGGCGGGGGAAAAGCGACGTCGGAGGCTGGTTTAGAGGCCTTCCTTGACAACCTTCAGCCGTGGGGCTGAATGGGGCGGCGGGGGGCTCGTCCGCGCCTCCTTCCCTCGCCGCGCGGTGGACGCTGAAGCCCCCGGCTCTCTGGGTCGCTCTCTCGGCGGTGCCACCTTCCCCTGGGCCGCGTTCCTCCAGGGAAGAGGGCCCGGTGCAGCCCCAGGACAAGGTGGGGCACAGGCAGGGGGGCGCTGATGTTTTCCTTTTGGGGCCAGGCCGGATAGGAGGGCGCCCCCCCTCAAAAAAAAATACCGTGTCCTGTGGTTTAAACAGCTGTCGCTCCTGACTGCGGGGAGCGGGGTGCGTTGGAGAAGACCATGGGATTGATACTGAGCCTGTGCTGAGGAAGAAGCGGGGTCTCCCGTCCAGCCACCTCCTTCCCCCAAAACGGGGCTTTTGGGTCCGGGCCCAAACATGAAGCGGTACCTCCCTGTCGCTCGGCAGCACTTCCTGGCCGCCCTGGCCAGCACCAGCGTAGTGGTGAAGTCCATATGTGCCGTCGTCATCTTGCTGTACCTCCTCTCCTTTGCTGTGGACACGGTGTTTGGACTCGGGGTGACACCTGGCTATCTCTTCCCTCCAAACTTTTGGATCTGGACGTTGGCGACCCATTGTGTGGTGGAGAAACACATCTGGGATGTAGGTGTGAGTCTGGCCACTGTAGTGGTGGCGGGAAGGTTGTTGGAGCCTCTGTGGGGAGCCCTGGAGCTTTTGATCTTCTTCGCGGTGGTGAACGTTTCGGTTGGGCTGCTCGGGGCCTTTGCTTATCTCCTCACCTATATGGCGTCATTCAATCTTTCCTACCTGTTTACTGTTCGCATCTATGGCATGCTAGGCTTCCTCGGTGGTGTCTTAGTGGCCCTCAAGCAGACTATGGGTGACCGTACCGTCTTGAAGATACCTCAAGTCCGGATGAAGGTTGTTCCTATGCTTTTGCTCCTGATTCTGGCGGTTCTGAGATTGACCACACTCATTGAAAGCAACATCTTGGCTTCTTATGGGTTTGGGGTCCTCTCCAGTTGGGTGTATCTCCGCTTTTACCAGAGGCATAGCAGAGGACGTGGAGACATGTCGGATCATTTTGCTTTTGCCACATTTTTCCCTGAGATCCTACAGCCTGTGGTTGGCTTATTGGCTAATCTTGTGCACAGTGTCTTGGTAAAAGTGAAAGTCTGTCGGAAAACAGTGAAAAGGTATGATGTTGGTGCCCCTTCTTCTATTACTATCAGCTTGCCTGGAACAGATCCTCAGGATGCTGAACGAAGGAGGTAAGTTTTTTTTATATAAAAATAAAATGCTAAACTATTTGGAGAAGGTGTGTGGTCATGTTGAGAATTTGTGAGAAGGAAATGGATGGACGCCTTCATTTGATTGCAGACTATGATATGAGATCATTTTGTTTTCAAAATACTTGTTTTCCAACTGCTAGTTTTATACTTGTACATCCAGAGATTTTTTTTTTTAATAATTTCATTTTAGGCTTCAATTTATCCACGTGAGTACTCAAGGGGTTTTCAACATTTTGGAATACTGTTGGAGTTTCAAGTGTGGTTGAGAGCATAATTTTAAACCTTTTCTAAAATTTTGGCAGGGTACTAATTTGAATTACAGCTTTCGCATTTTTGGATGAAGGCAAGCCTACAGACTACAGAACTCAGTAGTCTTATATTTCTGCTGGAGTTAAATAAAATGAGACACTTTCTGAGTGTTGGTCAAAGTGGAGACCTTAACTGCCCAATCTAGTACATGTCTACTCAGAAATACAAAGCTCATTGTATTCAGTGAGCCTTACTCCATGCTGTCTCTTGACACTACAAGCTTTGCTGAGTTTGGACATCAAATGGAAGGCAGTTAGTTTTTTCTTGTAGTCATTAAGGTTAATGTCCCAGTGATACAGTAGTAATACATTCCATACTTGTCACTGCCATATGGCTGAGCAAAGTGCAGTCCTTCAGATATTGGACTGCAAGTCCCAGTGCCCCTAGCCAGCATAGCAAATGCTGAGGAATTCTGGGAGTTCAAGTCCAACAACGTCTACAAGAGCACATGATGTCCACCCCGTTTGAAAGTAAGTCAGTAATCTGACTAACACCCACATCAGTATATGTGTCTTTCTGCTCAAGTATCATTTCATTCTAAATACCCTAAGGTACCAGATTCCATCTGATCTTAGAAGCTAAGCAGGGCCAGCCCTGGTTAGTACTTTGATGGGAGACCAACAAATAAGAGGTGCCATAGGCTATATTTTAGGGGAAGGAACTGGCAAACCTACCCTGTGAAATTCATGAAGTTGTCATAATTTGATAGGTAACTTGAAGGCACATACACATACATAGCTTCAGGTTTAGTGTATTAAGGAAAGCATTGTTATATATAAGCTTCAAACCTTGATTGATTCAGGGTGAACAAGAGAGTTATCTCTTCGTAAAATGTAATAACAGGTCTTTACTGAACTGTTCACACCTTATGGATACAGTACTCTGACTGCATGGAGCAAATCAAAATACTGAATTCAGTTGTTGGGCATTTAATAGCTATATTTTATCAACAATATGTATAATTATTACATGGCTTGTCTGTGTTAAACTAACAAATCAAGTTTAGTTCTAGAATATTTTTCACAAGGTTGGATTGAAAATTGTAGTTTTCACTGTATCACTTAAAGTATTTGTGTTAAAATTCTACCTTAATAGTCTTTTAGCACCTTCAGTAGATAAGCTTTGGGCACGCTGTCCACTATTAACCTGCAGACGTTTGCCCCAGATATATGTGTAGGAGGTCTAATGTGTGTGTCCAGTGTCATCCTAGTTTGCTTTAGCTTACAGCCTATGTGCTATAAGGTGTGGTTTTTCAGTCCACTGCTGTTGCCAAAACATCACAGTCAGATCAGTGCTGTTTATGGAATTGCAACAGTGCAAAAGAAACTTTCAACAACGGAAGAAGATGCAGGGCTTTTATGGCGCCCTGGTTCCTTCCAGCACCCGTAGAGAGATGTCACCACTTCTGAGTTTTAACGGAAACAATAGTGACAGCAGGAATCTGGCCTCAGAGGACATGGATTTTAACAATGGCATGAACCACTAATTCATTTCCCGTTATATGCTAGGTGCTCTCCTTTACAGATATGAAACTTTGTTTGCACAGGATGTCCATATGCACATTAGTGGTTCACCAAAATGTTTACATGTATAATTTAGGCTTGATTCAAAATTCTTGTAATGGAAAGCTAAAAAAAAAAGACCCTTTATCAGTTCTGTGTGTCTATTGGAAGGACTAAATGATGTCCATTTGATTGTAAAGGACTGTTCTACTTCATGCAAAGACAGAACAAGAAAGGGTCCATTAAAAAGTGGCCTTTTATTTGATCTAAGTTAGAGGGATTTTAGATTATCCAAGTTAAATATTTTGTTTCTGACGTGAATCACCTTTAGTGCTATTTTTAACAGTAGAAGGAAAAGATATTCAGTTTCTAAATCTTATCTTTCAAACTGAGTGTCCATCACAGAGATACTAGGATTGACTCCAGTCCTGTGATCCTAAATAAGCCTACATATGGATTTTCATCAAAATTGTTTTTTTCCATTAAACTCATTTTTCCCATTTTGTTTTTCTTCCATGGGATGGGACTCATTCACCCATCTGGATGTTTCTGAACTATAACTTGCAGCATTGCTCACCATCAACTGTGCTGATAGGGCTGCTGGGAGTTGCAATCCAACATCTGAAGGCCCACAAGATTGCCATCCCTGTGCAACAAATGTTGTTCCTAGAACTGTCATCCTTAGTTGTTGATATCACAAGCTGAGAAGACTTGAAAGGGAGAAATTTCAAAGACAGGGAAGTAGAGGTGCAGATCTTGAAGAAGGAGTATTACTAACATAAAGTGCCTTTATGTTAAGTTGACTGAGTACAGAAATCTATTGCACACAAGCTAAATCTGCTCTGGGTGGTCTGAGACCAGCTCCAAAATGAACTGTTGCAAGGATGGAGTACTTGGCCCAGTGTCTCAGTGAGAGGGAGAAGGATTACCACTTTCCTGGAAGCAGAAAATGAAATTAAAAGCATGTGTGCTCTTACACAGCAATCTAAACTGAACATTTTTACAACTGCATGCTGTGTTGAAGTAGCTACCTATCTACTGTGGAGAGTAGGACATACAGGGCTCATAACATACATGAGAATCTTATGTTTATTTGCATGTTTTGTCATGTAATTTCTCCATGTTTTAAAAGCTTCTGAATTACACCCAGCCCTCCATGTTTGTGGGCTAGCATTCACAGATTTGATTTTTTCTGGATACTGGGGGACAGGAGGAGGAAGGAGGGCACACACATTCACTCACCTGATGATGAGATGAGATGAGATGGAATGAGAGGAGAGCTCATGTGTGCATTTTGTGACTTGCACAGGCGGGGGGGGAGGGAAGGAGGGAGGGATGAAATTCTGGGGGTGTGGCTAGCTGAAGTGCCAGTGCAGCCTGGAAGCAGGTTGCTAGGCAATCAAAGTAGCACCTCAGGAAAGAAACACAGCCCAGTAGAGTGTGGGAGGGGCTTGTGGCTGAGAGAAAGTACCTGTGGGTATTCATTCCTGCAGTGAGAACCTAGCAAGGCGCTGGGGGTAGAGTCCCTCAGTCTGTCAGACAGAGTGACTGTTTTGGGAGGTTTAGTCATCAGTGGAAGCCTAGTGAGAGGCAGAAGAGTAATTAAACCCTAGTAGGATCTGGTCAGACAGCGTGACCTAGATTGGGGGTTAAGGTTTTGGTGGGAGTTTAGCCAAAGGGCTGTTATATGATACTTTTGCCTTATCTATGATAAAGATATAACTGAACTGTGTATGGACAAAGTTACTTGTTACATTGTCTAAAAAGGGCACTGAGGAAATGTATCTACCTTAACCTGTATTTGAAGTCAAACATGCTATTTTATTCTAACTGTTGTTTTAATAAATGTTACAGTATATTTTTGTAAACACTGACTCAGCTTGAGTTGTAGGCAGTATATAAGGCAACCCAGAAAACACGCTAATAAGGGGGGAGGCAGAGCGGTGTGGTAAAAACAGGACATCTTATCAGATTGAGGAACTGCCACACCAGCCTAGGAGAACTAAGGGCCTGTCACAAAGGGCACGTTCACTCATTGCACAGGCGGGGGGAGGGGATGGGGGGAGGGAGGGTGCACATGTTCACTCATCTGAATGGGGAGAAGGGGGGACAGGAGGAGGATGCACACCTTCTCTCAATTGTGCACACAGAGCAGGGAAGGGAGTGGGGCAGGAGGAGGGGGAGCACACATGTTCACTCACACAGGCAGGAAGGGGATGGGATGGGATGAGTATCACCCTTCTTCTGCTCCCCCATGCCATCCTGTTCCCCCCATCCTGCCTGTGTGAGTGAGTGAGGGAATACACATGCAGCCAGATCCAGCCACCCCACCAGTACAGGTATTTTGTTTGTCTGTCTGTCCGTGTGTTTTAAATGTAGTTTAGGGCACTTGAGATACTCACGTTTTCCACTTTTGTGGGGGTGCTGCACCCCAAACACCCACAGAAGCAAAGGAACAATTATGTAGTCATTGTCATTAAATTACATGACTAAAGTTACATCACTGCTGTTCCCCCTCCCCTGGCTTTCTTTCATAGATTTTTTATCTTCTTTCCCTTCATCTTTATTTATTTATTAAATTTCTTTGCGCCTTTCTCCTGCCAAGGGACTCAAGGGAGCTTACCAAATTTAAAATGAAAGTTTAGGTAAGATATGTACTATTAAAAAACGATAATCGTTTCTGTAGCTAAAAACAGTTTTAAAATACATTATGAGCACAATTAAAAACATACAAAGTAAAAATAGGACATAATTACTTGGAATACTCTCCTACCATATGATTAAAATCAATCAAAGGTATAGCTAAATAATCTTTCTAATGTTCTCATTTACCATGTTTTCAGTTAGAAAAGATCAGTGAGTATTTCCTCAAAACAAAACAGTAAAACAGAATTGCAACTGCACAAGTTAAAAATGTTAGTTGGCTGGGCTTTAAGAAATATGCTCACCACAGGAAGCCTGGCACTATCATCTGGCAAGCATACTGAATGGTCAGGCTTCCTCACAACACTGAAGCTGTAGCGGTGGGTGAGATTATCCAAACAATTGTATGGTGCAAAACTGAACAATCAACTCCTACTTTTACCTTTCCTGTTTCAGTGAAATACATATTCAGTGATTCAACATTCAGTGTTGGTAGCAAATGCTCCTTCCCACAAGAAAGAGGGAAGTGTAAGTATTCCTTCCCTCAGGAAGGAGCGGCAAAACAAGAGGTTTAGACCCTTGTGCCTGAAGGTGCTTGAATGTGCACAACTTTTTCCACAGGAAGGAGCCTGGCCTTGACAGATGGGGGCAGATGAGTACAATTTTTTGTTTGACCAGCAAGACCAATCTGTAACTGGTACCTGCTATATCTGACTTCATTTAGTTCCTGTGTCTTCCCTTTCATTTTCCTGCATTTGTTCTTTAGTCTTTACCCATAACTTATTTGAGGAGAAAACACTGCCATTTGAGATGGAACGGTGGGAAGAAACATGAGATTTTGCAGTTTGTGGGCTTTTCATGAAAAAAAGATTATAGAATGTGAATGGAATGTGGTCAGCTTATACATGAACATGCTATTTTGAAATACACGTTCTCTGAATTTCTCCTCCCCTTAGATTATTTTCTGCTTCCTTATAACATCTTCTGATACATCTTTTCCTCACATTGATTGCATTTTCTCTCCTCCGTGAAAATGCTTAAGCAGCAGTTGACAACAAACTTCCAATCTTAACTAGAATTTATAGAATCATAGAGTTGGAAGGGATATCTTGAGCCATCAGGTCCAAACCACTGCTTAGTGCAGGATCTCCGGCTAGAGCATTCCTAGCAGGTAGCTGTCCAACCTCTTTTGAAGACATCCAGGGAAGGAGACTTCACCACCTCTTTAGCCAGTCGGTTCCATTGTAAAACCACTCTCTGTTTCAAGAAGTTCCTTCTAATATTAAATCAAAATCTACCTTCCTGTGAGTTAAAACCATTGGATCTGGTTTTACCCTCTAAGGCAGCAGTTCCACCCCCTTCTCATGTATTTTGTTCTCCATACCTCTTATCATCCTCATTGGTCCTCTCAACTAATTTCAACTTGTCTATATCCTTCTTAAAATGAGGAGCCCAAAGCTAGACATAGCACTCAGGATGAGGCCTGACTATTCTTCTCTATGGATATACTGAATATCAGAGTTCTGTCAGGCAGTTAATGACTACAGCACAAGAAAGTAGGAAGTTTATTATCTTAACATTGTTTTAAATGTTACGAAGTTTAATCCCTAAGGGCCTGATTAAAAGCTGAACAGTTGGGGCATTACAGACAGTGCTGGGCAATGTGTTAAAATAAAGACAATTTATTCGAATATGGTTAGATACCTGTACAATGCATTGAAATGACTTGGCCACACCTTGCTGTATACATTAGATGAATGAGATTTGGGGGTATTGGGGGATAAGAGATGAACCACTGAGGTTGGGGAGTTGTTTTGCATTTCTCATCCACAGACAGATGTGGATTCTTTTGCTGACTAGTACTAGAAGACTCTTCTTTCATACAATACAGCACATCAATCTAGCCTGTGTTCACTTTGAATTATTTTCTCATTATGCAGACAGTTGGCCCTGAAGGCTCTGAATGAACGGTTGAAGCGTGTGGAAGACCAATCAGCATGGCCCAGCATGGAAGATGAAGAAGAAGAAAGCGTTAAGGCTGATACTCCATTGCTACCAGAGAAGAACCGGGACACTCTCACAGCAGGAAAAGCAGCCAACCAGGAATCCAGCCTCATAACTTTTGAGGATGCCCCCTCACAGTTGTGACCCTGAAACACCTGCTCTCCTTCTCTGCCTGCACCTGTATGTCAGAGCTGCTAATGATCCCTCATGTGCCCTCCCTCACAGCGCTGCCTGCTCTGCAGGGAACAAAACACTATGCCTACTGGCCCAGAGAGGCAACCTCCTTCCTTCCAGCATTTATTAGCCGTGTGTGGCCGAGCCCAGGTCATAGAATTCTTGGGGTGCAAACTGTTAACTGTCACACAGACCTGGAATTATGTTTCTTCAGAGGGGTGCTTGAAACTGATCACTTGTTTCAGAATTTGCAGAGGAAGAGGGAGAGCCACATCTCTTCAGCTGAGTAAAGAGCGTCTAGCTGAATAAAAAACCCTGTAAAACTAGCCCTGACCAGTAGTTGCCATTGTGGCTATTAAAATGCGTGCTTGTGTCTGGCTCCTTTTGATGGCATTTCTGGTAATCTGTTCAGGGCCCTGTACTGCCCAACCTGGTGAGTTCCCTCCTCTTTTTGAAGTTGAAATGCCAAACTTATGTGAGCCTCACCAGGCTATGGCAGAGCAAGCGATATATGGCACTTTCCCTCTTGATTCACTTTGACTTAGTGGCAATGTTTGTCAAATCACAGCTTCCCTTTTTTCCCTTCTAGAGTTGGTTTTGTTATTGATTAAATCAGCAAGCACTTTCTTACGAAAATCCTTTGTGGTATTAACCTTCCTTCATCTCCATAAATATGGTAACTCTGATGAGCCCTGCCAAAACAAGCTGCTGAATTAGACTCTTGCAGGACCAGCAGTTTAAAATCCTTTTAATGACAGCATAACCACTTGGGTCCACCTTTTTTTTCACAATGAAAGAAGGGGCTTAGGGATTCAGAGCAGCTTGTTTCTAGTATATCAGCAGCCGTGTGGAGAAGCGTCTTCTGAAACTTTCCATAGGATCTCCTATAGGAACCTGATTTTTATTTCTTTTCCTTCGCCTTTGGTTTTTCTTCATTTCCCTTTGCAGTGATTAAAATGGCAAAGCAGCCTTTGTCTTAGGTGGAGTGCCACTGCATTCAGGGGCTATTGAGATGAACTTTTTGCTAAATAGAATATATGTTGCTGGTTCAGTTCTGTTTTTAAAGGTGCTTTTTGGTGAGACTCTTGACAATTCCTCTGATGCCTCCTTTTCCTTTTTGGTTAGTTCATTAGCCTCTTTCTCTTCTTTGAACTGAGATGTGCTTTTTCTTTTCTTTTTGGTAGGGCAGGAAGCCCTAAGTACATACTACTCTGATACCAGCCCCCAAAGGGTAATTATCCCACCTAGAGGACTGGGTTAGGGGACACTAAACAAAATGGGAAGAAAGTGAGAGACAATGTTGTGATAATTTTTTTTAAAGGACCACATGAGAAGGTTTTTGTCAACCAGTAAATAAACACACAAATTTCAGTATCAATAAATAGTTCTTTCAAAAAGTGTTTCTTGGTTGATTTTGTAAACCTCCCTTGGTTTGATCACATAAACTCGAATTGAAGTGGTTATCTCAGACTGCTCTAATTGTAGCTACAGTGTTAATAGCAAAATATTAAATTGGAAGGCTGTTGTGATACTCTTAGATGCTGGGATCTTGCTTGCTTTTATGGGCTTGATCCAGTCAGTTTTAGGAGGAGGAGGAGGTGGAGGAGCAGGAGAAATAATTACTGATATTAATATCCTGTCTTTTCACAGTTTGGGACTCAAGGAGGCTTATAGTAATTTTAAAAAGACATAGTTAAAACTCACAAAATAGAAAAATTAAGAAGTGATTCAACTATCAACAGATATTAAGCATTCTTTTAAGTCCAGGTTTATGATGAAGAATTGAGACACAAAAGTGAAACAAGGCACACATAGTAGCGTGTAATTAGGTCTGCTGGCACAAACTGATGAACTTTTTTTTTATTTCTGAAGATTACAAGACTCCTTTTCAGCTACCTAGGTACTGCTTATGACATTTTATCATGATTTTATATAAATGGGCATTTCTTTACCCCATTTCATCTTGACAGCAGCCTTAAAAGGTAGATTAGGGTGACAGATACTGACTGTCCCAGGTTCACCCAGAAAGCTTCAGTTGGGGGCTTGGACTGAGGTCTCCTCTATTCAAGTCCCAGGGTGCCCCCCCATGACATGCTTCTTGTAAATGGATGCTCTGACACCATATGTTGTGAAATGAAACAGGTCTCTACTTAATAGGCATATATGTTGAAAACTAATTAACACAATATGCATTTCCTTGACGCACCAGCAACAAATCACTATTAGCACATTATCATAGTGAAAAACCGTTGTATACTTGTGTTTGATGTGTTCATAAAGTGCTTTGGAAGGGTAATCGACAAAAAAAGAGAAGAAAGAATGATGCTACACTTAGGCATTTGGAATACTCCTACTCTTAATGCTAACAGTTTTCTTTGTGGGATTTCTGAATCAGAAAGTCATCCTATATGAAGCTTCAATATGTATATTCGTCAGTGTTAAGTATGATGCTAAATATGCTCATTAGGAAATTGATGGCTGATGTGCCAGATGGGTTTGCTGGTGCCTTGTATGGGAATAATTTCTGCTTTAATTTTAAAAGAAAAGAGAGAGGTTTTCAATTGTTCTTGGATAGACACTTCTTAAAAAATTAATAGGTTTGTGCAGCTGTCAAGAGTTACAACCATTCTTATCTCTTTCTGAATGGTAGGTGGTTTGGTCAGTAAGCAGAAACATAACAAGTGAAATGTGGAAGTAACAGTTTAGTCTGGTTTCTGATTATGCTGAACACAAAGATGCCTGTAGCTGATCCCAGCCCACTGAGTGTTAAGCTGTTGGACTCATTCCAGTTTTGACTGCAAGGTGTTTCGAGGTACCATGCTGAAAGAGACCTGAATTGAAGCACTTGGACTTTAGCTGGTTAAGGTGCAAAAAACCCAGATTTATCATTAATTTTGCAAAGAGCGTGAATCCCAGATGTCCACATTGTAAGATTCATAGCAGAGATAAGGACTGGCAGAATGATTTTTTGCTCTGTCCCAGGGAAAAAAAGTAGAAAATGAGTAAACTTTTGTTCTTCTGCTTCCTTCAGTTCTTAATATCTCTACAGCTGCTTCTCTTTTGGGGGAGTGGGGAAAGTAAACAGGGCCAATAAATTAACCTGGTGAACAAAGGATCATCATGGCAGGCAATGTTATATATGGTCCAGAGAATTCAGCAGACAAAAGTTTAAGTAAACCTCAGACAGTAAAGGCTGCAAAATAGTAGACAAGAAAACCAAGAATAAGGCAACAATTGCAGGAAACTGCCAACATTGTATTACCATAACAGCTACTACATCACTGCTACAAAGCCACAGCCCCTTTTGGTTCAGGATTCTTGTTCTATTGAAATTCGTAGCTTTGTATTCAATGGGTGGTCAGGCTTTGCAACTAGGCAAGTGCTTTGCCCCCTTTGAAAGCTTCCAGATGCTTCATGAGGCACCTTGTCAGCAGATGAAATTCTGGGGGTCCTAGCCAGTTTTCAAGTCTTTTGTGGCCATAGTTGGAGGTTCTTAGGAATAATGCTGTGTTGGGGAAGAGAATCTTGTGAAAAGTCCTCATCCATACCATATTACATTTCTGCTTCCAGCTGTAATTTAATCTATGTCAACTAGGGACAGTGAATCATGTAGAAAGTTCTCTTTAGGTATTTTCAGCTGCAGGTGGTGTATCTGGGTGCTCCTAGAGGTCAGCAGTACTCATTTTGTTTGGTGTTTCCTTCATGACAACTGGTACTGGTTAAGCCAGGAAGAAATATCAGATATGGTGTGTCTTGTCAATTTAGCAGTGAGTTTCTGTGCTGCTCATATGGTTTGAACACCAGCTTCAGACTGGCCAGTGTCTCCTGGCAGTTTCCTTTTACTTCTGTAACATCCCTTTCAAGCCCAGAAGTATCAATGCATCAGTTGCAATATGGGGTGCTTTGCTATTAGTATGGTATTACTACCTGGTGAATCCCTGTTCATTCAATTATTTCTTCTAACTGCAGTTAGTAAAACAGCAAGAAGAGACTATCATTTGTCATCTACACTGAAAGAAGACAACACATGTATAATATTTGTACCAAAGGCTTCCTGGTATAGTTCTGACCTGATTGTTGTTTTCAACACCATCTGTTCTTTTTGTAGTGCCATCTATTAGTAATTACTGTGTTCTGTATTACCAGCAAAGAATAGATTACATTCAGAGAATCAAAACTGGAGAGAATGTTTCATGCTTTCTAGTCCAAATCTGCTCACTGCACAAAATCTTGGGCTAAAATATCCCCAACAGAGGACTGTCCAGATTCTATCCAAAGATCTCATAAGGATGTAAGAATCCTGTTAGGTTAAACCACTAGACTATCTAATCAGCAATCTGTTTCCCACAGTTCCCAACCAAATGGGAAATCCACAAAGGATAAGGGAACAGTAGCCCTCTCCCATTCTTGATCTCCAACAAAGGGTCTTCAGAGACATGCTGCTTCTGCTCCTGGAGCTAGTATGTAGCCATTACAACTACTAGCTATTGATAAGATTATCCTTTATTAATTTGCCTAATTTCTTTCTAAAGTGCTCTTAGTTGTTGATCATGATTACACATAATATAGCAAATTCCATCTCCAGCAAGAAATACCCAGAAGCCCTTCAAGTAAGGCTATTATCAACCTGCTCTTACCACTACATTTCTCCTAATCTCCAAATAACATCTACATTTCTGTAATTTAAGCCCGTTATATCTATGCCTGTTTTCTGGCAATATCAGAGAACAAATCTTTGGTCTCTTCTGGATTCTCTTGTCTTTTCCAGATCAAATATACAGTTTCTTCAACCTTTCCTCAGAAGATTTGTTTTCCACACTGCTGACCATCTTTGTTGTCCTCCCCTAAACTGTTCCCATTTGTAATCAAAGAGCAGCACTCAAGATTCCAGATGAAGTCTTGATCTGTGCAGAGTCAAGTATTTTTATTATTATTGCTGGCTTGGAAACTGTTTTTTTTAATGCAGCACAAGATCATATATGCTGTTGTCAGTTACACAGCTGATGAGTGTTTAGCTTGTGATGCACTGCAAACTTGAAATCCCTTTTACATGTACTATTGCTGCACCAGTAGTCCCATATGTTACACCTGTGCATTTGATGTTTGTTTTTTAATTTTACTTCTCATTTCAAAGCTATTTGTCTCTGCTGAATTTCACTGTTAGTTTCAATCCAGTTTTACCGTTCTTTCAAAGTCCTGTCCAATGAAGTGTTTGTTAGCTGTCAGCCTTAGAATCTGTAAATGATTCCTTACACCCTTTAATCACTGCTATAAAAAAGGAATCAAAATTACAAAGCTCAAGACAGAACCCTCCAGCATCTGACTGAAAAGCTTTCATCAGTTTAATGAGGAGCTAATAACAACTATGGCTTTTGAGCCAGCTGTGAATTCTCCTGATATTTTATCGTCTAGCTCAAATTTAGCCAGTTTGCTTATCATGCAGAAAAGGTTCAGCAGCTGAAATAGGCACATTCATATACTGTCATGAGCTGGCGCTATTTATCACCCTAGCCTATGTGACTTAAATTATTATTTTATAGCTCCCAACTTATCCAATGAAAGGTTTTCTGAAATGCTGCTCATAGCGGCCATAATGAGTAGAGTGTACATGAGATGCATAGAAGACAGGAGTCTTGAATAATTTAAAAGGGGATATGTTGGAACAAAAATGACTAGCTAAGAGGTTACAGTGCTTTCACAATGGCTAGCACCCTTCCTTGCCCACCCCTTTCCAGATGGAGCTAGAACCACTTCCTCATCCTCTAACAATGACGCCAAGTGGATCAGAAGAGAATGAAACTGAACAAGCTAGCAACAGAGCAGAACCAGTACAGCTGTTTAAAAGCTTCCTTTAATGCAACGCTCTTGAGTACAGATCTTTCTTGCCCAGGTGCAGTGATGGGTTCACCTGCCCTGCAGAGAGACCCATCATACCATTCAGTGTAAACTGCTGGGTTTGTTTGTATCAGGGCAGCTTCAGACATAGCCAAGTGCAGGAAATTTTTGTAACCACAGTATTTGTATGTCAGGCCATGTCAGCTCTCACTGAAACAGCAATTATTTCAGTCAGCTTAATAGACATAAGTAGGGGAAAGAGAAGATGGCATGTTAGAATGCCTGTTCTGGATGTCCATGAGAAGACCGCTGTCAAGCTGCTAAAGAAAAGATGGAGACAATTGACTACCGCAGTACACCTGGCCAGGGACCCTTCTTTTAAAGCCTGGAAAGCTTGCTCCATAATACTGCTTGGCAAAGTTTATGCTGAAGTAAATAATGCTGCATAGGGATGTCTAAGGTATATATCATTGAAAATTATACATTTTAATGGTAGTTTTTAAAAAACAAAATCATACCAGGCCCTCTACATTGATCTAAAATATCTTGTTACAGGCAGTAGTTGTTCACCCTGTGTTTTTAATATTCTGTGGACTGATTTCATTCTAAAAGGGGCTCCAATCAAATGTCCTAATCCAAACAAAGCTGATTGTAATTAAGTACCTTTGAAAGCAATGAGACTTAACTGTGTCACCTAGATTCAGTGGGATAGTCATGATTAGCTAGATCAAGGCCAATAATTCATAATCTTCTGTGCAACCCCACTGTTTTTTCTTCCTGCTAAAATAGGGCTTTGCTTAGTTTTGGTCGTTTTTGTCCTTCTGTAGAGAGCTCATTTCCTTTCCTTCTCAACAGAGACTGATGAAAGGAAAACAGACAAATTGCTTTGACCAAATCCCTCAAGCCACAGCTGGTGGGACCTTTCATATACCTTGTACTGAAATTGCATCAGCATGCTGTAAAGAAAAAGGTAATAGGGTAAGCTTTGTGCTAGCTGTTACCAAAAAGGAAAGCAACAGAGGCTGGTCCTTGCCTTAGAAAAACATGGGAGAAAGCACCATCCAATAAAGAGACTCCTAGCTCAGAATTTATTAGACCTAAGCCAAATCGCTTTCTCTCAGTCAGAGGAGGGCAGAGGCAAATCACCTCTCAACAGACTTTGCCAAAAAAATGCTATGATAGGGTCACCATAAGTTGGCGATGACTTTAAGACATACATACGGTATTCCTGAAGAACCTGTCAAGAAAGTCACTGTTCCTTATAGAAACACCTCTATATCGATACACGTGCTGACCATACACACATGAACATACTCGTCAACACTGGTTGTGTGGCAAGTTGCATCCCAATATTCTTATGGAGGTTATTTGGAACAGCCCTGCACCTGTGAAGGAAATTGGTCTCTTCCATACTTCAGTATTATGCTTCCATGTTTGGGACTGCAACATTTTGCCTATTAAGTAAATACTGTTATTCTTGAGAAATCTTTTGTCAAAGTATGGCAGCAGACAAAAAATCCTTTCTAACTTTGTGCTTGGTTGACTGAGAAACCTTTGTACTGCACTTTTGTTTATCTATCTGTGCAATGAAGCTGCTCACCTAGTATATGGGATGAGAAAAAGAGCTGAGCAATTTCAGTTTTTGCTCCATCCTGAGAGGTCATGAGTATGTATGATCACTGAGTCACAGTCTCCTTTGCTTATGAATGGCAGTAGACTAGACCAGCCCTTGTGCTCTTACCATAGTATGAAAAATTCAATTAACCAAACTGTAGTATAGCATTGAAGCCTCACCCTGGACAGAGAGGGAGAGAGAGAGAGTGTGTGTGTCTGTCTGTCAGTCAGTCAGTCAGTCAGTCAGTGTCAGTCAGTCAGAGAGAGAATCAGATATACCTGTTCAGTTGGAAGTATGGCCTGCTAAATTCAGTGACACTTACTCTCATCTAACTGTCCAAAGAATTCTTGGACAGAAAACCAACAGTTTAGGGAAGCACTTCCATCAACCCAGCTAGCAGGACCACTGTCTGTGGTGGTTGGAGGCTTCTTTTTGTTGTTACAAAAGAGTAATTTTTCCAAAACTAGACATGGATCAACTGTGTAGTGCATTGTTAGCTCCTGACTGCACACACCACACAGTATGCAGCTAATGCAGCTAAAGATATTGCCCACTCAATACATTTTGTCCACAGTGCTTTAAAAAAATAACAGGGGGGAACCACTAGCCTATACACAGCAAACTACTGTACTGAAGAGAACATAGAAGAAAAGGTTAAAATTTCCACTTGTTCCCCACACCGCCACCACTTCTGATGCCCAACCGCTTTATCAATAGGGAGGTAAGGTATGTCCTTGTGTAAGGGGCTCCTCCGAATCCCTGCACTCAGTTGAACCAAGAGCTGTCTAAGCAATTTGTTTCCTTTCATGGGGAGGCAGCAGCAGCACGCTGCTACTGGGTTTCATTCTTTCATAATGCCACATTTCCAGAGAGATGCACGCAGAATACTGACTACTGCATGCCATACAAACTCATAGTCAGAAAAAACAGGATTCTTCATTCCCAGTGCCATTGAAAGCTCAGGGTTCCTTAAAAGAGGATGTGGGATATCTCTAAGGATCCCAGAAAGTATCTGTTATGGATAACTTTCAAGGCTGGATTCTCTTGCGGTAGAGGTAGGCGTTGCTCACTTGGTTCATGACAACCAAACTGGTGAGGACAGGACACAGGATGGACAGATACCAGGAGACTCCAGTCACGACTGTAGTAAACCACAAAGAACACATGCCCAGCATCACACTGGCACAACCAAGAAGGTACCCAATCAGCCCTGATGTGGCATGGTAAAGCTTCAGCTTGGTCAGTGTCCAGTTCTTTATCAGCTTGGGATAGAGCAGAGCAAGCCCACCCAGGCACTGCATGCCAGCATAAAGTACCGTCAACAAGCCTGTCTGGCCGTGCCAGGTGACAAAATGGTCCTTCCCATTGAGGTATTTGTTATAGCTGATGATGGCCAAGCCCAGCACTGCACAGATGAGAGAGAGCAACTGCAAAGCCCAGTGGAAGCGGACCTTGGCCTTGCGTGAGAAGGACCGGAGCAGGGAGCTCTCAGGAGAGAAAACCAACACTGCTTCTGTCATTAGGAAGGAAAACTGCGGAGGGGAAAGCAAAAGAAGATTCATCAGTACTCTTCACTAGATATGTTAATCACTGAAAGTGTTCTTAGGCCAAAGGAAACTGAAGAGGAGTTCCTCAGTTTAAAAGGCATTTTCCCCACACATTTACCTTAATACAATAACTTGCAGATAGAGGCTGGGGACAGTTTCTGAGACATACTTCATTGGGTAGAGATTTACCATAGAGAGCCCACTTGCCCTCATCTCAGAAAGGCATTTTTTACAATGAGCCCCATCAGCCTAGCAGGAAATAAAATTTAGGGAGTTACATAGAGGTGACTGGGATAATAATTTCAGGTGTTAATCTTAACTTGGCACAGGGAACTCTTGGTTCAAGGCCTACATCATGCAAGAATGACTACCTCTCCTCTCCCAGCTCCACAGTCAATAAGAAAGGCCCTCCCACCCATTTACCACACTATTTCAGTGAACAGAACCAACTCCTAATATAGACAAGATAAAGTTATAATTTGTTACTTGGGAAGATGGTGGCAAAGGGTATTTTTGGCTGGCTTACCGCAAGAGACATTAAGAGAGGGTGCCAGGAGAATAGACCTAAAAATAAAATGAGAACAAAATGAGAATTTGAAGTCAAATTGGTGAACACACCTCTGGAAATACATAGCCAGCACTTCAGATGGGACACAGTCAATGATATCTTACAATCAGTCCAACTTGTGTGAGGGCCCTGCTGGTTCAGACTAAAGACCTACCTGGACTTGTTCTGAGAGTGGGTAACCTTAATGGGAAGGTCACAAATACTCCAAGGGTAACTGGGTGACAATCACAAGTCACCGTTAGTACTAGAAAGAAACACTGTTACATATTATTTTAAGGGTGCTTCCAGACAAGAGGGTTTCTGTCACCATTAAAATGAAATGCAAATCTTTTCTGTCTTTTCCTCCTTAACAGATCTATGCTATATTTTTAAAAAGCAAAACACAGTGGGAGAATAGGAGAAGACTGCATGGAAGGTGACAAAATCTATAAAACTCCTCATTTCCACACAGCAACAGCCTTGTCTGGAGGCACCCTAGATTTACTAGGTATCTCCATTTGGGATCGAGTTACCTTTTCCTCTTGGATGAGATTGAAGCAAAAGCAATATGTGCCTGGCCTATCTCCCAAATTTGATTATTACATTACAGGTATTATAAGAGATGATGGGAGTGGGAATGCTCCAAACAAAATCCATAAATTCCAGAACAGTGGCAACTGTTATTTGCAGCATTAAAACAGAAAGAAAGAGCCATGTAACATCTTAAAGTCTAGCAAATTTACAGTAGATTTAGGAAAGTGTGCTACATAATAAACCTTTTTGGTTTTTAGACTCCAAAGAACACTATCTCTTTACAAAAAAGCAATAAAAATGAGCAAATATGGTGTGTCCTGTGTGCAACCACAGACGCATTGTCCAGTGCTGAAGTTCGTAAGTCACGACTGAAAATGGGCCAGGTGATCTCATCTAAAGTCATTGTTTATATCTGTGACTCTTATTACACAGAGGGACCATTTAACAGAGAGGCTGAAAACGCATTCTGAAAAAGCTTCCCAACTGTAATAGGATAATAGGAAACGTGGCCATCAAAGGATCAGTTTGCTGTGACAAAGCTCAAATGTTGCATTCAGTAATGGAACAACAGAAATGCTATACTATTTGCTGGACAAACTGTCAAGGCAATTTACAACAGCCCATCTCAGCAAAGTCAGAGGGAACTGTATGTCTAATGTGACCAGTGACCCTGGAAGTGGATGGATAGCTTCAATTGTACCCAAAGTACAGATGGACACCAGGATGGGGCTGTACATTCCATCTCTTTTACTAGCCTGAGATAGCAGCATTATATCTTATCTTAGGCTTCATCCAGGACATCTGAAAGACCATTATCTCCCTACAGGAATATGCCCAACTTTTAAGATCCTGGAGGGAAGGCTTTTGCTCAGTATGACGACTGTCACAGGCATCTTTGGTGAGGATGCAAGAGAGCACCTTCTCAGCGCCTGCTCCCAGTCTGTGGAATCCCTCCCATGGAAGGCTTAGTTGGCTACTTCGTGGTTCTCTTTCTGCCATGCCTTTGGATTTTTGATATGGGATGTGCTGTATTTTTGTCATCTTTACTGTGCTTTAAAGTGTGTTTAAGCTGTTTTAAATTAGCACCTTTAACAGGTTTATTTGATGAGCACTTTTAAGAAAAATATTAAAATTTTAATGGCACTTCATTTTAATCAGTGTTGTAAGCTGCTTTGAGTCCTAAACAAAGAACATATCTGGCAATAGCCATTCCTGTCAATTTAGGCCAGGGTGGGAACCTTTGATCATCCAGATATTTAATTACAACTCCCTTAATCTCACACCATCAGCTATGTTCCTGAGATCTTTGGAAACTGAAATCTAAAACACATGGAGGGCCAAAAGTCCTCTACTCCTGATTTAGGACCTGAAGTTCTCTACTTCTCAAGAAGGGACATTAAAAAAAAAAAAGCATGCATGATTTAGAAGCCTAGCAAGTTAGTCCAATGTGGAATTAAACTAAGCTCACAGAAATCAATGCTGCACACAACAATACTGACTCAGCTGGTGAATGCTATCTCTGTGTATGCATGACAGTAGGCTGGATACATCTTCCAGGATCATAGAAATGTAGAGTTGGAAGAGACCACACCAGCCATCCAGTCCAACCCCCTGCCATGCAGGAACACCCTCAAAGCACTCCCGACAGATGGCCATCTAGTCTCTGCTTAAAAACCTCCAAAGAAGGAGACTCCACTACACTCCAAGGCAGCATATTCCACTGCCAGACAGCCCTGACTGTCAGGAAGTTCTTCCTAAGGTTCAGGTGGAACCTCCTTTCCTGCAGCTTGAATCCATTGCTCCTTCTCCTGGTCTCTGAAGCAGCAGAAAACAAGCCCTCTCCTTCCTCTATATGGCATCCCTTCAAATATTTAAATATGGCTATCATGTCCCCTCTTAACCTTCTTTTCTGCAGACTAAACATACCCAGCTCTCTAAGTCTATTCTCATAAGGCATGGTTTCCAGGCCCCTCACCATTTTTGTCACCCTCCTCTGGACCTGCTCCAGCTTGACCATGTCCTTCTTGAATTGGGGTGCCCAGAACTTGCTGCCCAAGCCTTAGTTTCATCAACTCTATGATCTATCCATGCACCTACAGTTACTCCTGACTTACTTGATCCAGGTCTTGCAAGCACAGCCACAAATACGGTAAATCCAAGTGAAACAAGATGTGCAGTAGCACCAAAGATAGCTCTCAGGGAGTGGTATATCCGCGATTCTGTTTCAAGAGTCAGAGCCATATTTTCTCCAACAGACTCTACAAGGTATTGACCTTCCACTGTCCTCCGGTTACAGCCTTCCTTTGTGCAGCACAGATCAGCTTCCCCAGCACATCAAGGCAAGGGGGAATGGATGGCACACGTGTGTTTAGAACAAAAACAACAGTCTTCTTGTGCTTCTAATAGTTTATCTGGTCAAGGAGAAAGAGAAGATAACAACATTTTAAAAATCAGTAGCTGAACGAATACTGTCATTAAATGGCACAAAACCCAGAAATAAGTTTTACTGATGAACCCTAAAGGTAAATAAATGAAAAATCCAGGCTACCACAGGAAGTTCTTAGGAAGATCCCATCAAGTTTGCTCTATTAATACCTGACCAATTTGTCACAAATGTTACTGACGTGACAGCTCAGCTCTTCATACATATGCTTCTTCCTTCTATCCCTGAAAGAGTATTATGTGGCACTGCTTTAGCTACAAAACCATCAACGTTCAGCCCTGTGGATCAGAAATAGAGGGCATAATGATTTAAGAAAACATCTGTCAAGGCAAAATTCTGACCTGCATATATAAAAATAATTTTAAGGAAACAGATGCCATTAATATACAAATTCATGTTCCCACTTTTAACTGGTGTGATCTTTACTCAGAGCCTACAAAGACTGGGGTCCACCTGACATCTTTTATGTCTATAATCTTGTTGTCTAGGAAGAACTACATGCCTGAACAGGTGCCTTGCTCCTCAGCAGGAATAAAATCAATCAAATGTAGTACTGAGAGATGAGGTAAACTTCATACACTGAAGTAGCTCCACTGTCACCCACAGAAGGATTCCTCAGATTCAAATGGTTTTAATAGGTCTAGTCTCCAACGACTAGGCAGGGGAAGACAGCTGCCTCCAGGCAACAGATTTTGGATCTCATGAAAGGAACCCAAAATGTCAGCTATTTAATTTTTTAAATTACTTTGTGACTAACTGTCAGGGATGGGAAAAGGTTCTTCTGAGACTGTCTGCCCTGCATGCCAAAATAATTTGCCTAGGCTTCAGTAGTATGCACCTTGATTCATGTGCCTAGGAGACATTTTCTGCATCACTTAAGGCAACAGAATGTCTTGGGCCAGTCCTGGAGCTGCTGATATTGCCCCTCCGCATCATCAATTTTACTGCAAAACAAGAAGCACAGACAACATCCCCAATACAAACAGTGGGGGGGGACTGAACTTGCTGTGTCGAGACAAGTGAAAGCAAGCAACCACACATACAGGCCTGCAGCCCACGCTAAATCTACAGTTATTCCTTTCAGTTGTGCGAGGAAGGAGCTCAGTGATACTGAAGATCCAGCATACATGTATAAAAGAACTGTGTGAACACATCTTTTCCTTCTACAGTGCTGCCATGCATATTAAAATTATCAATTAATTAGGAGAAAGTCATTCTCTCCCATGCATAGAGCAGCACTGAGTTTTTCCACTGTATGAAAATGGGGACACATTAGCCAACAGAAAAAACTACAAGAGAGGAGTAGCCTAACATTTTGCCACGTAAGGTAGAATAGTACCAAGTTATTTTGAGAAATGAAGCAGGGAATCCCATAAGCATTTTCCCCCAGTTCTAACAGTGAAAATATAGTAACAACAAATTAAATAGCCAACAGTTTCATGATACCCTAATTCCACTGTCAAAGGTCACTGCCTCAATATACCTAACAGTAGCCCTGGCCCTAACAAAGGATATAGGGTCTATTACTACTGGCTTCTGACTGCAAGCATGAGGAAGCATAATGGCTTCTGTATAAAAAGCCTGTTATCAAATGCTTGCCTCTTTTCACTACAGCATGCATCTAAGAGGTTGCAAGAGGGTATAATGCTATTGCAGATAATTGTCAGAAAAAGGCATAATGCAGTACATAAGGGGGTTTTAATTCAAGGCTTGTCTCAATCTTATGAGCAGCACTTGCCCCTGTTTAGGTTCCCTTAATAAATAATAATAATAATAATAATAATAATAATAATAATAATAATAATAATAATAATACAATTTATTTCTATCCCGCCTCTCCCAATGGATCGAGGCGGCATTACAAAAATATATAAAATATATATAAAAACATTAAAACATTAAAATGCACCCTATCCTCCCCACCCTTCAACCCTTCTATCCCCCTAAAACATATTAGTTAATTAAAACAAATTAAAAACAAGATTAACACAAAAGACAATGATGAGAGGCGGTGGAACACTAATCTGGGAAGGCCTGTCGGAAGAGAACTGTCTTGACTGCTTTTTTAAAGCAGTCAAGACTGGTAATGTGCCGGGTCTCCTCCGGCAGGCCATTCCATAACTTGGGAGCGACAGAAGAAAAGGTCCTCTGGGTAACCGCAGCCAACCTAGTTCTGATTGGCTGCAGTAAATTCCTCCCAGAGGACCTTAGTGTGCGGGGCGGATTGTATGGGAGAAGGCGATCCCGCAGGTAGGCTGGCCCCAAGCCATGAAGGGCTTTAAAGGTAAAAACCAACACCTTGTACTGTGCCCGGAAACTAATAGGCAGCCAGTGTAAAGACTTCAAAATAGGTGTTATATGGTCAGTTTTAGATCTTCCGGTGACCAACCTGGCTGCCATATTCTGAATTAATTGAAGTTTCCGGACTAAGCACATGGGTAGCCCTATGTAGAGCGCATTACAGAAGTCAAGCCGTGAAGTTACCACTGTTTTTAGGTGTTCCAAGTCCAGGAAGGGGCACAGCTGGCATATCAGCCGAAGCTTGAGACAAGGAAACACTGGAAAATCAAAATGGATGCCTCCTGCTTTTTATCAACTCTCCAAAGTTAATCTTTTCCCCAATTGTTATTGATCAGTCCTCTAGAATGCTTCCGTATAAGTTATGTATAGCCCTGTACATTCATCTCACATTTGCTACAACCCTGTCAGATGCTGAGAGGCAGAAACTCACCAATGTGAAGACCACTTCAGACATAACACAACATGGACGTGAAATACACGGGCAACGTACCTAATATGCACTTCCTCTCTCTGTATAAAACCAATCATCTATTGTTACTATGGATAAGGTACTTTGTTACATATGCCTACAATGGAAAGTCATGATCAACTTCGGGTTCCCGGTTTGCACAGATGCAGCAACTTTCAAACAACTACAGCCATATTAGGCAACAATGTACTGATGTGTTGCACAATTTATTTAAACTAAATACTGCTTTCTTGACAAGAACGCTGTAACCAATGAAGCCACCCTGGGGAGAGAGTCAAACTAAGTCCAAACCCAGTTTCTGCTTTTTCACACACTGAAGCCCTTTAACGCTACACAATTGCAGTGCTATGATTCCACTTGAATTGGCATGGCAACATCTTACAGAATCCTGGGATTTGGAGTTTGTGTGTATATGCATTTGAGTCACCTGTTGACTTATGGCAACCTTGTGAATTGATTAGAGTTTTCTTAGGCGGGGAATTCTTAGAAGTAGTTTGCCAGTCGCTCTGAAAGATGGCCTACAGCACATGGTATTCACTGGCAGTCTCCCATCCAAGTACCAAAAAGGCCTGTCCCTGCTTAGCTTCCAAGATTAGATAGGATCAAAGTATTTAGGGCCTACATTTGCAGTTTAGGGACAACTATTTAGAATTCTCTGCCAGAGAGCTCTAGGGTCTTCCCAAACTACAAATCCCAGGAGTCCATAGGATACAGTTAAAGTGGAATCAAAGCACTATTATCATATAATGTGAAAGGGCTCTTAGAGATCTGCCTTCTTATTTCAATGGTATGGGATAAAAATTGCATGAGACTAGAACTGGTGAACCCAAAAAAGTTCAACTGCATTACAGATCCCACTCAACTGGGAGAAGGGAAGGGGGATGTTCATGTTCTTTTCAAACACAGAATTAAATTGTCAGGCAGACTGAACCCAATCCTTTAAAGCAGGCCTGCACAACATATGGCCTGGGGGCTGCATGAGGCTCACTTAAGGATTTTGTGTGGCCTGCATCGCCGAAGGGCCGAAAAAGGTTACAGCAATTAGGTTGCTGACGGTTTTGAATGATGCTGGCTGCACTATTCCCTCCTCCTTCCCTCCAGGGGGCAGCAGAGAGCCAAGCTGATGCTACCTTTTGCCCTTGCGCAAGATGGCAGCCTGCTTCTCCTTCTGTTTCCCTTGGATGGGCAGTGAGGGTGGAAGTGCTCAGGAAAAGGAGAAGACCAGCTGGGGCTGGAGGGGGCAAAAAAGGAGGTGGTCTCCTCCTCCCTGAGCAAGCCAACATGGACTGTTACAAGCCGAACTGGGACCCTCTGGGGAAAGCAGCTTATTACAGGTCAGTGTCCTCATTCGCCCCACATTCCTCCTAAACTGCATGGAAAAAAATTAAATTGCATTTAAAGATTGCATTTCAAAATGCAATTTAGGTCTATTCTGGCATGCATCCTCATAAATTCCATCCCCACATACACCACCTGGAATTTCCCTTGTTTATCCTCCAAATCTATTTTCTTCCCCTGTCCTCATAAATAATACTTTTTTCTGCCACCCCAAATTGTTCCCCTCCCCTTTGATTTTTGCAAATCTTTTGCAAATAACACACTGCTACATTTCTTAAGGCATAGCTCTCCTGTCTTTCCAATAATCCTATTTACTGGTTTTGTTTAATCACAACTTGCCACATCTACATTATCTCAGTTGTCCTAACAACAGGTCAAGTGGATTAGACAGTGGCCATTTCTACCCTATACTGTTACAGTGCTCTTATTCCACGTTCAACATGCTATGGAATCCTGGGGTTTGCAGTGAAGGGAGGGGCCTTTAGAATTCTCAGCCAGAGAGCTCTTTGCCCTCAGTAAACTACAAACCCCAGAATTCCACAGGATGCTGAAAGTGGAATAATAGCACTATAACAGTGTAGAGCAGAAATAGCCGGTGTTGTCATTCCCCATGTTGTATATTGGTGGTGGTGGGTGAAATTTAAGGAAGGAGGTTTCCTTAAGATTGCCAGGTGAGTTTGTAGCAGAGGCAAGATTTAAACTTTTCAGCCATGGAAAGCAACTGGGTGATCTGGGGTGGATCACACACTCTCAGTCCCAGAAAATCCAGTGACAGGTTTGCTTTAGGGTCGCCATAAGTCAGAAGCGACTTGAAGGCACACAACAGCAATAATTCACTGAATCTACTCTGGTGAGATAAAAGCTTACGCAGAGTTTGAAAGCATTGTTTTTAAGGCTATAACTCCCAGAATTCCCCAGTCAGTAATCATGCTACCTGGCGTTTTGGGAGGTTGTAATTCACCAAAACGAACTTTTTTGAAGCTCTTATTTGAAAGAATATCATGTAAGGAATGGAGCAAGCTGCTTAAGAGATTAGAGGCCTTTCCACACTATGCTGTTATAGTGGTATTATTCCACTTTCATCATCTTGTGGAAACCTGGGGTTTGCAGTTTAGGGAGGAATATTTAGAACTCTCACCCAGAGAGCTCATTGGCCTCAGGAAACTACAAGCCCCAGAATTCCACAGGATGTTGAAAGTGGAATAATAGCACTATAACAGTGTAGTGCGGAAAGGCCGTAGACGCGGAGGAAGCTTCAAACTGCAGGAAAAGAAGTTCCACCTAAACATGAGGAAAAACTTCCCTAATTTCTCTTTTTTATAATATGGTTTATTTTATTTGCAAAGTAGCTTAATCACTCATTATCCTATCATTTATTTTCAAATAAAAAAAAATTGTACCATTATTATAACTTTATTTGGAAAGCGGGGCACTAAAAACCTATCTGCAGCCCGAAGAAGTTTTGCCTGTTCAATTTCGGCCCTTATCAACTGCCAAGTTGTGATTTAAAGGGTAGAAAGCTCACCCTGGCCTCCTCTGCACTGGTAGGCAGTCAAAAACCAGGAAGCTCTGAACGCTAAAATCGCACCGTCTCCCTCTGATGGTGTAACAACCGGAAAAGCATTTAGCAGAATTAGGCAGCATTTAGTCCCCTCTCTGTTCCGGGAGACAAAAATCGAGTATTCCCACCCCACACCCACCGTCATCCGGCATTTCTTTAGTTCGCAAACCCCGGCCATTTCCGCACAAGGCTGTTATAGCGCGATGATTCCACTTGCAACCTCCTATGGAATCCTGGGGTTTGCAGTTTAGGGAGGGGCCTGCCGGCCCCTCCCTAAACTGCAAACCCCAGGATTCCATAGGAGGTTGCAAGTGGAATCATCGCGCTATAACAGCCTTGTGCGGAAAAGCCGTGCCATCAGGAACGTAGCACCAGGCATCGGGACAAGAAGCTTCCTCTGTAATCTCGGGAAGAGGCGCTGGATAGGCGCCAGTCCTCCTTCACACGCACACGCCTCCTCCTCTTACTCCAGTGCCTGATCGACAGCCTCTTTCTCTGAGCCCAGTGAATGAATGAATGGACGGGAGGACGGGCCTCGGGCTGCTTCCACGCTCCCCTTGGGTACGTGGCTGGCCGGCAACACCCATCATCCCCAGCCAGAATAAAGGTGGTGGATGATGGGAGTTGCAATCCAGCCACGCCTTGGGAGGCGACGCGCTGCCCAGCCCTGCTTCCCGCCAACCGGGGTGAAGAGCCCGCCGCAGGAGAGAGCTGGAAGGGCTGGAAGGGCTCCCTCGCTGTCAAGAATTCGCGGGCCGGCTCCGCAGGCGGGGAGCCCCGCTTTCAGGATGCGGGGAAATCTCCGCCCCCCCGACAGCCGAGGACGGGGAGAGAGGCTTCTCCCGGCGACCCCGGCGGAGCTCCACCACCCCGGGAACGGCGCGCGCCCCCAACTCACCCGGACTCCTGGAGCGGCGGCATCTCACTCGGAGCAAGGGAAGAGCACCTCGCCTTCTGATTGGGCCGGGAGGCGCCGCTCGTCATTGGTCCCGCCCACTTCGCTAAACAACCCGCGCCTCTGAAAGGTGGAGCCGCGCTGTCTATCATCCGAGGGAGAGCCTGTCAAACGAAGCCGTCAGTCGGGGGAAGACGCGTGACCGGGAGGCCAAGGTGTTTCTCGAACGCTTCTTCACCAGAATTTTTATTGTTATTTTAGTTATTGCTGTCATCATAATTATTGCCCAGCTAAAGACTGGGATCGGCGGGCGCCCATCTGCGCAACGGCCGGCTTCTCCGGTCCCCCAAGATATGCGCATGCGTGCTGCTCCTGCTCTCTAGCCCTCCCTCCCGTCCGTCCCCTCGCGCCTGCGCAGAAGAACCGAGAGCCCTCTCCGCCTCGTTACCGGTTTGGAGTTCGGTGTGCGCATGGCAGATTCAGCTGAGCGGCTTCCTTGGCGTCAGGTGAGCGAGACTTTGGGGCCTCTGGGGAGGGGAGGGGAGGGGAGGGGAGGGGAGGGGCGGAGTGGGCAGGCGGGCGCTTTCGTCCCGAGTTGCTGTACGAGGCCCCCACACTGAGGCGGAGCCAGGGGTCCTGAGGGGGCCGGGCCGGTCCGCGCTCACCGTTGCCTTTAGATAAAAAATGAGAATAAACCGTAGTGCTGCCTGAGGATATTTGCAGACGTCCGTTTCTTTGTGCCTGCGTCCCTCTTGTCCAGAGATGTGGGATTCGGTAGAGCAGTCAGAAGTAGGTGCTGAGCTACAGCCGCACATCCGCCAGTACCTCACAGACGGAGACTGAACCACGTCAGAAGGTAGTCAAGATGGCAGAAGTTGTTAAGGGGAAGGAACAGGCAGACTAGGAGAGGCTGCACCACGTTGCCTTTGCCTGAGGGCGAGGCTCTGCCTTCTCTTTGGCCATGTCCACACTAGACTGTTATAGCGCTATTGTCCCACTTTCAGCATCCTGTGGAATTTTGACTGGCCGGCCCCTCCCGAAACTGCGAGCCCCAGGATTCCATAGGATGTTGAAAGTGGAATAATAGCACTGTAACAGTCTAGTGCGGAAATAGCTTTTTCCCCCTGCTGGTTTACCTTGAGAGTTTGCAGCAGTTGCAGCAATTGATGGAAGCCAATGATAATGGGGAAGAGTAGAAAAGGGAGAGAGAAACTGGAACGTTTTAAAGGCAGTTGAAAAGATGGTATAACAGAGGTTTAACTGGGACTGTCCCTGCCAGGCCAGGGCAATTGAAGGGTATGCAACAGCAGCATAGCCAATGGTGTAAGATGGTGGGAGCTGCAGCCCACCTGAAGGGCTACATGTTGCCTGGGAGCCAGGATGCTGTAGTGGTTTGAATGTTGGGCTAGGATGCTGGGAGAGTAAGGTTCAAATATGCATTCAGGCATGGAAATCCATAGGGTGACGTTAGTCAAGCCACACTCTCTCAGCCTCAAAGGCAGGCATTTGCAAACCTCCTCCGAACAAGTATTGTCAAGAAAACATGATGAGAGGTTTGCCTTAATCAGAAACAAAGATACAACAACAACAGCAACAAAGCCTGCTGCTCTCTCCTGCCTTATGCAAACCAAGTAACTAGTAATTAAACTAATTTCAGTCAACATTTTGAGTTGGCAGAGCTCCTGCCTTAGGCCAAGCATAAGGCCTTTTCTAGAACTGAGGCAAATTTGCTTTCTTCTAAATGACATGTTCAAACCTATGAAGAACTCCAGAGTTCCTGGTGCATAGGTGAGAAAGGGGAAAATGGTAAGACAGCTTTTTCTTCTACTGCGGTTGTGCAGGCCTCTGAGTAAGTGTCTTAATACAGTCACAGTTTTGATGCATTCTGGACTATGCTATTTGTATGCTAGAGCACAGATGCAAAACAAGAAGTAACACTAGTTCTTAGATTCTGTTCAGTCTTAACATGTATGACCAAGGGACTAGAAGCTTCTGAATGTTCACTTCACAAGTTTTCCACAGATCTTTCTGGGAATTTTCTTTGTGAAATGTTACACCTGACCAAAACGTTAAAGTCTACTTTCAGAATAATTCTGCTTATATTGTTAAATGAGATTTACCAGAAATAAGCACAACTAATTTTCAGTGAGATGTACAGATATTTTGCACACTGCTTGTAGAGGAAGCTGTAAGGAGTTTCAGCAAGCTATCATTCATCCAAAACTGCAGATGTCCTACAATGAGACATCAAGCCAGTTTTGTCTACTGAGTTTGAATTTGCAAGGGACATTGATTTGGGGGGTATAACTCAATTTAAGGAAGCCAATGAGGTGCTGAGAACTGAGTGTTGAACTAGGACTCTGGAAGATCAGGATCTGAGTTGCCACTCAGCATGGAAGCTAATTTGGTAAGCCATACTCTCTCCGCCTCAGAGCAAGGCAGTAGCAAACTACATCTGAATAAGTCTTGCCAAGAAAACCCTGGGATAGATTGCCATAAATTTTAATTGGTTTGAGGACATAACAACAACACCATATAAGAACATTGACAAGTCCCTATAAATAGGTGTGTTTTCAGTAAAATAGGTCAGAAAAACAAACCTTTAAAGATAATTGACCTGAAGTTTTCTGGTATGTTTCTGTCCTAGGAATAAGAAAAAATGCAAGACATTGATGAACTAGCTCCTTTATTCATGACCAAAATTTACAAACATTTTCGTGGTTATGACATGGAATATATGTGATGAGCGATTGTAATGTTGGCAGGTATGAGGCTTGCTACAAGTTTGTACCAGACCCAAGAAAATAATGCTTTGGCTTTGGTGCTATACTTGCATCTAGACAAGGATTTTAGGGACAGGAACTTTTCATGAAGCTCATTCTAGATAAGCATTTATGACACTCTGTCATAACTTAATACAGTTCTGTGGCACTTCCAGTAAAGACTAACAGACATGCAGTACATTATAAGCATGAAGGATGAGAAGCATGAAAGATTAACATTAGATACCTAAAGAGATCATCACTCTTAATAGTGAAGAGCAATGGTAGATGCCAGTGACTATATAGTTAAAACAGGGCCACCAACAAACATGAGAGAGATATGCTTAAGGGAGCTTCGTAGTCTGTCAAAATGCAAACAATATTCTAAAAAAATAAAATCTAAGGGGGGGGGGAAACATAGCCCAAAAAGTTATGGAATATTGACAGCCATGGGGGAATGGTTTGGAGTGTCCTTGGAGGGGGGCTGGGCTTGCTGGCCAATATGGACTCAGAACCTGTTTCGGAGAGTTCCTTTTGTTTCTCCTCTTAGTAAACTCATGTGGCTGAATGCCAGTATGTCTTGAGGCAAAATCAGAGTACTGAAAAATAGGAGAGAGATACCAACATGCTTAAATGAACCACAAGGTATGTAAAAGGAAGAAGCAGTTTGAAAGAACCAAAATGGGAAAGAATCAAAGAACACTACACCCCACCAAAAAGAGCCCAGTGAAGAATTGAGCGTGCTCAGCAGCCTCCAAGAGTCATAGAATGTTGTACAGTATCAGTTACAAAGCAGTAAAAAGGGAAGGGTATGGTTATTTATCATAGCTTGGGGAAAAAAATTACCTTTAACAGCTCCAGTTTCTAGAATCACCAGTTGCTATGCTGACTGGAGAATTTTGCAATTTGAGGGCCATAAAAGAGTCTGTTGTTTATAAAAGCGATTGGCAATTTGTTGCCCTCCCTTTGTTTTTGACCTACAACTCCTATCATTCTTTACTATTGACTCTGTTGGATATGGTTGGTACACAATCTGGCAACACGTGTAACAAGTCTGAGCTTATATAGCATTGTGGAGGAGGGAACCAGCTGGCTAGTTGAAACTATGTGGAAGCCTAAACAGACATAGTTCTAGCCAGTAGAGGAGAGTTCATGAGCTATTAAAATTGTAATTCTAAATTTAGAAAGAGTGTGCTGAGTGGGGTATTTCTCATCAGTTCTCTGTTTGATCTTTTGTAGCTATCATCATGGAAATAAGCAGCAGAATTGAGTGTATATTTTTCAGTGAATTCCACCCAACACTTGGACCAAAGATTACGTACCAGGTTGGTTGTACCAGAGATTTGGGGCATAAACTGTATGATATAATTGGTGATGAGGGAAACATCAGGCTGAGCCACATCGGACACTTGATTCTGTTGGCTCAGTTTTTTTCTGTTAGGACTGGCAGTAGCAGTCCAGGATTTCAGATGAGATACTTGTTCCATTTGACTAGAGATGTTAGAGTTTGAAGCTGGGGCTTTTTGCATGAAAACCATGAGCTCTACAGCTGAGCTGAGGTCCTTCTCCCTCTTAAGCTGCATGAAAACTACATCTTCTCCTACAGCTATACTCTACCATTTTAACAGTTTTTTTCTGTTCATTAATTTCTAACTACACAATTTCAGTAGTGTTGGAGAATGCACCTCCATTGCTTGAAAACTAAGGTGATACCTTCATTCCAGAAGAATGGTTGTTTTGTTTATTAAGATTTATATCCTTCCTCATATCCCAAGATCTTGTTGTTGTGTGCCTTTCTGTCATGTCCAATTTATAGTAACCCTAAAGGGAACCTATCACAGAGTTTTGGGGGGGCTGAAAATGTGTGATGCGCCCAAGGTCACCCAGTGGGTTTCCATGGCCAAGTGGGGAACTGAATCCTGGTCTCCAGGGTTGAAGTCCAACACTCAGACCACTACACTACACTGCGATCTCTATCCTAAGATCTTAAGGCAGTGTAAATAAAATCAATCTAAACAATTTAAAATGTAAAGAAATAAAAATAATATATGTTGAAAGAACATATGAAAATATCTAGCAAATTAAACTAAATACATGTACAGGTACAAGCTGTATGAAATTGTGAAACTCAAAAGGTTTTAATAAAAAGAAAACAGTTATGACTTAGTATTGAAATCACAAAATCATAGAATCTTAGTTGGAAGAGTTCTAGCCCAACCCCCTGCCATGCAGGAATATTCAAGTAAAGCACTCCTGAATGATGCCCGTGAAATGAAGCCAGTGTAGGAGCCAATTGGGCTGCTAAGGAGTGAGCATTCCATAACTAGAGTGCCAGAACAGAGATGGTTTTGTCCAGGGGAGCATGGCCTGTACATAGAAATAAAATAAAGTGTTTTCTATTATAGCACAAACACACTTAGTGTTTATTTTAAGATAATAGGGGCAGACTTATAAAAGCATATTTAGAGATGTTGCCTTATCTTAGAAGCTGGTGTTTCTCTAAATCTGCATATTATTATTAGTAGTAGTAGTCTTTTAACTTCTTTATTGACTTGCAGTTGTCTCTTGACCCTGTAGGTACCAGAGGATTTCATCTCCCGTGAGCTCTTTGACACAGTTCAGGTCTATATCATCACTAAACCTGAACTGCAAAACAAGCTCATCACAGTGTAAGTACCACCCAGGATTGACAACTACTACAAGTTGTTTTTACTTCTTACCATATGAGCCTTACAGGTTATCCTTCATCTTTTAACCATGCCTACTTAGCACCATTTCTTTGGTCTTAGGTCCTGTCCTCAATTAGGGCTAGTGAGGCAACTGCCTCAGGCAATTAATTTTGGATGTTTACTGTGAAGAAGTGAGAATAGTATTTCTGGGATTTTCTGCCTGTATAATTTGGCTGGCCTAAGATACGTGTTGATTTGTGCTGGGAGCAAGGAGCGAAGTCTTTTATGTGTCTCAGACAGCAACACGTCTTTGATTCACTCTGTCTAAAAGATACAGGCTATCATTCTGTTGATTAGTCCCAAATACAAGGTGACCTATTTAATCACTTGTTGAATTGTGGATCAACACATAGGAGGATCCCATTGATTGAATGGGTCTGCTTTAATAAGAACTAATAACAGGACTTAGACATAAATGTCATAAGAATTCTACCTGGGCCTGTAGAGACAGCTTTTTTGCAGTCCTCTCTTCCTCCATTCCCCCCACCATTTGTTATCTGTTCACTCCAATACAGATGGCATGACTTTATGAAGGCCTGAGCTGACATTTTACTTACTAGAATTTAAGCACTCTGTCCTCTTCTTCTGTATACCATTATACTAGAAAGGAGGAAGCAGTGCAGCTTTTAACCTGGCATCCTAGTGGGAAGCCAATGATAGTCTGCATCTCAGAGATCAAAGTTTCATTTTCCATTTTACAAATTATACATCCATGTTCTGAGGGAAGTGTGTTATTTGGAAGGCAGTTGATGTATTTGCGCTGAAATGTATTTCTTCTGATTTTTTCAAAGGAGTGACAAAGATTTCTTTCTTACAGAATTCTTCACATTGAATTTAGTGGGACTCACTTTTAAGTAGATATCTACAGAATGAGGCAGTAAACAGATGAGTTCCTAGATTTTCCATGTAGCATACCTAATAAACTATTGAAAATATGATTGCTTGTATCTCAAGAAATTTACCATCCTGATCGATGGTAAATTTCAGGTAACCCACTTAATGAATACAAGTTGCAATTCAACTATGCGTACACTTAGTGACTAGAGCCCTGTGTATATTGATTTCAGCCGAAAAGCTTCTTCCTGAGAAGAACTAAATCCACATGCCATCTTTTGATACATATATGCCATATGTGCTACATATATGCCAGACTGACTGCCAGTCTACTTGTGGAGGTTGGATTTATAGCACCTATTTGTGCCCAAAATTTTCAGATCCCATTAGGAATCCATACCTTCAGGCTTGCATCTGTAGATGTGCGACCCAAAGCCAGATGGAGATAACAATCTGGACAAATGAGACTAAGTAACCTAGAGTAAGCATGGCAGGCTGGTTCTATGTTTTGGGGAAGGGAGTTCTAGCGTGTAATATTGGTTAGATTGCTGGGGGACTAATATAGGATGATAATAAGTTTTTGCTTCATAAATTAAATACAGTTGCATAATACATTGTATGGTATACTATAGTAAGTGCCATTGAAATTATGTTTAATAATCTTAAATTATTTTTCTCTAACAGTACAGCAATGGAAAAAAAGCTGATTGGTTGCCCAGTGTGTATTGAGCATAAGAAATACAGCCGGAATGCCTTGCTCTTCAATCTTGGCTTTGTTTGTGATGCCAGAGCTAAGACCTGTGCATTGGAGCCTATTGTGAAGAAGCTGGCAGGTTATCTTACCACTCTAGAGGTTAGACATAGCATGAATACCCTGAGTTACATTTCTCTGTTTAAGAGTATATACAGGTTACATGCCCTAATTTGGCAATGCGGAAGTATACTTGTCCTCCCTGATTTTTTCTCTTGCTTTTTGTTTGATGGCAAGCTGAATTTTTCATGATTTTTGTAAGACCTTGAATAGTACCTGACAAACTTTGAGTGGAACAAACAAATATAAAACCAGTGCTACTGTAATAAATGTTAAGTGACTGTGACTGGCAGGTATTGGACAGCATATGTGATGTCATTAGTGACCAGACACCACATTCTTCCTGCCCCTTCTCCATGCTTATCTGGAACTATTTTTAAATAACTATATTATCTTATTGGTAAACAATGTGAATGTGGAAAGTGTGAGTGGTTATCTGCTTTATCCTGAGAATATTCCTGTAGTCCCTTAAAAAATAAATAGCACGCAATTACTTTTCCTTGCAGCTGTTCTACTGTTTCAATAGCCATTTCTCGTTAAGGTTGTCTCAAGGATGTATAGTGGGCCCACTATATTCACAAGTCCAGGATTCGTGAATTTAACCCTATGGAAACTGAAAAATGAAAAAATATTTAAAAAATTAAATTACAGAACTCTCATCAAAGTAGAAAAAATGCAAGTAACTCCCCCCTTGTTCCCTCTCTCATTTCCTTCAGGGGCTCCCCCTCCCATGCCCTTGCCTTTGGCCTGAGCGTGCATTCACTATACTGGGGCCAAAAGCAAGGGAGTGGGAGAAGGAAGAAGGAAGGTGCTCTCATGCCTCCCCCTTTCCCTTGCCTTTTGCCCGAGCATGCTTGCCTGCCTTCTCCATGCCCAGCAAAATGCAACAGAATGAGAGGAGGAGAATGGGGCAGAGGCACATGCACGCCTCACAAATAATCAGATTCATGAAGGTTAAACCCATGAATGTGGAGGTAGGACTACCTGCCATCCAGTACAGAGGTGGTCCCAGGGAAGCAGGGAGGTGGTGGGAAGACTTGGCCACCAGGCAGGGCCCAGGCATCTTGCAAATTAGGCATGCTTTGGTGAATAACTGCTAGCCACCCTGGGATTTTTTTTTAATAAATTTTATTAAATACTATGAAATACATACCAAATACGGGACATACATAACATAACATAACATTTCATGACATACAAGAGGATTCAGAGTTTACCACTTATTGCTTTACTTGCGTCCTGGACTCTTCCTCGGTTTTCAAAATAATCTCCAGTCTATCATCTATATAAATTTTCATCTTTGTACAAGGTGAGTTTACTGCGAAGGGGCTTTCTTTTTATTCCCTGAGTTTCGGCAAAATCATTGAGTTACATGTCCAACATCATTTACTTGTTAATATGTTTGTTGTATAGCCATTACCGCTTCCCGGTGGTTGCACCAGATGTGGTAGCTCTCCGACCCTTCGGCTCTTTCCATCCCCCTTCTTCCTTCTCAAATTTCAGGGGAACTATCCGCCGTCTTCGGTCTATGTCGAGCCCCTCCGAATCCCCTCTCTTGAGGGAATATGTTGCCCTGTTTCTTCTTTTTCAAAACAGGCATACAATCTTGAGCACTGATCATCTGTCCCGTAGCTATGCGAGCAGACGACCATTCACTACGCCATCTTCTTCCGTTCTCCACCCTGGGATTTTTGAGGGTGACAGCACTGATCCTGCTCACTCATATGAGCAAGCAGGATTGTTGCTGCTGCTGCCAACGATTGCAAGGTGGTGGGAGGCTTTGACAGAGACATGACAGCGGTGATTGGCGCACCTCCACTTTAACCACAGCTTGTTGCCACCTCCACTGGTGCTCTATGCCATTTTTTTTCCATAGTAACTTAAGAACAGGCAATTTTAGTATTCATGATCCTGGAACCAGTCCTTTGGAAATATGGCAGGCCCACTGTATATGTTCTCCTTCACTTTCTGTGTTTTTCAGCACACATGTGTATGTCTTGCTTAAGGAGACAAATAGTGTTGCACCTGCCTCAGGACCACTTCCAGAGAAATAAGATTTCTTCTTTGTATCTACCCCAGATGCCTTGCTGTTGCACAACTGTTGCAGGATTGGTATAGATTCCATAGTACTGCTAACTGAGACAGTGCTTCTACTGCTGTGTAAAAATGTTTGTCATGACTGTAAAATATATGTAAAAATATATTTTGCATGAGGAATCCTTGTTTTATTTAAGTGTGGAAAGTGTTCTGTCCACTTTACTACTAGTGTATTTATCATTTTATTTTGATTGAAAGTAATAATAGATTTCTGTTCTTTCCTAGCTTGAGAGTGGCTTCATTTCCAATGAGGAAAGCAAGCAAAAGTTGATACCCATCATGACCATCTTACTTGCGGAACTGAATGCTACAGGGAAATGCACTCTGCCTATAGGTAGTGTCAACAAACACATTGCTGCAGGATGCATTTGAAAAGACCATATTAAAATGCAAGGTTGTGAATTCTTGGGAGAAGTGCAGGGGAAGATGGAGCATGGCATGTTCATAGTAGGAGAGCATTTATTAGCCCATTTTTCTACTGTTCTAGAACCCTGACCTGCTGTTTATGAACAGTGTTCTTGCAAAAGCTGCCCAGTTGCTCCACTTACAAGCCTGAGTGGCTAAATGAAATATGCACCTTCATCTGTAATTTGTTTAGTTTAGAGGTGAGCAACTTCAAGGGATGAGGAAGCCACAATCTTCATCCAAAAGAAATTGGAAGACTGCCTCAATGTCCAACCTCACAGAAGAAATTTGGCCAGTCATACCCCCGCCTCCAGGCCCTGAGGAGTTTGGAAGGTGCTGGGCCTTTTTTTGAAATTGGAAGTGTTTTTGTTTGTTTGTTTTTCAAAATGAGAAGTTGCATTTCAAAACCATTTTAGCAGGGAAGTGAAAACAGACTAAATTGGCCAATCACTCCCTTTTCCAGGCTTGCAGTGGACCAGTTTTTCATCCTCCCCTGCCCCCGCCAAAATTAGAGGTGCCTGGGGTGCAAAATGGGCTGTGTGTGGCCCACAGGCCTTGCTTCTCTTTATTCATTGTGCCATGTGAATCAGGAATTCTGTTTCTTCCCCAAGAAGCTAGAGCCAGATGCTTCAGTTTGTATTTGGTTTGCTGCTGATTTGTTAGAGGAGAGATAAGCAAGAGTTCCTGGTTCACACAACACAGTGAACCATGTGTAATTCTGTGTTATTGTGATGTCTGATCTTATTTGAGCTTATGTTGCCTCTTCTTTTTCTGCACCTCAGATATATTACAAGATAAATATAGTGTATTTACTGCAGCATGTGATTCTGCTTAAGAGCAAGAAAGGGTTGTAAATGACTATTAGATCCTGCCTTGATACTATTGAATTTACCATTTCCCTTAACTTCAGAGAAACAGCAGAAAGATCCAAGAAGCTGGAGTTAGATCCTTTTAAGCAAGTTTTTGCTTTAAATTTTAAATTTTTCCTGTACTCTGGTTCTTGTTACTTGTGTTGGAAAAGAAAGGAGCTCGTAGTTATCTTTATTAGAATCATCGAAGTTTATAATCTTAATTTTAGTTTACCTAGTGCTAACTGTAGTAAATTCTTAGCCATCATTTTGTCATCATGGTTTACTTGACTTTTTCTTTCTCCCATCACTTGTCACTGGCCATCCAACTAACCACTCTGCAGTAAGTTCAGATTTCGAGTAGGCAGGAGGGGGGAGGATAATTAAAATTATTTTATTGTTTTAATGTGGGTGCTCCTATGGGGAAGTAAGCCTGGTTATGTTATCAAAAAAAAGGCTTACTGTTAACAGTGCAGTCCAGTGGCCTGCAAGTCCCAATCCCAGGAACAGCTCTCCATTCTACTTGGCTCTTCCTTACAGATGAATCCAACACCATTCACCTGAAAGTGATTGAGCAGCGCCCTGATCCCCCCATTGTGCAGGAGTATGATGTTCCTGTCTTCACCCAGGACAAGGATGACTTCTTCAATTCCCAGTGGGACCTCACCACTCAGCAGGTTGGTGCACACAGAACGGAGGGAGTTTGTCCCTTACTCTGATACACAATATTGTGACAGCAGTAGACAGAACTTTGGTACCCCCCTCCCCTGCAAGAAATTATCCCTTGTTGACTTCAAATGGGGCAAGCTGGCCTCTAAATCAAGGAGCAAATTCTCACTGGGAAGTCTCAAATTGGGCAGCCTGATCCTGTACTTCAGGGATGGGGGATGAATGGCCTTTAAAATGTAGTTGGACTTCCGCTGCCATCATCTTGCACCATTGATTGTGCTTGCTGAGGCACATGGGACTTGTTTTCCAATAATGCCTGGAGTCCCACACATTCCCTACACTGAATTAAATTCTTATTCACATGCAGTTGACATCCAGTTAAATAGAATATACTTTAAAGTAAATGCATGCATAGGAGTCCATCTTAGTTTCTTCACCTTGGTTTAAATCTTGCACTGTGGGAGTAGGGGAATCTTGCCTGTAACAGAAGTGTGTATTCTCTGAGTCTTACCAGAGGAATTTTCTCAATGAGCACAGTACAGAAAGATTGTTCACTAGAATGATCTTGCTTGTCTTCCCAGTTTAACTTGTGAAAAGTATTCTCTGCGTGTATGGGTGTGCACCTCTGTTTAGTTTTGTTTTATATAAAGGTTCTCTCCTCCTAGATCCTGCCATACATCGATGGATTCCGGCACGTTCAGAAAATCTCAGCTGAAGCAGATGTGGAGCTGAATTTGGTTCGCATTGCCATCCAGAACCTCTTGTGAGTGTCAGCTGTGAAAAGGGGAGAGACCTGCTGGGTTTGATTACAAAATCACAGTATTTATCAGCAAGAGATTTGAGGGCTATTGTGCCCTCTTCTCCTTTAACCTCTCTCTCTTGTCCACCTCCACTGAATGTCCCTGCAGTTTAGAAGCAAACACCTCTAAAGCAAAGAAATAAATATGAAAAAGCCCTTCTTGAACACAATAGGTTTTTAAAAATCAGTACCAGGTGGTTTACTGGGACAGTAGCAGGCAGTGCAGGGAGGTTTAATCCTGCCTTCCCCAGCCACCAGAAGGTGCTCCCACCATACTACTTTTAGCTCTATGAAGAGTTTCTGCTGTCATCAATAGGAGTGTTTTTCTGTGGTTCAAAGCAATTGTGATTGTTGCTGGGATGGGAAGGGTTAAATTTCCTCTCTCTCCATTCTGCAGTCCTGGTTAAAACTGGGGAGAAAGGACATGCTGTTGAAAAAGAAAATAGCAACTCTCTCATGCTTGGTTGATGCATCCCAGCTATTTTGGGCTTCATCACTCTTGTTTCTGCAGCATCTCAACCTGTAACTTTTCCCTCCCAGCTGTTCAGCACCCACTTTTGCCTGGGGTTTAGGGGATGAGGCTTCAACCCACAAAATATAGCAAATGTCATTCCAGGATAAAAACTGACCACAGCCATCTTAGAAATTAAGTTCTTCTTTGTGGTCTCTGTGAATCACACAATAGGGGTATTTCGTGCCTGCGCAATACAGCATTCGGAATCTTCTGGAAGCTTAATAAGAGATGTTTTGGGAGTTGGCCCATCCCCCCACCCCTAGGGTATATATGGCACCTCCCCGAATAACGGTCAGTTCCTTTTCTTCCACTGCGGCAGCAGCAAGCAAAGAGCCTTTCTCTCAGCTACGGATAGTTTCTAATGGTTTTTTTATCTCGATCTGTATTTGGTTTCTGATTCTTTCTTCTGGCATTTTGGCGGTTGATCAGACATGGTGCACGGTTTATCGGACAACAAGTAAAATTCTTTGTGATTTGGATTGTTCTTTGTATGGCAACTTTCAAACATTGTAAGTCCTGGGAGGGAAAATCCTGGACAAAGACGGTCATTCCAAGTGCCTTCTTTGTCCCAGTGAGGGCCATAACGTGGCAAATTGTGAACATTGCCAGTTGTTTAATTCTCAGATGAGAAGGAATAGAGCAGCTCGATTGAAAGCACTTTTGTGGGAGCAGGTCTTGTCAGCCTCAGAGCCCACAACTTTGAAAACGTCAGCTCATTCTCCAAAAATGGCCCAGACATCACCTACGCTCTCCACAGTTCAACACCACACTTTGGAGTCCTCTTGGGATCGAGAGCATCCAGTGCAATCTTCAGTTTCAACCAAGAAAAAATCTGATGTTAGAAAGCAAACTTCCACCTCACCATCAAAGAAAATGGCTCAAGGTGAGAAGGACAAAGTAAAAAAGAGAAAAGTTGAAGGACTCTTCTCAAGAAGAGCCAGTGAAGAAATCTAAATGAATTGAGCAGTCAAGTACTCCTGCTCCAGTTCTTCACTGTCACTAACGGTATTGAGTACGTCTGTTGAGAATACGACAGAGGATACACATTGTTTGATTGTTCAGAATGTGTATAAAGACACGATACTATCTAGTGAGATTGAAGAAGTTTGTGTTGCTTCTGAAGGCGAGATCACTGATTCGTCACCAATCCTTTCTGTGGGCTCGTTACCATGAGGTCCAGACCCTAGATCTCCTGTACTTAGTCGAGATCAGTGCAGCGTGAACCTGGAGAGATGACTTCTACGACAAGACATCGGCAAAGAACACCACCCTCACCTCCAGGGTCTCTCAGTAGGCGTTCACGGTCCCGTACGAGATCACCTCATCAGTACCATTATGTTAGGGCAACACCTCCCTACCATTACTGATGCTATCCTGAAGAGGAATTTTCTATTGACTCCAGGGATATCTCTCCTTGTGCTGATGAAATCTACTAGGCGTGCAGACATTCTCAATACCAAGAGGAAGACTTACCAGTTCACCATCGGTACAGAGAAGAGATGAGTAGACAATCTCATGTTCTGAGATTGTCGTCTAAGTCTCCGACTCCCTCCTGTCACAGAGTGTTGCCTGCAGTGTCTAGATCTAAACATGGCAAGGGCATGGAGAGGACTCACCAACATTCCGATCGCAGTGTGATCTCTCCTGAGGGGGTAACCAGTTCTTGGTATTGGTCTCTTCATTACCATACTGCGAGATCTCCTTCTGTGTCTGAGTCAGAGGTAACTCATGTATCCTATGTGGCTGAACAGTCTAAAACCACTTTTGTATTGACAGTGGAATGCATATCACCTACTGGTGATGTCCACTCTTTCTCTGATTTAGTCCTAACAATGTACAGATCTCTAAACCTTCAAGTTGAGGTAGACAAAGAAGATCTCCAAGACCCTATTTTTCAAGAGTTGCATGATAGAGCACCCGTACCATCCATTGTTGCACCATTGCCTTACCTGTGAAAGACAGTCAAGAAATTGTGGGGTTTTCCGTCTTCCATTCCTTCAGTATCTAAGGCTGACTCAACATCCAAACCCAAATTCGATAATTGTTGACACAGCTCCACCCAGAGAATCCCAAAAGCTTCATGTGTCACCAACTGAGAGAGAAGGAGGGAAATTGGAAGGAAATTGGACAATTTGGGGAAGAAGGCATATTCGAATGCTGCTTTGTTTTTCAAGATATCAAACTATGTGGTGTGTATGGGTGCTTACCAGCAATTCTTGTGGACTAGAATGAAAAGATTCATAGATATGTTGCCAGAAGAAGAAAGAAAGACTGCTGCTTCGTTGTATGGTGAGGCTTATCGTTTGTCTTCTCAACAGATCACAACGTCAAAGCATATTACGGACTGCAGTAGGAAAGCGATTGCTAGTGCAGTAGCCTTGAGGCAACATGCTTGGTTGAGGTCATTGGGTCTGTCTCAACAAGCAAAGAATATGATTAAGGATCTCCCTTTTTACTCTGCAGGTCTGTTCAATGAAGGTACAGACGCCAAATTGGAGCACACGCAGAAGATGCGCACCACTGCCAAGAAATATGGTTTCCTTGTACCATCATACTCTTCCAGGTATCGATACTATTGTTACCAACTGTACAGCAGGAGAACAAGAAGCCCAGCCCCAACTCAACAACAGTGTCAAACAACAGGACGACAACAACCCTCTAGGAAATTTCCAGCATCTAAGCTCAGACAACCTCAATATAAAAAGAGACAAGACCAACAAAAACGTAGAGCTTGACAACCAAGCAAACAATACCTCACTCATGCAGCATCACGATTGTTCTGCCATTGCTACTGTCGAAGACCAAAAATTTTCTGTTCAAACCTCAAACATTGGTACCACCATCAATACCTATTCTATCTGCAATATTGATATCATACCAACGCAAGGTACTATCATCTCTATCAACATCATTACCAATGTAGGTACCGAAAAAAGTACTGGGACTCACGGGACAGAAGGGAAGCCCTTTGAAGACAGACTGAGAAACTTCATCCACACCTGGACTTTGATAACAACAGACTCATGGGTGTTGGATGTAGTGAAAATGGACTACATGATAGAATTTCGCTGTCTACCATCTGTAGGCTGGGTTCATATCACGCCTTCATCCCCAGAACTGGAAGAAAAAATAACGACACTGTTGAAGAAAGGAACAATAGAAAAGGTTTCATACGCTCAACTAAGAAGGAGTTTCTCTTCCAAATACTTCCTAGTACTGAAGAAAGATGGGGGACTACAAACCATTTTGGATCTGAGAGGTGTCAACTATTACATAACAATGAGATGGTTTTGAATGGTAACACTGGCATCAATAATGCTACTTCTGAAAAAGGGGGACTAGTTTGTAACTTTGGATTTGAAAGATGCGTACTTCCACATATCGGTAAGGAAGGAGCACAGAAGGTTATCTAGCCTTTGTGTTGGGAAACCAAGCTTATTGATTCAGAGTCCTCCCATTCGGCATAAGCACAGCACTGAGAGTGTTCACAAAGTGTATGGTGGTGGCGGCGGCATATCTGCATCAGAGAGGTATCGTACCTTTTTGTTACATAGATGACTGGCTTATAGTGGCTTTGACGAGGGAGAAGGCATTGCAACATCTGAAAACTATGATAAATCTACTGAATGCACTGGGGTTGATGATAAATTACAAGAAATCTCACCTGATACCGCAAACAAGAATGAAGTTCATTGGAGCCATATTGAACTAAAACAAAGAAATGACTTTCCTACCAGACGACAGATGGCAAAGAATGCAAAGCACTCTGCGACACTTGATGATAACACAAAGGGTGAGAGCCAGATCCGTACAGATGGCTTTAGGATTAATAGCTTTAACCACTATGGTAACTCCAAATGCAAGACTAGAAATGAGACCTCTACAGCATTGATTCATAAGGAATTTCAATCCACTTCTACATCATCAAAAGAAGTTCTCGACAATTCCAAAGCTGGCACGTTTGTCCCTAATCTGATGGTTGAAAGAAAGAAACGTTCTAAAGGGTATGCCATTGTTACCAGATCCACCTGTTGTGTCTGTCACAACAGATGCTTCCATGGATGGATGGGGAGCACACATGGAGAATATAACTATAACAGGACATCGGACATTATAGAATCATAGAATCATAGAAATGTAGAATTGGAAGAGACCCCAGGGGCCATCCAGTCCAACCTCCTGCCATGCAGGAGAAATATCAGCACATAAATATTCTGGAGTTCCTTGCTGTCATCAAGACATTCAGAGCTTTTCAGGTGCACCTGCACGGTCTCACAGTGCAGGTGAGAACAGACAGTACAACTGTAATGTATTATATCAACAAACAAGGACGGACTCATTCTACTACGCTTCTGAAACTGACAATCAAGTTCTGGAACTGGTGCCTCTCCAGAGGGATAACTCCATCGGCAATACATGTTACCAGGAACACACAGTCTTTGGGCGGATGCATTAAGTCAAGCTCCGATGTCCTGTCATGAGTGGAAATTGGATGACCTCATGACTGACAGTTTGTTCAGTCCGTGAGCGGTACCGTCAATAGACTTGTTTGCATCCAAGGACAACAAGAAATGCAAAATGTACTGCTCTCATCAAAAGACAGATGATACAAGTCTGGGAGGTGCTTTTCTGTACAGATGGACAGGACCACTCCTCTACGCATTTCCTCTGTTCCCTCTTATAACAAAAGTGATACTGAAGATAAGGCAGGACCACACGAGAGCCATATTAATAACACCATGGTGGCTGAGGCAGCTTTGGTTTTCGCCTCTTCTGAAAATGTCGAAACATTGGTACCAGAAGTTACCATCGATATTGAACTTGCTGATGATAGACAACGGTACTGTGTTTCATCCAGATGTGCAGAAACTTTGACTGACTGGACGGAAGATACTGTAGATTCTGCTTACCGAGAGGAAGTTAACTCCATTTTAAAAGTGGGTCATAGACCATCTACTGTTAAGTCATATGTCTACAAATGGGACAAGTTTTGTAGGTACCTAAAAAATGTCGGTACCCAACCTTGGAACTGTGGTACTGCTGATATACTTTCTTTTCTAGCACATCTCGGTACCAAGGGAATATCATTGTCTTCTGTTAAATGTTATTTATCATCAGTTTCTTGGTATCTACAGATTAGGGGAAAGCCTTCTTGTTTCTCGAAACCGACAGTTAAAAGATTTTTAAGACGCTATAAACATGTATACCCTCCAATTCAATCTCTGGTACCCGGGTGGGATTTGAAATTTGTGTTGCTGCAACTCACACATAAACCGTTTGAACCAATGGCTATGCGTGACATGAGATTATTATCTTGGAAAACACTCTTTTGGGTAGCTATAACATCTGCAAGAAGGGCAAGTGAGTTGGCAGCTTTAAGAGTTGATGCACCTTACTTGAAATTTCATAAGGGAAAATTAGTGCTAAGGCCAGATATCACTTTATTACCAAAGGTGGTATCATTTTTTTATCTGAACCACGACATTATTCTGCCAGCTTACATGCAGAATCCTGAAACTTATATGGAGAAAACGTTACATTGCCTTGATGTGAGAAGAGCTTTGGCTTTCTATGTTCAACATACTGCTACTGTAAGAAAAACTAAACAGTTATCTGTCTGTTATTCGGGTCAGAAAATGGGTGAGCCTGTTTCATCCCAAACAATATCTAAGTGGGTAGTGTCCACAATAAAGCTGTGTTATGAGCTTGCTAAGATAAAGTTACCAGAAAATGTAAGAGTGCGCTTCACTAGGTCAATGTCAGCTTCAACTGCTTTCATGCATGGTGTGCAATTAGAAGGAAATATGTAGGGCTGCTACTTGGTTGCAGCCACTAACATTTATTTCACATTATAGGATAGATGCAAGGGAAAGGAGTGACACAACTTTTGGGAGAGCTGTCTTGTTTTCTTCTGTTGTTTAATGTAAAAGAGAGAGAGAGAGAGATAAGATAAATTCTGATTGGCCTAGGAAAAGGTTAAGTTGTTGAAGAAACACAACAATAATGTTCTTCTTAATAAATATTTATTGCTGAATTATTGAATACATGTTTTTCCAGGGGGAAAAAATAATAAAAAGGAGATAACAATATATATCTGAGTATCAATGGTATCCAAAAAAAAAAAAAAAAAAACCCTTAAAATTATTCTGATGCAGGTTTTGTTATCAATCATGTATATTTACAGTTTTTAACATTGCCAATGTGACATCTCCCACCTCCTTCTTGACAGCTCGCTAATCTCCCCATTGTGTGATTCGCAGAGACCACAAAGAAGAAGAACAGGTTGCTTACCTGTAACTGTAGTTCTTCAAGTGGTCTTCTGTGAAGTCACACAAACCCACCCATCCTCCCCACTTGATGTTCTTTTTGGTTAGTTTCTATAGCTGCTACTACTATGGCAGCAAAGGCACTGACCATTATTTGGGGAGGTGCCTTATATACCCTAGGGGTGGGGGGATGACCCAACTGCCAAAACATCTCTTTTTAAGCTTCCAGAAGGTTCCAAATGCTGTACTGCGCAGGTGCGAAATACCCCCATTGTGTGACTTCACAGAAGACCACTCAAAGAACTACAGTTACAGGTAAGCAACCTGTTCTTCTGATTATTTTGAGAATTACACACATTTTTAACTGTCCATCTAACACAATTTTGGCCATAGCCAGTATATTTCCAATAAGTAAGGAGTACAACCTGCACTAATGTCACATGTTGAAAATACTCCCAACCAAATTGTTATGGCATGTATCTAAAAAGGTTATCCAATCATTTTGGGTAATGTTTGCACCACCACATGCCAGTGTCTCCTGCATTCTTTTTATTTTATCCTTATGTATAAAGTTTAATCTGTTGGTTAATTGGCCTTCATGTTTTTCAGGTACTATGGGGTAGTGACTCTAGTTTCCATACTTCAGGTGAGTCTACTGAATAAGTGGCTCAAAATGATCAGGGACTTGGTGGTTTTAAGTAGTGGGATGTCTGTTTACATTGTCACACAATCACTATGAGAACAAGTAATTACTTACTTATGTGAACGAGCCATCATAGATCAGAATAGTGAAAGTAGTTCACATTAGATTATTTCAACTGAATCAGTTTACACGTCTGTCTCAAAATGATGAGAAATCATTTTCTACATGCATGTCTAAACCAGACCCCTATCTTGGGAGTTGAACTTGTGAAGTCAGTCTCTCTTTTCTTCTCGGGCTTGTCACCTAAATGCAATGGGTTACTAACAAAACTTCAGAATGAAAGAATGCCTTAAACTAGAACAATTCATGTTATCTAAACCCATAAATTGCCAGTCTTTCACTTAAGGAAAGAAGAGAGACTCACTAGTAATACAGCACGTTTAGGGAGTCTGGTAGTGACTCTGCTGATATGCCAAAGCAACGTGGGCTCCCTTACCTTGTTTTGCATCCCCCTGAATACTCAGAAGTTCCTGCAAGCCCTCCTCTTCCAGAAAGCTTTAGGAAGCACAAGTATCTTTTAAAACCAAGTGTCTCTGTACCTCTCAATGCCTTTTTTTGTTCAAAAGCAGGTTTTTATAAAGTTAGAAATGGACTTCTGGCCATTGATTTCATTTTCTGGGGCTGATATGGCTCCTAGTAGGAAAGAAGAAATTGGCCATCAAATCTGACCACCCATGTTTAATGGCTTAGAAATTTGGGACAAACAAAATTCCATTTAAAAGAAAAAAGAAGAAGAAATAGTTATAGAGAAAGGAGGACTCTGATTGGCATTGAGGAATGAAGCACAAATTCATCATCATTTAATTTAAGAGAATGTCTGTGTAGATCATCAAAGTGAAAGTTATGATTCTCCTGCTTTCATTACTCAATTTGTGGTAACCAAGTGATTTTCTTTCAGATGTACTTCTTGAAAAAATCTGTGTGGGAGTTGGTGCATAAGCAAATGCTAACTCTCCATTCTGGTGTTTGATGCAGCTTTGTCACATAGTCTTAATTTTCCCATCCTTCAACTCAACTGCTATGCAGATTAGACATCACTGTGTTTTGCCCTTGAGTTATTCTTATCAAGCAATCATTCTGAATTTTATTTCTGTGTGAATATGACCAGCAGTCAGTATGGATTTCAATTGGATCTAGCTAATTGAGATTTTTCACTTACTTCTCAGTACTCCAATGTGTATTGCACCACACCTAAAGTGCAGGACCTGGTTGATGATAAAAGTCTCCAAGATGAATGTCTCTCTTATGTCACAAAACCAGGTATGGAAGGCTGGGTCTCAAACTACAGTAAGTAAGCCCTACTACATTCAGTGGGCTTAACATCTGGGGAAGTACACATAGTATTGTAGTCTAAGCCTAAGCATAATAAGGATTTAGCACTCTGGAACTCTTTGTTATGACCTTGTAGCTATCCTTACTTAGCATATTGGCTCTTCCTCTTCTTCTTAATATCCTTTTAGGAATTCAGCATAAAACAGTCATTTGCATAAGGTTGTTTACTGAAATACTTTAATATATATGTACATTAACAAAGCTGTAATTCCACCACTGAAATAATTGTATGAATAATACTGTCTTACATAGGATTGCATACATCTGCTGCTGGCCTATATCCAGCTCTAGATACAGAAATTCAAATGGATCTGTTTAGTTGCTGGCATGATCCATTAAGACTAGCAATTCTGTGGACCACATTTGGCAGAATTTATGAATTTGCACTTAGTCTCGCAATTTGCAACAGTTTGATGATTTTTTTTTATTCCTATTATTACAACATGCAATTTGTCATTTTTGAATGAAGCTTCTGAAATTACTCTATATATAGAGGGTATTTTTGTTTGTTTTGTATATCTTTTGTATATCATAAATGTAGATCATAAATGCCATTGTTACACTTTATTTTGCATGTGATACTGAGTATGTGCATGCACGACAAAGGGAATTTCATTAAAGAATTGTCAACTTTTGTGATAGCCAAATGTTTCAAGATAGTTTCTTTATTTTATTTTACTATATTTTTTGTATAGGTAACAAACGACCCAGTCTGAGAGATGTTTTCCAGCTTTACTGTGGGCTAAGCCCTGGTACGACTGTTCGAGATCTCATCTGCCGCTATACTCTCCAAATCCAGAGAGTGGATGAAAGGTCAGGTGGTGCTCTCCCCTCTGCCCCTTTAGGTATTATTATTCAATGGTATTATTATTAATAGGTATTATTATTCAGTGATGATGTTGACTTAATATTTAATGTTTGGTTCAGTACCGCTCTTGCTGGGACCGGCAATTGGACTTAGGCCATAATTTTGAGTGTGTTACATTCAGTGTGATGTATGTGACTGAACCATGACTAATCTGTCTGTTCAGGAGATCTTTTGAGAAGTGTTACAATTCCTCAGTTTCCTATCTAGTAAGTGACCTTGCAAAGTCCAGAGTGCATGTGGTGTGTAACTGTTGACACTCTTACCTCTGAGGTGGTTCCAGTGGGAAGGACTATAGCAGAGCCCATGCTTTGCCATTTGGAAGTCCCCAGTTCAAGAGGATCTGGTAGCAATTATAGGACATAGCCCTGCCCAAGACCCTTGAGAACTCTTAGTAGTCAGACTACAGAAGGCTAGTAACTGAAATAGTTTGCCGTGATATAAGGCAGCTTCCTATGTTCCTAACATCATGAACATACCTATGTGTTTATGTTGCTGAATTTTTATCCTGCCTTTCTGCCAAAAATGTTACTCAAGGTGGGATGTGTTGTGTACTGAAAAGGCTTCCAGACCACTGTTTGAATTAAAAATGGAGCCCAAGTGTGTGGAAGTCAATCATTCTTGTCTTGTAGCAACATTTCCAGTGTCCGAATAGCTATATTGGCAGAGTTATTGTCCATGTCTGCAAAAGAAATTTAAACTGGCTTTGTAATCATTCCATCATCTTTAGGACTGTGAAGGAAGTTAGAGATATCCAACAGTGAATTCTCAGCACCCTCATCAAACTACAGTTCTTAGAATTCTCCAAAATGAAACTATGGCAGTTAATCTGCCATTAAAACTGACATGTCTGTAATATGGATGTTTTCTCTCCTCTCTCTCTCTTTCTGCCTAGCATCATGTCAGGTGGTAACATATTAATCTCTCACCTTTTCTTAGCCTTAGTATTCTGTCATTTCCAGGAGCCTTTATTGTGGTACCACATAAATAACATTAGAAGAAAGAAAAATAATTATTGCCAGAGCAAAATCTGGCAATATATACTTAATAAATCTGAGAAGACATCACAATTATTGATATTTTCCCATAAATTCTAAATTTCCATTATATTATTCCAACATTTTATTATATCACATTTATATTAATAACACACAATGTTGTAGAAAGGATTAAAATAACAGTCAAAATGGTATGATTAGGATAAAGTCTTCAGAAAATTGCCATCCGCATTCATTGTCTGTTAACTGTAGTGTATAGTCAGAAGGGCTGGAACATTTCACAATGGTCTCAGATTGTCCCAACTACATATCCAGCTCAACAGAGGGCCAGTACAAACTGAAGCTCTAAGCCATATCTGAACATTGGTTTCCATAGTCTGCCTGTAAACAGTTAATTTTTCTCTTTTTCAGGAAGCTGATCCAATTTGGTCTGATGAAGGGCCTTATTCGACGGCTCCAGAAATACCCTGTAAAAGTAGCCCGGGATGAAAGAAGTCATCCAGCACGACTGTACACAGGCTGTCATAGCTATGATGAGATCTGCTGTAAAACAGGTAAGTATTTGTCTCTGTATCCACAAATTACTGTATAATCATAATGCAGTAAAAAAAAACAAATAACTAATTCACAATAACAATAAAATTATTTGTTGTGTGCCTTCAAGTCTTCTGACTTATAGCAATCTTATGGTAAATCTGTTGCGGTGTTCCAGGGGAAGTTGCCTTTGCCTTCATCTGAGGCTGTGATTTACCCAGGGTCACCCAGTGGGTTTCCACGGCTGAGCAGGGGTTCAAACCCTGGTCTCTGATGCTATAGTCCAATACTCAAACCACCATACCACACTGGCTCTCAGCAGTAAAATAACTAATAGCAAAATGGCTGTCAAGGGACACTCTTATCTGCTTCCTGCCTCTCTTTGTCGTATTGGTTGCCCTATTTTCTTATGTCATCTAAATTCTGCTGAAGAAGTCAAGTTAGTATTGAATATCCTCTTTCACCATTGTTTTCTGCTTCCTCCACAGGAATGAGCTATCGAGAGTTGGATGAAAGATTGGAGAATGACCCGAACATAATTGTTTGCTGGAAATGAAACTCCACAGAACAGATTGATCATCACAGGCGATGAATGATTAATTGGGTTCTAGGACTTTGAAGAAGCCTTAGGGCCTTTTTTGAGGTCATTAAATGCAACATGGCTCAGTTGTATGGCATGGTGCGTATTTTTCAGACCGTTTGAGAAGAATGACTTGGACATTTTTTGGATGATCAGTGTGGATAAAGCATTAATCCCATTTCCATGAGGGGCAAAACACAGATGTATATACAAGTGCTGACATCTATTTTTTAAAAAATACATCTTGGAAGGGTATGATACTGAATGGTGGGGTAAGTCGTTGCTTAACCTCTTCCTTGTTTTCTTCAGCTCCAGATCCTACCAGGCATATAGTTATGTGGTTAAACCCATAGATGGGACCTCCATGTGTATAAATCAGCCTTGGAGGATTTCAGAAGTCAAAGAATAGCTATTGGAGAATGACTTAAATTCCTCCTCTTAACCTGCTGCTTCTCAGCTCAAAATCCTGTGCAATTTGTTCCTGGGAGACAGACAAAAGCTAATTATTTCTGTCTCATCTTTGATTCCATCTCCCAATTGCCAAGGAACCAGTGCAGAATCCACTTTAACAGAAGAGGATCAAGATTGCCTATCTCCTCTTGAGTTCATCCCAGAGTTCACAGTTTATCCTTTTTCTTGCTACCTTCTTAACAAAAGGATTTCAACCATGTTTTGTGTGTATTGTTATCATGCAAGCAAAAAGCACAATTATTTTCTTTATAGAATAAAGAGCTTAATGGAAATGTACTGTAATAATATTGTAAAAATAAAGCTGAAGATGTAATTTGGTATAATTATGCTGGTTGTATTTACTCTGAGTTCTTCCTATTCTTTATTAATGCTAAAAAAGAATTGTGGCATCTCTATTTTACAAGGCTTACAGAAATCGAAAACATGTTTCTCTGCTGCAGCAATAGAGAGAGAAACCAAACATGGATATTTGCAATGGAAAAAAACTAGGTTATAATATTGAGGAAGTAAAACGCACCCGAGGTGCAGCTTAAGTTCAGAATTATTTTACATCTTAAATAGCAGGGCTCTGTCCTTAGAAAGTAATTATGGCAGACATCTCAGAGCATGTACATAATGCCTCTTTCATTACTGAAATGAGAAGTCTGCCAAAGAAATCTCAGGATGACTTATTAATAAAACATGCATAAGAGTCAATAGAACAAGGAAATACAAATCAATCTGTGATCCATGTAATAAGGTAATATAAGCATAAATAGCACAAAAATGCAGGTGTTCTTAACCTGTGGATGTGAACCTTTGCAGTTCCATGGATGGGTTTTAGGCTGTTTGTGAGCCATGTGTGAAAAAATTAAGCTTTTTTCTTCAATTTCCTTCTTGTTCCTTTGAACTTTTTATTTTAAAGGCAGTTTTTCTGAGGAGAAACTTATAACAATTGGTTTAAAACAGTTACAACAAAACATTCAAAAGCTCTTTCATCATTAACTACATCAGCAAACATGCATTGGGGTATCGATGGGTAAGAGTTCTACAAGGGGAGAATGCTGATCTAATATTATCCAATACTCCATACATATTGTCTTGGGATATACAAGCTTTGATTCATTTTTTAAGTGGCATCAGATCTTAAAAACTCCTCATGACAAGATGGGACCACAATTAATTGTCTTTCCTAGATGCAGATGTGATGGTTTAGGTTTTAGTAGTGATTCTGGCAAGGTTTCTCAGTCGGGGTTGCCTGGAACACTTGGGTTCCATGTGATGGTTCCACAAGAGACCGTGACTGAAAAAAGTATTTTTTAAAAAAGATATAGAGTTGTTTTTTTTTAATGCACGGGTTCTCTGAGACCTAAAAATTATTTCAAGGGTTCCTTCAGGGTAAAAAGATTGGGGAAGACTGGAAAAGTGTCCATTGTTAGTGTTAGTGTTTACTAACAATGGAAACATATTCAGAGCTTTGAGTAGAGAGATTAGAAAATGCGAAGCTCATGCTACAGCTTGTTGCCTTGGAAGACAAGAGGGAGTGCAGCTCTAACAGATTGTGTCCGGTTCTGGGCACCCCAATTCAAGAAAGACATGGTCAAGCTGGAACGAGTCCAGAGGAGGGCGACCAAAATGGTGAGAGGCCTGGAAGCCATGCCCTATGAGGATAGACTTAGATTGCTGGGTATGTTTAGTCTGCAGAAGAGAAGGTTAAGAGGGGACATGATAGCCATGTTTAAATATTTGAAGGGATGCCACGTGGAGGAGGGAAAGGGCTTGTTTTCTGCTGCTCCAGAGACCAGGACAAGGAGCAATGGATTCAAGCTGCAGGAAAGGAGATTCCACCTGAACCTCAGGAAGAACTTTTTAAGCAGAGGCTGGATGGCCATCTGTTGGGAGTGCTTTGAGGGCGTTCCTGCATGGCAGGGGGTTGGACTCGATGGCCCCTGTGGTCTCTTCCAACTCTACATTTCTGTGATTCTATGATTCGTAGGATCTGTTGAAGGGTAGCATTGATTTTTCTCAAGAAATAACTAAAACTGCCAGTGAGCAGGGAATGGGTATTCCATCACCTTTCCCTTGAATTGCTGCAACCTACAGCACCTTTTGGCGCATCAAGGAGCCAGAGATTGTGATTTTCATTTGTTATGTTTCAGTTTACCATAATATCACATTTTATACACATCCACACTTCCTCTGAGGAAGGTGTGCCCTGAAGCCAGGTGATGGTTGGCCCTAACTCAAGCAACATGCATCTCTGGGCACGGAACCTGGATCCTCGCCTACAGTCCAGCACACTAGCAGCTGTGTCCGCTTCCCAACCTCCCCCCTGCTCGCTGAGGTAAATCCCTGATAAAATGAGATTATTGTAAACCTCTCTCTCTCCCATCCCTCCCAATGCAGCCATGGACACTGCCGGCGGGAGGCATGCCCGGCTCCTGTCGCTAGAGGGCGCGAGTGCGGTGGCAGCCGGTGCTCGTTACCGTGGCGACGGCGTCGGGCCCTGAGTCTCTCCCTCAGCGGAGCCGCCATGGACGATTTCGGGCCCACCCTCTTGCTGCCCGGCGAAGCGGAAGCCTTGGTGGAATCGCTGAAGAACTTCCAGCTGCGAGATATCGGGGACGGCGGGTATGAGGTGTCCTGGAAGTAGTCTCAGCTGGGGAGGGAGCGTTTGGGAGGCGAACACACGGGCCAGTGCCGCACTAGCCTGTTATAGCGCTACGATTCCACTTTCAACATCCTATGGAATCCCGGGGTTTGCAATTTAGGGAGGGGCCTTTGAGGCCCTCAAAGGCCCCTCCCTAAACTGCAAAGCCCGGGATTCCGTAGGATATTGAAAGTGGAATCGTAGCGCTATAACAGGCTAGTGCGGCACTGGCCGTGGACTCAGAAACCGGGGCGAAGAGAGAGCTCGACCCTTCCCCCGCCCCCAGTTATCTGGCAAAATTGGGCCACTAAGGCTGCTATATAGTTATTCCCCTCCCCGCTGGAATCATCGATCAAAAAATGTACGGGTCACAAGCACTAAGACATCATAATTATTAACAATAATTGATAATTTAATACAACTACTGTATGGTGATCGAGCTCTCCCAGGAGTAATAAAGGCTGCCTAACCTGTCTTAAGTGCCCTTCCTTGGGGGTAAGTTACAGTGAGCAGGTGGAAGGCATTTCTACGGAGGCACTGTGCTTTTAGAAGTCTTCATCTTTAAGAATGTTTTCAGTGAGAAAGGATGAGAAAAGTAACTTGCCCTCCTCCTGCAAGCGGGCAAAATTAATGACAGCCTGACTGACAGTGTTGGGTCGGCCCATCTTGAAAACGGAGTCCCCAGAGGAACATAATTCCAGCACACAGCTGGTGAGCAGATGGGGACAGGACAGAGAGAATCCTTTGCTTTTGCATGGCGGGTTAATTCAGAGCAACTACTTTCCACCCACCCACCCAGCCCAGATGGTTATAGCCCAGGGTTGGTTGGTTTGTTTTTTTCAGCAGATGTGTGATAGGCAGACATTGAACACATAATGCTCCATTTCACCTGTTGGATTTCTGCTTGACATGCAACTATTAATTTTATATTTTGGCTATCTAACTCGCTTTTCCATTTGATGAAATACTTTTTAAAACATACTAGTTCAATATGGTGATGACGGCTCGTATTGAATATGCACGATTTTGGAAAAAGGAAACTACACCTACAACGGAACAGCGGTGGACGGCTTTTATGGAAAACAGAAATGCGGACATACTTACACAAAGATTGAAAGGGAAATCAGATGAGGACATAAACAAAGAGTGGAAGATTGTTACGGATTTGGGTTGGGGTGGACGGAGGGCATTACATCTTTCATGATAACAATTATTATACAGTTAACAGTTAATGAAATATCATGTAGCAAGTAAAGTAGAGATATATAGCAGGAACTAACAAATTATAGATTATTAACATTTTATTGTGATACGTGATATAACAAATAGAGGGAATATCAATAATTGTAATCCAGAAAGGAAAGGAAGAAGGAAAAACATTACATGTAACATTGCAGTAATTACTGTTTGTTCTATTTGTTGAAATTTGAATAAAATTATATATATATATATAAAAAAATACTAGTTCAACTGGACGTATAGTGGAAAATGTGGAGCAAAATCATCCCTGTGGTTATTTGTAAGTATGAATGGGTGCTTGAAAGATGGTAAGTCCTCTAAAGTATACTGAATGCTTGGATCCTACAGGAGAGTTTTTAACTGCTGGAACATAAAATCAAGAACCAGTGTCATCCAAGGGCCTTTCCATACTACACAGTTATAGTGCTATTCTTCCACTTTCAACATCCTATGGAATCCTGGGGTTTAGGGAGAGGTCTTTAGAATTATCAGCCAAAGAGCTCTTGGGCCTCAGTAAACTACAAATCCCAGAATTCCACAGGATGTTGAAAATAGAATAATAACGCTGTAACAGTGTGGTTCAGAAAGGCCCTAAGAGTTGGACAACTGAAAATGACCCAGGCTGCTCTTAGTAAGCTCATGGGTAGAAGGGAGTTAGATGAAGTTATGATTTTATTTACTAGGCTTTATCTGTTCTTTATCTTATTAACCAAAGAAAAGGAATCTAAAGTAAGAGATGCCACAAGAAACTGAGAATAAAGAACCAGCTTCAGTTTGGTTAAAGATGGCTTCACGAAGAGTACCCAGCTTGTTGGGGGCATGTATAGAAATGTTTCGAAATACATGCTATTTGTAAGTTGTTCGCTGCCTCGATCCATATGGAGAGGCGGGATACAAATAAATAAATAAATAAATAAATAACTGCAAAATCTTCATGAATATTAGCTTGGAAGAATGAGTGGTCACAAGAATAACATGTCTTTTTCTGTGATCTCACAAGAGCGTAAAATGTGGTTTGAGGGTGTAGAATGATGTTTCTGGCATGTTCCTAATTGTGTACACACTGAAAGATTGATTGTTTGATGTGTCTAAAAGTGTTAATAACAGGTTTGGGGGCATCTTTTGATTCTGATAAGCAGTGAATTACTTCACTCATATAAATTAACTACTTCTTTCTAAATTACCATTAGAAATGTATCATATGGGCCAAAGATGAACTAGCATGACACAAATGAAGAATCTGTGGTCTCCTAAATTAGTATCTCTTAGGGTCTTTTATGTGGGGCACCAGCAATCTTTTTTCTTAATGCACCAGGAACCAGTAACATATTTGTGTCCATTAGCTAAGTTGTTTCTTTCTTTTCTGGAAACTCAGCAGACTGGAAGCTGATGGCTCATGGACTAGTGCTGGTCCAGGAACCACCACTTTGACTAGTGTTGCTTCAGATGAAGTTGGAATCTAGTTCCCTTCAGCTTCTGTTTGCCTGTTTGAACATGAGATAGTAGTTATCAGCATCTAAAGAATTACAGACTGCACCCTTTGTTGTTGCCATTTCAGCAGTTGTCACAGAGATTTCTGAAGCTTCTACAACTACAGAATGAGCAGCAGGGACTCTTTAGTAATAATGATTCACTTACATCCCCACATCTCATCTTGGGGACAGTCAGGATATGAACTGGCCCACAATTGCAGACAACACCAGAATAAAACATTGATATGATGAAAATCAGGAGGCAAGGTTGCAAAATTGGTGAATCAAAGTTTTTAAAGTAGTGTTAAGTGCTCCTCAGTTTCCAAAATGTGGTAGTGGCGGGGGTGGGGGGCTAACAAGAATTTAGTTAGCTTCAGATTCGAGAACACCCAAGATTATGACATCTTTACAAGATCAGGCAATTGACTGGTCCTGAATTTGTTGTTAACTGCCACCTAGTCAACTGCAACTTACGGTGAAAGATCTTCATGTCACCCTATGATCAACAGTCTTGCTCAGATCTTGCATACTGTGAGACTGTGGCTTCCTTGATTGAATCTGTCCATCTATAATACAGGCTTCCTTTTTTCCTACTGCCTTCTACCTTGCCAAGCGTTATTGTCTTTTCTAATGAGTCATGTGTTCTCATGTTATGTCTCAGTTTAGTTATCTTGGCTTCCAGGGAGAGTACAAGTTTGCTCTAGAACCCATTCATTTGTCTTTTTTAACAGTCCAGGGTATCTGTAGAATTCTTCTCCAGCACCACATTTCAAATGAGTTGATTTTTTTCCCTATCAGCTTTCTTCACTGTCCAGCCTTCACAACCATACATAGAAATTGAAAACATGATGGCATGGACAATCCTAACTTTAATATTCAATGATATATCTTTACACTTCAGGATCCTGTCTGGTTCATTCATAGCTGGCCTTCTGAATCCTAGTCGTCTTCTCTTTTCTTGACTGCAGTCTCCATTCTGATTAAAGACCGAGCCAAGATGTGGAAAATCTTGAACTATTTCAATGTCTTTATCATCTGTTTTTAAAGTTATGTAAATCAACCTGGTGTAGTGGTTGGAGCATTGGATGATGACTCTGAAGGAACCTTAGATAGAGATCAGAGTTTGAATGAACCCCCACCCAGCCATGGAAACCCACTGGGTAACCTTGGGCAAGTTATACTCTCTCAACCTCAGAGGATGGCAAAGGCAAACCCTCTCTTGAACAAATCTTGTCAAGAAAAACTCACCTTAGGGTCACCATAAGTTGGAAATGAATACATACAACAAACATAAGATCATCTCCGGTCATTATACAGTTCCTTAAACAAAAAACAGCTGCTTAGTCCCCTGGATTTCTTTCTCCTTCAACTTTAGCTAAACTCACAGACTTGTGTCTCTTAATTTAGGACCTTAATAACACCTTCCTCTACCACTCCTATTAGCAGAAGAGTTTATATTCCAAAACTAGAAACAAAAAAATTGTTTCAGTTGTTCATTCTAATTCAGGGGGAAAACATCACAGCCTGTTAACCAAAAAAATTGTTTAACAAAGAAAGGATGTATAGTCGTGTGCAACAGATTGCAGAAAAAAATACCTGGGAAAAGGCTATTGTGTCAGGTTGAAATTGTCTTTAGCTGTGCCTTTGTTTGGTAGCTGAGAAGTGATGAGGTCAGGATTAGGATCTGAGTGTTAACTATTTTCACCCTGCCTTTCAGGTGGATACGGCAACATGAATATATTGAGAAGCTGAACATGCAGGCAATCCTAAGTGCTTCTGCTGGGCATGAACAGCTCCTTACTGAGCTTCTGGTGAATAATGCCAAGGTATGGTACATTCAGCTGTGGTAACCCAGGAAAACATTGTCCTGTGGCAGAAGCTATGTTCTTATGAACCAAGATTAAGTGAGTTTTATTTGATATTTCGCTAAGGTTGTTTCTGTGAGACTTTATCAGTCTCAGCTGGTGCCCTTCAGATATTTTAGGGCTGCAACTCCCATCATCTGGTGCCCTTCAGATATTTTAGGGCTGCAACTCCCATCATCCTCAGACACCATGGCCCATGATCAGTGCAGAAGCAGGCTATAGTCCAGCAACATCTGGAAGGCCACAAGTTGTCCAAGCTGTGAGATAGGTTGATTTTTAATCCCACTGTAATCACAACAGCACTGATTACCACTTCCATTCAATTTATAAGAATGCATTGACAGGCTAAAAATAATCAGTTTCTTTAGCACTTTTAAAGCACTCTTATCATGACTTACACCAGCATGTATTAGAAAGTAACTGATCTGTATTAAAGTGTTTTAATTATGCACATGGAGGTTGAAATCACACATGAGAACCAATGAAAACGGGTCATGAAATAGGGATGTTTGTTCCATACAGAATGGTATATGTCTTTATTCCTTATTGCAGATTATGTTTCTTCTTTGCCATATGAACAGAAGTAACAGTAAAGTGAGAAAAAGCCTTCTGCCTTCAGTCTTTATCTTTGCGATAATCTTAAAAAAATAATTTAAATCCTACATTTTTTCTTATCAGGTAACTCATCCAGACTTTAACAGATACAATATTAAAGTAGAACACTCTTTTTATCTGTGTAGATTCCAACTCTTATTCAGGAATTAATCACTGTGGAGATCTGGAAACAGAAAATCTTCCCTATACTATGCAAGGTAGAGGACTTCAAACCAAAAAGCACTTTTCCTATATATATAGTGGTAAGTAGAGGTTGGGTTCAGATTAGACCTGTACATTTTAAAATTTATAGCATCCAGCAATCTGTAAGATGTCACAAAATCATGATTTTTTGCTTCAGCAAGCTGGTTTGGCCTACTTGCTATCACAATGATCATTGTTCAATGATCACTATTCGCTATTAATTCATACAGAATTAATATAGATATTTTCAGGTAAGTTTTATGTCCAAGTTAATGATGCTGTAAGTGTCTAAACTGTGTGAGCAAACTGGGTGCAACAGAAGGGAAATATCTGTTTTTCTGAATGCAGGAAATTAGTTTTACCCGTTGAATTTCAGTATGTAACAAACTGATTTGTTTCAAACAAATCATAGTCAATTAACTACAGTTTGTCACTTTGTCAGAAATATTTCTGAACTGATGGTTGTACCATAGGAGGAGCAGGGAGCTCTATAGTTCATTCAGATAATGCTGAACTGTGGACTAGCCCTGGTCTACAAGCTATTCACTACCAATCTTCAACAAATTGAAAGTTATGGTCAATGGACACAAATACAGTGCTGATTCCAGACACATTTAGGAGGAAAACCCTGCCTGTCCCCCATATCAAATAGTTTCAAGGAGCATTGGTTTATATGATGTATTAGCAAGTGTTGATTTGAGATTTTGGGGGGGGATTGTTTTTTGAATATGTGCTTAAATGTGCATATTTAGACATGCACCATAATACTTAGAGGAACTTTTTTAAAATGCTGAGCTTCCTAAGTTTTGATATCTTAAGGTGTAAGAAGATGTGAAGATTAAAGACACAGTTGCTTAACTAAGTAATTTATTGAGTTAAACATACAATGCATCCTCCATATATTTGAGGGTTCCATTCCAGGAACCCCTGTGTAAAACAAAAAAAACAAATGCTTGCATCCAGTTATCTTCAATGGACGTGTTGTGTGCATGCCAGTGGCAGCTCGGGCGTGTGCCCGTTGCATCTGTTGACAATAACGGACCTGAAGCTTTGCGCAACCTTAGATTCATATATGCCAAGGTCACACCACAAGAGGACACAGTGTACATTCAAAAGGCGCTTGTTAATACTTGTGTTCAGGATTACTGACAGCACAGGTAGTGACGACATTAACATTTTATACAGTTGAAATGCCATTCAACCTAAGGTTAGGCACCCATTTATGCTTATTTATTTTCAGCCACTACTGAAAACCTTTTTTACAGACAGGTATTTCCCAATTAATAATAAATAAATAATAAATCCCCCCTTTTTTTATTTGCTTGTTTTAATCTACTGAGTATCAATCTGCAATCTCCAATGTTTGTAAATTAATTAAATAAATAAATGGCATACAGACCGGAATACCAGCCTGTCACCAGGAGTTTCAATTAGAATAATGATTTCTTACCACATTGCCTGTGTTAACTGCCATACCTAGTGCTAGGGGATGTATGGATTATCAGCAACAGTTCAGCATGTATGCAGTGCTAATAACACAACTGTCATTATTGTTCCTTCTTGAGTTTAAAGTTCCCCTGCCTGACACTTGCAAATCCACCTCCCAAGCATTTGTACTATATACTACCTGAAATTCTGTATTATATTTCATGTATCTAGTGAAGTGAGTGATAGCCTACTTTGTACACCAGTGAGCTATAATCATCTCTTGTCAATTCTTCCAGTTCAGTTCTGACACATGATTGCAATTTGAAAGATTTAAAGGAACAATTCCATATTTACTGGCGTATTAGATCCACTGACATATAAGACTATTTTCAGACCATATTTTTAGGGGGGGGGAATTTAGTACCCCACCAAGGCAAAATGCATAAGAAAGGTGGCGGGAGGGCTAAAGGAGCTTCTTTCTCTCCACTTCTTGTCGTTTTGCCTGGGTGGAGAGAAGACCCTGCCGAGGCAAAGTGCATAGGGAAGTGAGGGGCAGAAGGAGCACCAGCACCCAGGCAAAACAACAGGAAGGGGGAGGAAGGAGCTCCTTTGCCCCCCCTCACCTTTCCTAAACATTTTGCCTCAGTGGGGTGTTCTCCTCATGCAAAACAACAGGGGGAGCTAAAGGAGCACTTGAGGGAGCACTCCTTTCACCCCCTCACTTTCCTATGCGTTCAGGCCTGGCAGGAGTTACCTCATATTTGTTGGTGCATAAGATGCATCAGTGTACAAGATGCACCCCATTTTCAGAAGGCATTTTCTGGGGGGAAAAGTACATCTTACACACCAGCAAATATGATATGTAGAAAATTAAAAGGTTAAAAAAGTTAAAATTGACTTCTTAATATCTTCTTTCCATCTGTCTTAGACAAAAAGGTTAAGATTAAACTTCTGGATGAGTGTTTTTGTGACTATTAACCTTGGACAGGATCTGTGAGATTGCAGACTCAACATAAAAGTGTTTGTGTACGGTCTCTGTGCAGTTTCCTTAAGCCATGCTTTCTTTGAATTATAATAGAGGCTGTTCTTTCACCATTTCCAAGACTAGACTGGAGCTTCTCTTTCTAAATGTGGGCTTCCTCTTTTCAGAACAGCCAAATTTAGAGGGGACATCATAACCAATGTACCAACTTACCCTAAGTTTTCATTCATGTGCCTTCTTTTATGCTGTATCACCAGTAGGGTTAAAAAATGGAGTGCTGTTCTTTATCAGTTTATTTACATCCATCACTTATATTCTGGTGATGTTTTTAATAAACTTCATTTACATAATTTAGGTTTTGTTACATTCTCTCTGTTTCAGCTGCGTCATGAAGCCTCAGTTATTAACCTCTTGGAGACAGTGTTTTTTCACAAGGTGAGCTATAACTTTAGACTCAAAGATCACAAGCAAAAATCCCAAGTGATAATTCAGATCATTCTAGATAAATTATGATAGTTTTTTAATGGAGATTTTTCAATATAATAATATGATCCAAGGAGTAATTGTTGTTAAAGACTTGATCCCTTCTAATGGTTCAGTCTTAGTTAACAAAATTTAAAAAAGTAAAATCTTGTTCTATTACAATGACAAGTTAATGCTGTTTTACACACCAGCTTGCATCTCATTTTGGCTCCAGGTATTATACCAAAAATTATTTCACCTGCCAGTGTTTCCTTCCTGTTTAGAACATGCATTTTAAAATGTTTACTCACATGTTATTATGTAGTGCTGGAAAACTTGCTAATGTTTGGGAATGCTATAGGATCTCCACAAAAATAATACATATTTTTAGAGCTTCTCCATTGAGAGATTGCAGCTATGGCCTTTTCCACAGCAGGAAATGGACGTGGGGATGGGAGAGGTGCAGGACTGTGGCAATGCTTCTGCATGATGTTGGTGCAGTCCTGCTCCTCTCCCATCCCCAAGCGACGTGATTGCGGATTAAATCATTGACAGGTTTTTCCTGTCGGTGACCCGCGATCGCACTGCAATCCTGTATTTACCTGTCCTGTGGAAGGCCCAGAAGCACAATGGTGGAGCTTCCTCTCCCAGCACAGCTTGGGAAAGTACCCATTTGGAAGAGGCATGTCCATCATACTCCCTTCTACAGGGAGCCTTCTGGTGCATAAGGGAGCTTCCTTCCTGCAGAGTCGCTACCAGAATCACCACCAGCGGACCATGCAAGAAGATAGGGTGTGGAAAGGGCCTATGTCATAGGTTTGACAAATTTATTTAACATTATGTGTGACTTCACAATGCAATTCCAGATACTGAGCTTTAAAGCTGCAAGTTGATTCAATAGGATATTGGGGTTAATGGCCATTTTTGTTTTCAGCTGTTGTTTGTGAAATGTTTAGATACAACTGTTCATTGCTATTCCCTGAAGTGACATGAGTTAACTTGCTGTTGGCCCTCTAGAAACAAGAATGACCTTGCTTCAACTGATCCAGTATGCCAGCAAACATCTCTGTAATATTTACTTGCTTGGCCTTAATTTTGCACAATTAAAGCAGTGCCTGCTCTGAACCAAGAATCCTTTAAGTGTGTAGAAAAGAAGCAATCTGTCTTTTCTATGATCAACAATAGACACATAGAAAATCTGTCTTGTGCCTCTATGATAAGAGTTCATTACATAACCCAATTATAATAAATACATGCTAATTACAAAGAACAGTTGTGTCAAATAGAGAGATTAAATTGCTGATAAAACAGGTAAGAAATCTTCTACTTTTGGTCCAGACTGGATAATTTAGAAAGTGTCAGTTCTTTCCAGTATATTAGTTCCAAAAGGTAGAGGACTGCACCTCATGGTGACTCCAGAAGGAAAGACCAAGATTCACCCCCAAATTTTAGGTCTTATTTTTGGTCAAGCCTTGCAGCTTTTTCCTTATTCCATTGCAAAATGGCCCACTGACTTTACTGCTCCTAATCTAATAGCATCAGTGTAATTCAGTCTTTCCCTTCTTTTGCTCCATCTGCAACATAGCTCTCAGCAGCATAACATCCCATGGCTTATTAGCCAGGCACTTGGATGTGCAAGCATTTGTTGTCTAGTCAGGCAGGAAGTGATCTTGGATAAGACAGCAGCACATCTAACATGGTGAGAATTAGAACTACCACCTTGACAAATATTTTTTTTCCTGAAACAAACACACCTGATATATTCAGCAACAAAAGTAGTTGAAGGTGTCTTGTTATTTGCTTTCATTTTTAAAAAAAATGCTTCCATGTGTCTTACAGAATCCAGCATTTCTATCATTTTACAGGAAATCTGTGAATCAGCAGAGGATACGATTCTGGACTTGATAGATTACAACCATAGGAAACTGACCTTACTTGCTGCTCAGAGTACCAGCGGGAAATTACCAGTAGACCAGAAGCTTGCAGCTGGGGATCTTGCTAACCCTTCATCAGTGCAGGTGGGGTAAAGGTTCAGTTTCCACATCTATGTGTCCTATTTTGGTAAAGGCAAAATTAATGTTTTGGACACCCCAGATGAAAACCTCAGATGATGCCTCCACAGTGTAATTCTTGTTAATATTATTTATATTTTATTTGCAAAGTGGTCTTTTAGCATCTTTGAGACTAAGATAAAGAAGCTGGTGGCATAAGCTCTTGTAGATTTAAGTCTACTTCGTCAGATGCATGGAGTGAAGTACCTAGGAACAGACCTTAAAATGAGCACGTTGTATGTATGAATAGCAATAGGATGCAAAATTTGTGGGTATGGTGATGAGGTGACAAGTTTAGTTTTGACAGTGGTCCTTGGGGAACAAAGGCAAGAGATGAGATGTTGCCTAAATCCATGGTGAGTAGATAATCATATGAATGGTGGCAGGAATTATTGGAATGTAGTGTGATGTTGGCTGGAAACCAGAAAAGAGATGTGATAAAATAGTCAAAAGAGCTGGACTGTTAACTAGTGTTGTGGTATGTGTAGTGTGACAGGAAACCATTGTCTCATGAGGGCTTTTTCGGCCAGTTTATCTCATCTCTTCACTGGTTCTGAGCCAGCATTGCACTACATTTCAATAATTCCTTCCATCTTTCATATGATTATCTACTCATTTTGGCTTTAGACAACTCTTTCTTTCCTTTCCTTGCACTTTCCTTGCACTTCCATGCATCTGATGAAACAGACTTAAGTCTACGAAAGCTTATGCTACCAACTTCTCTCACACCGGTAATCTCAAAGGTGCTATGAGATCCTTTTGCATACTGAACCAGACTAACATGGCTGCGTCTTTGAATTATATTTTATTTATTATTTGTAGTTATTAAATTGGTTATAAAAAATTCTCCAGGTGTTATACATGTGGTAAGAATCAGTCAGAATCTGACATGCAAATCATAAGATTCAACACAAAGCCACATGGATCAACACAATAGCCAATCTGCAAATCCAGAAACTGAAAAAACAAATGACAGGAGCTAACGCCAGCATCAGTGCCACAAGGACTAAAATATACAAGAGAATTTTGCAAATATTAATACTTTGTAATCCCTGCAACAGGTAATTAAATAAATAACTTAAGTTATAATAACAGATTTTAAAGGCCTGGGAGATTTTTTAAAAAATCTTTATAGCTTCATGTGTTGTAGATTAGCCGTTCCTCAGCTTGTGTTGTTCATCTTAGGCTTGAAGAAACCCACTTGAGAATTTTCTAGTTTTCTTGCTAGCAGCTAGATACATCAGAAGAGATTTTAAACCATAGCTGTATATCTGAAAAAAATCAGTGGCTGTACTATGTGAATTTTTCTGCTTTCAGGAGTTAAAGAAACAAGCTGAGGAAATGGAGTTTGAGATATCACTAAAAGCTCTCTCAGTATTCCGCTTCATTACTGACCAAGTGGACAGGTACGTTAAATTTTCATAGAAGAACCAAAAATATCACATGGGAGAAGAGATTATATTTTTAAAAGATTTTATTTTTTTAGTTTCATAGTTCAGAGGTTCTACACTGGTTCAGAAAATACTAGTAACCCATAAACTCTATTCACATAATCCATGAAAGACATGTGGAATTTGTTCTTGCACTTCATTTATTTTTAATGAACTTTGATCTTAAAAAGTGGGAAGTCATTTTGACCAGGGCCTAATAATCACACAAGTTAAAAAGATCCTGTCTTAGTGTACATACTGACACAGTTTATTTTTTTTCCTTTAAAAAAATGTCCTGTTAAAGAGGTCTTTAACAACCTGGACCAGAACCTATGATTTTCCCTATATTGCTCTTTGACAATTATGATAGCACTGAAGAAACTATATTAATAAAATATTAATTGTTTTTTATACTTTGTAAACAAAGTTGATGAAGTAGTCTGCCAAGAAAGACTCTTACCAGTCCTCACGATCTTTGGTAAAGAATTGGTTTTGAGGACTGCTGTTGTCATCTGGTATTTTTGAAAGCTGGGCAGCGTCATTTCTAGCTTAGTCTGTCCCTACATAACTCTTTCTAATATTAATTATATTCATTCTCCAGCATTTGTGACAGATTGTACCCTAGCATGTCTAAAAATGAGAGCCTGTCTCTTTGCTCACATATTTTTGCACATTGATGGCTGTATTGTGAATCTTGAGGGTAGGAAGTCTCCTACTTCATTGTAAAAAAACTAGCATCTCCAGTATATCCATTTTCTCTGCCCTGTGCTTTGTCAGTTTACCAGTTAGTGCTGTGACGAGGATGCTGAATACCCACAACTTTCCATGTCTGCTGGTACAGTTGGTAGAGCACTGTCCATGGAGCTATCATGAAGAAGGTGAGTGTTATGGGTCAGAAATAGTTCATTCAACATCTTGATGGTGTTGTGGCGTATTCTTTTATCATCTATGAATTATGACTTTGTCTTTATCAGCTAATATTTGCGTGATTCATGACTTAGAATTATAGAGTCTTAGAACTGGAAGTGACTATAGGGCCATGGAGTCCAGCCCTTTGCTGGGTAAGAATACAACTAAAGCACTCTTGAAAGATGTCCATCCTATCTCTGTTTAAAAACCTCCAGGAGTGGAGAGTCCACCACACTCTGAGGAAACCTATTCCACTGTCAAACTGCTCTTACAGTAAAACAGTTCTTCCTAATGTTTAGGTGGAATCTCTTTTCTTGTAATTTGAATCCATTACCTTGTGTTCTAGTCTCTGGAACATCAGAAAACAAGCTTGCTCCATATTCTACATGATGTCCCTTAAGGTATTTAAAGATAGCTATCATCTCCCCTCTCAGTCTCTATCTAAAAACCTAGCCTCTCACAAAAGGGAGTTCAGCAGATTCGGAGCAGCCAAACAGAAGACTCTCTCTTGTGTCCTCAGCAAATATGCTTGTGAAAGTGGCAGGATCAAAAGAAAGTTTCCCATTGATGAGGACTTGGGCAGGCTAATAGGGGGAGATAAGTTTTTCAGGTTGTCTCGATCGAAACCACATAAGACTTCACAGAGCATAACCAGCACTTTAAGGTGTGCCCCAAAACAGCTCAGTATGCAGTGAAGAGTGAAACACTGTGGTGTAGTGTTTTGAGCTCTGGACTATGATCCTGGAGACCAAGATTTGTTTCCCTGCTCAGCCATGGAAACCCACTGGATGACCTCAGACACGCTCTCAGCCCCACAAAACCCTGTGATAGTTTTGCCTTGGGGTTGCCGTAAGTCAGAAACGACTTGAAGGCACACAACAACAACAACAACAACAACAACAACAACATACATACAAACTTACATACAGTGAAAATATCTCGACATGGAGTTTTTGGTCTCCCAGTTGTATTTTCGCTTGGCCCTGACTCTAGCTATGTTTTCTCCAGGTAGATGTATGTGAATGAGAAAGACAGACATACCAAAGAGAAAAAGAAACTCCAATCTTATTTTTACCAAAGACCCTTTGTTTTAGTTTCTTTTGCCCCTAGCTAAAATTTATTGTGCTCTTCTTCGTTCTTCTGTGTGTCTTTCAAGTATGCATACAAAAAGATAAGCAGAACAATGTGATAAAAATACTACAGTCCACTTAACAAGCTGTGGTGCCTACTCACATGTTTCACCTATATATATGTATTAGCAGACACCTATTGTGCATATTTAGCACATTTTAAAAAATTAAATGCTGACATACGAGGTCAGTGTAGTGAGAGGAGGAAGTATATAAGTACAAGAAATATCGGGGGAGAAGCAGAAATTAACTTAAACTTACTCATTTAAAGTATGGTTAAATTCAAGCAAGGAATTATCTTATTATTAATTATTATTATTAATATACCTTTCCTTAGGAGATTTATATATGAGGTGAAATTCTCCACTCTATGTGTCTCTTGCTAAAGCCACATCCATGTATTGTGACTTGTTCCAATCTGAAGGGGGAGCTTGAAGATCACAGTCTTTTTTATGGTAATTCAGTTCTCCAGAACTGATGTTGGAAACTAAAGTTCTCATTTATTCTTCCTGTGTAAAGAGTTGATTTACAGTGTGGTTTCAAATGAATTGTAAGAAAAACATTTGGAATGGAAGAATATGTTGGAAAATGTTGAATCAACCAGCTTGTAAAATGTCAGCCTTGGTTTACAGCTTCAGTTCTGCAGAGGGGAGTCCCAGGAGGGAGGCTTATTGGCCCCCGATAGTTACAGAGCCACAAAACATTCTCTGATTGTTTTAAAGTTCCCAACAGACTTGGAAAAAGATCAGGAAATAGAGTGGATATAAGCAAATACGAAAGTCAAACAGTATTGGTAATCTTTATTTTTCCTTTGCAGACTAATATAGTCATAGTTGCAGAAGCATAAATTTCTTCTCTTTGGTGTAAAGATGTTACTTATTTGATTTATATTAATCACATTTAAACACTTTATGGCAATAAAGGCATCTCTTTCTATATTATAGTTGCCCATTTTTTCTCAGGGAAGCTGAAAAAGTTTGAAAATGGTACATGGTATGAGGTGCCTCGTGAAGATCATGTGAAGATGACTAAGTTGGATGGGCAAGTGTGGATTGCTCTATATAACCTGCTCCTAAGTTCAGAATGCCAGCGCAAGTACAACTTCAATAACTTCAACAAAAGTCAACTCCTAAAGGTACAGTACTGCAGAACATGCAGACTGCATATATGTTTGATTTAGATTACTTTTCTAGCTTTGAACAGTGATTTATAACTACTGTTAGGAGTGAATGGAACTTTATCAAATAGTTCATCACAACTGGGAATAGTACAGAGCTACAGATCTTAATTTGCTAAATGGTTACGCTAATAAATTTATCAGTGAGGACATTTTTCTCCATCCAACTGTATGTTAAAGGCACTCTTGTTTATTCTGAGTGATATGTTCTGGTGTTTTATAGAAAAAACATTGTATATCAGACACGGAAGATGATCCTTTCTGCTAGCAATGTAAGGTGGCTTTTGTTTAATATAGTCTATTTCTTCACCATCTCATGTAATGAGGATTTCATTACAGAGGCTGAATAATAACCATTTGTATTTGTTAGTTTCCTCATTACATTTTCTAGGTACATATAAATTACACATAAAATTGGATTCTAATAACAATAATATATTTAGGTTCAAAATCAATATTTTAAAAAATCCCCAAACCAGAACAAGAAAAAAAGCAAACCCAAAACTTCCAAATCCTTACACATAGAACAAGAGCTAAAACTACTTTGAAGAGGTAAAAAAATCAACTGACTGCCATCAGGCAACAAAGTTTGACATACACACTGATCCTTACAAATATATATATATATCAGCAATCCTAGTCCTCAGATCCATGGGCACACCATCTCCACTGGTGCGTAGGTATGTGCCTTCAGGTTGCCTATCAACTTATGGCAACTCATTAATTTCATGGTGTTTTCTTAGCTATTGAATACTCAGAGGTGTTTTGCCAATTCCTTTCTCTGAAATACAGCCTGCAGCACCTGGTATTCCCTGGCAGTCCACCATCCAAGTACAAACCAGGGCTGATGTTTCTTAGCTTCCAAGGATCGGATGGGATCTGGTGCCTTCAGGGTATTTAGGCCCTATATCCACTAGTACTAAATTACAAACCGTGGTTTGCAGATGTAGGTTGGGGGTCAGCCTTGGACCACCTGGATCCTAACTAAGCCCCGTCATTCCTTGAAGGGATGACAGGATTGGCTTTGTCATCAGGGGCTTGCATAGTTTAATTTTGAAAAGGAAGAACCACTGGAACAAAGAAGAGAGAAACAATTACCTGCTCTCTTATTCTTACCAGAACAAGCTAGCAGGACTTTGTAAGCAGCAAATCAGCAGCAGCCAGTTTGGACTTCTGTGTGTCACATTCAAAAGCAGGATGCATTTGTGCATAGAAAAGTAATACTTGCAGACTTTGTATAGTGTTCCCAACTGATTGCCTCTTCAGTATTCAAAACACAGTAAAAGCTTAACCTCTTCATGTCATTGGCCCTTTTCGCATTGAGGCTTCTCGCGCGAGCGGGGAGGGTGGCTCGCGCGAGAAGGCTCCTCCAGGAGGCTGCCATTTTCCCCCTCGTTCCTTCCCCAGGCGAAGGAACAAGGGGGAAGCGGCAGCCTCGCGTAAGCCGCCCTCCCCCCAGGCGAAGCCGGAGGCTGTCGCGTCCGTCCCCCCCCGCTCGCGCGAAGCAGGAGGCTGTCGTGTCTGTTCCCCCCGCTCGCGCGAAGCAGGAGGCTGTCGCATCCGTCCGTCCCCCGGTCGCGCGAAGCAGGAGGCTGTCGCGTCTGTCCACCCCCCGCTTGCGTGAAGCAGGAGGCTGTCGCGTCCGTCCCCCCCCGCTCGCGCGAAGCAGGAGGCTGTCACATCCGTCGCACTAGCGCCCCGCCCCGCCCCTTCCTTCTGCAGGGGCAGAGGGAAGGAAGTGCGACCCAGCCGCCTCCCCGACGCTCTGCACAGGAGGTAAGTGTGCGTGGGTGCCGGGAGCGTTGCGCGAGTGTGGGTATTTTCGCTTTGAGGCGAAAATCAAAAAACCCGCGATCGCGCCGCTGCAGCCCCGTGAGCGCGGCGGAAGTGGGGGTGCGTCGTGCAGAGCGACGCTCCCACTCCCACGAGGCTCAGGGGGCTCTCGCGCGACAGAAAGCCCGTGCAAAAAGGGCCATTGTTTTGTTGAGTGATAGAGTTTGGCCTAAACAATTTGCAGTTAGATCTAAAAGGAGAAACAGAGTTGCATATTTTCGTGTAGATCTTCCTAATCAGTTTGAAATCCTTAATGTTTTATCTCTATATAATTTCTGGATTTAGCTGCGTGCCTTCCTGACTGATGTCCTCCTTGACCAGTTCCCCAATCTTCTGGAGTTGCAGAGATTCCTGAGCTACCTGGCTGTGACAGATCCTGCTCCGCCCAAGAAAGACCTCATATTAGAGCAAGTGTGTCCATTGCATCTTTGTTATAAACTTCTCTATTCCTGTTCTTCCATTTTGCTTCTTTTTTTAAAATTGCACAGAGTCCCCTGAGTGTAACTCTAACCTAAAAATTGAAGAAAAGAGTGTATTCCATTTTGCATAGGTAGAATGGTGGTGTAATGTAGTGGTCTGAGTGTTGGGCTAGGACTCTGGGAGACCAGAGTTTGAATCCCTACTTGACCATGCAAGTTCCCTGGGTGACCTTGAGCAAGCCATGCTTTCTCACATGCAGAGGAAGATGACTACAATTCACCTCTGAACAAACCTTGCCAAGCAACCCATAGGTTTGCCTTAGGATCATCATCACTCAAAAAGGACTCAAAGGCACCCAACAAGAATAAAGAATCAGAAAGTAGGTTGTTGAGAGTTTTCTGGGTTTTTTATTATAATTTTATTGAAATTCCATCATATAAAATAATGATATATAATTGTACATATCATTGAATTATTTCTGCTAATCTTCCACCCCTCACTAGATTTCAGTTTTTTCTATATAATCAACATGTTGAAGTTAAATGTACCACACTACCAAATGATAATATTTCATGATAGATCCTACAATACATCAGATACAGTATATCATGACATAATATCCATCCTTCTGTCCAATTGCATTTTTTTAATATACAGTCTATACTATTTTACATTAAGCATTGATAATACCCAGCAGTTACCCAAGACTATTTGCCATTCTTTCTTAATCTCTTCGTCTGATTTCCTCTTTAACCTCTGCGAGACTATATCTGCATTTCTGTTTTCAATAAAAGTTGCCCACCATTGATCAATTGTGGGAATTTGCTGAGCTTTCCATAATCTTGCAAACTCAATTCGAGCCGTTGTGATCATATACAATATTATCCGCCAATATTTCTTTTAAACATTAACATCAATCATATGTGTCATATTCAAAAAATACATTTCTGGTGTTTTATCAAATTGTACCTTCAATATTGTACAGATCTTATTATGTATTTCTCCCCAATATTTCTTTGCTTTGGGACATGACCACCACATATGAAACATCATACCGACCTCTTTTTGACATTTCCAACACTACGCTGTTCCTGTTTTGTAAAATCTCATGAGTTTTTCTGGTGTCATGTACCATCTATGAAACATTTTGTAATAATTTTCTTTTAAATTCTGGGCAGCTGTAAATTTCTGTGTTCTTTTCCAACTCTGTTCCCAGGTCTCTAACTGAATTGAATGTCCTACATTTTAAGCCCATAAAATCATTATAGACTTGATTGTTTCCTCTTCCCTCTCTTACTGTAACATTTCCTGATATATACGAGATAATAAATGTGGGGGATTTTCAAATAGCCATTTTATCACTCTTTCCTTCTCTTTTTGTTCAATTCCATTGGTTTTTATGCTACCACAGTTATGATATGTCTGGTGAGAGCATTAGATATTTCTTGATATCAAATAATTTGGCCTTTACTTGACCTTTCTCTGCCACCCTAGTCCACGTGTTTGCAGAGGTCCACCAGACAAGCACATATTAGGCATGGCCATTAATGGTTGTACATTCCAAACCTCATTTAGGCAGGCAGCTTAAGCCTCTCCGATGCTTCAGGGAAAACCTTCTTGCAAACCGGCCTTGCTCAGCGCAACTCTATACAAAGACGCACGGCCGAGTGCCGAGCCATGTTGGGCCATTAGCATACTGGCCATACTATTGGCATCCACCGCTAAACTCATCATGCAAAACCTGACCTTTTCCAACGCCTTTGTCCAGCTACAAATTCTCTTTGTTCTCACCAAGCATGGCATGGCCTGTAGGTAAAAAATAAAAGGTCCCCTTTTCCAAGTCCTCCTCAGACTGCTTGGACTACTTTAGACTTCCATCCCGCCTTGCTGTCGGTTTGTCCAGTGAGCTTTCTTCCCCTCAACCTCCGCTTTTCTGCAGGACTACGAGACCAGATGTCGTATTACCCATTCCCCAACACTCTCTATTTCTATTTCTCAGTTAGCTAGTGTATGTTGTGTCTTTCGTGTCGTTTGTCTTCAATAAAAATATTATTTGTTACTTTAAAACTTGTCTGGCTACGCTCTCTGACCTGATGCCGCAGACATGGGGTACAAGATCCAAGCTATAGTTACCCTGCCTCTCGTTAGCTTAAGAGAGTGCTCGAGACTAATCTCCCCCATCTTGTGTTTTTATTTGGTAATTTGGGCACCCCTCCCGGGACCCCAACATACAGGGTAACATTTACATCCATCTGAAATCTTTCAGTTGATTGTCTGTAGGGGAACCAATTCAATATTACTCCTTCTTCTTCCAATCTTTCTCTTATTTTAATCTTAGTTATATTTCCAACTGACTTTTCTATTATATCCTCATATCTAAGCCATTTTCTGTTTCCATCCATCTCCCAAAAAAAGCCTCTTGAGGGGACACCCATGATGGGAGCTGCCTAATGTTTTTAGCCTTGTATTTGTTCCATATTTTCAGTAATGATTTTCTAAAGAAATGATGTGAAAATTCTTTGTCAGTCTCCACTTTATTATAAAACATATAGGCATGCCACTCCATTCTCAAGTCCGCTCCTTCAGGTGCAAGCATTCTCATATTTTGTAGAGTAACCCATTCTTTTATACAAGTCATTGCCGCTGCTTTGTAATATATAAGAAAATCCGGTAGTCCCAATCCTCCTCTTAATGTTAAATCAGTCATAATATTCCATTTTATCCTAGGTTTATTTCCTTGCCATATAAATTTAGACAACTCTCTCTTCCACTGTATAAAAGGCTTACTATTTGTAATGATAGGGAGATTTTGAAAAAAAAAATTCATTTTCGGAAGTACATTCATTTTTACTGCTGCTATTCTGCCCATTAGTGATAACTGCATACATGACCAATTTTCCAAGTCCTTTGTTATTTCTTTCCATTTTTTTTCATAATTATTTTGAAATAGTTCGTTGTTTCTGTTGGCAATCCAGACCCTAGATATTTTGCCTTCTTTTCTTTATTAAAACCTGTTATGTGTGTTAATTCCGTTCCTTCTTTGTCACTCATGTTTTTTGTTAACAAAACTTTTTTCCTTGTTAATCTTGAAACCAGAGAATTCGCCATATAAGTGTATTATATCAGTCAGATGTTTTATACTACCAAGCGGGTCATCCAAAAACAACACTAGATCATCAGCAAAAGCTTTAAGTTTGTATTGATATTTTTTAATCTGGACTCCTCTGATAGCTTTGTCTTCTCTAATTGTATTATTAAGTATTTCCAGCGTCATGATAAATAGTAAAGGAGACAGAGGACATCCCTGTCTTGTTCCTCTATGTAGCCATTTCGTTTTTTCTCTGTTAATCACTAATCGAGCTTGTTGTTAATTATATGTTGCTTCAATCCATGAAATAAATTTATTTCCAGCTTCTGGGTTTTTTTTACTACCATCTTCAAAAAGGCCCAATTAATCATGGGCCTAATTGGACATGATTAAGAGTTTTCTGGGTTTTGAGGCCAGTATCTTCTCAGGAAGTACTTGTGTTAGAACAATGCTCATCTTGAATTTAAGCATAATGGCTCTGGGACAAAGTTGTGTTGGGACATGTGTATACATGTTTTTTCTGCTTTTTTCCACCACAGAACTCAAGTCACGGGGGCGTAATGAAGGTTTCCAAGTGTTCCTCCCCCTGGGCAGTGTCAAAACTATAACCAGCTTAGCTTATCAAGGTTGTCACTCATCAGATCATGCAATAAAAGAGTTTATTAGATTATGTTAAGGTCCATGCTTATAAGTTCTTACTATGCTGACAGCTTGGTATATGGCCTTTCAGTATCCAAATCAGAAGAAATAAGTAGCTGGGATCATTGGAAATTCATATAGTATCTGTCTCAGTATTTCACACTACAGTGGGGCAGAAGTCCTGCCTATCATCTGATTTTTTGGTGTAGTGCCTGTTGCTGGCATTCTTGCAAGGAATACCAAACTAGGTGGAGGTTGGTCTGATCCAACAAGTCACTAAGTTTTTACATTCTTGAGCAAGAAAGAGTGCATATACAGGGTCATTTAAGGATAATTATGTCTTAGTTGTGTGGATATCCTCTGTATGCTCTCTCACTTTTAAATTTTTAAAACATCAGGTAGGCCTGCAAAGATAATAGTGAAAAAAACAACCCCCCAAAATAGACCACCCAAGACTGCAGTCCATTCTGTCATATAAGATCAGATTGTAACTAACACAGCCACCCAATTCTTATTCCCTTTTTAATACTAACAATAATATTTCCATATGCTTTTCTTTTCTGGGAGCCTCCTTTCCCCAGCTGCAAATTTTTTGCCTCATGCTGCAGCAGATCAGCTAGAATGAAAGCCAAGCTTCAAGCCTGATGTGCCAGCGAATAAATCATATGACCTCTGTTATAAATAGTATGGCAATCTTTGTTTTGAAAAAGGGTGATCAGAAATTCTTCAATTTTTTTTAAAAAAATGGCATTCCTTTGGCCATATCATAAGAAGACATGACTCACTAGAAAAGACAATAAGGCTTGGTAAAGTAGAAGGCAGTAGGAAAAGGGGAAAACTGCATTACAGATAGATAGACTCAGTCAAGGAAGACACACCCCTGAATCTGCAAGACCTGAGCAGGGTGGCTGATGATTGGATGACCTGAAGGTCTCATTCATAGGATCACCATAAGTCAAAGGTGATTTGACAGCAGTTAACAACAGCAATTCCTGTATAAGTAGCTGCTGGCTGACTTATGGAACTACCAGCTGTAGATGTTCAGAATGGATGCTGTCAGTGTCTTTATTGGAGAATACACTGACCTGTTCTGTCCCAATGAAGTCCAAGTTGATTCAGAACTCATGCACTCAGAGAAAAGCTCCAAGAAAAACTGTACCTCTTATTTGGATTTATTTTCATGTATTAATAATATTATTGAGACAGTTTTTTCCAGAATGCAGACAGATTCATATGCAGTCAAGGGCAAAAGAAGACATATTTAGAAAACCCTACTGTTAGATAAATTGGAGTTTGGGCTTCTTTTAGCATAACTGGAAAGTGATTGACTATTAAATGCAGCTATGAAGGTTTTCCTAACAGAATCAGAATTACAGCATTTGAGCAGAGACATTTCAAAGAAGGTTCTTTATAGTCAGCAGATAGTAGCATTGTTCTGTGCAGGCAAACATTTAAAAAACAGACCCAAGAGAAAGCCACAGGAAAGGAATGTTCAGCAGCTGTGGCACATATTGGTAAGGATCCTGGCATCATGGAAACAATTATACAAATGGGCAATATGCACCCAAATTGCTGAATTGTGCATATTACTATCTGCATTTTGAATGCTGAACAGCTCTGGTCTTTCCATTTTCCTGTTAGTTTACATTGGTACCAGTAACTGAGAGTCAGCAATCTGAGAGGCTTGTGAGGAAAAACTGGAGCTATACCATATACACCCTGGTAAGGCAAATTTCCCAGCAGCCCATGAACTCACCCACTGTCTCTGTGCCAAGCAATTATGAAAAGGCCTTTTTCCATCTCCAGCTGTCTACAGAGTAGTCCTTCACACTCAGTCTCTGTACTGCTATTTTTATTTGGTATGGGCGTTAGCTTTTTTGAAGGAGCACTCTTCCTCTTGATGCTAAACTTCATCACAACAACGCTTTTCCAGATTTTTTTTTTCATATTTGAAAATCCATGCCTTAGTGTGTCTTCTCAGAGAACTGACAAATTATAGAAAGTTCTACCGGTATTTTAAATAAAATTTTATCCCATGTGGCAGATGTTTGAGATTTACCTAATCCATATTTCAGGTTAGATTTCTCAAAATCCATCTTAAACATACATTATTTGAGACTTACCTCTGAATTCCTAACTTAATATAGTACTCAGATGCTGTGTTTTGTTACATTTTCTGACTACTACAAACTGTGTTTTAAACATGTAATCACATCTGGAATATACAACAATATCTGTGGATGGCTCCTCTTTAGAGTGCCCACCATACTATATTCTATCCCCATCTCATTTTTTCTTCTTCCCAACAGCTACTCCACATTCTGTCACCACTGGAAATGCTTAGACCTCATTTCATTGTTTTGAGTGGGTTTCCCCCTTAAGGTTTATTTTCTGTTTTTCTGCAAACCTTGTGGTTTTTTTCAGAACCTAAATACCTTCCACTTGTACACAGATGGTGCCATTTTGGCTGTGAAAGGACTGGCACTCAGCAATTGAGTTCACCACAGGTATTCAGGATGATGAGACAGGGTGTGTAGCTGAATCTAATATGCTTATGAACAACAGAACAAAATAATCTGAGGAATATAAATGATAATCAGTTGCGCACAGTAATTCTGTCTGTACATTTTGTGAATCTTGCTAGCTTCCAGAAACTTCAATAGTTGGTCCACAAAAGGAATGTGGCATTGCTTGATCAGCTAATAAAGTTCATTTGGGAACAATATTGGGAGCAAATCAACAGATTTGTTGATAAGCATAATCTGCTTCTACCAGCTGTTGAATCCTCTCTTACAATAGAAGCTCTGTAGGCTTAGCTCCAAAATTTTCTTTCTGTTAATTATTACCACTGGGCTGTTTTGATGAGGTCTCTTCTTGATTGCAGGTTCATGCAGATGGAAAGTTAGTTTATGTCATGCACAGCATTAGCACTCCAGACATTCACAAGCATCACAAGGACTTCCCAAGTCCTCGTGTAGTCGAATATTTCTCAAAGGAGACACATCTAGCTATACAGCAAAGTCTTGATATTTCACAGATCTTTGGCCTGAAGGAAAATTGCTTTTGTGTTTTTGGAATTTTATATCTTCTGTTTATTTATTTTATTGTGTTTCCCTCTGTGATTGTGTGAGCATTAGTTTTGTTCTTCATATTTAGTTGCACTGGAAACATGGGTTGAACTTGTGGAATAATAGAAAAACATTGTTGCTGTCAGCATCCCCCATAGCCTGAGGACTTAGTAGGTCTGACACAGGGGGCATACAAACAATTAGGAAATGTTACAGAAAATGCAGGAGAGCCACACCAGACAGTCACATGTTCATTAAGTATGTGCTTGACTGGGAGTAAAGCAAGCTGGGAGTCATATTTTTCCACATGCCCGTTTTGCCTTAAAAAATTAAGCCCTCTGCCCACCCACATTTAATACATAAATTGACATGGCTGCTTTTGCCCTCAGTGCTTTTTCTGAGTAACACTTCCCTCATTACAAATCTTGCATTACATCTTGTAACATGCATGCAGAGAACTGCATGCCAGGTGTTACCCAGGGGTAATGTGTCACTGAGGTTTCATGGGAACCCAAGAATTTGAGATTTTTTTTTAGTTTCCAAAGGAGAGGGAGAGAGGCACAGGCAGTTCAGCAATTAAAAGAAAATTAATTGTTAAACAGCGAATTACTCACTGAATGATTGTCTATAAGAGAGCAAGAAAACCTGTGCTCCCTCTCAGATATTGTTGAGCTTGAAACTCCCACCTAGCATAATCATTGATGGTGATAGCTGTAATCCTGCAATATCTTGGAAGACAGGGGTTTCCCATTCCTGGTTTAGAAGAAAGAAGCTATGACATTATAAAGAATTATACTGAAATTTATTTTCCTTGGTTCATGTGCAGGGTTACCTAAAACTGCTCAGTGTTCCTTCTGACACAAAGATATCTCGTCTTTTTCTTTTTATCGTTTAAACACACATGATATCCTGCTTTTTTCTTTGATGTGAATTGATGTTTATCACTTCCATATGTTCTTGTGCTTTGATGGGTTCCAGGACTTATTGCTGTTTTTTGATCCCTGGCTTCTGATGGATGCACCTTTCATTCTTTTCCTGTCATGACAGGTTCCTGTAATCTGGGACCAAGTTGTCAAAGAGACTTCTGGAAAGTGGAAAGCAATTGCCAAGCACCAGGTAAACAATATGTTTAATCCTTCAGAGGAAGAGCTGAAGAGCCAGGCTTGCAGGTAAGAGTTCCCTATGCTGGTCTTCCTACTACATCCCTTTACGCCTTAGCTGAATGTGATTTTTTTCCTATCTCAGTACATTTTAAATTCCAAATCCCCACATGAGGCTGTTGCTATAGTTCATTTCATTTTGGTTTTTGTAGTGCTTGCTGTATACAATGATGTGGGCTCTGAGAGTTAACCTCTTATAGGATTCTCCATTTGAGAATTTCTATTTTTATATCTGCTAAATTAATTTCAACTGTTTCTCTTTATTTTTCTGTAATATTTGTATAGCAATATAACATGAATATTTTTATCAAAGTACCTGAGTTTTATTTTTATTTTATTTTTAGAAGCTTCCAATGTTCCTGCCTGCCAAAACCATTATCACTTTTCTTTTTTATTTATTTTCTCTCTCTCTCTCCATTCCACTACCCAAACCTTCCCTACATTTTGCAAGCATCCAAGGTATATCTGAAGTGGATGCAAAAACAACTACAAAAAAAGAAAAAGAAAAACATACACAAAATTGCTCATAGTCTCATGCAACAAAAAGCTAATTTGGATGAGCCCTTCATTGCAGCCTAGTTGATGCACAGTACCACTATGAAGCTTTCAAACTGAAAAATAAAAAATGACCTTTTCCAGTTCAATTAAATTTAAGAGTCCACCATTAAAATTGGACTTGTTATGGTCAATTAGAAAATTAAGGATTTCTGTGTACTTGTGAAATCAACTTTCATATGAGAAAGTTATGCAAAGATCAACCTTTAGAGAATTCTCTGAAATACATCAGAGGGTAAGTAGATCTTGCACTTGGCCCTTTTGAAATGCTGGACAGGAATTCAATCAGTGTGCTACCAAAGGAAAGAAATGGCAGAAAAACCACCAAACCCATAAAATCCTCCTGAACTTAAATGGACCATAGTAGATTATCTCACTGGCTTCATGCTACAGACTTTCCTCTCCGCTTCTTCCATTTTACTCAGCACTAGCCAGTTCTGTTTTCTCAGACCAAATTACAGTTACCTTTTTATTATCTTTAGTATAACACTCATAGAAGTTAATAGCATCCAGAGCAAATGAGTACCTTTTGAATAAAAAAGTGGTCCCAAAAGCATTGCCCACTAAATGCTGCATTTGCTTCTCTCATTTTTGGAAGAACATCTTCTAATTATCTCCATTTTGCCAGTGTTTCTAAATACTAGTTCAGTATTTTGGGCATACTGGACTAGCACGGTACAGTGCTTTGAGTGTTGGACTAGGACTAGGACACAGGAAAGCCAGGGAAACATACTGGCTACCTTGGATAAGTCACACTGTCTTAGCCTCAGAGGAAGGCAACAGCAAACCTGCCAAGAAAACCCTGTGATAAGTTTCCCTTAGAGTTTCCATAAGTCAGAAATGCCTTGAAGGCACACAACAACAATCATTCTCGGCGTAGGAAACTCCTTAGAAAGAAAGGCAATGGCCTAGGATATGCAGTCTACAGCAGTATAAGCTATATGACTGTTTTAACACAAGATTTGTCATCTTATTGTGGCAAAGTTATCAGTGATCAGCTTCTTTAAATACCACACAGTGTGATATCAGTCTGCACTATAAAAGCTCCATCCTGGTGTAGATCAGGAAGGGCTGGGAAGCAGGAAATTGTCTACTTTTATAAATCTTTTGAAGACTGCTTTCTTTCTCCAATCAGATGGGCAAAAATGTACAACCTGGATGTAATGGATGTCCTGATCCCAGAAAAACCCAAGTGTGGAATGTGTGGCTCTGAGGCTGCAAAACGCTGCTCCCGTTGCCGGAATGAATGGTATTGCAAGCGGTAAGCACACCAAACATCAGAGGTGATTAGTTGGTAGTACCTTTGAAAACACTGGCAAACACTATTGACTAGAATTGTTCATCATAAATACTATTGGCATTTCATTACCTTTCATTTAATGCAGAATTTTGTTTACCTGGCTCTTCCATTCTGAGATTTATCTTGTACAAACCTCTAACCATGCTCAAAACATGAAGTCTAAAACATTGTCACTTATGAAAAGAAGCAAATTTTCTTTTAAGTGGCTGCACTTAGTCTTAGCAATTCCCTTACAAGGGGGGGCGCATCTCATTTGCCAACTACTTTCTGGAAGCTAGTGAAGACCACCTTTTCAGCATATAATTTATGAACTTGCTGTTTTAATTTTTGTTTTCTGAATATTTTAAATGTTTTCACTGATGTAGCTTTACTGTATCATCAAGCTTCAAAGAGGAAACTGGTAAAAAAAAATACTTGACCAGAATTTTGTATAGACTTCAGAAGGACTAAAGAGGATAACTCATGATATATATATTTAAATGAAGTGCCAAATTGAAATGAAATCATGTTTTTGGTCATTCTTCATAGAGACACTGAAGGGGTATGACAACTTCTCCAGCAAAGCAGTATTTAACCAGTACCAAAGCAGTATTTAACCAAGCCCTATATAAACCATTTTAAAGGCAAATTACTTACAGACCTCCAGTTTCTATATTTTAATTTTATTTCGTTTATTATTTATTTATTTCCACCTTTTCCTGACAGTGGGATTCAAAGTGGCTAACAACATTAAAACATAATAAATAAAAACATCTGTGAAAGTATAAATATAAAAGTTAAAAAATAATTAAACCATTTATAACATTAAAACATTAAATGTTAAAAATATTAATATTAAAAATATTAAAATATATTGAAAACTATACCAACCTTAAAAGAAACCTGAACAGCATCAAGAACCCACACCCAGTCAGTTTATAAAAACCTACTGGCACAAAAATGTCTTAGCCTGTCATCAGATCAAGGATGGGCCCAATCTGGCCTCTCTAGGGAGGGAGTTCCAAAGGCTGGGAGCAGCCAGTGAGAAATCCTTCTCCCTTATTTCCACTAAATGCACCCATCATGCCCCTGTCCCAGGACCCAAACAGGACTCTTCCCAAAAGCTGCACACCAGAGACATGAGAAGAACAATACTTACAAAAGCCAATGTAGGTGGAACAGGGAGAATCCAGGAGTCTTGGAGCATTTATATAATAAGGACTCATTAACTAGGCCAACAGCTGGGTAATACTCTAAGCCTCTAAGAGAGACCAGAATGGGAGGAGGCTGTTGTAGCCAACCAATCCTATCAATGGAAGTAGCCCGGTTTACACTCAGATTCCTTGCTCATGCTCCTAGAACCCTTGACCCTCACCTTGTCTATGGATTTTGCCATCACACTCTCTCTCTGGATTTACTGTGAATTCAAACTGTCTCTCTGGACTTATTGCAAACTCAGACTGCAAAACGACTAAGAAAAACTTTCCTTGCTGGTTCCTAATAATAGGCTAATTACGCAGCTGTAAGCCTTGGCTGGCTGCTGGCATAGGACAGCACCTGAGAGAATGGTGGGACAGAGAGAGGGACTCTCTCTGGTAGCCAGTGGAGCTGTTGTTGGAACAAGGGAGTTGTGTGCTCCCTGTAGACAGACCCAGTTAACAACCTGGCTGCAGATCTTTGGGCCAGCTGTAGTTACTGAGCATTTTTCAAAGACAGCCCCACATAGAGCATGTAATCCAGCCAGAATATAACTAAGGCATGTACCACTGTGGCCAGATCTGACTTCTCCAAGTTGGTGCACTAGCTTTAACGGTGCAAAAACATTCCTTAGTCACTGCTGAAACTTGGGCCTTGAGGGTCGGGGCTGAATCTAGGAGATATTCCTAATCTTGTAGTAGAAAGCAATGGAGATACTAAATCTTTACTGGAAAGATTCTCATTGTCTTCTGTATATATTTATAAGGGTAACAATGCACCACAGAAACTTACCTGACTCAGCATTTTAGAAAAAAATTCAGTGACTTCCTTCCAAACGTTTGCCATTTTGGGACAATATAATCACATGTTGAGAAAGGAACCCCATTCTCTGCAACCTCTCCAGCAAAGTGAGGGAAGACATTTGCTAATTTGGATAACTTTGTTTGTGGGAACTTCATTAGCTGGGCTGATTTGTTACATCTCATTCTGAGGGACATGTCTTTATGCAGGCCACAAATAAGTGGTAACAATCTTTTATCAATTGGTGTGTGCTATAGTTTTTTCCAAGATATGTCTCTAGATGTTAACTCAAAGGCAGATGTAAAATCAGTGAACACTGCATATAATGCATCACCTGATGGGGCAGCATATTTTTCACTTGTTGTAGCGCAAGTTCTTGATCTGTAGTTGATTAATGTTGTCTAAAGCTTGCTTGCTCTTCTTCCAAAATATTTTCTTGTTTTATGCAGTCTAGTAATTTATCTGGAGGTGCCTGGCATAAAGTTTACTGGTTGTATTTGACAAACTAATTGGCTTATAGATAGTGGTTACCCTTCTTATAAACAGGGATGATTATCATCAAACCCTAGTCTTTTGAGGAAATAGCCATTTGATCTGTCTGTATGAATAATTGCACAAGAACCAGGGACCACCAGTTTATGTTCTTTTTCATAAGTTCAGGAGGAATGAGATCACTCCCCAAAGCTTTGCCTAGTTTAAGTTGGGAAATTAATTTTTGCACTTTGCTGCTATCAGCTATTTTATCAAAATTCTCCAATTATTCTGCCATAAAAAATTTACCAAAAAAAGGACTCTCAAGAAGAGATTGAAATAAAACAGTCTGCCCTTAAATTATCTTTAGGGGAATCCCCAGAGACAATTTTCCAGAAGTTAGATGAGTCCCCTGATTTAGAAATGCCAATTAAATGGTGCCAAATGTCTAATCGCACATGGGTTTTTTCCCCTCTTCCATTAACATTTTATATTTCTTCAGAAGAAACCAATCTTCTGGAATTTTTATTAGATTGGACTCTTAATAAGACATCCATTTGCCTAGGAGTAAATACTTCATATTAATACCATCTTGGTCAAACCATGTTTTGTGCTTTTGTCTTACCACTTGAGAGCTTTAAGTCAAATTATTTACCAAAATCAGTTACAAGGAAGCCACTAACATTCGAAATGAATCTGTAACACTATTTATATTTATATCAGCTGCTAATAGGTTCCGATGCAGCACAAGATAAAATTCTTAGTTAAGATTTTTAGTAATTAAACCCTCTCATTCTTGCGATCACTTTATACAGAAGACATTTACATCAGATGACACTTTTATCACTTTTCCCATCAATTTTCAAAGATGCAGCTAAAGGTAGATGGTCATTGTTGCATCTGCTTTCCATCGTGAAGTTAGATAACAGGCTCGATAAATTATGTGAAACCAAAAAATAATCAATTGTGGAGGCTCCTTTTCCAGACAAATACATATATTCACTATATTTATGTCCCTCTGTCCTTCCATTTAAAACCACCAGATCTAATTTATTAAGCATGCATACTAAATAAAGCTGTGCATGGTTAAATCCCTTGTCTTCTGAACATCTCACTGGATTAGGATGGACCTTTTCCATTAGGGGGAGTTTCATGAAAATGAGCATACAGTGCCATGTTGTTTTGACCACTCCATGCATTAAAACCCCCAGTCACAAAAACAGAAGCCCTTGGATATTGAATTATCAGATTCTCTATGTATTCCTCCAACCTTAGCCAGTCCGGTTTCATTTGAGATTAGATATGATAGGGGGACAAATATACATTGATAATTATTATGGAGATAAATTTGCAGGTAATAAGTACTGCCATTACAAGTGAAGGTAATGGGTTTGGGTTGTTTAGTGTAGCCTTTAAAGCAGTGGATATAAGAATGCCTACACCTCAACTATCTCCACTTTTCCTTTTGCTAGGTGAGGCCTTTAATATAAACTATGTATAATCATTTAACCTTAGTTTTTCAGTAACCCATGTCTCTTATAATAACAATATGTTAAACTTGTTAATAAAATTAACAAAGGAAAGATCCAAATATTTATTACTCCACCCAGCTACGTTCCAGCTTTAAAAAGTTAGTTAGAAATTCTGCTGGGGCGGTTTGTGTCAGGCTGAACTTTGGCAGTGTTTTCCTTAACTCTTAATTTATCAGTTCTCTTAGTGGAGACTACTGATAATAAATGGCCACTCAGGTCTAGATAAATATAAGTACTTTCAGATTCTTTATTAAATGAGGTTTTGTAACCCTCTTTCCACTGCTGAAAATCTATGGAAGTTTGAGCTGGTTCCAACAGAGGGCTGAATTTATAAAGTGTACTTGTTCAATATCAGTTAGATCCATCAGGGGTACTACATCATTGTCCAATTGCCCTTCTGTTAGGGCATTAACTCAAAGCAATATGTATAGCCCTTCCTCTTTACCCAAATCCATGGAATGAGGGAGTTCCTGAATGATCTTAGCATCATTCACAATTTGGCTGACAAAATTTATTTCCTATTCCTCAGCAGAACTCCTCAAATTTGTGGCAAGCAGAAGCTCATTTTCCTTCAGTAACTCTTTCCTCCTATTGTTTCCTTCCTGGGGGCAGTTTATAGGCAAAACCAGATCATATAATGGTCTAGTACTAAGAACAACCATCTGCCCTAAAACCTTCAGTCATTAAATTTGAGGGCAGTGTCTGTCTACATTTCAAGAATGTTCATTCAGTCTTCCATTAACTGCAAAATTATGTACAATATCTACTATTGTGTTCATTATAGGCTTGAAATGGCTGTTTTTAATCTAATGCTCTTTCAGGAGATTGTAAAATAACAGCAGCTTTCCAAATAGATCTGGCTTTATGATTTTCTTGAGATGGAGCATTCCTTTTATTTGATATACACAAGGGATGTACAACTGAGTCATAAAAAAACTTTTCCAGGAATTCAAATAGTCTTTCATTCTGATTAGCATAAATGGAGTTGTAGCTTCTTAACATTTAGTGGGATTCTTTTGTGAATTTGAGGACAAGGTAGTCATTCTCCTTCCTTTACATCAATAGCAAATAGATTTATTCTTAAGATTTTACTGAAAGAGATCCTTACTGCTTGTAATGTGCTCCATCATCTCTGGTTAATCTTGCTAGGTGCTATATGTAGCAATATTTATATGTAGCAAGATTCACCATATGTAGCAAGATTCACATTGCATAATGTTCCACTACCCTTTGAGAGGCTTGAAACTGTGGGTATGGGGCTTGAGGTTGTCCTTCTTCCTTCCTTCTAATGTGTGAATGTTCATTTCTGATCTTCCTCCCTCCCTTCAGACTAATTTCTCTCCTCTTAGAGTTTACAGCAGTTGCTTGAGCTATATTGCTAAGCTCACTTTTGTATTTCTTAATAAATTCCTTAAATGATTGATCTATTGAACAAATATGCTTGTTAATTTTAGATAGCTGTTCAAATATGGAAATAACTGTTCAGGCTGTCAGTAAACACTGAGATGCCATGAAGCCCAATGAGAGCTCCTGTGTGATAGTTGTGACTGCTCTTCTTTTTGCTTGGGGGAGGAGGAGCCTCCCACGCCTGACAAGAGAGGCATCAGTAAACTTTCTTCCCCATCTGTAGAACATGCATTCTTTTCTTTGTTACCATAGTTGTGAGTTTCCTGAGTTTGAAACCACTCCTCCATAAGTAGAGGTGAAAACCTATTTGAGGTAAAAATACGAACAGAACCCAGCTTACTCACTGTTTCCTTCGGTGTATCAGGTGTTCGATTTTGAGTTGTTTCATACCTCTGCTTAGCTGTATAGATCCAGAGGAAACACACTGCTTGTTTCCCATTACTATGTCTTTAAGTTCTGTTCTTTAATAGAATTTGTTACAAAGTTATTTCTACTATTTGGTACACTTAGAAGGGTGAGGTATCAGTATTTTAAACCACATATCTAAAAAATGTCCAAATGCTGTTCCATAGATAAAACCAGCCTCAGAGTATTGAAATAATTGAGATAACACATACAAAAATGGGTGCAGAGAATATGGTTAGAGATGAAAATGAAGAGTAGGGAGGGAGAAGGAATAGAGCAATACTTTTAAGGCTTATATATTTTTACCTTGAGTTTACATGGATTTCAGTCCACTTCCTCAGATGCACAAATTCACAAAAGCTTAAGCTAAAGTAGGGTGCCACTAATTTCCCTTACTTCCCTTTTTATTGAAATGGCATGAGCATTCATAATTTATCTTCATCTTCCACAGTGATCATTTCCTTAAGCAAAAAATGGACACTGCTTTGAGCTTATCAGATTTCCAAAATTAAAAGAGAAAGTATTTCTCTTACACTGGCTTTGTCTGTGAAATGAGTAGGAGGAATAAAAAATAGCAAGATAACCTCCTCCAGATTATGGAAAGGGTTTATCTTGCAAATCAGGGATGTGAATTGTGTAGCTTTCCAGATATTGCTGAATTGTAAGCCCCAGGCTTCTTCAGCATTGGCTATGCTAGCTAGGGTTTTGGGGACATTTGAAAGGCCACACAATTCCTACCCCTGCTGTAAATTGCGGGGAAATCTGTGGTTAGCTTTGTCAATAACAACCTATAGTTTCTAGAGCAGAGGTGCAAAATGTGACACCTCCATATGTTGCTCGGCTCCAACTCTCTTTGGCTCTTAGCTCTGCCAGTGATCAAGGATTATTTATAGCCCTCCAACATCTGAAGGGCCACACATTCCCCATCTCTGGCTTAGAATGACTTTAACTGATATTAGATTCTCCTGCAGTGGGGACTATCCTGAGATGTATTGCTGCTCTACAGAAAGCCATCTCACTCAGTGCAGATTATTAACCTTCGTTGAAGGATATCCCTTCCAATTCTAGGCCTGTTTACTTCAGAGGAACAAGGAAATAACATTACTTTTATATGAAATATTGCTAAGATATCCCTGCCTCTGCTGTTCATCTAGTACAGCTCCAAATTAAATCAAGGAGTATAAATAATTTTTTTCATGTGTATTCCGTTCTGAATCTAGTGTTGGTGGTATTTATTAATTTGCCTTTATCTTTCCCCTTTGCAGAGAGTGTCAGGTACAGCATTGGCAAAAGCACAAGAATGCTTGCAATTTGATGGCTGATACCCTGAAGAAAATACAGGGAGATGTGTAAAGGCAAGCAGCTCCCAACAACTGATTCCAATGGTCAGAAGAATTTTGTCTTGTTCCTCCTTTGAAAAATAGGCAAAATTAATAATTTCAGTTAGAAAAGAACCTCCAGTTAACAACACAAAGGGCCTCTCAATTCTCAGATTTAAGAGACCTCAGCAAAACATAGTCTACAAAGGAGGAACGTGATTTTGAGACACTGGGAGAAAATCCACTTGGAAAGACCATGCTCACAGAGTAGAGATGACATCTTTGGGAACACAAGTTTTGACTTCTTGCCCTTCTGCCAATAAGATCTCAAGACATTATAGTTGTTTCTGTCTCCTGAGTTGTGAAGCAATTAATGAATGCTGATCTTCTGTGCTGGTGACTGAAAGCTATAGATCTGATCTCATTTCAAATATACCAGTTATAAATAATAATTGTTACCAACTTCCCTAGGTATTTGAAGGAGCTGGATTTCAGTTGTGCTACTTGTGGAACTTGTTCTGTGCTTTGCACACAGAAATTGTTTTACCTGGCACAGATACTAACTCTCGGGGGGGGGGATTACAATAGGAGGAATGCTTTTTCTTAGAAAAAATGCATTACATCAACTATATAATCTACTTTGAGAACAAAAAGTAATGTTAGAATTTTTAAAAGCATCTTTATGAAAATTGTCATGACTAAACTCAGAAGGCACAGATCTTCCCTTCTGGGTTATTTGTCCACATAACTTTGTATGCTGTTAGATACTATCAAGAACAGGCTACTCTGCAATGCTTTAATGAAGAACAATAGGAACGATTCTGTCCAGATTCAACCCAGTTCTCAGTACTATAGAATGTGCAACCACACTGACATGCACAGAGATTCTGTGTTCTAAAAAGTTCTTGTAAAATCTGAGGAATTTAGTTTTGAAAGTACAGGTTATGTCCTGAGTATTGAGACATCAGTACAGACGTGTGGAATCCAGCATACCTGTGGCCGCATGGCCCTTTTCACAAATAAAAGCTGCTTCTCAAGTAAGTGATTGGAAGCAGAGGATGTTTAACAGTTACCTCAGTCAAAAATCTCATCTTCCCATGCAGCATTTTTTCCTTACTCTGCCTCAAATATGTGTTGCATTGACTGTAGTTAAACACTTTTGAGTGGACTGCACAGTTTGGCCTTAAGTGTAAGTCAGTTAGTTCAATAGAATGCATGTTGAATTCACTTCCTCCTAAAGTCTTAGTATTTGAAAAGCATTTGCTGGATCAAAATAACGTTCATGTCTCTTACACTATTAGAGTGAAAAGCACAGAGAGGCCTGAAAACCAACATTTCATACTCTCCTATCTAGGTTTTGAATTGCTCAGTATAGCTTCAGAACCACTGACTGCTAAGCTGAGGGAGGAGAACAGGAAAGGATGTGGTTAATTAAAGAATTTCAGCTTGCTGAGCTGTATGGTTTCAATGTTAAGAGTGTAATACATGACATTTTCATTGCTTCTGAGAAAATTAACTCTGTGCTATTTAATACTCTTTTGTTGTTGAAAATTAAACTAATAATTAACATTGTGTGGATGTTTAGTGTATGATGCTTTATGTAAGTGACAGCCTCAAGCAAGATGTCCAGCAAGAATTAATCGAATTATGTTGGAAAATCCCAAGGAAATGTTTAACATGATTCTTGGCTTAGACCAATGGTTCTTAGACTTTTCTTTATCACGGGCCTCTTTTAAATAGATTTTCTTGCCATGGACCTCCAAGACTTAACTCAAGATTTAAAACCCTAAAGTGCATCAAATATTTATGTAAAGTTGCTCATAAGGGTCTTCAAATTTGGAGAGAAGGGAGAAATAAGTCAATACACACAATCCTATTACAATTTTTTATTGGAATGATTCCATACAAATCTTTCTTTCTTTCTGTTTTAACTATAAAAGCCCATAACATTTCTTCAAGCCTTTGCAGACCCCCTTTGGGGAAAAATGCTGACCCCTAGGGTCCATGGACCACATAAGAACCACTGGCTTAGACACTTCCAAGATCCGAGCAGACAAAATGTTCTTCGATTTCTTAATTGCACTTGCTAAGGAATCTTACTAGTCCTCAACACGCTTTCCGTTTTCTCTTGGATTATTATTATTCAAATTGATCAATTGGTGGGTCCTCTATGTTCATACTTAAAGTGGGAGTGAGGAATGTGATCTTTATTCATCAACCGTATTCCTGCTCTGACCAATAGCCAGAACAATCTAGGTTTTTCACACACAAAAAAAACAAGGTTAAGATAAAGTGTTTTTAAAATGCTATAAAACATAATGTCTGGTCTAAAATGAGTTGTAAAACAGTCACAGAATCAAGAATTTAAAAAATCAACTGAGGATGCAATGATCAGAAAACACCTTTTTTAAACTAAAGGATGAAAAACTTGGGAAACTACAATGGTCTCCACTGGATCCTCAAAAGATCACAATACAGGGGCCCAGCAAGCCATCTCTGTGGAGAGCGTTCCATAATGGGAGGGGGGCTTGAAAGCCAATGCCTCATTTGGCAGGGGAAATAGAAAAAAGAGCTTCATAAGATAACCTATATACAAGTGAAGATATTCCTTCAAGTAAACTTTCCCCCAAGTTTAAGCTTTGAGCTTTGAATTAGTCCCATAAATGGACAGCAAATCACCGCAGATGGGAAAGAATTGACATGTTATGATCCAGTTCCGATTAAGACACGCTTAATCCAGCTAAGACTAGCTTAACTTGAAGTACCTGAGGTTTCTGGATCATTTTCAAATATAGCCCCACATATGCTACATTGCACAAATCCAAGAAGTGAGTTACCAGATTACTTGCAATAAGCTGATAAAAAGTGCCCTTAGCCACTAAAGTAAGAGTGGGCAACTGTTGTGGGTTAGGAGCCCACACATGTCCCCCAGTGGGGAAAAAAATGGGTGTTCACCCCAGTACCTCATAGAGCAGAGTTTTCCAAACTTTTCATGTTGTTGACACACTTTTTAGACATTAATCATTTCCTGACATAGTAATTCAGTTTTACTAGCAAATGGGAGGTTAAACTAAGAGATACGGATACATACATAAATTGTAATAATGAAATTACAAGAAACAAAATCCTTAATTAGAAAGTTATCCATTTTAGTGGTAATTCAACTGCGATTTAAGTAACTAAACACAACAATAACAGCCCCAGCACTCCTGCAGTGATAAAGTGAGAGAACAATCCCACATGGCATACACCTACAGATTCTTTTTGTCATGGAAAGGCTTTTCGTCAAGCAGCTGCACCTTTTCACATTTACTTCCACTGTTTCAATCCGATTATGCATGCACAGTTCCTAGAGGTGGGGTGGGCCCACTGCCACCCTCACCAGGGTCTTTCTTGGCCCAGGGTGGGGGCGGAAGCACACCTACAACTGCAGCCAACACACTAACATGTTGCTACAGTTTGGAAAGCTCTGCCCTAGAGGGTGTGGAGAGTGACTTCACCACATTTTGGATTCCCTCTGAGCCATGTTAGCCACAGAAAAAAGCATTTTTTCCAACTTTCTGGTCCCTTCCAGTTGGAAAAAGCCCACTATTGGACCTAAAACAGTTTAAGTGGGTCCAAAATGTGCTTAAAATTTTCTCCTATACCCCTTAAGGTGCATGGGGGGATTTTTTATTTCAAAATATTTTGCAGCCCTGGGGTCCACAAAAACAGCCTTGGGAGGTCTTCATGTAGCCTATGGAGTGCACTTTCCCCACCTCTTCTTTAGGAGTCTAGCCTTTTTCATAAAAGAATATTTGTTCTGATACCAGACACTATTGCTTTATGTAAGGAATAATTGCTTCATATACCAAAGGAAAAGTGGGGGAGGAATGGGTTTCAATTTGTTTCTCTGTCCACTTGTTTTTGCACAAAGAGGGAACCCAAGTATCATCTTCACACATGGACCCAGGAAATAATGCAAAAAATATATCTAGTGTTCCCATCACATCTAGTTCATTGGTTACCTGAAAATTATTTGGAGGTGGAAAACAGTTTTGTTCCCTATATAATGACTCTACCTTCACACATAGTGTGCAGCTTGGCTTGATTTGTTTAAGACATACTTGCTGTACAAGCATCTCACATCTGACTTTAGCACACTACAGATACAGTGGCAGGGTAAGAAGGATTGCTAGGTAATCTGAAATGACATATAATTGCTTTATGTACTGAAGGAAAAGTATGAATGGTTTCTGATCAGGAACTTGTATAAGATGACCTGTTTGTATGTTATTACTTCTGATTCTCTGTATTCAGCTGTGATCTTGTCTTCTGAGACAGGTTGTGCCCAGACCCAGCTTTGATTGTGCAATCGTTCAGCACATTTATGGAATTTTACAGCAAGTGCTGATTATGATTTATGTTTATGTGTTTGTGTGCCTTCATAAGTCTGTGGACCTACGGTGACCCCATGACTTTTTTCATAGGGTTTTCAAAGGCAATGAGTACTTGGTTTTGCCAATTCCTTCTCTGAAGTATAGCCTACTGCACCTGGTATTTGTTGGTGGTCTCCCTCTCAAGGTATCTTGGCAAGATTTGCTAAAAGAGGCTTGCCTTTGCCTTCATCTGAGGTTGAGAGAGTGTGACTTGTCCAAAGTTGCCCAGTGGGTTTAAGCAGGGATTTGAACCCTGATCTCAAGAGCCACAGTCCAACATTCAAGCCATTGGCTCTCACTGAAGGCTTACTGACAAATCTTAGCTTGTGAAATAAAGTTCAGTACTAGAGACAACTAATTCATTTGTCTAAATATGGCACTGTTATAAACCAAAAAATAATCTTGAAATCCAAGATGAATTTTTCCCTTTTTTTTTTTTCCTACCCTTGAGTGGGTAGCTTAAGGAAAGCTTAAGGAAAAATCAAGTTTTAGATGGCATCTGAAGTTGCTGCTCAGAATCTAAACAATGGTTATTTTTCCTGTCCCTTCTTCCCCGTTAGCAATATGCTAAAATTGCCAACAGCAAATGTTCAGTTTGGAACTGCCATTATCATTCATGTGAAGATGTTTCCATTGAACCAGGCATTATGAGAATGAATGTTCATTATTCTAATAAGCTTTGAAGAAACAAACCTATGGTGAAAATTACATTCTTTGTTTTCCTTTTATATCATTATTCATGTTACAGCTTCCAGTGATTAAAATATAAGCGGGAGTCAGCTGTAGCTCGGGCAACTTTTGCAATACATATAATCAAACCCTGCTGGTTTTTTAGTACCTTTTTCATTCACTCCTTACTTGCTCTCCAGCTGTATTCCAACTGTCTCCAATGCCTTTTAATGCCAGGCAGGGAGGAAGCCCATGCAGACATTATATATACAGTTAGACTTAATTTAGAAGTTCACTGACTCTAATTCTGGGCTGTAGTTGGAGGGATGTGAAGTTGTACTGAAGTGTGGAGCAAGGGAAGCAGTTGTCCATTAAAGTAGTGCCAAGCTTGCTTTTGAACTGGTTGGCTCAATCATGAAGTTATTGTATAATCCAGATGCTTAGACCTAGCCCTAGTAAAAATGCCATCTCTACCCACTTTTCATACCCAGCTGATTTACAAACTGTGTGTATACATTGAGAAACTGTTTCTCCTCTCAGATGTAACACTTTTTGCTTTGCTGTACCAGAGGACACAGAATAAGACTACTTTAAGTTGTGCTGGGGAACCAGTGGCTCTCTGGCTGTTGTTGGATTCCAGTTTGCACCAACCTCAGTCAATATGACCAATGACCAGGTGTGATGAAAGCTTTAGTTCAACATCTGGGCAGTACGGTTTCCCCATCCCTGCATTACAAAGTCTGTGTATCTTTGCTAACTTGGTCTCCTCCATGTTTCTCTTCTGCATTCCAAGACTTAATTGAAATCCTACACCTGGTTTTCTCAAGTAAGCCCCATTGAACTCAATGGCATTTATTTTTCAGTAGACTTGTTTGTGATTGTGATTGTGTGGTCAGTTGCTTTTTGCATGTAAAGTCTCAACATGTATGGAGAAGCAGATTTAAAAAACAAACAAACAAACCACTAAGAGTCTCCTCACCACCTCATTAAAGTGAATGCAGTATTCTTCAGTGAGACAGTCTAGAGCAGTGCTACTCAAAGTGGTGGACCAGTGCTTGTCCCTGAGTCACTGGCTGTCAGTCCTTGGCAGGTTTCCAGAAAAGAAAACAAGAGTTATACCCAATGGGAATGAATACAAGCACATTGGGGGGAAATTGCTGCTCCCCCCATCAGATAGCCTGAGTGTCTAGAGCAGTGATTTTGAACCTGATGCCTCACAGCGCATCCACAAAGCTCTGCTGCTGGACACCAACAGCAGCAGCAGCAACAACAACAGGGAAGCAGCTGCTGAGGGTGTGGGTGCCAAAACTGCTCCTCATTTGCAAACAAGGAAGCAGCTTGGGCATGTGCACATGCCTGCTGCCATTCCCTTTCACCTGAGACATAGCAGCAGAGGGCTTGGGCACTGAGAGACAAGGCTGCAGGTGTGTGCATATTCCCAGACTATAATCCTGGAGACCAGGGTTTGAATCCTCACTGGGCCATGAAAAGCCACTGGGTGACCTCAGGCAAGTTCAGGCAAGTTGCACTGTCTGCCTGAGAGAAAGTCAAAGGCAACAAATCTTGCCAAGAAAACCCAAATGATAGGGTTGCTGTAATTCAGTTTTCAAAGGGGAAAGACATGATGGCTAGAAAGAACCTCCTGTCAGCGGCACTTTGTTGTTGTGTGCCTACAAGTCACTTGTTTCTTATGGCAACCCTAAGGTGAACTTATCACAGTGTGGGGTTGTTGTTGGTTTTTTTGCAAGATTTGTTAAGAAGAGGTTTGTTTTTGGCTTCCTCTGAGGCTGAGAGAATGTGTCTTGCCCAAGGTCACCCACTGTCTGAGCAGGGATTTAAATCATCTCCAAAAGCCTTAAATAAATGCATAAATATTAAATATTGAAATACTAAGTCTTGGGGGTTCCTGGCAACAACTTGTATTGACGGGGATCTCTGGTAAAGAAAAGGTTAAGAACCGTTGACCTAGATCATACCGAGAATACACTGGTTTGCAAATCATAAGGGTCAAACTCTTTTCTGGTCTACTTCCATATATTTTGGCAAATTGCTTTTTCTAGCTGTCCATTTTCTATATTAAAATAGCTGGAATAACAGCATGTTGTTCAATTATGAAACAATTTGAGGTCTTCAGGGGATACAATCTGTGTAAGCAACAAGCATTATTCTCTGGCCAGGAAATAAGGAACAACCTACATACAATACAGTACAATCTAAAGCTTTTCCTTTATCAAATTTCCTCTTTATGAGTACATCACAATTATTGCCTACTTGTCTTGTTCCAGGAAAGTGTGGAACAGCACATTAAGGTTATTGTCTTGTGGATTTTTTTAGCAGATTAACCAGGTGGAGGGAAAGGAAAGGACAGCCAAGACTACAAGCCACAAAAGGGAGAAAATGTTCCTGAAGTTGTGTTAGTGTGAAAAGTCTCAGTCCTTCCTAGCTGAGACATGAGAGTGGGCTGGCTTGGCTGATGTTGGAAAGGAAATTTCAAGTGCTGCCTACTCTTGCAACAGAGCTTCCCACATATTAATCATTGTAGCTGCGTGGTGGCATTATTGCTGCCACCAACATGGTATATTTGAGCAGTTTTTCTTCAAAGTGAAGGATTTAATTACTTCTTTTCATAAAGAGATGCCAACAAATCTGCTGGTTACACTGATGGGATTTCTATGCTTGTCTTTTCATCACTTTCTGGGTTACATAGTAAAGGCTAACTACAATAAGAGTGAAACAAAAAATCATCTTAAACAGACAAGAAACCAGACAGTACAAATTTTTGAACAGCCATCAGTTCCTACAAAAACCAAACAACATTTGGGGCCCTGTCCAATGCTATTCTGCTGAGGCAAGTTGCAAAAACCAGACCTCAGTTCTTTTTCTAGTTACCTTTCAACTCCTAGCCAATGCTGTGGTGGAGCTGAGACAAAGCCCCAAGGCTTTTTAGTTTGTGAGATTCAATGTCATCTGCAACTCTTCCTTTCAGCTCAGCTGCAGTCCTCAGAATGCCTGGAGGATTTTAACACCAACAGTTTGTAGCTTTCTCTAGAACATTTAGTTATTGGTCCTTTAGCTCAGGGTGGGAAATTTTCAGTCCTCCAGATGCTTTGGATTCCCCAAATCTCTCGCCATTAACCTTGTTGGCTGGGGCTTCAGAAAGCTGAAGTCCAAAGTATCCGGTGAGTCAAAGATTCTCTGCTCTACGCTTTAGCTTTTAGCAAAATATCTGCTCCTGATGCAGAATAAAATTGCTAGATCTAGTTTATATTTATGTGAGGGATGAGAATCACATGGCCCTCTGGATGTAACCAGACTGCAACTCCAGGCATTTCTCACCATGGGCTCTGCTGACCAAAGCTGTTGGGAGTTATAACCCAACAACATCTGGAAGGTTACATGACACTCATTCCTAGGTTATGTGAATCTACAGCTGCCTGAATTTTTACTCCCTGGGGCATGGCTATGGGCCTTCCCATTGAGAGTACCTCCAACTTCAGCATTTACAAGTACACTACTGCTTCCATTTCTGCCCATCTCCCACCTTACTCAAGCCAGTCAAGGGTCTCCCAGTTATGAGTCATGAACCATTTATGTTAACTGCTGCTGGCTATCATTTACCCATCACTGACCAGTCAGTCAAGTTATTAAAGGGGGATATTTCTCTACTTAACAGCTACACAACCCAACTTCTATATCTTTAAAATTATGTTCCAATATTAGAGTTCAGGAACTGGATTAAGAAAAACATCCCACATTACAACCAAGGATGTTCAGTTGCAGAAGTCCTGCTAGCACTACTGATATTAAAGATAAACTAGTTGCCACTCTAACAACCAATGTAAGGCATACAACAGTTTCACAACAGAAATGCATATACAGTGAAACTGCTCCCATCAACATTTGCAGAGGGCAATCACTTTCAGTGAAATACTAAAAGTTCCATCTGTGCAGGATTCTAATCTCTTCCTACCTTTAAAACTAGACCAGGAAATGATAGTGGAAGTAAATTCAACTTAAAATATTTGAACCCTTATGTTTAAAGGGTTTTTTTATGTTTTTTAAAAAAATTCTTCTCTTGCAGATCTTCCTTTGCAGAATTGTGGCCCAAATCCAACTAAAGTAGACCCACTGAATTAATGGGATTTACATAAGGAAAATACACAATTGATTCAATGCACCTATTATAGTTGGAACTAGTGATTAGATTTATGCATTTAATTTCCAAAATAAGAGGTCCCAGAGCCCAATCTTATGTGAAAGTTGTGCTTTCTAAACAAGAGGCCCTGATCTCATGATTAGGTAATTGAAGGCTCATTATGGTTACGGTATTCATCAGTGGTAATTGGATGTTATGCTACTTTACTCCATGTTTCCTTGCACTGAAAACCACTTCTTGTGTTAAGCCTCAAAACAAATTAAGCCCCTACATGACTACACAAAGTAACTAATATGCCTTCCTCAAAAATTTTACTAGGCTGTTACTATTATGTTACGCTATGTTTCTGTACCTGGCGTTGAAGGCTACAGCCCTACAGTCTTGCTATATGTTGGTTGCCCTTTACATTATTGTGATTGTATAGATTTATAAGTTACCTGTCTTGTTTCCTAGTGTTCTTGGCAGCAATTATATACACCTATTATCCCTTTTAATTATGAGACAGCATTTTATAGGAATCAGTTAATACAACTGTATGATAAAAATGTTAATTATCACATTCTTTTAAACTCTGGTTTGCATTTTGGGGTCACAGTTCAGAAGCTGAACATGCAGCATGTGGGAAACCAGTGGCTTTTAAAACCCTAAACCTCTGCCTCTCAAACTATCTAATGCAGACTAGTAATATTTCCCCCCAGTATGCCTGGGACTGTTGTATTTGCGTAGATTCCTAGAAACTCCCTGTGGATCAGCAGCCAGCTGATGGCACACAGAGTGGCAGCAGTCTGTGGACCACCACTTTGAACAGAACTGCCCTATACCTACAAGACAATAATAATGTTTGTGGCAAAGTATTTGAATGTGTAACTTTACAGATAGGTTAGGGTAGTATGGACAATATGTGAGATGTATATTCTCATGTATCCATGAGCTAGTCAGTAAAATAGGACCTCTGCTGCTGAGACCTTGAGGTATTTAACTTATAATACAAAATGAGAGAAAGATCTGAGCAATCTTTGTCCCCAGCATAAGGAATTACTCATTCCCTGTTCATTCCTTTTTCATAGCCCTCCCTTTCATATCCAGGTTTCCAGTCATGGCCACTTCCTAACTATTCCACTTCCACACTACATTGTTATAGTGCTATTATTCCACTTTCAACCTCCTGTGGAATTCCGGGGTTTGTTGTTTACTGAGGCCAAAGAGCTCTCCGGCTGAGAATGCTAAATGCCCCTCCCTAAATTGCAAACCCCAGGATTCCACAGGAAGTTGAAAGTGCAATAACAGTGTAAGGCAGAAATGGCCTATGTTGTATATATTGTATATATTGCCTAACACACAAGCAAGCTCTTGCCTATAAGGACGGATATCTTCTGGCTGAAGGGAACCTGGTGCCTGCTATTCTCTGCCTGAGATGTTGTTTCTGTAAAGAGATGCTGTTTCTGTAAACCTCACAACCTTACTAGTTATTATTATGAAGACATAATATCATAAAATATTGAATTGTCTACTGTAATCAGTACATTTTCTGTGATGCTAGGCTCATAAACTCACTCTTTAAAAAAAGTAAAACAAACATTCTAGGCATTTTTGATGAATGAGATGGGATGTACAGTTTGAAAAGAAACAATCCTCTCAATGTCTTAGGGCTAAAAGAAGAATAGGTAAAAATCTTCAAACACTGGAAGGAGGAGAAGAGAACCCAGCCAAATTACTGTACTATGAGGTCTATTTCTGAAATCCCTTCAAATGCAACCTTCCCCTGGCAAATACTGGCTCCCAGGAAATGGCAAAAATAGAACATTTTCTATCTTCTTCTAGCAGTATTTTTAGATGAGTTCACATGGCTTCTATTTACTGCAGAAGTTCAGACTGCAGTGCCCTACGGCAAGTGTGACAGGCCTACAGTGTTCTCTCTGCCTTCTTAACCCATCCCAAATGGGAAATGGTTGTACGAAAATAAGCAGTCTTAACAATATAGTTCCCTGGTAACCAACAACAACAAATTATTATGGATTTGAGATGCAGTCAACACCTTTAGTATTAGGGCCTCAGTAGGAATCCTGCCATATTTTTGGTCAGCAACATGAAAATCAGTTTAGATGATTTCATCCATCACGAGGCCATTGAGGCCAAGCTGTGCAGTCTTTTCCAGCAGGCAGCAAGCCCGCAGTACATTGTTGAAATGGGAGTAATGTCTGAGATCCAGCTCCTTCTCCCAGGCTTGGAAACAAGGCAGAAATGGTCTTGCAGTCACTTTGAGCTTTGTAGGTGCTCAGAAATAGAACGCCTGGCTCACACAGCCATACTACACTATCATCCACTGTGGTACTTCTGTGCACCCCAAGAAGCCCACCGTGACTGTGATCTGCTCTTTCTGAGCGCTTCTGAAGCTGTGAAAGCAATATTAATTAATTAGGAGATGCTCCACAAAGTGGGCAATGGACACAGTCATAACCAGAGACACAGACTGGGCTAGCAGCAAATAACAACCCAAATCTGTGGACACTTGGCTCTGTCCCAGATTGGATGGCAAGTTAATTCGTATCTGCTCTATGTTTTACTGTCATGCCAACACACTTTGATATAAGAGGGGAAAGCGTTGTAGCAGATTCTGAGTGCCTTCCATATCTATTTTAACTTGACTGAGGACAGAACCACATGTCATGCAGAAAATGTAATAATCCCAGCCCTGTACTTCTCTGGTAAAATGCCTTCAGATCTCTGCAGATCCCTTTCAAGATGTTAATTCCCTCTCCCAAGTAAGTTCTGAAACCAGACATACACATGATTGTTGCAAGGCATGTGTAGGTGCGAGACAGTTCTCTTCTACAATGCCTCCTTACTTACCCTTGCACTTTCTTTACACAGGTTTGGGAACATACTTACATGATAATAATACAAAAATAAGCTCTGGATAAGCACTTGATGTGTTGCAGTAATTTGCCCAAGATGTCCCCACAAAAACAGACAAACAAAAGACAGATCCTCCATGCAGTAGTGCCCTTGATAGCCCTGCTTTGGGATACATCATCCCTACAAATGGGAGAGGATAAAGAGGAGGTAGAGCCCTAACTTCAGGAAATCAATAGGAAACGATATCTACATATACCATAGAAACCCACTAATGAAAGACTGAAAGCAGACCAGACTATTGTGATTAAACAAAAGGAAAACATTCCTGAGACAAAAATTTTAAACAAAGACAAAGGATGGAACTTAGTTTACAGGAAGGAAGTACTGGTGGGAGGAATAAAGATGTTAAGCCAGATCACCAGGCACACTGTTTGTGGTCCTTGACCTCAGCAGAATCCAAGCGGCAACAGCACTGTGGTTCTAGGCCAGTGGTTCTCAACCCTTTCTTTTTTTAATGAGAGACACTTTGTAAATATAATTTGTTGCCAGTGTCCCCCCAAAACTTAACTTGGGCAACTCAACATTCCCTCAGCCTCAAAGAAAGGCAAAGACAAACCTCCTCTAAACAAATCTTGTCAGATTTGAAGTGACTTGAAGGCACACAACAACAAAGTATCACTGACAGGAGGAGGTTCTTTCTAGCCATCATGTTTTCCCCTTTGAAAACTGAATTACGGTGACCCTAAGGTGAAACTATTATGGGAGTTTTCTTAGCAAGATCTGTTGCCTTTGCCTTCCTTTGATGTTGTTAGAATGTGACTTTTCTGAGGTCACCCAGTGGGTTTCCATGGCTGAGTAGGGATTCAAACCCTGGTCTCCAGAGTCATAGTCTGGGCATACATACACATCTGCCATCATGTATCTTTTGTCAAAGATACGTCCGCAGAGAGAGTGCAGATGCTGAAACTGCTCCCTTGTTTGCAAAGGAGGGAGCCATTTGGGAGTGTACACATGCCTGTCACCGTTCTCTTTCACCAAGGGCATGGCAGCAGAGGGGAGTGCTGAAGCTGTTCCCTCATTTGCAAATGAGCTTGCAGTGTGAATGCATGCACATGCCTGCCACCATGTCCCTCAGTGCCCACACCCCCTGCTGCTGACGCCCTGCTGAAAGGCACCCACCCTGCTGCAGTTGCTGTCCACCAGAAGGGCTTCACAGACCCCCTCTCAGGGCTCCATGGACCCCCAGGACCCCCCAGATTCCAGGTTAAGAACCACTGTTCTAGGAAATGTTGTAAAGCCACTGTTCTGGAAAATGTCATCTCTTAAAATGTGGGTCCTAGATTATTTAGTGAGATCCATCATTGTAACAAGTAATATCTAATAGAGATCTATCTAATAGCCAGTTTGTTTCTACAGCTGTAAGACAGCAGGCTTCCATCAGCACTAGGTAAAAGCTGTTTGCATTTACTCAGCTTCAGCATCAAAGCATTGTCAGCTGCAATTTATCTGGAAAAATAAAATGAAGATATGATTGTGAACATAAGCAGTACTTGAAACAATCCTAATGATACTTACTACAAAAGGAGTTGATTGCCCTACTAAACTGTTGATTTACATCAGGAACAGCTCAATCTTTAGTTCTCCAGATGCTAACTACTACTTTCATCATACTACATACTCTTAACATACTATAGGATCCTGCAACCATTGGCCAGACTGGCTAAAACTGATGGGAGCTGGATTTCAACATCTAGAAGGCTATATTTTCTCCAGTTTTACTTTACATGGCTTGGAATTTTCCAAAGTGCTGCAAGCAGTCTGGACTAGTGATGTCCAAAACCATAAGACCTCAAAAAGTGGAGATTATGTGGCACAAAGAACTCTGGAGAAATTCACAAGAATTTTAAAAAGATCTTATTTCATTAAAGCTGGTAGCTTTTAAAGAGCTGTTAAATTTAATTCATTGCAAATGTTTTAAATTGCTGGACATTGTGCATGCATTAGAGTGTCTTCCACAAAAGCACACAGGAATAGTTTATTAAATCTCCTGGTATAGTTCAAATGACAAATATGTAGAGAGAAATATGTTTTACTGGCTGCACAATAGATGTTCTTTTTGTGTACTGAAGTGTGCATTGTAATTTTGCATCTCTACACAGAATTTTTTTTTCAGTTTTTCTTTTTTACCTGGAATACTTGTAAAAAGTTGTTAAAGGTGAACGATCCCACCTTGGCTATTTCAGAAAAATGGCAAATTGGACATTGATCATTGTTGGAAAAGTAAGACAAAATAAAACTGCCAGTAAATACTACACTTATACAAATCTATAGTATGACCACACTTGGAATACTATGTACAGTTGTGGTTGCAAAAAGTACTATCTCGGAAGTTATTATACAGGGGGGAAATGATCAATGAGTAGAGTAACTCCTTCATGAGGAAAGAATATGGCATTAGAGGCTGTTTTCTTGGGGACGGAGGCAAGTAAAGGCAGATATGATAAAGATGCACAAAATCAGGCATGGTATGGCCAGTGCTGACAGGGAGAACTTTTCTCACATTTTGCCAGTACTGGATCCTAGGATCATCCACTGAACCTGAATAGTATGAGGTTCAAAACGGATTTTAAAATTACTTTGGAGCCAGTGCCACAAGATTCAGCAATGGTTGCCCACTTCAAGAACTTTAAAAGGATTCAGGACAAAATTTGATGGTGATCTATGGCTAGACGTCATTATGTTTCTTTCAGTAATAGAGGCAATGTGCTTCTGTATCCCTATTGCCACAAAGTGCAGGATGGGGATTGCACTTGCCCTGACGGCCCATCCGTGGGTTCCCCATGGGCATCTTGTTGGCCACTCTGGGAACAGCATGCAGGACTAGGGAGGCCTCTGGTTTGATCCAAGGGAGCTCTTTTGGCCTTCTGATGGTCTTAAATGGCAACAGTGCTACCCCCTAGGATTTGAGGAGGCCCTCAGGAAGGGTATTATTTCTGGGTCTCTACCATGGAACGAATTGAGTGTGCAAACCAGTATAGCTGTCTAGGGAGTCCCATATTTTGCCGTCCCAACAAATACATGACCTTGCCACGCTTAGGAGGCAACTCTAGTAGTAAGAAGAAGGCCCCCTCCTCTTCTTGCCAGGTGAATCCCAAACCGATGATAAAAATAAGTTACACCCACACAGGCGGCCTAAACTGCCCTTGGAGAGCAGGTAGGCCGCGCTCGCTTTTTGGGGTGCCCGGCTGTTCCTTTTCTCTGATTCCCACTTGACGTCAGGCTCTGGCCTCTTGAAGCCTTGCGGTTGCCTGCTTCAAAAAAAGCAGCAGCAGCATCGCTATAGAAACGCAGCGGCAAAGGGGGAGCCAAAGAACTTCTCTGCGAGCGAGGCCGGCGGACAAACGGAGAAACGAGGGGGCGGCGTGGGACACTGGAGGAGCGGCGTGGAGAGGGAAAACCGAGCAGGCCCTGGCAGGGGTCTTTCCTGCCGGTGCCGCTCGAGGGTCGCGAGGGGGATTTCGGAACCCAGCGCCGCCGCTGTCCTGTTGAGTCTTTCCTCCCCCGCGTCCTGCGCCTTCTTTCTGCTGGTTCCATCTGAACAGCTCCCTCAACTTTTGGCTGAGTTGTCTCTACGCGTCCCTCTCCCCCATTTTCGCTCCCGCCTTTTTGTGTGTCACCCTCCCTCACCTCCGGAGCCGCACTCCCCCCGCCACATGTGCCTGCGGCCCTCCTCCGAACCCCGCGAAGCGACGCCGCCGCGCAGCGGTCCAAGGGGACTCGCCTCGCGCCTCCCCCGGCCCCGCCGCTGCCCTTGAACTTGAGCTCTTCGGCTCTGGCTTCGGAAGCGCCCGCAGGGCGGGAAGGAACGAGGGGGAGAGAAGCGGCAACCTCTGGGCGTGTACCGCTAGCCCTTGCCGCCGCCTGCTGTGCTGGGTCTCCTCCACTTCCCAGCCCCGCGTTTCCACTCCTGAGGAAGAGAGGCGGCGGACGCAGAATTGGGGAGCTTTTCAGGCGCGGAACCAGAGAGCAACAACAGAGAGTCCTTTGGACTCCTCTGGCTTCCTGTCCTACCGCTAACGTCGAGTTCGTACGGAGCCAAGAAAACTTATCCCGCTTGTTCAGCGGAGGCTCCACGGAGCGCAAAGCTTTCCAACAAAGGTCGCCTGTGACTTTTCTGGCCGTGTTAAAAACTGAGCGGCGGGAGGAGACGGGCGACTGGGGGGAAAGTTTAATTAGCGGAGGGAAAAGTGGGAGGAAGGGCAGGGAGGGGGAGTTGGCTCAGGCTGCTCCACACAGCGCGAAGGCGTCCTGCGGGCGAGGCGGGCGGGCGGGGCGGGGATGTTTCTCAGCCTCTGATGGGAACACCGCGCTTGTCCCCGGGCCCCCTTCGCTGGCACAGCCTCAGCCCGGGCGGTGGCCATGAACCGGCCCACGGACCAGGAGATGATCGAGCTGAGGAATCTGGGACTGGGGAAACATCTGGACCTAACGCGAGGCCCGCCGCGAGGCACCTCCGAGCGCCCGGTCCGGCTGGAGCGAGCCAACGCGCTGAGGATCTCCCCGGGGAAAGTGCCCGAGATCCTGAGCCGCGTGCGCCAGATCCGGCTCCTGGGCGGCCAGAGCGACCCCAAGCTGACCGAGGAGCTGGGCGAAGGGCACGTCTTCCGGCCCTGCACCCTGAGCCAGCCGACCTGGTGCGACCTGTGCGGGGAGTTCATCTGGGGCGTGTACAAGAAGCGTCTGCAATGCATCCGTGAGTACCAACCTCCCTCCCGCCGCACGTGGCGGCCTTTGCCAGGCTTGTGTTCGCGGGAGAATAATAGCGTCGTGCAAAGGGAGTCCCAAATGCCTGGAGTGGCGATGCAGCAGGTAGCTTAGCATGCTGGAATCCTGTTGGTGACACGGAGAGCATCGATTGCTTCCTTCCCTTCTCTCTGCAGGATTCTTGTCAAAGTCGTACCCTGCGAGCAGAAGCTCAACCGGGAAGCGCCCTGTCGTTTATTCTCACTGGTGGAATAAACTTCCTTTCTCAAAAGCCCTGCAGCCTCCGCGTGAGCAAGCTAAGGCACAGAACGAAAACAGTTGCTGTTCTTAAGTGCTATTTTTGTATTGGGTGAAAGTTTGCTTGAAAGCGTCGCTTGCAAGCTTTGGAGAATGTTCAGCTTTGTGAGGCAATGGTTTTTAGACCTAAAATGAAATACAGTATCCAAAGGTGGCCCTTGGATCCAGGCAGGGGAGGGACAGTCAACTCAAAATGGCAGAACAAGGTACATCCCATTCTGTTCAATCTGTGAGTCTGCAGGGGTGTGGCAACTGTAAGTTTTAGCAACTTTGGCCAGTACCAGTGTTGGCAATTTAGTCATTTGGTGACTCCAAATGCAATTTTCTTAAAAGCTCCCATAGCACTCTCTGCATTGCTTCACTTATTCCAAAATGTGGTAAAACAGTCCTACTTATGCCATTTCCGCACTAGACTGTTATAGTGCTATGATTCCACTTTCAACATCCTATGGATGTTGAAAGTGGAATGTAGCACTATAACAGTCTAGTGTGGAAATGGCCTTAATTTGGAAGCCCTCCTGCTCATTCCGTTGAGCAGCATCCCTGCTCCGGTGTCCTTCCCAGACAACACCACTGATTTTGGCTGAATATCTGTGCCTAAATTTCCAAAATTTGTATGGGCTGCGACGCTGGAGAGGAGGGTTCAGTTTCCCACTCAGCCATAGAAACCCACAAGGTGACCCCATGGACATGTCATGCGCTTGAGTATGTCAGACTCTCAGCCCAAGAAAACCCTATGATAGGTTTGCCTTAGGGTCACCATAAGTCAGAAATGACTTGAAGGCACACAACAACATATATATATATATATATATCTTCCTTTTTTATACACAGCAACATAAACTCCAACTAACATTTTCAACATAAACATAAACTAAAATTAAAACACCGTACTAAACCAATAAACACTAAAAACACTTATGCTAACTCACTAAAGCATCAATTTACTAACTAAACAGTAGCAAAGTAAACACAAAAAGATCAGATCCGCATATCAAACTGTAATGAAAAAGATTACTGTATTTGCTGGTGTATAAGACTCACTTTTCCCCCAAAAAAAAACACTGTTTGAAAATGGGATGTGTCTTATACACTGGCAAATAGTATTTGCCAGTGTATAAATGGGGTACATCTTATACACGAGTGCATCTTACATGCTGGCAAATATGGTAAATAGAAGGGGGGAACACCCACAAATTATTCTACCATTAGAGGTGCACCTAAATAAACTACTACTCCAATAACCATATCTATAAATTACTGTAGTGTTTGATTTCTTGTTATTCAAGAAGTCCATAAACAGTTTCAATCTTTCAAAAAATCTTCAACTGATTTTTCTTTTAAAACCCACATTAATCTGGCCATTTGGGATAGTTCAGCAACCTTAACGATCCAGTCCTCTCTCAACAGTTCATCAGTCCATTTCCAAGTTTGTGCATATAATATTCTTGCAGCTATTATCATATAATGAAGAAAAAGTCTGTATTTACAGTCCAGATCCTTGTCCCTAATACCCAACAATAAAACATTTCAGGAGACATCATAAAATCTTTTTTCCCCCATTAATATGTAGACCATTGGTTCTTAACCTTTTCCCAAGGGCCCTCTGTAAATCTAATGTTGCTAGAGACCCCAAAACTGAACTCAATATTTAAATATTTAAATTTAGATTTAAATAGTCAAATATTTATTTATTAAAGGCTTTTGGAGACTGGGGTTCAAATCTCTGCTCAGACACTGGGTGATCGTGGGCAAGTCACGTTCTCTCAGACAAAGGCAAAAGCAACGCCCCTCTGAAAACCCCATCACCTCCTGTGAGGGCTCTGTGGACTCCAGGTTAAGAATCACTAATGTAGGCCAATAGCTTTTTGCCTTTGTACAGGTCATTGTTGATATGCCCAACAATGGTTTAAAACATTCCTAGATAATTTCAACAGCTTGTTTGGGGTTAAGTGCCATCTACACATCATTTTATACATATTTTCCTTTAGATTATTACACAAAGTAAATTTTATATCTTTAGACCACATTTCCCCCATTTCTCCAATTGTGCATTATGCACAAATTTTGGGTCTACTTTATGATACATTTCTTGATTGGCTCATTCTCTGTCTCTGCTATCAAAAATATATTTATACATTTTTTTAATTACATGATTATCACATTTACCCAACTCTAAGTAGAACTCATTTTCTCCAAACTCTATATTTAGATTCTTCTTATCATGCAAAATTTGTATTTTCTGATCTGAATTCAAAATGACTTTAGCAGATTAGAGAGCTGGGCCGAAACTAACAAAATGAATTTCAGCAAGGAGAAATGTAATGTATTGTACTTAGGCAGAAAAGATTAAATGCACAGATAGAGGATGGATGACACTTGGCTTGACCACAGGGCCTGTAAAAAGTACCTAGACGCCTTAGTAGACCACAAGTTGCCTATGAGTCAACAGTGTGATGAAGCAGCTAAAAAAGCCAATGCAAATCTAGACTGCATCAATAGAAGTATAGTGTTTAGGTCAAGGGAAGTCAAACTACCACTCTATACTGCTTTGGTCAAACCTTACCTGGAGTACTGGGTCCAGTTCTTGGACCAACAATTCAAGGAGGATATTGACAAGCTGAAAGGAAGGTGGTAGGTGACCAAAATGGTAAAAGGCCTGCAAACCATGCCGTTTAAGGAACAGCTTAGGAAGCTGGGTATGTTTAGCCTAGAGAAGAGAACGTTAAGAGGTGACATGATAGCTATGTTTAAATCTTTGAAAGGATACCATACAGAAGATGGGGCAAGCCTGTTTTCTGCTTCTCTAGAGACTAGGATATGGAGCAATGGCTTCAAAGTTCAGGAAAAGAGGTCCCGCCTAAACATCAGGAAGAACTTCCTGATGGTAAAAGCAGTTTGACAATGGAATATGCTGCCTCAGAGTGCAATGGAGTCTCCTTCTTTGGAGATTTTTAAAAACAAGTTGGATGGCCATCTCTTAGGAGGGCTTTGATTACATATTCCTGGAAGGCAGGTGGTGGGACTGGATGGCCCTTGTGGTCTCCTCCAGTTCTATGAAACCACAATCCAAAACATGTTTGTATACCATAAAGTCCAACTTATGTCAGTTGGATTTATTTTTAAGGAAGTATGCTTAGGATTGCAACTTTAAACAAAAATAAAACCTAAAAATATACTTTTGAAAATATATTCATAGACATACAGGCTATGTTATTTGACAAGTGATGCTTTTCTTACACTAGATTAGCTCAGTCATATTTCAGATGCACATAATTAGAAAAGTTTTCCTTTTTGTTATTCATATTATTTTGCTTAAAGTGAGCTTATAAAAATTAAAACAAATATGGATAAAAACACATATAGGTAAAATATATAAAAAGATATTGTTAAAATGTTATTAAATTGCTTATAGATTCAAAATTACTTAAAACAAATCCGTTAAAAAAGCAAAAGAGAAAATGTGATAGAAGAAAATAGCACAAGTTTGATAGAACTTGCTCTAAGTGCCCCAAAGTCTGCTGGAATAAAAAACTGTCCACTTGCCAAGAGCAGGCCAACAAGGAGAGAACCACCCTAGAGTTCCTAGGGAGGGTGTTCCAAGGCCTGGGAGCAGCCATATCACTCCGGATATGCATAGATATCCAATTCAATATCGAGAGTCCTACCAATACATGAATTCTGTACTATAATTTTTATGCAGACCGTAACAGTACTAGGAGGCCCTTGCAGTTTCTTCCTTTTATTACTCATCAGTTCTGACTAGGTTATCTCTGTTTTTCAGCAACAGAGAACAACTTGAACCAGAATCCTAGTGCTCCTCCGGTAGGAGCAAGCAAAGGGTAGCCCTTGGGATAGCTCTGGTTTTCTTTTGGGGAGGACCCTTGATTCCTACAGACTGCCCAGACTGCCCTTTTTCTGGCCAGAAGGGGTGTGTGTGTGACAGTTGCCTCTTCCAAGAACAGCAATGTATCTTTCAGGTAGTTTGCAGGTGGCCTCTGCCCTTTTTTAACATATTAAAGAAAAAAACAGAAGTGGGATTCCTACCATTTTTGTTCTTCTGCATTTTTTGGCAGTTTCTGCAGCCCCCGGAAGGCTCCAATGGAACCACATATTTATTAGTTAAGTTAGTTAGTTACATTTATATTATGTGCTTTTTCCAGCTAGCAGAAGATGGGTACATGGCTCTCTTCCTCACTGCCTTATTGTCACAACAACCCTCTCAGGTAGCTCAGACTTAGAGAAAGTGAAAGGTCACCCATTAAGTTGCATGGCTGAGGGCCTCCACCTAGATCTCTGAGATCCAAGTCTGACACTCCAGCCACTTCACTGCATTAGATAAATGTGCCACTGAATTGCTACACTTAAGAGCATTGTTTGTGCTAGTATGTAGTGAAGTAGCTGTTACTGTCATGACCACAGAGTCTAGCTGTAGCTGGGGGGTAAACTAAGACACTGACAAACATGCAGTGCTGGCAAAGAAGATGTCAAACTCACACACCACTGGAGACCCCAATCCCTGCTGAACCTAAAAGACCAAAGACATCCCCCCTCAATCCCCAGTGTGATAGCCCTGAAGTCTCTGAGCCACAACCAATATTGGTCTGACCCCTGAAATATCAATGGCTACTACCTATGACAGGGCTATATATTATTTCCAGTACTGGAGTTCATAGGAGTTGCTGCACAGCAGGAACAGGAAGCTGATGCTTGTTGCTTTTGCATCTGGTTGGCCACCATGACAACAAAATCTTGGACTGGTCTGATACTTTGAGGTCCTTTTCATGATATTTTTAGATTGCTCTCTGTAAAAAAATTACAGTCTTTAAAATTAGATAATGTCATCAATTTCCTGCTAGTCATCATTAGATTCTACATATTTTCTATATTCCATTCCATTCTATAGTTTTCAGATTGTCATTTCTACTTACTCCACTCTCTCAAAAGGACGGAGACACAGTTAGTTGAACTTGGGTCCCATTGAGACCCATGTGGCTTGAGTCATGACTAACTTGTCCCATTTATTTAAATGAAATCTAAAACCAACTAATTTAATATGGATCCCCTCTGAAGTACGATCCAACTCTGTGTTAGAGATAGGTAGTGAATTCCAGTGATATATTTAAGACTTTTACTCCAAGTCTTAAGCCCTTGCAAAATACTTTCAAGTCAAGTCTCAAGTTAAGCCTCAAGTCTGGGAGCCAACTTTATACCCCAACCTATATTCTAGAATATCTGGACAGAGCTGAATAAAGTCAGTTTTAGCAATTCAAGAAGAGTTGGCCTTCCACATTTGTTCTTTTGCCATCTGCAGCTTTGGATGTGAGGAATAGGATTCTTCTTATTCCCCATTTCCAAAGCTGGAGGATTTTTCAGAAGTAGGGGATAGGATCCTTCTTACTGCCCTTTATTGAAGCTACAAAAGCTTTAGAAGGAAAGATCCTTCCTTCTCAAGTCTGTTGCCTAACACATTTGCTGTTCCTCTCTGAGAAATGCACCCTGGGGGGCAAGTCTTGTCTTCTGCTCTTAGGAAAAGTTTTAGACGTCTCCTCCAATATACAACAGCACAGGCTGCTGAGCAGACCTCAAGCTTACCACCTAATCCATTTGCTGTTCTCCTCTGACAAATGCACCCACACTTTGGGCTTGAGATAGATTGTCATGTAAGCAGTAGGCAAAAAGAGATGGAAGCGTTGTTCAAAGTCGTAAGGTTTCTGGATGAATGTGTTATGTTACTGAATAAAGTGGAGCAAGTGAGTCACTAAAAATATACAAGTCTCAAGTTGAGTCGAATTGGCATTTATTGCCGAGTCAAGTCACTGAAGGGACTTAAGTCCGACTTGAGTCCGAGTCAGTTGACTTGAGTCTACATCACTGCTGAATTCCATACCAGAGTTGCACATAAGCAGTGGGAGACTTTGCTAGCACAATAACAGAGATATACACAGGATTGATGCAGGCTGGGAAAGCAGAGAGAGAGAGAGAGAGACAGGATGACAGCTGTTTTCTTAGTTCTCTTGACAAAAAGGCCAGGATACAGGCAGGCCTAAGGAATAATCATTTATAATATGTTACAAGGTGATAAGAGTAACAATGAAAGTATCTAGTTATAAGGGTAACACTAGCTGTAGTATGTGTGAATACCAGATCTTCTAAGAATCCAGGCAGGTTTGTGGTGTGTTGAGGGTCACAAAGTCTGCCTCATACACAGTTGCTGAAGGCACAGAATCTCTGCCAAGAGAAAAAAAAGACATGTTTTTTGTCTTGCCATATGACACAGGGATGGGAGACTTGTGTGACCTTCCAGATGTTGTGAGATTTCAACTGCCATTAGCCCTAGTCACCATGGCCAATGGTGACAGACAATGATGGGAGCAGAAATTTAACAAAATCTGCAGGACTGTAGGTTCTTAACCCTGATCTATTGCAAGACTGTATGAGCAGAGACACTGTCATTTGCATGGTGTAAGTGTGAATTGCTTCCAGGCTTGGTGTGTTACATGAAACATATGGAACGGCTAAGATTAATTTAATTATTCTACCTTTCTTGGCCCTTCATTTTAACAGACTAAGAAAAGAAAAGGGCTATTTGAAACTTTGGCCATTTCTGTACTACGCTGTTATAGTGCTATTATTCCACTTTCAACAGCCTGTGGAATTCTGGGATTTGCAGTTTAAGGAGTGGCATTTAGAATTCTCAGTCAGAGAGAATCCCAGAATTCCACAGGATGTTGAAAGTAGAATAATAGCACTATCACAGTGTAGTGCGGAAATGGCCTTTCTCAGTGGGTCTGTCTTAGCGATTTCTGACTATACATAATAGCAGACTGAATGAATCTCTGAGCCTACTTTTTGTCTAGAATTTGACCTTTGCTTGCACTCTGTAAACATTTTTTTATTCTGTTGTCTGTTCTGATTTTCTCTCCAAATCACGTGAAATATTACTTCTCAGGTCTTCCTCTGTACTCTGCCTGGTATTCCCACCTTTGATCCTCTGATTCTGTACCGCATCTAGCATTCTGTTGATGCTAAATCAATATTTGATAGTAAGAGTAGCAGCAAATTTGTGAAGGGAACTATCTTTCATCGACAACAGCATTATTGCCCCTCCTGCAAAATGCTATTTTAGCTAGTCATATATTGTAAAGCTAGATATAACAATTGCTTTACAATATCTTTGCAAATCTTTATTGATTTTTTTAAAAAAAATCTGTCTTGACCTCGATGGAAAGGTAGAAGTAGTTGATTAAGTATGATGTACATAGAAAGAGCCACTGTGTAATGATGGTTTGAGTGTTGGATTACAATTGTGGAGACCAAGGGCCTTTCCACACTACACAGTTATAGTGCTATTATTCCACTTTTAACATCCTGTGGAATTCTAGGATTTGCAGTTTCCTGAGTCCAAAGAGCTCTCTGGCTAAGAATTCTAAAGGCCCCTCCCTAAAATGCAAACCCCAGGATTCCACAGGAGGTTGAAAGGGGAATAATAGTGCTATAACAGTATAGTACTGAAAAGTCTCAGATTTCGAATCCCTCTTGGCCATGGAAACCCACCAAGTTACCTCAGACAGGTCACACTCTCTCAGCCTCTGAGGAGGGCACAGATGAACCCTCTCTGAATAATTCTTGCCAAGAAAATTCCATTATAAGATTCCTTAGGGCAACCATAAGTCAGAAATGGCAGGAAGGCACACAGCAACAAATTCTAAAAAGCCAGAATGCCTCTCCCAGAGCTGAACTGCTGGCAATAAGCACTTTAAGCTGAAATATGCTAGTGTTTTATAGAGTGAGCATGGTGTAATGGTATAATGGCTGTTGGACTATAACTCTGGAGACCAGGACCTGAATCCTCTCTCAGAAACCCCTCCCAGCCATAGAAACTCACTGGATGACCTTGGGCAAGTCACATTCTCTCAGCCTCTCAGCCTCAGAGGAAGGCAAAGGCAACCCCACTCTGATCAAATTTTGCCAAGAAAACCTCATTATAGGTCTGCCTTAGGGTCACTATAAGTCAGAAATGACTTGAAGGCACACAACAACATCATGTAAAAATGCAGACTACCTGGTATAACTGTGATTCATAGAATCATAGAATAATAGAATTGGAAGAGGCCATGGGGCCATCCAGTCCAACTCCCTGCCATCAAAGCACTCCCAACAGGTGGCCATCCAGGCTCTGTTTAAAAGTCTGCAAAGGAGGAGACTCCACCACACTCCGAGGCAGCACATACCACTGCCAGACAACTCTGACCATCAAGAAGTTCTTCCTGAGGTTCAAGTGGAATCTCTTTTCCTGTAGTTTGAACCTATTGCTCCTTGTCCTAGTCTCTAGAACAGTGGAAAACAACCCTGTTCCCTCTTCAATATGACATTCTTTCAAATATTTAAACACGGCTATCATGTACCCTCTTAGCCCTCTCTTCTGCAGACTAAACATACCCAGCTCCTTAAGCCACTCCTCATAGGGCAGGGCTTCCAGACTCCTTTACCATTTTGGTCACCCTCCTCTGGCTATGTTCTAGCTTGTCAATATCCTTGAAATGAGGTGCCCAGAACTGGACACAGTATTCCAGATGAGGTCTGACCAAAGCAGAAGAGAGTAGTACTATTACTTTTCTCGATCTAGACACCATACTCCTATTGATGCAACCAAGAATCACATTGGCTTTCTTGGCTGCGGCATCACACTGCTGACTCATGTTCAGCTTGTGATCTACCAACCAGTTACAAATCCACCTAACAGTACTCCTGTTCAGCCAGCATTTTACTAGCTTCTTTGCAAGAATATCATGGGGAGCTTTGTCAAAGGTCTTACTGAAGTCAAGAAATGCTACATCCACAGCATTCCCTTCATCTATCAAGCTTGTAACTCTATCCCAAAAAGAGATAAGATTAGTCTGGCATGACTTATTTTTGACAAATCCATGTTGATTTTTAGTGATCACAGCATTATTTTCCAAGTAATTACAAACTGTCTGTTTAATTATCTGCTCTAGAATATTTCATGCTGATTGGGTAATAATTATTTGGGTCCTTGTTTTTTCCCTTTTTGAAGATGGGGACAACATTTGCCCTCCTCTAATCTGCTGGGACTTCTCCTGTTCTCCAAGAATTCTCACAGATTATTGCCAGCAGTTCTGAAATTACTTCTGCCAGTTCTTATAATATCTTTGGATGTAGTTCATCTGGCCATGGAGAGTAGCCAGGTATTCCTGTACAACTTCCCTACCTATTCTATGCTTCATTTCTCCCACTTCCCCACCTGTTCCCCACCCTGCAAGTTAAGTACTTTTTTTTTCTTTTGGGAGAAAACCGAGGCAAAGAAGGTGTTGAATAGTTCTGCTCTTTCTCTGTCTCCTGTTAGTACTTGACCATCTTCTCCATGCAGTTATCCTATCATTTCCTTGTTTTTCCTTTTTCTGCAGACATATTTAAAAGAGCCTTTTTTAATTGTTTTTAATCTCTCTGGCAAGCCTGAGTTCATTCTGTGCTTTAGCTTTTCTGACCTTCCTCCTACATATCCTGGCTATTTGTTTGAATTCCTCTTTGGTGATTTCCCCATTCTTCCATTTGTTACCCTGATTTCTGGGGTCCCGTGGGGGGGACACCTCAATGTGCTCCAAATAATGGGGAATGGGAATTAGCCAGAGCACAAGCTAGAGCAATGCAAAAGGCAGGGCAACTTAGCGAGATCTTAAACCCATTGTTTACGGGGTCAGGCCGAGTCACAAACCAAGCAGAAGTAAATTATAATTGTTTTCTTTATTCTAAAAGACAGTCAATACGCACATATGCACTCACTCACACAGACCTAAGAAAATAAAGAGAGGAGGTTTGATAGAGGATTTTGAGAGGGATTTTTCAGGGGAAATTCTACACCTGATTCTGTAGCCCGGATAGCCAGAAGAAAGTTAGTTGGAGCGGAGATTCTCAGCACTTGGGAGCTGAGGGGAAGGCTCAGCAAACGGAGCAGCAGCAAGGCAGAATGGAAGCCAAGAGCAATCCAAAGAAGCACTCAAAACCAGAGGTTCTTATAGGGGAAAATGTGCCTGTAGGGTAGTCCATTCCTGGGGAAAACAATGGGTTTCGGGTTGGAGACAAAGCCTCCGAAAGGTCACAGTTAGAATGATTGGATTTTGACAAGAGTTGTCAATAGCACAGACAGTATGCAAATGGAGAGTGCTTGACAGTTGGCTATTCAGAAGTGCTAATCTCGTCAAGCTGCCTGTTCGGGGCAGAGAATCTTTTGTATGCTTCGTGCATACTTTATGTAGTTTTAAAGTGTACTTGCCTGGAGGTCTCCTGAAGCTGCATGGTGGAATATTACTGGCCTGCCTGGATTTGTCTTTTATTTTTCACCCTGTTCGGCTGTGTCCGTGTGCGTGCTTGTACGGGGGCCACAAGAACGTGGAGGGGAGCAGTTTGGAATGGCCAGTCTTTTAATATCAAATTATATTTAGTAAGCCCTGGGCTCAGACTATAAACCACAGTAACACATTTCTTGTACATGTTTCTTTTAAGATTTAACTCAACTGAGAGTCCCTTAGTCAACTATTCTGGTTTCTTTAGACACCTCTCATTTTCCCTCCTTAATGGAACAGTTTTGAATTGTGCTTTCAGTATCTCATTTTTAAGAAACTCCCATCCATCATGAACTTCCTTCTCTTTCGGTATTCCTGACCATGGAATTTCAGCCAGGAATTCCCTAAGTTTACAGAAATCAGCTTTCTTAAAGTCTAGAATGCATGTCAGGCTACACTTGACTTCTCCTTCACACTGAATAACAAATTCCAATAGAGCATGGTTGCTTTCACTTAAGGATCCCGCCATTTCCACTCCAATAGCAAGGTCATCCCTGTTGGTTAGAAGCAGATTTAAAATAATTGATCCCCTTGTTGCCTCTTTCACCTTCAGGACAATGAAATTGTCTGCAAAGCAAGTGAGGATTTGGTGGACCTTGTGCTCTTGGCAGAGTTTGACTGCCAACATATATCAGGATAGTTGAAATCTCCCATTACTACTGCATCTTTCCTTTTTGATTGTGTGTCATCTACTCCAGGAAGGCACCATCCAAATACTCAGGCTGGCTTGGGGGTCTGTAGTAGACCCCCCCCCAATGACATCCCGATTGTTTCCTGCCCTCTTAATTCTTGCCCAGATGCTCTCAACCTGCCTTCCTGGATTTAAGTCATGGATTTCTTCACAGAGATAAACATCTGTAAACATGGTTACTAAAAGTGGTTCTTCGAGGCAGCCCTTCTGTGATGAAACCTGCTTGTAGTTCCAACCCTTGGGCATCTATCACTCATCTTGTCCTTTTATCATTAGGATTCCTCCTTGAATTTGGTACTCAACCTCAAGATGTCCATTATACTATACAAGGGATGTGCTGATCAGTGAGTTCAGTGTGATAGTGCATGACCAAATGTTCCTCAGTGAAAACATTCAGACAGAAAGTAAAACCAGTAAAAATAGCCTTATGTTGGTCGCATACACAGTACACTGTTAACACCTCAATTTCAAAGAAAGCAATACTTCTCTGTGAACTGTTTCCACACTCTTCACTCCCAAGAATTTTAATTTGGATCTCTTCCATTCCCCTCTTCCAAATTTACTCTGTCCCACCTAATCTTCCCAAGATTTAATTAATTCTTATCTGCCCCTGTCCCTATTTCTGTTTCTAATAAGCCCTAACTCTAGTTCTAATTGGCCTTATCCACTTTATTTAGCCTCTGGTTTTTGTATTTGTCCCTCTGTCGCTTCCTCCAGCATTCCATAAGCTGTGATTGGCTGGCTATACCTGGGCTTGACCAATTTCTCCCTCCGTAGCTCTGATCAAGAGTAGTTCTGCTTTCAGGGAGCACGTAGAATAAGCACATGATTGAAAATATGGTTAAGCATCCTGGGGTAGATTAGATTTGTGATGATTCATTTAAATTGTAATCCATTCGCAACTGTTCATATAGATCCTAAGATAAAACCATTCCAGATTAATCAATTCAGAATAATGTGGTCCAAAATTGCAGCCTTTAGTGAATGAGGAGTGAACTAAAGCGAGTGCATTTTGGTAATGCCTGTAGTAAATGGGAAAAGTAGCCACGCTACTTACTGTCACTAGAGGGTGTTAGAGTGTTTAAAGACCTTCCTAGCAAGTAAATCCGTGTGTGTGTGTGTGTGTGTGTGTGTATTTGTGCATGCATGCATGCATACATATGTGCAAGAGGTGTGCCTTCAAATCATCTATTGATTTATGGCAACCCCATGAATTTCATAGGCAAGGACTACTACTCAGAGGTGGCTTGCCATTGTCTTCCTTTGAAATATCCTCCCATCAAGTTGTTGTTGTTGTTGTTGTTGTTAATTATAATGGCAATATTGAGAGAGGTTTTGCAGTATGGAATTGAGATTCACTGACTTTAAATAATGTAGTTGCTAAAGGCTCATAGAAGGGTAGGAGACTTATGGCCCTCTAGATGGTTTTGAACTCAAATTCCCACCAGCCCTAATCACCATGGGCAATGATGATGGATGACAGGAACAAAATCCAACTACCGCTGGAGGGACACAGGTTAGGCACTCCTGAATTATTGGATATTCATTTTTGCTGGTGAGGAGCTTCTGATGTACTCTGAACCACTTGCCATCATTTTTGAGAAATTTTGGAGAACTGGTGGGTACCAGAGGATTGAAGAAGGGCAAATATTGTCCGTCTTTAAAAAAAAAAAAAAAACGGCAGGGGGAGAAGATCCAGGGAACTACAGACCTATCAGCCTGACCTCAACACCAGGAACAACCTATCAGCCTGACCTCAACACCAGGAACAATGTTAAAATGGATTATACAGGAAGTCTATCTGCAAGTACCTTGATGATAATACAGTGATCAGTAGGAGCCAGCTTGAACTTGTCAAGAACATATCCTCCCTAAATAATTTTATATCTTTTTTAAAAATCAGGTCACTAGTTTGGTAGATGGTGGGAATGCTGTGGATGTCATTTATCTGGCTTTCAGCAATTTCAGGAGTGGCTAACCCGCTGTAAGAAGTTCAAGAACATAGGAAAAGAATTTAAAAGAACCTAGTTAAACTAGAAAATTGGACACAGGTTAATAAAAATGAAATATAATAGGGACACAGGCAAAATTCTACCAAATTTAGGCCACAAAAAACAAATGCAGAAGTATAGGATGGGGAATACATGACTCAGCATGCAAGAAGGACCTTAGGATTATTGTTTATCATAACTTGAACATGAGTAGCATTGTGATACTGCAGCAAAGAAACTTAATGCTATTTTAGCCTACATTAACAGAAGTATGATTTCCATGCTGAGGAAAATAATAGCCCCTCTATATTCTTCACTGGTCAATCCTCATCTGAGGTACTGCATTCAGTTCTGGGTGCCTTATTTTAATAAATTTACAGACAAGTTAGACTGGGTTCAGAGAGAGGCAATAAAGATAATTAGACATAGAGAGCAGGACCTGGTCTAAAGGTTTTAAATTACAGGAAGCAAGATTTTGACTGAACATTAAACGGAATTTCTTGAGAGTAAGAGCAGATTGGCAATGAAACCAATGACCCAGAGAGGTGGTAGAATGTGCTTCTCTGGATGTCTTCAAAGAGAGCCTGGTCAGCTACCTGCTGGGGGTGCTTTAGTTGGAGATCCTACAGTGAGTAATAGGTTGATTGCCCATGAGGCCCCTCCCAGATATATTATTCTATGATTTTATTTCACTTCTGATGCACCAGCATTTGCACCAGACACTTGGCATCCTGTTCCCACCCTCTGGTCATTCCTGTTTGGTTACATAGCTCAGTATGATTTATGTTTTCCATACTTCCCCCTCCCCCACAACTTTTGGCTAGTGACAGAAGTGTTGTTTGACATTCATAAACTGGGTCAAGACACTAAAGTAGCGATTGGTCTAAATTTAGTAAATTACAGTATATTTGTTTTCTAGTATCAAAAGCTGGAAACGACAAAGCCTTTTTAGTTATCATTATTTCCTTTGCCAGTCTAGTGACCAGAAACACACTTCTTAAAAAAGCACAAAGTTTGCTCTGATTCTATTTTCATGGAGGAGGGGTGGAATTATAAAGCCAAAGACCTGACAGTCTTACAATGCAAATCTGTGCTAGTGATGAAGATTGCTTGAAGAAAGGTATGTTTTCGTAAGCTGCAGAAAAAAAATCGTACATTAATTTTTTGTTTTATGATTCTTGAAATGAAAGTAGCTATTGCCCAGAGCTTGATCTCTGCAGTTCTAGTAGTTAATAAAGGAACAAATAAGTCCACATCCTGTTTCACAGATGAAAGCAGCTGTAAGGTAGTTAAGTGCACAAACTGCTAAGGAGCATCAATCCAGAGACAAGTTCATGATGGCTGGTTAGAATGACAGGTTCCAGATGATACAAGAAGTTAACTCAAATTATCCAGCAGCTAAACTCCTTCTGTTTTGGGTAGTTTAACTGGAATTTTTGAAAGATGGAAGATTTCACAGTTTACTTTTTTCTTTTGTGAGAAAATTTCTTAATTATGTACAAAATGCTGACTAAACTATTTAACTCACAATTGAGAAGTTAAATACGCAGACACAATTCATCTTGCAGCTCTGATATATCTTATTAGCAGCTCCCAAGTTCAGTGGCAAAAAACAGGAATAACCTTCTTTGCTAGAGAATGAAATGTTGTCCGAGTGATATAGCTGCCAACTGTAATAAAAATTAGATTTTGATTAAATAATAGATTCTGTATGTTTCATAGAAAATTCCAATAAACTTTCAATAAGTAGAATTAGATACTTCTGCACAGTCTGATTAAGGATGTGAGAAACAAATGAAATATAAGCTTGGTTCATTTCCTTAACATTCTCCTTTTTGTTTTGTTTCTTGGTTGAAATTACAAATGATTAATAAGATCACTAGAACTGATGGGTGCAAAGAGAAAAAGAAAGAGATGTAATCCCTGGTCTAGTGTAAGACTGGTTACACTGATGAGTTAACACCGCTAATATGAACTTGAAAGGCAAGGCCTAAAAAGCTCTGATTCCACACTGGATTGAAAGGTGAGCGAGCCCTATGCTGGTTGTATACCTCTCGAACCACTATGCCACACTCGCCCTTCAACTAGAGGCAAACCCTCATACATATTCTGACCTCTTCTGACATTAAGACAAGAAAGGGACATGACCAATCCCAGACCAGGTCTAGTAGTACAGGGATCTAATTGGAGTTAGAATACTACAATATTGCATTAAAGAAAACAACTGTTGAAAGCAATGTGGTATCAAGAACAGGTGCTTAGATGATGGTGACTGATGATGATGATGATTACTTATATCCTGTCTTTCCCAGTTTGGGAAGTTCACGGAGGATGCGTCTGTCCTCCAGGAGTAGAGGCAGTGTCTCTCTGAGTATTAGCTGCTGGGGCGCAATGATGTGATAACTTCCAGTTATATAACAGGACTTCCCCTTCCTGTCTTCCTCCCTGTGTCCCCTGCATCTCAATCCACTAGTCTGCTCTGTTGGGTTTCATAGCTTGAAGCAGATTTGGAGGACTGGAGGACTGCAAGGGAATCTTCTGCCAGCATTACTATTCCACTAGCGCACACAGAAAGAACTGGAAACTACTATGCCCTGACACTACTGAGTTCCCGTTTCATGGTTTCCCATATATATTGCACAGAAGAGGAAATATAGCATTTTTTCAGAGCATAGATAGTGTCCAAAACAATTAGCTGTCACATGTGCATCACATAAAAGCTGTGTACAAAGTGGAACAAAAGATGGAGTGGGCATTCCTCTTTTGGCACAGCTTTGTTAGTTTTCTTGATCATCATATTAGAGAGAGTGGATAAGTGTTTTGAAAGGCTGGAGGAATGCTCTCCCAGTATGACAGTAAGGAAGCACTAGTTTTTTTAAGTAATTAGAATACAACATTAATTTTTAAAAATACACAAAACACTACTAGGTGTGGGGTGGGACACTTGTGTTGCTAGTAAGCAGAAGAGTCATTGGAGATGTGGAAGAAACAACATTCCACACAGTACTTTGAATTTTACTGAATGTGCTTTCTGAGGAAATAATTAAATTTCTCAAAGAACTTGAAAAAGCATATGAATGCTTGAAAGGGCATTTCCATCTAGAACAATATTGTTTATTACTGAGATGCCATCTGGATTCTGCTCAACTGTTTGGTTGCTATCCCTGCATGAAAACCACATCTGGAAAGTCTTTCAGAGAATCATTCTCAACAAAAGATTTTGATTTGCATATAGGATAATAATTAATCAAGTTATTATATCGCTTATATGGAAGAGTTTGTGTTCACTGTGGGGGGGGGGTTATATATGTACCAGCCTAGATAACTGCTAAAAGTGGAAATCTTCAGGAGCATCACATTTGGAGGGCATGGGTTCTCACCTGGTATATAGGTACGTGCTATTTTTGGATTTCCAAGCTTGTACAGTTCATATTTTCTCAAGGTTGCTTCCAAAATATTGCCAAACATATGCTTTCTCCAAAAGAGAGTGCATTGTCTTCTCCATATTGTAACTGGACATTTTACAACAACTAGGCTTCCAGACTGAAAACTGGAGGGCTCCTGTGCCTTTAATGGCTGTATTTCTAGAAAAGGGAATTTCAGCAGGTGCTGCTTGTCACACAACTAGGTAACAAGCAACACCTGCTGAAACTCCTCTTCTACAGAATCACTAAAGGTGCAGGAGTCCTCTCCAGTTTTCCCACTGGTAACCCTAACCCATATGCACCAGTGTACTTAAAACACTTCTAACTAATTCCAACTCATGTTGTTTGAAGAGGTTACAGGAAGACTGGTGGAAAGTGTACAAGCACATTTGTATATGTGTTAATCATAATTCTTTTCTGGCCAGTTCAAGATAGAAGCACAGACAATGCAGAACACAGAAATGAAGCCTGGGCATGTATGGTACTTTCTTTGCTGCAAGTGACATTGTGCAGCAGCATCATGTGACTTGCATTAGGCATTCCTCTCACGTGAGAATATGTCCCATGCAGCAGTTCCAGCCCAGCCAAGTAGAAAATAATCAGTGCAGGCTTTCCCTTTAATATGAGGCCTTCATCCTGGCAGACAGCCAAGCGGCTGCCAATGAAAGATGATACCTTGGGACAAACAGCCTCTTTCATGTCTCTTCCTTTGAAGAGTAGGGGATCACTATCTTTTTTCTGGCAAGTTCTGTCTCTCTCTCAGGATGGCAGGGACTCATTAAATCAATGCCCTAGAGACAAAGCCTGCACTTTATATTAAGCACAAAGGCAGGAATTGAAATCTTAAGAGATGGTAAAGATGAAATGCTAATAGGATTTTCGTGTGATCACATGCCTCCTCCAAGAGCAAATCCTCAGGAACAGAAATGCCATGATATAAGCTGCCCTTGTGGGGGTTTTGGCAGGGGGTACAGAAAGACAGGGTAGAACTGTTAAAAGTCTACTAGACCATGTTATAAGATATTTTAGTGCTTACAGTAGTATTTTCCTGGGAATTAGATAAAAGGAGGTGCTGAACAGCCTGTTACCTAATTGACACAAGCAACTGTGTTTCAGCTATTGCCTCCCCCACCCCAAAGCCATTTCCTTCCTGTTCCCAGCTGCGAAGTGTCTGAAATGGGCAATGAATCTAATCTGTCCTTTTTTACACACTGGAGATCTCGCATATGCTAACTCCTGTGAAACCACTGCTTGTCACAGTTTAACTCATAGATTCCTCTTACATTTGTGCTTTGTCTCCTTGTTTTATAGTCTCTTTCTTTCTTTCTTCTTTCCCCGCTCCTTAGACTGCAAGTTCATTTGTCATTATCGATGCCGTGCTCTGATCCGGCTTGACTGCAGTGGCCCCAGATATCAAGACAACGATCAGAACGAAGGCAATGAACAGACAGTGGAAAAAGACACCAATGTGGTAGGGGAAAAAGTTCTGATTTCTATATAGGCTGTGAAAATGCAAAGTGATTCTTTTGTACTAAAGAAAATAGGTTTAGAATGGCAGAGAACTCTTTACACTAAAGAAGTTGCATCATAAGCATATAGGACACTGCCAAAGAGCAAAGGTTAGGCCCTTGAATTTTCAGTTAAAGGATCGTGGATGATGGAAAAAGCTTTAGCCTAAAATGCTGAAAAGCCACTTTCCAGACAATACTAAATTAGGTGGATCAATGGCCTGATTGACTCAGTAACAGAATGTCGTATGTTCATATGTGTAACGTTGATTTCCTCCAGGCTAGCCCTCGCAGTTCCTAGCCCCTGGAAACCTGTCACTGTCCCCCTGTCTTCTGGTCGCCCTATAAAATCATACCTTTTATATGGGATCATGAGCCTTCAGATGACCTCACTGTGGACAAGCATGTATATGTTAGCTTTATGGTTTTTATGGTAAGCATGCCTCACTTTTGCTTCAGGGGAAATAATGCTATCCAGAGTCAGTTTTACAAAATAACCAACAGTTTAATTTTCATAACAGACAGAACAAATGCTTTCAAGCTTTGGCCTTTCTCCACTACCCTGTTATAGTGCTATTATTCCACTTTCAACCTCCTATGGAATCCTGAGGTTTGCAGTTTAGGGAGGGGTCTTTAGAATTCTCAGCCACAGAGCTCGTTGGCCTCAGGAAACTACAAACCCCAGAATTCCACAGGATGTTGAAAGTGGAATAAGAGCACTGTAACAGTGTAGTGTGGAAAGGCTCTTTCAGTTCTTAGGTTCCAACAATTAGCACTGTTCTAATTAAGGCCATTTCCACCCTACACTCTTATAGTGCTGTTATTCCACTTTCAACATCCTATGGAATTCTGGGGTTTGTAGTTTACTGAGGCCAAAGATCTCTCTGGCTGAGGATTGTAAAGGCCCCTCCCCTAAACTGCAAACCCCAGAATTCCACAGGATGTTGAAAGCAGAATAATAACACTATAACAGGGTAGGACAAAAATGGCCTAAGTTATGTCAGACCCTTTTCCTAAATCCACCCAAACACCCAATGCTCAGTAACTCCTCTCATACAACTGACTCTTCCAACAGTCTGATCTCAACTGACACCAACTGTCCATTTCAGACTGTGAGAGGGAAAAACCCTTTAAAAAAGAATTTTCCTGCCTCACAGAGGCCCCTCTCTTCCTTTCACTCCACTTCCTTTTATCCAGGAGGTCTTAGGTAACAATCAAGTCATCTTCCTCTTTAAACTGAGTTGCAGTATCACAGTGTGTAACTTTGTTGTTATTGTATGCCTTCAAGTATTTTCTGACTCATAGCAACCCTAAGGTGACCCCATTGTGGTGTTTTCTGGGGCTGAGTGATGCAACCAAGGTCACCCAGTGCGTTTTCACAGCTGAATGGGGAATCGAACTGTGGTCTCCAGGGCTGTAGTCCAACACTCAAAATCATGCTGGCTCTCCATAGGTGACACATATATGTGGTATTCCCTGACACACATATAAGAACATACCTGAAAGGATTACATGCCACTGAAAAAAGCAGGAGTCCTTTTTGATGATGTGGAAATAAAAGTGTTATCAGTTCACCTTTTGCTCCTTATGTTAGGATGGAGAAGCTCATACACCAGAAATGCAGAGATTGATCCAGGTAGGCAAATCCATACCCACCCCTGCCAAGACGTTAAGGAATTCTGTTACACTAACAACATCTCTTTCTTCATGAAATCCATACTGCCATGTCTCTTTAATCCTTTATTTTATTTAGTGTAGGTAAAGACAAATTGTATATTTTCAAATGTATACTGCACAATAGCCAGAGCCAGACTTTTTTGCATATAGTTAAAAAAGAGAGTCTTTAAAAAAAATCAGTAGGAAAGAGAATAAACATACAAAACATAATGTATGCCAAAACATAATTATTTAGTTTGGTGATTATTAAAAAAAACAGTGGCACTAAAAGCATATGTTTTTATCAGGGGGAATAAAGCTTTTGATGTAGCAAGAAGCACATTTTAGGTCAAGAAGAAGGGTGAGAGAATGTTGCTTCTGCATATATAGGAAACCACCATCCTTCCCTCAAAATAAGGAGCAATTAGCTAGCATTTTCAATAAAAGCTGAGACTTAACAGAAGGGAGGGGACCATAAATGTCAATATATTCAGCATGGCAGATCCAATTCCATGCTGTTATGGCAGGGATACTATCTGCAGCTGAGGCTGGGTGCTGCTAACATGGCCCTGGGGACAGGGAGTGCCAAAAGGCCAAGCACTTGGAGATCTGAGACCTGTCAGCCCAGCTGGGAAGGTTCATTGCCAATTAACGTGTTGCCTCTGCTGGAGCAAAAGCTTCTGCAGTGCAGCCACATTGCCTAGCAACAGCACTTGTGAGCTGGTCCCAAGATAGATGAAGGGGAACACAGAGGCGAGGTGTGAAAGGGAAATCTGCGTGGAAGTCCCCGATGGTGTACTAAAGAGCTCATATTCTATGTTCTTCCATCTCTTTGACCTCTCCCCTCTGCCCTGTCACATAATTTAAATCACCTCATCCACTAAAAGCTTTCTTGCTTGGTATCCATTTCCCTTCACTGTTGTTGATCTTTTTCAACACAGAGTTCTGAGATCCGCAGCTATGGAGTGTGATTCAAGGCTCAAAAGCAAGTATTTCACACAGTGTGGAGTAAAACCATGCAATTTGATTTCCGCAAGATGAAGTGATGGTCCCTGGTATGGCTGACTTAAAAGGAGGTTAGAAAAATTCATGAAGCATGAGATTATAGACAGCAAGGACTCCTGATGGTTATGTACTAGTTACTGGAGGACCCAAGTAGATGAATGCTATTGTATTGTATGACTTGTGAACTTCCCATAGGTATCTGGCTGCCCAGTGTGGAAAATAATGCAGGACTAGGTAGGCATGTGGTCTGATACAACACACTTCCTCTTATGAGACAGCTATAGAAAAAATGGTTAGTAGTTCAGTCAAGGGATTACAGACATTTGCATACAGACCCGCACTTCATAAGAAATCTTTGCTGCTTTATCAAAAAGCCAAAAGGCCCCAACACCTCTGTAGCTGTATTTACACATTCAGGTAGTAGTAGAATGAAACCTACCATTTCATTCTGTATATTTGTAACCACACTTTTTATTACTCCTTTACATAAAATAAGCCCTCAGTAGACAAGCCGTTGAGCAGGGAGAGGCCTAGAAGGGTCTTCCTCCTATTAAGTTTTCCTATTACATGGCGGAAGTCTCAAAAACGGTATCCAACAACTGCAGTCTTTAATAGCACTGTCTACTCTGCCCCCTTAAGACGCTTACTACTCTATTGCGTTCACCCTCTAAATTAGAGAAGATGGAAGGCAAGTAGGGCTGGTTATTAGAATAAATACACTGAATGGATTAAATTCACTTTTCAGTCCAAGAGCGTATCTACGCTACATAGACCATTTCCGCACTACAGTGATAAAGTGCTGCTATTCCACTATCAACCTCCTATGGAATCCTGGGGTTGGCAGTTTACAATGAGGCATTTAGAATTCTCAGCAAGAGAGTTCTTGGGCCTCAGTAAACTACAAAGCCCAGAATTCCACAGGGCGTTGAAAGTGGAATAGCAGCACTTTAACACTGTAGTGCGGAAGTGGCCATAGTTATCGCAGTCTAATACCACTTTGTCTGTCACGGTTTGTATCCTGCAGCATCCTGGAACCTGTAGTTTGGGGAAGGATGTCTGTGCTAGGGAGCTCCCAGCCGCACCCCTGACCTATGGCGCCAGAGGTTTCTAGCAGGGGATTCTCACTTGCACACCGAGGACTGACCAGGGCCGACCCTGCCTTGGAAGCGCGCCCTGAAGGAAACGCCACGCAGCGCGTCACTCCGCCCCGGGCGGCTACTTTCGGCATGAAATCACTGCAGAAGGGCGGGCGGGCGGGAAGGAGGTCTCTCCCGGAGGAGGGGAGAGGGAAGGGGGCCGCCCAATCAGGCGGGGCGCGGGGAGAAGTGTGTACGTTTCAATCCCAACGGCTGCGGTCGCGAGCGAGGCAGGGAGGCGCCGCCTCCTCCTCCATTCGTGCCGCGCCGAAAGGGAAGAGAAAGCGCGCCGTCGTCCTTCGCTTTAGGACGGTGTTTCGCGGCCGGCGGGCTGCGGCGGGGCCAGAGGCGAGCCTTTGTTCATTTTGAGCCGTTTCAGTCGCGCTTCACCTCGGCTGGGTTGCTCCCGTTCCCTCCATCGGAGAGGCTGACCCCGCGCGCCCCTGCCGCCTCGTCCCCCTGGCTGGGCGCCCGGAGACGCCTCTCGGTGAGGCTGCGGCTCCTCCGGGCACCGGGAGAGAGGGGTCTGTGGCTGCCGGGAGCGCGGGAGGCGCCCGCACTGCCCCCCCCCTTCTCCTCCCGCCGCCCCCCCGCCTTGCACGCTCCCACCGGGGCTCAGCGGGGCATGAGCGAGGGCGACGCGGGGGCCACCCCATCTTTCGAGATGACCTGGAGCAGCACCACGAGCAGCGGCTACTGCAGCCAGGAAGACTCCGACTCCGAGCTAGAGCAGTATTTCACGGCCCGAACCTCCTTCATCCGCAAGCCCCACAAGGAAAAGGTGAGGCGCAGTCGGTGGCCCTTCCTCCACAGCCGCCGCACCCTCCCCTCCCGCTTCTGAAACCCGGGGGCCATGTCCGCACTAGGCTGTTATAGCGCGATGATTCCACTGTCAACATCCTCTGGAATCCTGGGGTTTGCAGTTTCGGGAGGGGCCGGCTGACCCCTCCCGAAACTGCAAACCCCAGGATTCCAGAGGATGTTGAAAGTGGAATCATCCCGCTATAACAGCCTAGTGCGGAAATAACTTCTGGGTCTGTTCTCGTTCTTTTTCTTCCTCCCCTCAAACATCTTCCCAAATGGCCAGGCTGGGCTGGGAGTGGAAGACGCCGAGCGCACGGCGCTGCTTAGTCCGCACCTTGCTGGGAACTGGATCAGCCCCATGAAGTGTGAGGATCTCCTTCCTGGCAGTTTATTTCCCACCGGCCCCATTTCTCTCTTTTCTGTGTCTGAGGTTTTCCCGTAAGCAAGGATGATGGTGGAAATACAGCTAGTTGAAGTACCGAGAATCCCAGAATGTGTGAAAAGCAAAACTAGGATGATTTATTCGCTGTCTCTTTCTCTCGGAAAGTCCGGGGTGACTAACCACTTTTGTAAGGCATGAAAACTATTAAAATCGAAATTCTAAGAAACTAAGATATACAGTAATCGGTAAATTGAGTAAACGAGTCCCTGTTAAAGGTCAAATTTCTCTGGAGAGTAGCTTTGGAAAACAAAACTTAGCAGAAATTAGTAAGAGTGCTAGGATGGGAAAGATGCTTTCCTTTATTTTCCATTGCTGTAAAGTAGCTCAGAAATGGTCAGTTTGAATTGTCTGATTTTTTTTGGGGGGGGTGTACTAAGGATGTGGTATTTGTGCAGGGTAGGGTTCATGTGCTGTGTCAGTTTCATGGAATTTACTAAGCCTAAAATATTTTTAAAAGTGTCAAAACAGCAGGCAACAATAAAATTGTGTAGTCTTTTTGACTGTGTGGATAGAGTCCAAATTGGGATACGAATTTCCTTTGAAAAAGGAGGATCAGATAGCTAATTTGGGAGAGTTGGTATTATATGTCAAATATTGCTGTCAGCAGAACTTAACTGAGATAGCAGTAATTTTGCTTTAAGCTGCTTAGGGTGAGGATGACATGAATAAAAAGAAATACAGGTTAACGCTGACTTTACTGGATGACTATCACCTGTGTTTGCACACCCATATATATATATGGCAGTAATCTCAAAATGGAACAATTGGTTGTGCATTATAGTAAAATTGCTCTGCTGATTAATATGCCATCGCTCAGCAAAACTTAGTAGGAGATACACTTGGGGGAGAAGCCCTAACAGAAACAACAGGTGTGGGATTATGTCTTAAAAGGGAAGGACGTCTGGAGCCGGAAAGCCTGTGGCAGCTTAGCAAACTTCATTCAAGAGTAATGAATGAATGGCCATTTGAGGCCAAGATGGGATTGTTACATGATGCTTCAATGTGATGACAAAGCAGCCAACGCAGCTATCATCCATGTTTATTTTACATGGGTGGAATTATGCTGTGTATATGGGCGAGAGGGCCAACATAGCCAGTTGGTTGTAAAAAGTTCCCTTGCTTTGAACTTTTATATGGTAAGCCTCATTTGGGAAGAAGATAAGCTTGATTTGTGGCCAGCAAGTAAAAGTCCTCAAAGTTCTCTCTCCACCCTAGCTTAATTTCCAGAGAGCAGCTTTCCTGTTCTGAGTGTTTGGCTTGAGGTACATTGTGCCTTGTTACACCATTTTCCAAACATTGCAAACCAAGAGTTGAATTATATTTATATCTCCACAATAAGAATCTTTGTCTTGTTGCCAGCATCTTTTACCTGTTTGGAGTATTTTAAAAAATGTTGTTAGTACAGTAAGTAAGCTATTTGGGGATGTCACATGAACAGTATATGGAAGAAGGCCCTGCTTATGTCAGATGACAGAAAAGAGGACGTGAAGTGAGAAACCAGAAATTGATTTTATTTCAGATTCTGTCATTAATTTGGACTTTGAACATAATCTGATCACATTACCTTTTGGTGCTTCAAACTTCTTTCTGCAAAATTATAAACATGTTTGGAAGTGGACAGTTGCTAATACATGTTAGCATATGCTAAAATGGTACAGTTTTGCTTTAGTTTACTTCGTGCTAGAGAAGAGGGTTGGTTGCAATTAGTGCTTAAGGGAAGGGTGCATGGGCTTGAAACTGCCTAGAATGCATTCCTTGTGAAGTGAAAGCCTGAGCCTCATCCCATTTCCTGGTTGCTTAGCTATATATTATGGAGTTTTCAGAACAGGTTTTGTGGCATTCAGATTAACTCAAGATTGTGATTTACACCGCAGTGAAAGCTAAACACCTTTGTCTTAGAGAAATGTGAATAAAGCTCTCCTGAAAATATGTATTTCAGGGCAAATAACAAACAAGGCCAGAATCATAGAAGAATATACTCTGCATACTTTTTATTTCTCAATCTGTTTTCCCTTTCCTCTAATAGAGCTGGGCTTTTAACACTGTTTAAGCAGAAAGTGGCAGTCATAGAGGCTCTCAGTGTTATTAGGTAACTAGCATCATTTTGATGAGAGATATGAAGTGGTGAATATTTCTGTGGGTTCACTATAATACTAACTCTTTGCATCATTGTCATTGAGACACAGACTACTCAGTCTCAGAATTAACTGATAGGGTTTTGTTCACAGTGCAGGCATGCTGAAGTTTAATACTTCGCTTATCCCTAAGAAGTGTGAGTGGCATGGGTGCTGAATACTGTATTATTCTCTTTATCTTAAGCGTGTATATGTCAGTGATTGCCTGACCATGGGTGCTATTTCTTGCCTCCTTTGGATACTTGGGATGTGTCCTTTTATGTATAAGGACAAGGTATGACTTTGTGATGTTAAAATTCACTCTGGAAGTCATTAGCCCAGTCCCTGATGATGCATGTGGCCGCCTAAGCAATGTGATGGGTGTTTGATTAAACATTTCTGTAAAGATGCTATGAAAATGCAGAGTGGCACTATATTAAGAATGATACTCCTTGGCTTTGTGTGGGGGGTGTTGTTGCAGAGAAGGCAGTTCCTTCAAACATTTTTTGTCTGTGATGCTCGATGTTCCTTGCCAGAGGGAAAAAGGAGGCTGGTTGTTGTTGTTATCATGTGCCCAGAAATAGCTGAACTTGCCTGAGGAGTCAAAGCAAATGTAGGTGTAAACATGCAGGTACAAGATGCAGCCAAGGCAGTCTGGACTTGTCTGAATAGTGACAGCTGCTTGAAAATCCTCCCTAAAGGATACAGAGCCTAAAAACAGTATGGCTTTTCCCTTGGAATTTGAGTGCCACCTAATTCTATCTTGACTTGCTGTAGATCTTGCTTTTGATATATTGGGTTGGAGGGAGCAATTAATGAAATCATCAGCTGAAAGGGCTCTTGCTCATGAGGCCCAAATGTGGATGACTGGAGGATGATGTAGATCTAGCAGGCACTTGAACGAGCCATACTTTTGGAGAAATAGAGGAGAAGGATGTGAATCATCTGTGATTAAAGATGAGAGGGCAGGGTTGTAATACAGTTTATTGTAACTGATAAGAGAAGGGCAGGAAGAAGATAAAATGGGAAAGAGGAAGAAGTTGGCAGTGGAAAGACATCTGTTAATGTCCAGGTCTAGCATCCACCTCACGCCAGGAAGTGAAATTGGCACCTGTATGTAGTACATGCTTGACATGAAGTGATTCGGAAGGTCTGAATTCTATTATTTATTTTATTTATATCCCAACTTTCTCTCAATCAGGATGCAAGGCAGTTTATTTTCCATTTGGTTTAACCTCAGGTAAATAAATTTGATTCTCATGTACACTGTCTAGGCCTTAGTGTATTGCAAAATGATTTGCTATTCTCTAATTTGATATGATTTGCTATTTTCAGATCCAGAAGAGAGACATGCATGATAGAGGAGTCTGGAATTCTTGTGGTGAACTGAGAAAGTGCAGTTTGACAGAGTAACAGGAAAGAAAGTAGAAAGACTTTGGAGTGTCATGAATGCCCTATATGTTTGTGTTTTTTTAGCCAGTGGACCTGGAGAACACAAAGACTCCCCCCCCACGATCCAATAATTTTAGATTTCTCAACTATGTAAACAGCATTCTTCCCCTTTAGGAACATCTGAAAGTAAACTGAAATATCCTTTTGTCCCATCAACTCTGTGATGATTTGGGTTGAATCTGCCTCCAGGGCAATTTTCCTGGAGTAACAAGACATGACCATGTGGCCTTACATGGACTTCAGTAAAAAGGAAATTGCATGAAGGCTAGCTTACTTTGTGGTCTCTGTTAATCATTGGTGTCCTACATGTCTTTCCTATCTTGCATGGAAAGTCCAGGTCCTTAAAAACATAGAATGTAGAGGTTGAATTATTCTCTTCTCATTTCCTTTTCCATGCATTTCTGTTATATGATCCATTTGATCATTTGGGGAATGATTCTACTGCTGGCTGTTGAAGTTTTTATTGCAGGAGAACAGGGAGTGTGATAGAGACCCACACTGGATCACAAAAGGATGACTTTAGCTTAGAAGACTTAGCTTGTGGAGGTATGTCAAATATTAACAAGAAGCTTTCAGTTGAGGTAAAAATGTCCTATGATGCTGTCAAAGCCAAGTCTTTAAGAAAATGAATAAAAATGGCAGCTTTCCTGTAGGGTTTATCTCGTTTTCCAATTGGTGGGGGCAAGGGTGACAAAGTTTTGTTTTTTCAGTTGACAGAAATGACAGTAGAAGTACTTTTAGGAGACAATGTTTACATTTCCCCCCATAAATAGAGGTTTGTCAGCCTCTCAAAACAAATGTTCTACCTCATGTGAGCATGTGTTTTCTGGTCCTTGGTGTTTGATTGTAATGAAATACCATTCACTTTACACTCAAAAGTCTGTTTACATCAGATAAGAGAAGGGAAGGAGTGGAAAAAATGAGAAAGAAGAAAAAAGTTGGCAAATAATATGCCAAATGTACTTTGGATATGGGACATTTTTTAATCTTCATCATTCCCACAGAGTCAGAAAAAAATCCAGAAGTCACTGAGTAAATTTTTTTAAAACAAATTAACTGATTTTCTAATCCTTCCTTTCTCCCAGTGCATGTCTCAAGGTGGCTTGATTAAAAATGAAATGTGAACTTCACTACAAATTGTTGGCTTGATTTAAAAGGTCTTAGGCTTGTCAGATTTTCACAGAAACACTTTAAAAACATGTCCTTTTAACTTAGCTAGTTACAGTAGATGAAGTAGCCACAAATCTGTTCAGAATTCTGTTCATGAGAGTTACCTTCCTTGATCAGGACCACCAAAGAGTATACAGCTCAAATAAATTGTGGGTGGTTATAGTTTCCACATGTATGTAATGTTCATGTGTTGTATGTTTTCATTGTTCTTTGAAATTGTAAGCCACTTTGAGTTCCAATTTTGGGGGAAAGTATGATACTGCTACTATTACTAGATTTGTTTGTAAGTTGTAGTGTCTTTCTGGTTGGTATTAACCTTATTTTGTGGTACAGTCATGGAAAAAGGACAGGTTCGTTCCATGTTGGCTTCTCAGTCTTTCTAGTCAATGAATCATGTTTGTGGGCCGCTACTAATAACATGGAAGACACTGTTGGCGTCCTGGGGAGAAATGTGAGAAAGAGAGAGTGCTATTGCTCTCACGACTGTCTCGTGGCCTTCTGAGAGGCATCTGTTTGGCACATTAAGGAAATAAATGTTTTGGAGTAGGTGGTACTGTGGTCTTATCTAACAGGGCTCTTGTGTAGATGCTTTTGCTTATTTTAGCAAGAATGGGGTTCCATTTTTTTCTTTCCTCAACACTAGTATCAAAAGGACAGAACCTTGGAATTGGCGTGAGTTGGATGTTGCTGGCATTTCTGATAGCAGCTATTGAATTTAATACTCCTTTTTAATTCAGCTCTTTCAAGTACTTAACTAATGCAAATCATTTTTTAAAAATGAGTTTTATCCTTTTGCTCTTGCTCTGAGTACCAGTTCTTTCTGTCTGTATGTATACTTTGTCACCAAGGCCATTTTCACAGGATGGTGCTATCCAGCATGGGGATGTGAGAGGAGCGGGACCGTGATGATGCTTTCACATGACGTTGTCATGGTCCTGCCCTTCTCATATCTCCAGCAGGTGTAATCACAGGGTAATATCATTAATGGAAAAACTCCATCAATGGCCCCTGATTGCACATGGCTCGCGTAACTGCTGGCCGTGCAGAAGTGGCAGAAGCGTAATTGTGTGCTGCCTTCCCCACTGCAGCATGGGAAGAAGAGCAGCTGTAGTGTGGAAGTTAAAGCCTTGTCCCTCACACTCCCTTACACAGGCAGCTGGCCAGATGTGGAGGGGAGTGTTGGGAACACTCCCCCATCCCGGCAGAGGCACTGGGGTGTTGGGTAGGACCTGGTCAGGTGTGGAAATGGCCTATGTGCGCTAAGCAGTGACCATCTTCCCTGTTCTTTCTTTGCAGAAGGGCTGTATATGCCACAGAAGTGCTCTAAGGAAATGAAACAAGACAAAAACGGGCCCTGTCTGAGCCTGAGCAAGGCAGCTCTGAGCCCATATCAGATTGAACTTGAATAATTACCCAAGTGAATGTTTTTGCTGTGAATGAGCAAGGAACCTTTTTGGGTGGGAGGATTTCTGATAGCCCCTTGTACTGGCAGAGAATGCTAACTCCACTAGTTTGTCAGAAATCATGGTACATGTTAACTTTCTAGCTAAATAATTTCAAATTGGGTTCTTTCTTTGTTTTTGTAGGGTGAGATGGGGTGGGGAGCACTCCTGCACTCAGTCATAAAAATTTATTGCTTGTCTCTTTTCATAATCTATTCAGCTGGTTTAACTTATGCTACAGTCAAACTCATGAATTAATTGTCTGTTAGAAGCATGTGTTTGGAAGAACTCTAGTCTTAAACAGAAGCAAGCAAATGCAGAGAAAATTTTCTGATTAATCATAGTAGCAGTAGCAAGATAGGGTGAGATAGGGGAGAATTTCCAAAATATGTTTTGGGTTTTTTTTACAGGTTCATAGTTAGACTCATAAAAAACCCAGACAGGATTCCTATGGATACAAAATCATTTCATGAGATAGAGAGTTGGTGTAGTGGTTTGAGTGTTGGACAACACTTCTGGAGACCAAGATTTGAATCTCTGCTCAGCCATGGAAACCCACTGGGTGACTTTTGGCAAATCATGCTCTCTCTCAGCCCCAGGGAGGGCAAAGGCAACTCCCCTCTGAACCAATCTTGCCTAGAAAACCCCATGATAGAGTCACCTTAGAGCATCTGTAAGTTGGAAATGACTCGAAGGCAGATGACAAACAACAACAACATGATATGATTTTGATGGTTACAGGTTTGAAAATGCAACCATAGTCTTATTATTTCGATATTGATTTATCTTCAGTATTGATAATCACTTGGTACTATCATTTGTGGAGGAAATTTTCATGGGAGCTTGTTGTAGTGAAGATTTAAGAACTATTTCAAAAATCAATTTTAATTCTTAGTATTGGTTCAAATTTTACAGAAAACCCACTTTTCTTGAGATTCAGTAATACTACATCATATACTCCTGTTATTTCTATAACCTTTATTTAAATTTACCCTACATGCATACTTGAAATCACTTGTGAGGTATAAAGCTTAGGCTATGTATAATTGCAGTACAGTCAGTCCTCTACACTCACTAGGGTTAGGGCTGCAGGACTCCTGCAAAAATGGAAAAATCAAAATATCAAAGTGTCTCTGTCTGGCTCTGTGTGAAGGGGGCTGAAGCATGGTGGGGAGAGGAAGCACCCAGGATCCAAATCAGGTCAGGGAAAGGAGAGGGAAGGGGATGGGTTGGCATGGTAGCCCTATGCTTCTCCCCATCTCCTTCCTTGGAGGTGGGGGGGTCAGGTAAGGCTTTGTAGGTGTTGGGAAATCAGGCTGCGAGCTGTCTGGAGGACCTGAGATTGGTTTTTAAAGGGCTGCATAACCTGATTGGAGCAGCCAAGAGGGAAGGCCACCCTGGGGAAGAAACGCCTGATCTTGGGGAAGCAGGGGTTAGAAAAACTTGCAAATCTGTGAAAGTCAAACCCGCAAATGTGGAGGGTTGACTACTATGATATATTCAAGGAGAAATTACTGAGATGCTATAGGTTTTAAGCTGCAGCTTGCTTTTTAAAATGTTTATGGTATATTCCACTCTTCAATATTCTACTGTTAAGATGGCTAAAAATTAATTTTTAAAAACCTCTAAATAAATTATTGTTTGTAATCATCAACCAGAAACCTTCTGTTTAACAGCAGAAGTGTTGAAAATATGAGAGTGTCAATCATAGCAACAGAATTAAACTAGTTTTGAGAACATTTCAAAAGGCCTGGGAAAATTAAAATGTTTTCTGTCTGGTGCTGAAAAAACCTATGAAGGATGCCAATCAAGAATCCCTGGGGAGAATGCCTCAGAGATTGTCAGTACAGCTGAAGATGTGCTTTCTTTGCCTGCTTTCTATCTAACTTCCAGGAGCACCCAAAGCAGGGCAGCTGATACTGATCTCATTCCATGTTCAAGTTCTTGTGGGCAAGGTGGCCCTTCAGGTACCCAGTTCTCAAGTTACATGTATTTTAAAGGTAATCATCAGCAGTTTGAATTGTGCTCAGAAATGGATTAATCACCACTGCAGCTTTTTCAAGACCAGCAGTATATGCTTCCTGTGGCTGGTCTCAGTGAGTAGTCTAGCAGCACCATATGAAATTAAATGAAATTTCAGAGTGATCTCCAAAGGCAGCTACATATAGAATGCATTGTAGTAATCTGCTGTGGAAGCTGCTGGGGTGTGATTTATTCTTGGTATCTGTGCTGGCATGAGCTATGTCCAGGCTGACATTCTTCGCTTGGACTGTTGCTGGTTCACAGAGGGTTTCCAGGAAAGAAGTAGTTACAGTCAGTAGACACAAATATGTTGCTGGGCCCTGGCACATTAAAAAACAAAAATTGCTGGTATCACACACCAGGTGGCCTGAGAAGCACTGCTTTAAGCAATGTTGGTTTCGGTTATGTATTGTTACTGATTAGGAATAGCAATAACAGCCATGTGTGTGTTCTAAAATTAAGTACTGTGTAGTTTTTATTTGAGGATTGGGTCCCAGGGATAGTTCTTCATTTTGTAAACAGGATGCCTGTGTCTCTGTCTTGCCTGGCTTGGCAGCAGGAGGGAGAGGAGCCCTTCCCATTCTGTCCAGGGTCATCTTTCCCCTTTCCTTGTCCCACCCTTGCAGATTTCCTCTTGTTCTTTTCCACAGGATACAGCAACTTCCCATTTTGTTCCTTGGGTCAGATCTTTATGCATGGGAAATGCTGTTTACCACAACACACCCAGTTTTGACAATCAAGCCATAGGCTTCACTGGATTTGCAAACTTTTGCAGAGTGATGAATAACAGGCTACTGGTAGGAAAATATTTCTGCCTGCTACAGCAACGTTTAGTTTGTGATTGGTAAATTTATGGCCAGCAATAAATTAATAAAGGGAGAACCAAGCCACAACAGTTTTCAGGGAAATACATTCTTGCTGAAGAGGGGAATGGAGCAAATGCCAGCCTTCTTCATGCTCTGGAATAAAGTCCAGCACTCTTCCTCAGTAGAAGTGTTTGCTCTCTTGCTGCAGGATGTACCATTTAGTGTAAAACAGCAAAGGAGCTTCTTAAGATAATACACCAATATTGTCAACGATTTATGACAGCTGGCGGTTTTGCTTAAATAGTTCTAATCCACTGATGCCTCCTTATGCTTTTACTTCTATCAGAAGAAGAGAGCTAAAGTGGATGTTCAACACTCATATGGCATAGGACGCAGGGTGGGAACAGCATCTGCCCCTTAAACTAAGCATGGCTGTCTGAATCTGTGATAAGCTTTTGACTCATAACTAATCAAATTTGTTTTGAAAGGTTACAAAATACCACTTTGTTCTCAAATGTAGTATTAAAGTTGGCAATCTGGTTTTGGAGACCTTTCTCAGGGTGCCTTTATCAAATGAGATAAAACGGTGGACAACATGAGAGGATCTTTTATGTTGTAGCATCCTTTTTGGGAAACTCCTTTTCCTGGGAAGATCACCTGGTGCTTATTTTGTTTATGCTGACATTTCTATACCACCTTGTGGTCCTGAGAACTACCATGGCAGTTTACAAAAATGAGCTTTTTAGTCACAGGTGAAGTGAAAAGCTTTTCCCCTCCCCCAGACTTCAAAAATGTTTAGTACCAGTTTGGTGTTTTCTTCCTATATTAGTATTTGTATTGAAGTTTTTTTTATCAGTGTTTTTGTGATTTCTGTTGGAATGTGACATATAAACCTATTAAACAAACAATAACCTTGTTAAACAAGCATGGCCAGTGCCTCAGTAACACATGATAGTTCCTCGGCTCATAAAGTTTGTATCCCACCCTTCTTTGGAAGAACTGAAGACTGTTTTGTCTGCCAGCAACCTTTGAGGCAGGGGTTTCAGAGGGAGTCACCCAAAGTAGCTACTGCTGTTTTAACCTAGGATTGTCACATCCAAATTTAGCACTGGAATGAAGTGCACTACACTAGCTTTAATTAGACAGAAAGCCAGTACTTTGTGACAATTGTCTTCGTGTACAACTCCTGCAAATTCATGTCTAACAAGACTGCTCACTGCTATAGCTGTATGCCTTATTTATAAAGCTCTCTCTTGGGAAATGAAAGTCAGCCTCTCCTGACTCCCTCTTGCTTGTATAGTTATTCTTGTGATGAGAAAGGAAGTGGTTTCCAGTAATCCCTGAAGAATTTTGATTGGTTTTTGATGATCTCACTCAGAGTTCCCCATAATCTCCCTTCCCCCACCAAAGAGAGTGATGTCAACAGGAAAGGAGGCTGATGCAACCGGGGGCAACTAACTTCTGCTGAGAAGCCTGTGGAAGAGAAATTGGTTTTAGTTATGCATGTGGGAAAGTTAATGTAATTCTGCAAGGACTGCGCTCTACAGAAGCTGCAGTGTTTCTGTTAAAGTAGGATGTTTACAGCATAGATTCCTGATTATCCTCTGGATAGGGAATGTTAATGTATTTCTTAACAGGAGGATCTAGTGTTTTGAATGTGTTGGTGTGCTCAACATTGCTCTTCTGACTGCCTTTTATGTTTTAAAAACAGGTAGATGAAATAATCCTTTTACACTTATTGGCAAAGCTGACCATCAATAGTTAAGATTATCCAGATGCCCTTTGGAAATACCATCACTGTCCATCATGACAGAATAACCTGTTGAAAACACTTCATGTCCTTAAATCAAATCTCTGTATTGTACGTTAGATATAATCATGACATGTTGCATATTGAACTAAAAAGCAAAAAAGAGACATGAAACAGCTGTACCACACAGTTCACAGTTGTACCCCTGAAAATGTGTAGAAAAGATTTCTTTCCATTTCTGTATGTTCCGAAACAGTCAGGATTTTGACACTGAATAGAGAGCGATAGGAACCAACCAGCACATTAAATTCTGCAACTGCCTCACAAGTACATGGTGTGTCTTTTCTGATTCTGGTGCCAAGTTAGTGATACATATAGTACTGGCTTATCTTATCCCAATCCTGCTGCAAAAATCATGCTTGGAACATTTGAAAACCAATAAGATGCTGGCATATATGTTGATAAGCATTGTCTTTGCATCCATCTGCTATGTACCACAGTACAGTGGAACAGATAACTGAGAACTGTGGAGTCCACAGAGGGTGTTCCTGTGTAACATGCCCCTTGAGTTATTAGGAGAGGGGAAATGATTAATTTAATAAGTAATTAAAATAGCAAGTAGGTTTATACTGTGTTGGTATGGCTGCAAAGATTCTGTATAAACAAGCCACTTCATCTCATTACGGCCATCTGGTATTGAATACCTATTTTGCAGCTTTTGGGAGCCCAAGTGCTGATGACATGCTACAGTTTGCAAATGAAGTATAAATATATCTTGCAGACTTTCAATTAATAATAGGGTTCTGATGCTCAGTCTGGTGCCTTTTAATCATGGGATGAAACTACAGTCATAATGCTAGGTTGGTGTGTTTCCAAACAAAGACATAGTGAGAATATTTCAGTTTCTCTTGTCACACCCAAGTGTGATGCTTATACACAAAGATTTTGTCATGTGTTGGTAGTTGAGAATGGAAATCAAGAAGCCATTGAAGAACTGTAGTTTGGTACAGTGAGGTTACTGGGGAGGTAAAGAGGAGGGCGAGAATGGAATCTAAAATAAGGATTTCATTTGAGGCCTGTACTTTCTCTTGGAACAACATCCACTTTTATGCCAGTTCTGGTGTACTGCATCATTCTGTTACTACTTTCTGGCTGTGTTGGGTTTGTTCATGCAGTTCTGCCCAGCGCATGCCAGGTACCTTCATGTGAGTTAGTGTAACCATCCAGAGGAGGGAATGCAAATGTATTCTGCAAATATACCTGGTTCTCAGAGTTAGCTTTCTGGTGCAGTTGCTACTAGCCACCCAAACTGTTCCTTAAATCCTCCCAAATCCAGAAAGGAATCGGGAATTTGGTACAAGAATTTTGGAGGAGGGGAAGGCCCATGTTGTTTTTACTTCAAATGAATTTCTGGCAAATCTTCAAACTGCATTGTCTGCGCAGGGACATTTGACGAACAGCTTTTGGATTCTACATGGACACATGAGAGTTTGACCTGCATGTATATCAAAAGTAGATATCCACCTTTACACTGGCAGTGTAAATTTTGTCATGATGTACCAGGTTTGAGGAAGCTGCAGTTGGGGGACCTGACTGTATTAGTAGAACTAAGCAATATAACCAAATGCCTGCCTTGTTTGTAGAGAGAAAACTACACACTGTGCACCACACATACCCCCCTGCAACCCCACAAACAGATTATACTGTGGCTAGTACCTGACAGTCCTATAGATCTGAATATAGAAAGGGTTCCCAAATATTTGATTGGCTTATAGATCAAGCTGTTCTTTGTGGTTCATTATCCCTTCCTTTCCCATAATCACATATCATGTACAGTGCATTTGGGAGAGGAACTTTTGTCCTTATGTTGCATTTTTGTAGTGCCTTGCTATTGCTTGAAACCAAACTTCAATGTGCAGGAAAGAAACTTCATATTTTTAAATTCTATATAGAGAAAAAAGGTGGGAATGGCTTATCTTCTTCATGCCACATAATGACAATAGCAAGAGGGAGGTGCTGTGGAAACCTTCTGTAACATCTCAGCTTCTGGACTTCTTATATCCAGAAATTTCTTCTAAGAAAGGCAGGCAGTTCCCTTTCTTAGTCCTATTCTCCTCCATGGAAGACTTGCAGAGAGGGGAAAATGCAGTAGCTTTTTTCTGGAAACATGGCAATACTGACCTGAACCAGGGGCTGTGGATCTAAATGGTATTAAGCAGTCAGAGTAATTTATGGACTGTGTTGGTTTGTTGGAGAGGAAAACATTCAGTATTTTTTTAAAAGAAAAGGATCAAAGTGGTCTAATAGGATATGAGAGTGATTTTGTATGTATTCTTATTTTGCATCATTGGATTTGGCAGAAGAGTTAAAAAGGAACTAGTTGTGAACCATGTGCAAGTCTTCTCCTTTCTGGAACTGAGGTGTAGAGTAATTCAAACTCACTGATATTTTGCAGGATGAGCAAATCGACTGGGAGAAGCCCATTCTGTCTCAGGCTGAGATTGAGCAGAAAATAAAAGAATACAATAGCCAGATCAACAGCAACCTCTTCATGAGCTTGGTAAGTTTCGGAAGAGGTATAAATCAAAATAACCTGACATCTGAGCCTCAAAGGCCTGTTCCTACCTTCCTAACTAAATCCTTAAGAGTATTATGTAGTAACCATTCCATGCATGGGGTTCTGTCCCTAGTTTTGTGACATCTTCAGTTCTAACAAGTGTAAAAGCCCAACTTAGTGCCTTCCTCTCCCAGAGGCAGCACTTAGAACTTTCTCCAGAACTTTGAATTCTGTTTGGCTTCTTGGCTGCTCAAACCTACAGTCTGCTTTTGGTCTTTTGTGGGGTGGAGTTTTATTGCTGTGATCCTTCTGGCCAACTGACTGCAATTATCCTTCCACAGAACAAAGATGGTTCCTACACTGGTTTCATCAAAGTGCAGTTAAAGCTGATCCGGCCTGTCTCAGTACCTGCCAATAAGAAGGCACCCAGCATCCAGGACACCAGGAAGAGCTCCTCCCGCAGCCAAGCTGTTAAGCGTCGCACGTCCTTCTACTTACCCAAGGACACAGTCAAGCACTTGCACATAATTTCTCGTACTCGTGCCAGTGAAGTCATTGAGGCCCTGCTGAAGAAGTTCATGGTAGTTGACAATCCTCGCAAGTTTGCCCTCTTTGAGAGAACAGAAAAGGATGACCAAGGTATATCTTGAAAAAATAGATTGTAAATTATTCCAGTCATGCAAATGGCCATTTTCCTGGTAACCTACAGCTGATAAGAATTGTTTACAGGCAACCAGGAAGGCAAAGTTTTATTAACTGGAAAAGTGTAGTTTTTTTACATAAGTAGGTGAGGGCAGCCAGGCTAGTGACATTTGCCAGCCAGTAACATGTGAGCTTGATTCATTCATGTTTTCAGCAAAAGTGATATAGCCTAATGGTTACATATTTGAACAAAATGATCACTCAGAGCAGATGTGTTCACTTTCTTGTGAAGAGTGATTGAAAGTACAATCCTGAGTTCATTTGTGAAAAAATTGGTAGATGTAAAAGGGATGCTCTCTATCAGAATGTGGTCTCATTGTTGTTAATTACAGGTGTGCATTAGAGTCAGTCTCATAGTTTTATGTTGCCTCTAAAATAGGATGGAAGGAAGAGTAGTTAAATCTCCCTCACAAATGTTGCTCTCGATCATCAGTTTCTTCTTGCACTAAACAGAAAGAAACAGGCACTAGAATACTAGTGTGTTAACAGCACCCTCTCATGGAAGAGAGTGGACTCATCTAAAGTAGACAGGGTTTGCTTTGGGCTCTCCAGGGAACTGGATCCTTCATTTAATTCTATTTCCTTTTTTTTTTAAATTAAAATCTTCAATAAAAAACAATTTAAAAAAAACCCTCCCGGCTTCCAGACATCAGTTTTCCCAGTTGAATCTGAGTTTAACATTTCATTCCATGTAAACATTCAGTTCCATACATTGTCTCTATTTTACAACAATCATAAACTATTAATTTTAACTTATATTTTACTATTTACATTTTATCTTTTATCACCTCATTTTATCTTCCTTCTTTCTCACAGCCTTCTTTCTTTTCCCCTATTTCATTCTTTTATCCAGTTCAGTACCTCTCGCCATTCTCTTTCAAAGCCCTGGATTGGCTTATTTTTAAGAGAAGAAGTTAGCTTTTCTGTCGCTACCATATTCAAGACTTTGAATTTCCATTCTCTTATATCAATATATTTTCCTTCTTTCCAGTGTTGAGCATAAGTCAATCTTGCTGCAGTTATTATATACATTTAATTCTATTTCTGATGTTCTTTTCTGTCAGTATATCTCCGCAAACTTTCTGATGAAGAGCAGCCTCTGCGTCTTCGACTGCTAGCTGGACCTAGTGAAAAGGCACTGAGCTTTGTTCTGAAGGAGAATGAAACTGGAGAAGTCAATGTAAGCATGGGTATTGTATGTTTTTTGAAGGCTACATGTCACATTTTATTAAGAGTGACTACTGATTTATCTGGAACTAAGACAAAGCCCATAATTACTTGATTGGTATCAAGCAATTATCCTGCTTCTTTTAAAAAAAACAACTCATTAAATAGGGCAGTAGCCCAATTGGAGGGGGGGGTCCTTATTCCAGGTGTGAGGTTGGCTTGTAAGAAATCGTGTGGAGTAGAAATTTTCTTGTCATGATTTTTTTTCTGTGAACTTTTCATTTCTAAAATAACTTCTGAAAGCATCGCCTAATGAGAGAATACAATGCAGTTGAAACAGGTGGACAGTTATGATTTACTCTCTTCAGGTGATTGTCCCTAAAAAGCACGTAAACCCACGTGTGTGTGTGTTTGCCTATAATATGTGCATGCCTCTTTGGACTTACAAAAAAATTAGCATGTTAGGTTTTCAGTGTGCCTTCTTTTTTAATAAATGACTAAACAGAAGAAGTAGAATTACGATTTCTTAAAATATTTACAAGTATTCCAGTTTTTTAAAAAAACTCATTCAGGTCTTGATTTGTTTGACTACGACATTCAGAATGCATTAAATGTTCCTTACTGAATATTTTTCATACCACAATCTTTTCTCGTTGCTGGAAAAACTGCAAGTGAGACATGTTAATTGGATGCCAACAAATTTGAGGAATTGGGGGAAATGTTTTTGCTTTATTACAGAGAACTAAAATGGCAGGATAAAGTGCACTGCTCAAAAAAATTTGGTATCTTTTCTTTGTATCCTGATAAATGTATCTTTTGAAGATGCAGGCTAAGCCTTCAATAATGTACCCTTTAGAGCCTGACCAAAACTGTCAAAATTTATCTCAGGTTGAGCCTCCCTTGTGCAAAATGCTTGGAAACAGAATTGTTTGGTATTTCAGATTTTGGAATACAGTACCTTTTTGGCATAGCTTCACATCCCATTTGTTTGCTACTTCCAAAACCCAGGGTTTTTTTTTTGCTACCAGCCACCTGCTTCTGTCTTTGAGGTGGCAGCTGCAGCACTCTTCCTTGTTCATCTCTCAGATCTGCAGTCTTTCTCTTTTTGCCACCAGCTGCCCACTTCTGCTCTGCTCATTCACCTCTCAGATCCTCAGCCTCTTTTTGTCACCAGCTGCCTGCTTCCACCTTCAAGGAGGTGGCTGTGGGGTTCCTGCTCGTTCGTCTCTCTGAGGAGTGCTGCAGCTGCTGCTTCAAAAGCAGAAGCAGGCAGCTGGCAGCAAAAGAGAGACTGAGGATCTGTGAAATGGCAGGAGGCATGGATTTATTCTGAGCACTACACTTGGATACATGCTATTTCACAAGTCCTCAGTTTCTTTCTTTTTTCTGCCAACTGCTTACTTCAGGCTTCGATATTATCCTGATAGACCACTGCAGCATCAGCTCCTCACCCACCCCCAGGTCTCAGCTGCTGCTGCACAGAGAATCCTGGTACACAAAGTTGAAAGAGATTAACTCCCCCAGCCTCATCCAACGAAGTCTCTGTAATACATGCCAGGTCAGCATGTTCATTTTGGATCAAGTCCTAAATGGCTGCTGTCCACCAACTTGGAATTAAGCAGCAGCATTTTCTTTCTAGGGGGATTGTTTTCATGGTTACCCAGATTATTTGGAACGGGAGACAGTATGGGGGTGACAACACCCTAGTGTGAGTTGTACCCCCAGGATAACGATGTCCCATTTCTGTATCTCCTTCATCCCTGTATAACTTTGATGGCTGCTACCTAAGTATCATTACCTTCCTCCCTTTCTTGACAACAAAATTCCCTTCAAAAATGGTCAGCAGCTTATCCCCCAACAGGGCAGTGTCCATAAGCAGATGACATTTTCTTGTCTGCAAAGCAGGACAGGCCCTTGCTCTTGAGGCAACCCCCCTTTAGTGTCAACTTTGATACCGGCCTCACCAGCAGCAGACTTGCTACCATAGTAGTCCTGCTTATATTCCCCAGCCCTCTTCAGGAGTGTAGTCTTGTGTTACCTTGTTGAAATTGATCCAGCAGGGATAAGCAGCAGAGATCACGAAGTGAATTTAAGACACAGAGGACAATCAGGATGGACACACTTTTCCTGTATGGTGCTGAATCATTCTGTTGTTCAGGAGTGTTAGCAAGACAGAGCAACTCCGACAGTTGCCTATTCTACAGAGGCCATAGGAATGTCCTGATACTTATAGGCACTCTGTAATAAAACCTTTTTAAGCTTTTCTGGAAGTCTTGGAACTGCTAATTCTGGGCAGCTCTTTCAGTACAGTTCATGAGCTTTGGGTGTTAAAACAAGGTGCCAGCTGTACATGTGCACAACTATACACATAATTTCGATCATTCCTTCCTCACCATTTTTCTTTACCTGCTTGTCTTTCTGTCTGTCTTATCTCAAGTATGGATCCCTCATTACCATTAAGACTGTTCTTCTCCTTTGTGGGCTGATAGTTAGTTCCTGACTATAATGTGAGCCCTGCTGCACCCACACTGTTTTCACTGTGTCCCTTTTCACACTCTTCTGCAGTGGGACGCCTTTAGCATGCCTGAGCTGCAGAACTTCCTGCGCATCCTGCAGCGCGAAGAGGAGGAACATATTCGGCAGATCCTGCAAAAATATGCCCATTGCCGCCAAAAGATGCAAGAGGCCTTGGCCACCCGCACGCCAGGTTGATGAACTGCCCCATCTCTAATCCAGCACTCCAGTAAATGCAAGATGGCAGATGCAGAGAAGCAGTGAAGCCGAGTGGACTACGAGTGAAGCAATCCTGAGATTGTCTGTGGACTAAATGTATTCTGGAGGGGGTGGGGAAGGGAAAACAGGGATGTGTGGATCTCTTTCTGAGCCCATGATTGGTGCATGTGTGTGTGCTCCCCATGGAGTGAATGGTTATTAGAGATGTTGCATGCATGACACAGTGGAATCAGATAGGGAAGTAAGAAAGTGTTGTGAGATGTGTCTGAAGATGAAAAGTTTAGTAGTGCTGCTGTAACAGCTACTTTCAAAAGTGCCAAGATGCTAATGCCACACTGTACCCACAGACTGGCTTAATTTTATTCATCTGGGCTTGAGTCTAGAGATGACTTGAGATTTCATATAACATCAACCAAAGTGACCTAAAACTCAGGTTTAATTCCCAAGAAAAGAGATGTCCTTGACAAGCAGCTTCCTTAAAAATACTAGCTTTGTATGTCTTTTGGAATCTGACTGGAAGGGAACTTTGGAGGACTGGTCTGATTTATCCAGTGTCTTTCTAAATCTGTCTTGGTTTGATCCACATACCAGCTAGATTAACAGCAAAGTAAAACCCTTTACCAGTAGGCTAGAAGACTTACTTAGACTCATTGTATAGAACAAAGGAGAATAAAATCTGTTGTCTCCAGTCTTAGATATGAGCCAGGGAGAACAATTGGACATAAATCTTGGTAGTGCACGGTCAAAGTGAAAATGCCAAAGGAAACTCCAGTAACAACTGAAAAAAAAGCCTAAAGACATCATTATTGCAGTTCTTGCTGTTAGTCTAATATTATTATTGAATTATTATTGTTGATTTTTAAGAAGAAAGGTCAACAGATGGACCATACATTGTACAGTAGTTCTGCAAGAACAATGTGCAAGGGCCTAAAATACACCATGGAAGAAGAAATAAAGAGGCCTTTTTCTTTCCCACGTGTGTCTCTTTTTTTAAAGCCTTAGGTAGGGAAACTAGTGACATAACAGTTCTCAAGATTGTTGAGTACTGTAGCTTAGGTGGCCATCTTTGAATGTGTGCATATGCATGAGGAACCCATCAGTGCATGTGTAAGAGACAGCCTTGACTTAAACAGGACCTGGCAGGAAATGTCCTGAGTAGTGATTCCAGTTATATTCGTACAAGAGGCATAGGTACACTTTAGTAAATGTCCTGCTGTTTTAAAAGTCACATGCATTCTCCAGAGCAAGCACCTAAAAGAAACTGGACCCACTAATAGTTGTTGAGCCTTTGGGGGTGGTTGTCTCTTAGCTGGTTGTCTTTGAAACAAATCCAGTGGATGAAAGCCTTGCAGATTCAGGTTATGAATCATGCTGCTTATATACCAATCAATAAAAGACTCAGGGGTGAGAAATGCCAAATGTGTATATTGTTTTAGAACCAATTTCTTGCTAGGACAATAAGCACATTCTACCACCACACCATTAGCAGAATCATTCAGTACCCAGTCTAGTTCTACTATGGCCCTATTCATGTTGTGTATTCTAAACAGTGTGGTGTAGTGGTTTGAGCATTGGACTACGACCCTGGAGACCAAGGTTTGATTCCCCACTTGGCCATAGAAACCCACTGGGTGGCCTTGGATGCATCGCACACTCTCTGTCCCAGAAAACATAATTCAGAAATTACTTGAAGGCACAGAAGGAGATTCAAAAAGTAGCCCTTTGCCAATACTCACTTACATTATTATTATTACTACTACTGTTATCATCATCTTTATTTATATCCCACTTTTTTCCTCAAAAGGACTCAAAGCGGCTTACAATAGTTTAAAAAGAAAACGTAGTTAAAACCATATATAAAAGTTAAAACACCCATTAAACAGTGGTAATTAAAAACAACAAACGGATCACAATTAGAATAACCGCACATTTTTTCACAATAACCATATATTAAATGCCTGCTGAAATAAGAATGTCTTTAATTGTCTCTTGGAAAGAAGGCAGGGAGGGTGCCAATCTGACCACTTTGGGAAGGGGGTTCCAGAGCCTGGGAGCAGCCACTGGAAAGGCCCCCTGCCATGTTCCCACCAAATGCACCTGTGAAGGTCGCAGGACAGAGAGAAGGGCCTCTCCAGCAGATCTCAAAGCCTGGGCTGGTTCATTGGTGAGTATATGGTCTTTCAAATAACCAGCACCCGAGCCAGGTAGGGCTTTACGGGTCATCACCAGCACTTATATTTGAGCAAGGGGATGACTGATATCAAGTCAAGACATGGGAATATGACAAGTTAGGTTCACATCATTGCTGAAATTCTCTTGGCTTACATTGGTTTAATTGTAAAACTTACTATGGTCCACAGAATTGACAATAGTCAGTCAAAACATATTTATGGAAACACTTTACAGAAGCAAAATTCTCAAGCAGCCACCCAGAAGGCAACTGTTCACCATTAGGCAATTGATTTCTTGCTCACATTATGGCTGATGGAAGTTTGACCACACCTTGTAATGCTACCTGACAGCAGAAATCCAGTATGGCATTGACCTGTTGCTCTTGGTATGTGTGTTATTAAAGGAGCACTAATTATCAGCCAAGCTTGGCATAAAAATTGGGAAAAAAGCCATGTCAACAGATTACATTTTTGGATTATTACATAAATTGCCAGCAGTATTTGAGATGTAAGGAATATCCAAAGAACAAGGGCATCAAGTTGCACATATAGAAATCCCTTGAAAAGTGTCACAAAGTCTTGTTTAATCAGAGCAATGAAAGAGTTGAATCCCATTTGATGTAGAAAGGAAGATGATTGTTCAAGGAAGTCTTGGCTGTTAGGGATGCATACTAATCCAAATATTGCTGTAACTAGTATCAAAAACCAAACAGCCCTGCTGTTATTTGAAAAATATATCTTTAGCCAAAACTACAAGTCCTCCATACTAAAAGGGCACGGTCCTGTTTCCATTAATATGGAGCATACCTCCTTGTAAGAATTTGTTTTATATTCGATGCATTTATGAAGACATTTATTTGATGTAAATGGTCCAACAGGGATGACGTTGGTGAGCTGGAGGTGGTGGGATCCTTAGCGGGGAGTGACTATGCTCTACTGGAATTTGTCATTCAGTGGGAAAGAGAAGCCAAGTGTAGCCAGATATGCATTCTAGGCTCTAGCTAATTTCTGTAAACTCGGAGGTATTTGCTGAAATTCTGTGGTCAAGAATACTGAAAGAGAAAGGAGTTCATGACAGATGGGAGTTTCTTAAAAGTGAGATACCAAAGGCACAATTTAAAAGTGTGCCAATAAGGAGGAAAAATGGCAGGTGTTTAAAGAAACCAGAATGGTTATTTTTTTTTATTTTTTTTTATTTATTTGTATCCCGCCTCTCCATATGAATCGAGGCGGCGAACAACTTACAAATAGCATGTATTTCGAAACATTTCTATACATGCCCCCAAGAAGCTGGGTACTCATTTTACCGACCTGCGATAGGATGGAAGGCTGAGTCAACCTTGGAACTGGGCAGGATCAAACTTACAACCTTGTGGCTTGCAGTACTGGCATTTAACCACTGCGCCACCAGGGTTGATGAAAGAACTCTCAGCTGAGCTAAGTGTTAAAAGAAACACGTACAGGAAATGGAAGAATAGTAAAACTACCAAAGAGGAATTCAACACATAGCCAGGATACGTAGGGAGAAAGACAGAAAAGCTAAACCACAGAATGAACTCAGGCTTGCCAGAGACATTAAAAACAACAAAAAGGGCTTTTTAAGATATATCTGCAGCAAAAGGAAAAACAAGGAAATGATAGGGTCGCTGCATGGGGAAAAATGGCCAATTAATAACGGGGAGAATCTCAAAGAAGGTGTTGAGTAGTTCTGCCTTCTCTCAACACCTTCTTTGCCTCAGTTTTTTCCCAAAAGGATAGAAGTACTCAACCTGGGGGATGTGGTGCAGGTGAGGAAGGAGGGGGGGAATGCAGCACAGAATAGGTAGAGAAGCAGTATAGGAATACCTGGCTAAACTGGATGAATTCAAGCCTCCAGGGCCAGATGAATTACATCCAAGGATATTAAAAGAACTGGCAGAAGTCATTTCAGAACCACTTGCAATAATTTTTGAGAACTCTTGGAGAACAGGAGAAGTCCCAACAGACTGGAGGAGGGCCAATGTCATTCCCTTCTTCAAGAAGGGTAAAAAAGGACCCAAATTATTATCACCTAATCAGCCCAACATCAATACCAGGAAAGATCCTAGAGCAGATAATTAAACAGTCAGTTTGTAATTACTTAGAAAACAATGCCATAATCACTAAAAGTCAACACGGATTTCTCAGAAGTAAGTCATGCCAGACTAATCTTATTTCTATGACAGAGTTACAAGCTTGATAGATGAAGGGAATGCTGTGGACATAGCATATCTTGATTTCAGTAAGGCCTCTGACAAAGTTCCCCATGACATTCTTGCAAAGAAGCTAGTGAAATGGGGGCTGGATATGGCTACTGGATTTGTAATTGGTTGACCAATCGAACCCAAAGGGTGCTCATCAGTGGCTGCTTTTCATCCTGGAGAGAAGTGACTAGTGGGGTGCCACAGAATTCTGTCCTGGGCCCAATGCTATTCAACATCTTCATCGATGACTTGGATGAAGGAGTAGAGGGCATGCTGATCAAATTTGCAGATGATACCAAATTGGGAGGGGTTGCTAAAACGCCAGAGGACAGAATCTTCAAAATCATCTTGACAGTTTGGAGAGCTGGGCCAAAGCTAGCAAAATCAGTTTCAACAGAGAGAAATGTAAGGTCCTATACTTAGGCAGAAAACATGGAATGCACAAATATAGAATGGGGGACAAATGGCTGGATAACAGTACGCGTGAAAGGGATCTAGGAGTCTTGGTAGATCACAAGCTGAACATGAGTCAGCAGTGTGATGCATCAGCCAAGAAAGCCAATGCAATTCTTGGTTGTCTCAACAGGAGTATGGTGTCTAGATCAAGGGAGGTAATGGTACCACTCTATTCTGCATTGGTTAGACCTCATTTAGAATCCTGTGTCCAGTTCTGGGCACCTCAATTCAAGAAGGGTATCGACAAGCTGCAGCATGTCCAGATGAGGGTGACCAAAATGGTGAAAAGTCTGATATACGTGTCTGTGGAGAATTGAGTCCCATTGAGTTCAATGGGACTAATTTTTAAGTGAGTGTGCAGATGACCATAACATCACAGGAATTTTCTTCAGGTCTGCAGAAGGAGAAGAATACTGACCTCATCTGGAATACTGTGTCCAGTTCTGGGTACCTCAGTTCAAGAAGGATATCAACAAGCTACAGCGTGTCCAGAGGATGGTGACTAAAACGGTGACAGGTCTGGAAGCCATGCCCTATGAGGAGTGGCTTAGGAAGCTGGGTATGTTTAGTCTGCAGAAGAGAAGGTTAAGAGGGGACATGATAGCCATGTTTAAATATTTGAAGGGATGTCATGTTGGGGCGGGAGCAGGCTTGTTTTGTGCTGCTCCCAGAGACTAGGACAAAGAGCAATGGATTCAAGCTGCAGGAAAGGAGATTCCACCTGAACCTCAGGAAGAACTTCCTGACAGTCAGAGCTGTCCGGCAGTGGAATATGCTGCCTCAGAGTGTGGTGGAGTCTCCTTCTTTGGAGGTTTTTAAGCAGACGCTGGATGGCCATCTGTTGGGAATGCTTTGATGTGTGTTCCTGCATGGCAGGGGGTTGGACTGGATGCCCCCTCTGGTCTGTTCCAACTCTATGATTCTATGATACACCCAGAAAAGGGATACTATACTGCAGTTCCTTGTTACCTCTAAAATTATTTCCAATTACTAATTGGCCCCTTTGTTTTCCAGATTATGGTTTTCAAAGCAAGAAGTTCTGTAGTATAAACTCTTCAATTGGAACAAACTGGGTGAGCATTAGATACCTAAATACAATGGTTAGGCCCAACTAGAATCAATGGAAACTTGATATGTCAGTTCTTATGTCAGTCTTATTATTTCAGTGGGTATACTCTGGTTAGGAACAAACATATGATTTAAGCAAGAACAGAGGGTTGGTGGAAAATCCTAGGGTCCTCCTGGGACATTACACTTCAGCTAAGAATTTGGATTATACAGAATTGGCCCTGAGTTTGTGCAGCTAAAAAGCATGGTGTCTGCCTTTGTCACAAAGACTCTGAACATTTGGAAGAAAATGTTGCTACAGAATATTCTGTAAAGAATGACAGTACGACCCAAATTTATAGCATGGATTAGTGTCTACAGAAATAAGCTTTTTGTGTCTCCCACAGCTGTCTTGGCACCTGCTGCTTCCAGCAATTCTTCCTACCAGTTAGGACCAGAATGCTTCTTTTTTGAACTGAGGCATGAACATGTACTGTACTTGTCCAATGTGTCAACTGCCAGAGAAAATTTTCCTCTTTGGTCGTCACTGATTGCTGCTGGAGCTACACCAGTCTGTTACGTTCAGATAAAGTACAGGCTCATATAGGCTGTCCAAAAGACCACTATTCACAGTTTTTATGCTGCGAAGGCATCGGTTTTTTATTTTACTTCCTTGCACTCAAACAATTCCTTGATAGTAGCTCTCTATTTAGTTTGTGGACTGGATGCCATCTGCTGGGAACACAAATATTTAAATGCATTAGCCAATGTGAGGTAGATCTGCATAACTAAATAAAGCAGAGGGCTTGGAAAGGCGGAGTGCTTCTCACAAACATTTGTCTTAATGCGCCACTACAGTGACTGCTGTGAAAGGTATCAAAAATATTATTCAATAATGATTGTAATGACAGTAATCATCTCTGAACTTTGTTCCCTCTCATTGATGGTCATTGTTAAATCTGACTAAGAAGCATGATGCTATCCTATTCATTATGTGACCCCAATTTTGATCAGCTTTGTCTGTGTAAGTATAATCAGGATGATAACAATTATTATAAAGGCAAAAGGTACAGAATATAAGAGAAATAGCAACAAATAGGAATATTTGCATAATTTGTACAGATTGGGCAAAACTCTATGCTGCCCCTGAAACTATTATGTTGGCCTGAAAATCAAAAGTGATGAACCTTCACTACAGTTGCTACTACCTGAAGAACAAGAGAGGGAAGATACAGAAGATGCTGCCAAGGTCCTTGTTTTTCATCTCACTCATCCAATATATTTATGTGGAAATAATTGGTATGGTCCTAGGAACAGAGATGGACTTGGATTTTCAAGTGCTGTTGCAAATCTCTAGTCTTGAGGTCACTTTGAGCTTTAGTTCTCCAGAGATTGTGCGTCACATTGCAAACTGAAAATCTGCTCTTAGATATCTTTGTTTGGGAGCAATTCCCATTGATCTCAACAGGATGCAGAGGTAATTGTGTTGATCACTGCAACCTAAAATGTTACATAAAATAGCAGGAGAAAATAAAATAGCTGTGGTAATACCACTGAGACATGAGCATGGGGGACTGCTGCTTTGATTGACTTCAATAAATGGCTCTTTATATATGCAATCTGAATTTCTTGACATTTCTCTTTGTTTGTAATACTTTTGTCCTGCTTTTCAGTCAAAAAAAAAATTGTTGGAGATGTGTACATATGGGCAGTAAAAGACAATAGCTGTCTTCCAGTTTGTAGTCTAAGAAGATAACAGTACAAAAGAACAAGGAATGGGAAGTAGGAGAACAAAAGGACTTTCAAGATTGTAGCTGGCATGGCCTTGCTTCCTGCTTTACTGCTTCTGGAAAGGCTGGTGGCGGTGTCAGCTGAAGGGAGAAGCCTTCAAGGAGGTGATCTTTTGACACAGAAGCATCATTTAATTGTAATTCCAGATTTTATAGGCATTTCTTATGTTGCCTGCATCAAGATAGCTATAGCAGCAGTTGCTTTAGTGTAATCCCAATAGAGTCAGCCTTTTAAGTTTCATGGGGTTAACTTCCACAAATTTGATTCTTCGTGAGTTTGTAGCTGCTGCTTAGCTAGCAACGTAACTATAGTTAAGCAGTGGTAGTGATAGTAACGAACTGTAATGACACGGGATTACCTCCTGGGGTTGCTGGCTTTTCTTTCCTCCTTCCACTTCAGAAAGAAACCCCACTTATTCATTCTAGAGCTTCGTCCTGTACTACTCTCTGTAGTTTCAAGGATGGAAGTTGAGGGAGCTGCCGCAGTCACCTGTAACACTTGTGGGATGTTCCTTTTCTTGCCACAAGATGTTCTCAGGTACACCTGCACCAAGTGCAAGCTGGTCACCTTCTTGGAGGAGAAGGTTCGCCAGCTGGAGGCACGAGTTTCTGATCTTCATCTTATTAGGGAAGGTGAGGAGTTTTTGGATAGGGCAGAGAAGACCTACCGGAAGACCGAATGCACGGAGGAGCTGCCAGATCAGGAAGTCAGCACACTGTGCCAGGAAACGGAGGCTTGGGCGAATGTCACACAGAGGAGTAGAAGGACCAGGAAGATAACAGAGACTCTTAACTTACACAGTCAGGGCTATCCACAGTGGAATATGCTGCCTCGGAGTGTAGTGGAGTCTCCTTCCTTGGAGGTTTTTAAGCAGGGGCTAGATGGCCATCTGTTGGGAGTGCTTTGAGGGTGTTCCTGCATGGCAGGGGGTTGGACTGGATGGCCCGTGTGGTCTCTTTCCAACTCTACATTTCTATGATTCTATGATTCCTGCTGTTTGGCAGGGAGGCTGCGGCTGGTTGTCCTCACTCAGCATTGCCAGAAGCAGAGGATCATGAAGCACTGTGCAAAAAGGGACATGCACACGGAAGTCAATAACTGTGCTCCCCAGACGGGGAGATCATGGACCAAAAAGGAACTCACACACATGGAAGTCAGTAACTGTTCCTGAGAAATGAGAGGGTCACAAAGGACTGTCTAAAAATGAATTTGTGTACCTGGATATCAAGCGCTTTGAGGATCTAGGGCTTTTTCTAGGAGAAGGTTTGGAGAGCCGGCCACAGGGCAAGGCAGAGGCAAAAGTAATAACAGAAAGCGCTGTTGGTGAGTGCTGCAAAAATCTGGAGATAATAGCTCATCAAACCAAATACATGAGGGAAAGGAATCAAACAGCCAGTTAACCAGACAAAAATCCCAACTAAAGGCATAGCTGGAAAGACAGCATGAGTAAACATAGTAAGCCTGTGCTGCACACCAGAGTGGCTTCCTCAACCAGGAATTAGCCACTGAGGAGAATGGTGGAGATCCAGGGTCTGAATAAAAGTGTGGATAGTGAAATCATGTCTCTTGTATCCTTCTCCAGAGTAAAAGTTAAGGGGCAGTTCATTCTGAAGTAAGGAAAGGAACTATATATAGCACTGACTGTAAAACTTTACAGGGAGCTTGTATAGTTTTCCTTCTCTGCATTGAGGCTAAACCTCCACCTGTGGAAATATACACACACAAAGGTCCTATTGAATTAATTAGAAATGTTTAAAGGGTTAAAAACATAGGGTTGATAGGGTAACATTTAAGCCCAGATTGCAACAACTGTTTGAAAATTACCTTTTCCTTTAGCTACCATCAGAGTTCAGTGATACTGAAGCAGCAGAACCACCATCAATACCCAATGAGAAAACATCCCATATTATCTGGGAATGGCTTGAAAATCTGGTTGACGAACTGGCCATCGAATCGACAGAAAAAAGTGTTTACTCATGCTGACAAAGTGAAGCAAAATGGAATTTTACAAACTGACTTCAACAACAAAGGGGTTATCTGTCATAAAAGAATGTACGGCTAATGCCAGCCAGCCATGTTAGTTTGGTTCCAATCAGTATCCCTCTGCATAGCATGGGTCATTGCTTAGTAAGCAGCTGTGACAGGCCTTAATTTTGCCTCTTTACTCTCCTATCTGTCCTAGTAAACATCTTTGAAGGTAAACACTATCGGCATGGGATACCAGCTGTATCAGCAGTCCTCTCTGACTCCAGGCCTCACCCTGTTTTTCCTGCATTATAGACCACAGTTCTGGCCTAGACCTCTATTTCCCCCCCCGATTCATTTAATATCATAAGAGAAGGCAAAAAAAATGAAGTCATTACTAAATAGTACTTGCCTAGAACAGTATTTTTAGCACACACTGCAATAATTCTGGACAGCACAACCATGCTGGTGGAGCTACCATATCTCTTAGTTCAGAAGTGCAGGAACCGGATCCACCTGATCTTTGAACAGGATCAGTAATCACCCAGCTATGATACTGCAGTCAGAAGCCAAGTAGCAAGCGGTACCCTGAAAACCAGGTAGGGATATACTGCAGTGGCCCCTCAACTTTTGTGGGGGTTAGGGACACAGTTTCCTTGCAGAAGTGGAAAAAACACAAATATCTCTAGCCCCCTCCCAAACATGCATGCTACAGACTCTGCTGCAGCAAAAATCTCCTTCAGTGTGTTTGTCCTTCTGAACAAGATTTTTGCAGCAGCCACCAGTAGCTGTTTCTATTATTACTTTTGCTCTGTGGCCGCCCCTCCAAGCCTTCTCTGCCACATTTCAGTTCCTAGTTGCTTTGTTCACTGGCCGAGGCAACTTTCTAGTAGCGGAATAGCCCTGCTAACTGCTTTAAAATTAAAATTCAATTGGAATAATTTCAGGTACTTTTTTGTGGTCTCTGTGATTCACACAAGGGAGAATTAGTGGCACCTGAGCAGAGCAATTTTGAACCTTCCAAAACTGAGTGGTCTGTTATTTTGGTGGGAGCCCTGCCCTGTTACCCTCCACATATGTAATGTCTTGTGCATGCCTTCTCTCATTTCTTTTTCCTCCGCCACAGCAGTTGCTTCATTTGGATCTCTCTTCCACTTCCAGTTTTGTTTTTCTTGTGCACTCATTGAGCTCCTAATCTTTAGAGTCTTCTCTTTTCTCTCATACAACACAGACTTCTGATTCGTGAGCCACTTCAGACTTCCTCCCACCAGGGCTTATGGCCCCCCAAAGGGCCATTCAAACATTACACTGCATGGAGTGGTAAAATCCTGGACTCAGATGGACATTCCCTGCTTTCTATGTCTTGGTGAAGACCACTATGTGGACTCTTCCACCCATTGTCAGTCCTTTACCCCACAGGCCCATCATAATTAGGTGTCTCACTTGAAAGCTTTGCAGTGAAAGAACACTCATAGGCCATTGAATTAGCTGCCAAAAACAAGATGTCTCTACAGTGCTTCTGTGGGCATATGCTCAGGAACCTCTTCAAAGCCTATTTCATTCTTCCATCTCAAAGTCTTAGTTGGTGGTGGGAGTAATCTCAGAATCCAAGAGCATACTGGCTCTGTAATGGTGGCTAATGGCTTCTATGTAGGTGAGGCAGTGAATCTGCACCAGATTTTACTCTGAACTTTAAAGGAGTTATCCAATGTGCCATATCCTCTCGGTGGGTAACATTCAGCATCTTGAATAGGTCCTTTAAATCCAGCCTGAAATGGAGTAGATTCACTCCCTCTCTCAAACAGGAACCACCATCCCCGAGGGGGTGAAGGAAATTCAGAGCTCTCCTGGTTCCCCTGTCAGAGTTTAAGTGGTCATTGGACACCATATGGAGGGTTGCATTCTGTCTGTGGAAGCTACAACAAGGTCAGAACTTCAGGAAAAAAATTAGGCCTCGCTCTAGCCACTCCATCTTGCAAAGGTCCAGACCAGAGCTATCAAAGTATTTGTACAAATTTCTGAGAATTTCTTTCTCAAATTATAGTAATGGCAGAAGGATAGATTTCAGACCACTAAAAGATGAGGTATTCTGAATGTTGCTTTGTCACTTGAAACACACATTGGCAAAGAAGCTTCAAGGAAAGCTGGATTAGTAAAAAGCTAATCCAATGCTTACAGCTATCCTGAACCATCCACCTTGTATTTCTGTTGATATTTCTGTTCCTAGCTGAGCAATTCTCTCAAATGAGCTCAGCATTGGGGCAATGTTATTGTTTTCAAACTGATCCAGGAAAGTTCTGAACTAGCCAAAGGGGGGCCATTGGGGGGGGTATAGAAATTAAATACAAACTTGAAAAGTAGACAGGTTTTCCACATGGCAGTGCAGTCACAGTGAAACAGGTAAGTGGGCATAGCTTGAAGACCAGTATGAGGAGATAAAATTGGTTTTGGAAGGCACAAAGTCTGTGACACTCTTACTAGGTCAAAAGGACTTTTGTCAGGCAGGTCAAACACTGCCTACTATTGTCACTGGAGTCATGTGATGTCCTACTTATCCCTTGGGATCTGTTATCTGCCTCCACCAATAGATTTATAATGGCAGCAAAAACAATATTCAAAGGGGTGGTTATCTGATTTGGTTGCAAATGTGTCCTGTCACACTTCAAAGCCTTTCCTTCTCTCCTTTCCCTCCATATGTGGATAGGAGTCTGGAAAAACAAAGAATGGATGTGAAAAAATACTATCTGCTGCCTTACAGCAGTTGAAGTAGAAATCTTAGTAACAATTTATGCTGTTTGTATGTCCAAGAGGAAAAGTATTTGGAAACATACCACCCTTCTCCATCCAAACCATGTTCTCCCATAGACAAAATTTGGAGAAACATTTCATTTAGTGTATTTGGAATTGCATGAATGACAGGAAAATTCAGATTAGATTCAAATTCTGTACCATCAGAAGGAGCACAGAAGAAAGAAGTGCAAATTGCACCAAAAAATGAGGAGGACTGTCCGCTCTCGTCTCTGAGAAACCAAGCACATGAGTGAAGTCTGAGCCACACCTTTTCAGGAGCTATGCCCTTTTACAATAGGTGTTGGCTGCCAATGCTCAAGTATATATTTTCAAATATCACTGATAGAAAGCAGAGTTTCAGCCGGGTAAATGTGTACCTTTTAATTAACTTTACACTCAGCAGAAATTCAGATCTCCACCTTTCGTCATCCTTATTTTCACAAAGGAAAGTAGAAACTTCTTAATTTCTGCCTCTTTTGAAAGCTGCTAAAGCAAAGATGAGGAATCTGTGGCTCTGAAGATATTGCTGAACTGAAACTCCCAGCATCACTCATAATTGGATATGTTAAGCCAGAGCTGATGGGAGGTTCCCACTGCTGTATTAAAGGTACAAAAAGATCCACACTCCTCAAATATGCACTTAACTTTATATAATTTATTTTCTTCTGGGCTGGGATTACTTGTAGACAATAGATGCCCTCAAAATAAGACTGCATCTCCAGAGGTTTTGGAGACTGCAACTCCAATAATTTACCACCATTTTGCTATGCTGGTTGCAGCTGGTTGGGACCATAGACCATAAATATTTAATTATTGTAGAGCATAAATATTTAATTCTTATACGAAACTTACCAGAAAAAAGAAAGAGGACTAAGTGTAAGGTCCTACACTTAGGTATAAAAAATGGAATACAGCATTATAGGATGGGGGACACGTGGCTGGATAGCAGTACGTGTGAAAGGGATCTAGGAGTCTTCACAGACCACAAGCTGAACATGAGTCAGCAGTGTGATGCGGCAGCCAAGAAAGTCAATGCAATTCTCGGCTGCATCAATAGGAGTATGGTGTCTAGATCGAGGGAGGTAATGAGACCACTCTATTATGCATTGGTTAGACCCCATCTTGAATAACTGTGTCCAGTTCTGGGCACCCCAATTCAAGAGGGATATTGACAACCTGGAGCAAGTCCAGAGCAGGGCGACCAAAATGGTGAGAGGCCTGGAAGCCATGAAGCCCTATGAGGATAGACTTAGAGAGCTGGGTATGTTTAGTCTGCAGAAGAGAAGGTTAAGAGGGGACATGATAGCCATGTTTAAATATTTGAAGGGATGCCACGTAGAGGAAGGAGAGGGCTTGTTTTCTGCTGCTCCAGAGACCAGGACAAGGAGCAATGGATTCAAGCTGCAGGAAAGGAGATTCCACCTGAACCTCAAGAAGAACTTCCTGACAGTCAGGGCTGTCCGGCAGGGGAATCTGCTGCCTCAGTGGAGTGTGGCTGAGTCTCCTTCTTTGGAGGTTTTTAAGCAGAGGCTTGATGGCCATCTGTCGGGAGTGCTTTGAGGGTGTTCCTGCATGGCAGCGGGTTGGACTGGGTGGCCCCTGTGGTCTCTTCCAACCCTACATTTCTGTGATTCTATGACTTCAGAAGGTGGTTTTTAAGCAGAAGTTGGATGACCAGCCATCAGGAATGTTTTAATGTTAAATTTGCTGCACTGACCGTGGACAAGAAAAGATGACCCTCCCAACAGTTTTAAAGTATTTCTATCCCTCCCTATGTTATAGATCCAAAATCAAACTTTTGTTCTTTCTTCTTGGGAGAGGCGTTAGTACCAGAAAGCATAGTAATAAATACGAAATCTCTTTTTCGTTGCTTTTGAAAAATACATTCATTCCTATGTACGTCCACTCATTCTTTCCCCGGACACGGCGGATTCCGCCAACTGCAAAGAAACCGGAAGTTCAGTTCGAACCCCACTAAGACCACAGAGTACAGCGAGGAGGCGCTCTCCGTTCTCGGCTCGGACTTCCGGAGGCGAAGGACAGCGGAAGTGGCGCAGCCGGGAGGTGGGTGGAGTCCCCCCGTGCTGGGAGGGCGCCGTCGCTCGCCTCCCCGGACGCCTCGGGTGGCTCCTCCCGTCGCCAGTCCCCGTCCCCGGACATGCCGCCGCCGCCGCCGCTCTGATGAGCCATGGGCGCCAGCGGCTCCAAGTCGCGGGGCCTCTGGCCCTTTGGCTCGGGCGGGCCGGGCGGCTCCGAGGGGCCGGGCGGAGAGCAGGCTCTGGCCCGGGCGCGGGGGCTCTGCTCGGCCACCCCCTTCGTCTTCACCCGCCGGGGGTAAGAGCCGGGCTGGTGCCGAGGGAGGGAGGGAGGGAGGGAGGGAGGGGGCCCGGCTGCCCTGGCTTGGCGCTGCATCTCCATTGGGGGGGCGGCGGGAGGGCCGCCTCTCCCCTCCCCCTCAGGCGCGCACACACTCACGCGCCCCCGTTCTTGCTCGGCCCCCTTTTCTCGTGGGGATTCCCGGGGAGCAAACTGGGACCCCACGAAGTTGGCCTCGCTGGCTCTGTTGTGACCTCCGCCCGGCCGTGCAGGCGGGGCAGCTTTGCCCCCGAGGATTTAGCCTGCTCCGGACCTTCCCAGAGTCCCCCCGGGGGGGGGCGCGGGCGGGGAGTGGGCCGCCTCCTCCCTTGCCGCGCCTGAGGGTGGCGACGCGCCCGCCCCCAACCGCCTCGCCGCGCGCGCGGCGTTTGCCAGGGGTTGGCGGGCAGGTGCGCTGCCGCCGTTGGGCGCTGCGAGTGAGGCTTGGCCGACGGCCGGGCGATGGCGGGGCTCCCTCCAGTGGCCGCGGCGGCGACGGCGGCTTTTCTCTTTTTCTGGGGAAAGAAAAAGAGTCTCAGGGACACTCGTTCCTTCTGCGTCCACAGCTGGGATATTAAGGGCCGGGCGGTTTGTTGTTGTTGTTGTTCGTGCGAGTCCCGCCGAGGGTGTCCGTGGTAAGATTTGTGGAGAGCAGGCCCGCCGTTTCGTTCCTCTGAGGCGGAGAGGGTATGACTTGGCCAAAGTCGCCCAGTAGGTTTCCATGGCTGAGCAGGGATTTGAACTTTGGTCTCGTGGTGCTGAAGTTACTGCTACCCTCCAGACAAAGGGCGCAGACACGATTCGTTTTCCATACAGTGCTGCCGTCTTTGGAAGTAAAGATGGAAAGTAATGATTGTAGAGGATGGTTTCAATGGAGAGGAGTGAATATTTGTTTTCAGTTCACGTTTATGGATAATGGGAGACCCACCCTGTGTACAGCTGACTTATTCTTTCTTATTCTGAGTTTTGAGGATCAACTGGGAATCTACTATTATCAGCCATGCTCTGTTGGTTGAGACCTGGTATTCTGAATTCTAATACTGCTTTATTCCCAAACTTCTGTGACACGGTATTTTATGAAACTGTTGATGCTGTGCCTAAAGTTTTTAGCTACGACATGCTGTATAACATCTTTGAGGTAGTGCACTCATAATTTGGAAACTTCTAATTTATGGAGAGAGAAATCAAACTTATGCAGACTTCGATAGTCTAGCCGATTACAAAGCCATCTAACGAAAGCTAATGTACCTTGGTGAACAGGGAAACAGAGAATGTACAGCAGAACAAACTGTTTCTTTGCCAGTTCTTAAATTAGTGAAAGCAAATCTGTTCCAAGATGCTTGACTTTTTTCCTGAGTAATGACTGGCATTTAAGTCTCCACTCTTGCTTGGAGGGTTGCCAAGTGTTATTGAATCAAATGCAATTACAGACTGTCTACAAAAGTTTCTTTATCACGAAAGTGAAAGTATTAGTTCTGAGCTGTATATAGGCTTAGCTGTCTTCTTATTCCATCTCCCCCATCTGCTCTGTTCTGCTGCTGTTCATCATTAAGTATAAAGAAATACATGGTACCAGTTCTGAAGCATGATGTAATCTGAGAATTCTTTTGGGTTTCCATACAGCTTGCCAAGGCAAAAGGATAACAAAAATGCAGGAAGTCTGTTAGGTTTGTGATTCTGAATGTTGCTTTGCTGAAGAAGCTGAGGCTGTTAGTGAGTAATGGCTATATTTAGACTTGGCAGCACTCTGATTTATGAGTTTGGGCAGTGCTTAAAAGTGGGAAAAATACAGCTTCAAACAGCAAGTTGCTAGTGAGAGTAACTGAAATTTATATAGCAGGAGTGATGGTTTAATCACCTCAACCTCTCATTTCAAGATATATCAGGAAAGCAATCTCATATCAATCATCCCAGTTGTTTTAAAAGCTCATTATATTTTAAATATGCAGCTGTGACACTTCTGTGCATGTTTAAAGTAAACTTGTTATGAATTGAAAGCTTCGGTCTGATGAAATTGGCATCTTGTCACTCAAATAGTTGTGTCAAATTCACTTTTAAATACAGCTCATTAGATGTTTTCTTGAAGATCTTGCAGACACATGCCAAATAACGTGGTGTGCTGAACTGTGATAGATTGTGGTCATCTGCTTGACAACACTCCATTTTTCAGGTGTTTTTTCCAAAACATGACTTGTGAAAATATCCTTTCACTCAGCGTACTCTAGAACTGGGGGACTTAGCATTTCCAGCTGTTGTTGGGACTCTCAACTCTCATCAGCCAGTGGTCAGAGATAATGGGGGTCAGTTTCTCCACTCCTGATGTAAGCAGTTAGAGACTCATATCAACATCATATCTTTGAAGTCGCTTAGTTATCTGCTCACTCTTAGGTACTTTATGTTGCTCACATGAGTTTCATTGTTCTCTTGTTAGTAAACTGAATGTTTGGACTCCATGTTTGGAATTGGTCCTAAAACCCCAGCACCCAGAGAGTATTCTAAACTGCAAGTGTTTGCCTACCTAGCAAGGATAATCTGTTAAGTTTCCATTAAAACAGCATACTTTAGAAACTGAGCAGGAAAGTTACAAAAGATATGGACTTAACTTTTGTTGAAATCCCAATTTGCAGATACCTGACTGCTGGGATAGCCCTGTGTTGTGTCCTTCATCCAAGGGAAGGAGCACTCTTTAGAGAGCAGGGAAGTAGTTAACAGCAGAGGAAGTGAGACCCAAGTTTGGTTTGACATAGGGCATATAAGAAGGCAGAGCGCTACTTCAGTGGCCACTCATGACTGGAGTTCTTCATCCTGGAGTGCTAATGTCTCAAAAAAATTTAAAGGATCCACTTGTAAAGGTTTTCTTAAAATCATGGAGTTTCACTGTGTGGGGTTCTAATATCTGTGCTGTCTAGGGGGTTTAGTTTCTATTCCTACTTGACAATTGACATGTACAGTAAACACCTAGATAAACCCTTCCTTTATTGTGCAGAGAATTGGGAAGAAGCATGAAGTGCTGTCTGCCCGACATGCCAATAGCAATCAGTAGACCTGGAAAACAATTCATTGCCTTCTGTCCCATTGATATCTTTTCTGTCTCTTTGACTGTCTGTGTGTGCTTGTTCTTTTTGCAGCTCTATGTATTATGATGAGGATGGTGACCTTGCCCATGAGTTTTATGAGGAGACAATAGTCACCAAGAATGGGAGAAAGCGTGCTAAGCTGAAAAGAATCCATAAGAACCTGATACCTCAGGTAACACAATCAGAAGACAAATTAGGGGCTATTATAGCTTTGTTTCAAACTAGCACTTAATACTTTTGGATGTTCACAGAGAATGGCTTGTTTCTGCCAATAGATGGCCATAGAAATTTGCTGCTTGTCACAAGGAGTCACAGGCCATTTCCGCACTAGACTGTTATAGCACTATTATTCCACTTTCAACATCCTATGGAACATCCTTTCAACATCCTTTGAGGCCCCTCCCTAAATTGCAAACTCCAGGATTCCATAGGATGTTGAAAGTGGAATAATAGCACTATAGCAGTCTAGTGCAGAAATGGCCACAGTGCCTAGTTCTGTAGTGTCCTGCTTGAAAAGACTGCAGACAGAAGTCTAGGGACCTGGATCAACCCGCTTCATTCTTGGTGGGGGGTTTTGTTTTGTTTACAATGACTGAAATAAGTGTGGCTTTAAAATGATTTTGAAATTGCCGTGTTGACATCTTTGTTGGAACAATGAAGCATGTTTTCTCCCTTGAGCTAGAGATGGCAGTTCCAGAACGAACATTCCTAAAAGGCTATGTAATAATCAGTAAATATGGGATTTGCCTCATTTTACTAAGATCCCCTATTAGATTCTTAAAGGATTTCTTAATGAATGAATGATAGGAGCATGATAAATATTTCATTATTTTTGTTTAATTATTTTGATCCTACCTTTTCTAGTTTCCCAGCAAGTTAGAAAAAACAAGTTGAGTTGGTCATTTTGTTTTTCTTAGTAGGTTTTTTTTGTTCATTGTGACTTTTTAATAATAAAATGACATACTATAGCATAAATCAGCAGGTAGATAAGTTTTGGGTTTTTTCTTAGAATAGGCCGAGTACTATTCCTCTTATGAAATTAGAAGAGAGGAAAGGCCTCCTTATGGAGGCAATTCCACAGCCTTGAGACAAGAAAGCATTAGAAGTGTACAAACTGCATCCCTAATAGGTGTTCAGAATTTTGTTCAATATGAATGTTGGTCTTATAGGCTCCCTCAGTGAGAGTAAGTGCTGTAGCCTAGAATATGACAACTGTTTTAGTACTCCCAAGAGAGGTTTGATTCAGCGTTTCAAGATGGTTTGAGAGGTTCCATTCAAAGGAGGAAACTTAAGAAATTTCACTGGGAATGCATAAAGCAGCTTATTGTATCCCAGCCCACATTCAGACCATGGGTAGCTTGACTTTGAGCCCCAGTTCAGTGGGAGAACGATAAGAGGGTTAAAAAGAAACCTTCTCAGGCATAAATTGATGAGTCTAGAGAAGCTAATTAAACTAATTAAACAACTTCATATTTGTGAGAATTGGCTAAAACAATAATTATTAGAGCAAATCAGCATGGAGTTGAATCTAGTTGTAATGGCTGTCTTAGTAACATCATAGGTGGTAGTGGTTGGATACATCATTCTGAAAACATGATGCATATAATTGTTAAATCTGGACTCTCTTTTATGAAATTATTGGGATACCTGAGTAATGAAGCGTAAGAGATCATTATTCTTACTTATTTATTTATTTATTGTGTGTACTGTATTCCTGCATTGAATTTTCGGGAGTACTGTAGTTTACAGGATAAGGGCAGAGGAAACAAATGGCATGCATAGGCCTTAGCATGGATACACCTCACACATTCAGTGTAGTGAATGATCTAGTTCTGTCCTTTGTCCTATAGTGGCTTAGTGCTACCTTTTGTCCTGTAGTAATGGGTGTCATAACCTGTATTCATTTTGCCTTAACAAGAGGATGTTCTGTCCATGCTGTTTGCTGGCACAAAGTGAAGGCTGGTTCCTTCCTGTGACCTGCTGTTAGTGTGCCAGAGAACATTGTGACTCAGTATGCATGGTTCATTGGAATTTGCAGGCCTGACTCAGCATTCAGTGATACTTGTAGCCATTAAATGCCTATCATAATGATAACTTTTCTCCCAGAACTATGAATCCCCTCTCTTGATACCGTTTCTCCAAGGCAACCCTTATAAAATATTCCATTGTCCTTTACTTAGTGCTTTGATAATTTTGGACATCAAACCTTAAAGATCTCCTTGCCATTGCATTTTTTTCCTCAGATAAAAGTGCTGAAGTGTATCCAGCTTGGCGTTCTGGCTAGTAATGCTGTTTGTAAAATATAATTCTGGTGAAAACGTGGTTCTGATCCCTAAATTGTGGCCAGCAGGGCAGTGGGAAGAGGAGAGGCAGGGCTGAAACCTCCTCACTTTCTAGTGAAGTCACTTCCGATAGCATTACTCTCCTGTCTGTCCCCCATTGGGGCAGAAAAAGAGGCTAGAATGTTGTTCTGCTTTGCCAACAATTGCACTTTTTCCAGCTCACACAGTGGCAATGAAGTAAGGTAGGCAAAATCTGCTGAGTCTGAGCATCCTGTGTCTCCAGTACCTGACTTCATAGCTTTTGTACATGCAGCATTTTTCCTTCTGCTGCCACTACCTAGACCAGTGTGAGTGTGCCAGGAGAATTCCAGCCATACTCTTGATGGAGATTACCAGGGTGTAAAGGAGGCAAAAGCCTTCCCAGTCCCCAGTGATCCTGGATCTAAGACTACTGTTTCCAAATTGAAGAGGTTGTATCCCTCTGGTTTTTTCAAACAGGTTTACCATTTTGAATGGTAAACCTTGTCACCTTTGCCTTTCCTATTGACATTTAACCATAACAGAAAACAACCAAGTTCCATTGGATTCAGGGGTGGAGTTAGGGTGAGGAGGAGAATGCAATTTTCTTCAGTCCCCAAATTTTGCAGAGAGTGAGACACTGATAATCATTTACACCTAGAATTTTATGATTGCTGTGTTTGCATTCCCTTGGTAATGCTGCCTGCCTCGTTTCTTTGCTTGTTTAAACTATATTTTGAAATGCTCAGCTGAAGTGCTATATTATTGCAATGCTAGAAGCTTGAGACTGAAATAAAGTTTAAAGGGAGAGGTGGAATGCTTATGGCAGGGCTTTCCAAATGAGGTATTGTGACACGTTAGTGTTACCTGAAGGGTGTAGGTATGACACGTCCCTGGACTGAGAACGAGCCCTCCACCTGAGCCTTGGAAATGTATGATATATGTTATAAATAAATCATATATTTTTAAAAATATAAGTGAAAGGTTTTCATGAGATATGTTGTGTCCCCATACATTTTGTTACTACGGTAAATATATTTGCCCGGATCTCTTATAAGGGGTTAATTTAACCTCCGGTTTACTAATAAAACTGAATTACTGTGTTGCGAAATGATGCATGTCTAAAAAGTGCATCACCAACGTGAAAAGTTTGGAAAGCTCTGGCTTATAGGGTGGCATTCTCTCCCCTTCCCCATAGCTATAACCCTGACTGGGTCATAGTATATGATGTCAAAGAATGTGGTTGGGTGTCGTGCAGTTTTTGAAAAGTTCATACAATATAGGAAAACAGGGATTGAATTGAGGTAAATAGGGTCGTGGATGATGGAGCAGGGAGACTAATTATTATTTTTTCTAGTTCAGTCTCTTCACCAGTAATGCCAAAGTCACCATTTGCATTGCAGGGAAAATTTCCAAGGTTTTTAAATCAAATGTTGGGGAAGGGGCTCAGATAGGGAAATTTAATGCTGATTTGACCCTTTTCCCTCTGTGGTGACTATGATCGAAATTGGAGTTTTGTAACAACACAGTCAGCATCATCTGTCACTGTTTGGTGTCACTCAGAGAGAACAGATCATCTGTAACCTGGTCTGGAGAACGTGTTGTTATGTCAGTATCTCATCCTTGTTGCATTTTTCTCTTTACAGGGCACAGTGAAACTGGAGCATCCCCGGATTCATGTGGACTTCCCTGTTATCATCTGTGAGGTCTGAACCAGAGAGGCAGTGTGAACAATCACTGTGTGCTGCTACTGCACCTTACTTGCCCAGTTGTACTGTACCTCATGTAAACCATCCTATGCAGCCACATGTCCCTGCAGAGTGATGGACCTGGAGCACAGTTAAACATTTTAGCTTCGAAGCATCTCTACTAGGAGAAAGTAATAGCAACTGCAGTTTTCAAACTGGCTGGCAATCATGAATAGCATTGGCTTGGGATATGTATAGATAGGACCTGTGTCATGTGAGATGTCTCTCCTCATTTAAGGAACCTGCTCAAAATTCCCCTCACTGAGTCCAGAAAAAACCTTCTAGTGGCTGTTAATTGACATTTAGGTGACAGCAGATTCGAGTCTCTTGAAACTATGGAAAACCAACCCTCATCTTTTCCTAACCAGATAAGCTGTTTCTTGAATGCCTCAGTCAGCTTCTGCAAAAGTTGACACTGAAGTTTCTGTAGATGAGTAAAGGTAAGCAGCAAGTCACACTTCTCTCCACCTCCTTCAAAACAAAACATGGCCTAATACCTAATGCTCCTCATGGGAAGCAGGGAGTGTTGATATTCAGTGCTGCACTTAAGAGGCCGACAGAAGCTATCCAAGGCAGATTTAAGTTTGAGATCTCTGCTGAAACAGGCTGATCTGTGCACACCTTGTTCTGTTGATCACATCTTCCTAGGGAGTTGCACTTTTTTCATATGGTCTGTATCTTTTTCAGTTTTACTGGTCAGAAAATGCCATTGGCAAGCACCTGTGCTGCAGCAGATCAGTAGAGGCTGTTAGCAGCAGCAGTATCTGAGCAATGTAGTTTGTCTGTTAAGACTGACTTAGCAGACCACTTCTTGGAAGACATTTGTAAAGCTGTGGCTTTGTTTCTAAGTCATCTTTCCCCTGGTGATCTACATCCTGTTGATGTATGAGGGTGCAGGGTAAATTGTCATACCTATCCCAAAATAACCCTTACTTTAGGATAGTTTTTTTAATCTTCTAAAAAATAGGTAGCACTTATTTCTTGATCCCTTAAGTTATATTGTCAACACTAAGGAAATTTGGTTGCTTTGATCAAGATGGTTGCCAGCCTGCTACTGACTCCTTTGGCTATTACACCCCCTCTGCACTTGAGTTCTGTTATCTTCCCTAGGCAGCCTTTGTAATGGCTCAGATTGGGCCAGGTATTGTCTGATGTGGGATAATGCAGCACGGTTAAAAGGAAAGTTGTATCTCTTCTTCTTGAAGAGCCCTTCCCCTTTCCCTCCATGAGCACATGGGAAACATTTCATTAGTAGGGCCACAGCTGCTGACAGAAATGGCACCAGTTGCTGTGTAAGTACCAAAGTGGTATGCCCAACCCTTCTTCCCAGTTTTCTTTCTTTCAGAATTTAGAACTACTGTCTCCTAAGGCCCAAACAGGCAAAGCTGTGTCATAGGCACTCATATCATTTGAAGAGAGTTTCATATACAGTATACCACAAGGAGATGTTTGCTTGCCTTCCTTTTTTTCTACCAGCCCCTCAGAATGTTCATAGAGCTTTAAAACTACATTGTGATTGGCTTTAACTGTAGAAAGTTCACTCATTGCACATCATATTTTGTTTGCCAGAGCATGTCATTGCCTTTCTGAGCACTTAAGGCATTTGCTACCTCAACATTTAATTTAATCCACTGGTACAGTGTTGGACCAGCAGCATCAGTATATCTGGATTGTGTGCATTGTGACTTCTGTACCTGCAAGAGAGTCCTTTTTAGGCACCATGAACCAAACAAGTAAGCGTGTGCAATGTATGTAACAATTTTGACAGAGATCTTGTGGTTCACTGGATGGTACCTTCCCACATCAGTACTATGACTGTGGTTGTAGTCTCTATGACTTATCCTTATTGTGCAGCAAGATGGCTGCCCCTGAGGTGGAACTGCTTTGCTATGCAAAAACTTATACTATGAATCTGAAATTCTGGAATGGCACAGTTAATTGTAAACGGAGACTTGCATCACCTGCAGACACAGAGCGTCTGTCATACTTCCATCCCTTACCTCCTCATTGAAACGTATCATTTAGTTCAGTTTCAGCTAGATATTGGTGATGCCTAGTCAGTTGAGATCATTATCGTTATCCAGGCAGGGAAATTTCCATTGCCATGAAACAAGGGCATACCAGGGATAGGGATATGTTTACAACACTCCTTGGCAAATGGAGTATTGTGGTGCACAGTGAGTTGTGAGCTAAGATAAGGAGGCTGAAAGTTGCTTATTCTTGATTTAGTTCAGAATGGAGGAAATTCTCATCAAGGAGCTAGCTTTATAGCTAGTTGAGAAGAAACAGTGTAGTGATTTAGGTCTTCATGCTGGAATATTCTGCACTCCTTTGCATGGGACTGGAATCAAGAAGGATCCTGTGGGTGAAAGGCCCACTGCTAATACCTTCCCCTCATATCTGCATTTCCTAAAAGATCTAATTTATGTTCTTTCCTTGGCTGCCTTTTTTCTGAGCAAGCTGATACCATGTGATTAAAAACAAACAAACTGTGATGTTGGCTTGCGTTTTCCCTGCTACTTCTAGTGCTTTGGCACATACAGTTGGGGACTGGGAGCCTCTGCCCGGTAAAAGCGCCATTTCTGCTTGGCTTGGAATCTCCACAAAGGTGGCAGACTCCCTGGAGCTAACTGGCAGCTGCTCTCAGGCCGTTTCTCTCAGAGGCTGGGTTGCCTGCTGGGACTGCAGCTGTGCAATTAGACTGCTTGGATTCTACGATCCTTTTGATGCTGTTTGTATCCTTGTGCTTTCCGGCAACGCTGCTCCTTTTCAGAGCGGCACCTGTTGTCGGAGAGAGGGCTCATGGAGACTACTTTATAGAGGATACTGCTGATAATGTGAAAGCTGGTGTAAATAATATATATATATATATATATATATATATATATTCACAATTGTTGGAACAAGCAAAAAGTTATATTTCCTTTTTTTATGATTCTTCTGTGCAAATATGTGGTTGTGTAGGAGACCTGAATCCACTAGCACTACACTTCCTGTTCCTGTAGTATAGGTCTGAAAACCTGAAGACAAATGTGTATAATATTTATGGTTTGTTTCCTCTGCCTTGAAGTGCATTTGTTGAATTTTGTTAAATTTCAATAAAATTATTTGTAAGTCCCAAAACCTCCTGCTTCTTTTGACATTGAATCTGAAATAGGCCAGTAGGCCGTACTGGGTCTGAATGGAGATAAATCTTTGCCTGCCTTGTACAGCTCTCCCAAGCAAGCCACCTCAGGCAACCCTGCTAATCTGACTAGAGGTTTAACCTTATTTTTCTGAAAATCCAGTATCCTTGATTTGTGAGGTCTAGGCTAAGAGTAATGCAAACCTGTTTCAGAGCTGAACTGATCTTCTAATGATGAAAATTGGATCCTGACTGTATTTGGGTTTAAGCTGTATTGAGTGTAGAAACCAGTTTGTAAATAGAGAAGCTGGTTGTAGCTTCCCTCTCCTGTGGCATATGCAAAATTAAGCTCATCCCTTACTAATTAAGCTTTAAACAACTTTGCTGTCAATGCATAAGAAGATGCAAAGCAAAGGCAGCTACTTATACTCCAGCTTTCCAAAGAAAAGCATCCACCTGTTTCTATTTGGAGTAATTACTTTGTGGACACAATGTTTAGTGAAAACCACAGGTTAAATGCAATAAAGGCTAGATAACTGTTTACCAATAGGACAGACTGTTTGCATACCGTGGCTGTCCCTTGTTAGTTCCTGCAGTCTCTTGAGTTTCACAATCCAGGAGGTTGCCTTGCTGCAACAAACAACCATGGCTACTGTTCTGGAAGCCTTCAGTGTAAGCTTTCTTGGGTCCCATACTGAGAGAAGGCAGGACATAAATAAATAAATGAATAAATAAAATTTAGGCATACGTAGTATAAGTCAGTACAGCTATTGGTGGTTGAAATACGAAAGCAATCTTACTTTTTGTTCTATAAGATGTATCTTTTGTCTGGCTTTAGGGAACAACTGTATAAACCTACAGTCTTTTCATATAACCTTAAAGCCTATTGTCACCACTTGACATCAGAATATATGAACACGTATCCTTCATAGTTAAACTTCAGAAAATTTAACTATCAGAATCTGATTTAGATAAAGTTAAATAAACAGATAAATCTACAGGTATACCACAGTTAATAAAGTTAGTGTGTTCCTAGACATTAGTTCTTTGACAGAAATTTTGGTACAGAAATTTGAAATTATTTGGCAGAAATAACATGGAAGGAATAGGGAGAATTTCCTACACCATTAAAAAGAGGAGCAGTTCAACATATTTCATCATACTTTTTATCTGAAGCTCACAATATGTATGTACAAAATGAAGCCACAACATCAGGGAGACCTTGCAGAAATTAATTAATTAATTAATTTTTCAAATCTTCTAGAGACCACCTGAAAGCCTCCAAAATGCATCCAGGGATATCTTTCTTTTACCAGCCTCTGCTTTTCATATGATTTTCATTTTGTTGGCTGAACTTAGACATTTTTGAGAACATGGTGTGGAAAGCATGTGAGGTAGGTTAATGGGCCTTCTGCTGTTCTCACATACTCAGTAAGGGATTGTCGAAGCAGCTGTTGTTTACCTTGCCTGTTATTGGAAGACACACATTGTTACAGCAGGATCAGCTAGGGAAGAAACACATTCTTTCCCAGCTCAGCTTTATTGCTTTGTTTGCTATGGAGATGCTACTGCAACCCAACACAAGCCTTCTTTCATTGACCTCCCAATGTAGATGGCTGCTGAAAAACTTGCAGCTAGACAGAGGGCATGGGGAAAAAGTGGGGCTGGGTGGGTTTGAAAAGATTGTAAAAAGAAGCTTTTTTGTTAGACTTTGTTAACTGGGATGTGCCTATAATTGTAACAGATGTTGAATCTATCAGTGTACACAAGATGTCACTGTAGAGGGACTTAATGCTGCTGAGAATTATGAAATGCTGAAGCACAATGAACTGGAGATTTATTTATACTAGTGATGGTCCACATACCCAATCCATACATCCAACATTTTCCCAGCAAAGGCTTCAGTGAGGTGCTTCAGTTTGTACTTTTGGGAACAGAAAGGAAACTACCTGAAGTTATGTTAGAAGTTTGACATATAGTATGGGCAGGGAGCATTCTAGTTGAATAAATGGGAGAAAAAGGTAAAATTGAGATAAATCTAAGAGACTGCAGCTTACTAAATGTTCTTTAGCTGTCTGGAAGATGTTGGTTTGGAGTTTCTTATGCCAGGAAACGTTTTACTACATAGCATGCCATACAGATAAGCTGCAGCAAAAACATAAAATTTATCTTTACGTTTGCACCAGCTGATGCATTTAAGACATTTTTCCTTATAATGGAGCATAGGTAACATATTTCTTAAACTGGATCCTAGAAAACAGCAAAAGGCCATCAGTCTGAAGACAGTGGTGAAATAATGTCTATAAATAATGTTCTATAAATGAACCGTGGTAGCAGTTTAGTGTCTTAAATCTAACCAAACCAGTTGGTGCTACTTGACTGTAGAGTGCTTGGGGTCAATTTTATTTTACGATGGCAAACTCAGGCTAATGTAGAATGAACTCCAATGTTGTGCCCATCCTACAAGTGATTTCAGTCTGGGAAAGATGAATAAATTTGCACGTTAGTTTATTATTCTTTATTTCATAAGGCATTTTCTGCACAGAAGGGACTTCAGTATGATAAATTAATCTTCTGTGCAGTTCATCCTCTGTTTCAAATGTGCTTGTCTATATTGTTGAATGTACATACAATAAAATATCCACATGTACATTTTTCACCCATTAACTGTATACAAGATGCATATCATTTCTCCACAAGCGAAGCAAGTTCCATGCAGGCAGTTTCTATTTGAGAGATGATGCCGGGTATACAAAGGCATTCACTGATTTGTGGCACGTTTATGCTTGTGTAAATTCCATGGGGGGCTGGTTACATAAGCTGCACAGGTCTCTTGAGGAAGGTGGTCCTGGGAACATCCTTGAGGGTGAGAGTTATAAGGATCTCCAGTGCGTGGTGCTAAAATGCTACTTTAGTCCAGGAGAGGGCAGCTTTCAGCTGCTTTGAGTGTGCCCTTCCTACTTCAAACAACCCAGGCTGCTGTTTAGATTTTCAGTTTAATTTCTGGTTTGTGTGAAGGAGCTAGGAGTGTGGTTTGGCCCATCCAACCCAGACAATGAGCGATTTGTTCCAACTTTGCTGTGTCCTGTGATATTTCACCCTCTGCTGAGAGGTTTGCTTGGAATTGTGAAATATGACCAACTTCTGCTAACCAAACCCATCAGTTGCTGGCTGCTGTGGCCAGGGAAGCTCTATAATCAAGTTATGGCCTCATCCCTCAGGAGCAGAATATAGTTATGATCAGGAGAGTGCTCAAGTTACCGCTAATGACTAGTAGAAGCTTTTGCAAGGATATGACTGCATGGGGAACACCTAAAGTGGATTTCGTTCTCCCATGCCATTGATCATCTGACTGTTTGACTTTCTGTACACAACAGAATGTATGTTACTTTGATTCAAGATGCTGTTGAACCATTTTGGTCTCGGCCCATTTCCACAGTAGACTGTTACAGCACTATTATACCACTGTCAACATCCTATGGAAACCCTAGGATTCCATAGAATGTTGAAGGTGGTATTGTTATCACGGTTATGATATGTCTGGTGAGAGCACTAGATATTCTTTTGATATCAAATAATTTGGCCTTTGCCTGACCTTTCTCTGCCACTCTACTCCACGTGTTTGCAGAGATCCCCCGGGACAAGCACGTAAGGACGCGGCCGTTAATGGTTATACATTCCAGAACCCCATTCAGGCAGGCAACTTAAGCCTCTCCGTTGCTTTAGGGAAAAACCTCCCTGCAAGCTTTGCTAGGCGCATAAACACACAAAGCCGCACGGCCAAGAGCCAAGCCATTCCTTTATGTCGGGCCACTAACGTACTGGCCACGCTATTGTCATTAAGAGCTAAGCTAATCATGCAAAACCTGACCTTTTCCAACTCCTTTGTCCAACTCCAAATTTCCTTTGTTCTCACCGAGCATAACATAGCCTGTAGGTAAAATCCACCCTATAAAAGGTCCCCACTTTTGGGACTTCCTTGGATCACCCTGGACTTCCATCCCGCCTTGCTGCCGCTCTGTCCAGTGAAGTTTTCCCCTCAGTTCTCTACAACTGAGTCTGCCTCCCTTCTTGGAACCCCGTCTTTCTCTCCAGGACTACGAGACCGGCTGTCGTATCACCCATTCCCTAAGCTCTCTATTTCTGTTTCCAAGTTAGCTAGTATGTGTGTTGTTTTATTTGCTGTTTGTCTTTCAATAAAACTGTTATTTTTGGTCACTTTTAAACTTGCTTGCCTGCTCTCTGACCTGAAGCCGTATACATAGGGTTAAAGATCCTTGCTAAAGTTACCCTGCCTCTCGTTTAAGCCAAGAGAGTGCTCAAGCTAATTTCCCCCAACTTGTGTTTTTATTTGGTTATTTGGGTGCACGTCCCGGGACCCCCAACATACAGGGTAACATAGTGCTGTAACAGTCTACTGAGGAAATGGCCTCAGTAACTTAAGAGAGATAAATTTAGATTTTTTTTTTTGTATAAGTTTTAGGGTTAAGCAGGACTTTTTGTCAAGCAGGTTTGAAAAGTGTTTTGACAACACAGATAGACTATTTATACCAACTTCATTTAATTTAAAGTTGGGGGAAGGTTTAGGGGACGGAGTCAGAGCTGGTGCATGGACTTCACCTTGCTCATCCCTGGTTTAGGTGGACAGTTCTAGCTACAAAACTTTTGCTACAATGACAGCATTTAACACCACCATAGGTCTGCAACATTTATTCAATGGATCAAGTTGTGGGTTTTTTTAAAAAAAAAATATTTACTGTTTTAATCTGAATACATATTCATTCCATATCTGCTGCTCGGCAGTGGAACAGGATGCTTCAGAAAATGGTGGCTTCTCTTTTACGAAAGGATTTTAAGCACACCTGGATGGTCACTTGTCAGGGATACTGCAGTTTCCTACTTCAGCAGAGATTAGATTACTTTGGGGTCCCTTCCTAGAAATCCATGTATGAGGCAGGCACTTTCTTAACACGTTAGGTCACACATAAGAGGAAATGCCTTTTCAGATGGTGCTTGCTATGATCCAGGAACACATCATCAAACAACAAATAGTGGTATTTTCTCCAGAACTATTGGTTTGTTTCTGTAATCACTAATCAATTGACTACTCTTCCTATAACCACATGGCAGCCCTGCTAAATGTCTCTGTGTTCCTGTAGCACTTGAATTCTCTTAATTCTATGCAGATATTATCTCCAATATATGACATTACTTTGTCTGTTCCCCCACCCCAATCTTGAGCTTTTAGATCAGGGTCAGAGGAGCCTTCAAATGTTGTTGAATTACAGCTTCAGCAAAGACAGTGACCAGGGATGATGTGAGTTCCACTCCAATAACAAGCCAGAGGTTTCAACCCCCATTTTAGAGAATGAACTCCATGATAGCAAGATTGTAGAGAGAATGAGAATCAGCATTCAGGAGTTTTCCTGTAGCCATACTGCAACTTCTGCTCATTCTTCAGGTCAAAAAGGAAAGAGAAAACTCCAGTGTACTACCCCTCATAGCTTCTGAGGGTGCTAGTTTTGCATGTCTCCTAGTCAGTGTATCATAGCAGTATCTGTGGCATGCATGATGCATGTGTTTGGTGTACAAAGAGGAACTGCACATATTCACCACCTAAACCCCAAAAAAATTGTGTGAAGCATGAAGCACCTTATTTTTCAAGGCATGCCAAAAAAATTTTCAGCTATAACTAATCAGTTGGAAGGGAGCTTTTTTGCAGAGACAATTATCTGTGTTAATGGTGAGCAAGAGGGAGTGAAAGATGTCTTGTGCTAAACACAAGAACTTTGAATTTGTAAACAAACTGGGGAAATGGTTGGCTTATAAGCTGAGAAGAGAGAAGGAAAGGAATGCAAAATTAAACCTACAAGAGCGCGAGGCTGTCATAAATGATAGTGTGAACATTCAGAAAATTTTTTCATAGATATTATTCTTCATTATATAAACCAGAAGAAGTTTATCTGGAGAAAGTGGATGAATGTTTATCTAAACAGAATTTAGCACACAGAACAGATTATCAGAAACAGATTACAAATGTGCCAATAATGATAACAGGGACTGTTGATATGATGAAGAAAATGAGTATTGGTAAAATGCCTAGGCCTATGGCCTCTTAGCTCTTTACTATAAATGTTTTGAGGATGTATTGTTGTTGCCATTACAACAGACACTGAACTCTATCCTTCAGAATGAGACAATTCCTGATAGTTGGAAGGAAGTGAATATAGTATTAATACTGAAAGAGAATCAAGATTGGACACTGAAAAAGAACTATAGGCCTATATCATTGCTGAATAATGATTATAAGATGTTCACAATTATCGTAGCAGAAAGATTGAAAATATTTCTCCTAGATTTTATATATGGGGATCAGTGTGGATTTTTACCTAAAAGACAACTTCAAGATACTACTGGAAATATTTTAGGTATTTTGGAATATTCAGAAAGGCATAATGAGAAACAAGTAGCACTGGTTTTTTTGTTTTAGATGCTGAAAAAGCTTTTGACAATCTGAATTGGATTTGTTTAGAGTGCTTGGGGAGATGAATTTCAGGGATAGTTCCATTAAATGGGTTAAGTTGATTTATAGTCATCAGAGAGCACAAATATTGGTTAATGGAGAATTAACAAAGCCATGTGAACAGTTATGACTAATGATATGCCATTTGAGCAACGGCAGAAAGATTTTTGCAAATTTAAATGGCAAAGCTAAAACGAAACAAAAAACACCCAAAAGTTAAGTATAAAGTTTTATAAGATGAACACAAAGAGGAGGTTTGGGTTTATTAGATTTTAAATTATATTTTGCTGCATGTTATTTGGTTTGTTTGAAAGAATGGACTGTGCTGTGTAAAAAAAAAAGAGAGAGAGAATAGCTAAAGAAAGATTATTAACATACCAGGACTCACTAGAATATTACCAAGGAGAATATAAAGTTAAGGTGAAAGAACAGTTGCCAGCGGAAAGATATACTTTCCAATGGTGTATATAAACAATTAGTTGAAAAGCTTACGATGGATAAAAAGAATCATGATTTCCAAAAATGTAAATCTGAATTGGAAATGCGGTTGTGTACAGATGATGAAGATGGGATTGGTAAACTATATAAAATTTTGCTAAAATTTGATATGGAAAAGGAGCAAACTAAAGATTGTATGATAAAGTGGGCTCAGAATTTAGGACACAACATACAGATGGAACAGTGGGGAAAGATGTGGTCATAAGGGTTGAAATTTACATTTTGTTATGATCTTAAAGAGACTTTTTATAAAATGATGTATAGTTGGTATATAATCCCAGAGAAGTTGGCTGGATTGTATAAAGATGTTTCAAACTTACGTTGGAAATGTGAACATTACAAAGGGACATTTTATCATACCTGATGGACATGTGAAAGAGCTAAAAAGTTCTGGAACATATTTCAGGTACATATTTATATTTAGAGAATTTTAAAGATGAATATTCTATAAAAATTAGAATTCTTTCTTTTGGGACTTACAGAGGAAGAATTGGAAAGGAAAAATGGAAGACTACTACAATATATGACTATAGCAGCATGGTTGTTATATTCAAAAAGATGGAAAACTTCATCATTACCAATGGGGGATTGCATATTAGAACTGAATGAGTTAACGGAAAATGATACATTTGCTTTGATTAGAGAAAAATTATTAGTGACTATTTAAATGGATTGGGAGCTCCTGACCTTTTTTAAAAAAAAAAAGATAAAAGAAAAGAGTATGCGGTAATGAACATTGGGTTTTGGGAATTAGTGGAGAAGTGTATTAAGTAATGTTTAAAACAGGAAGTGAGATTACAATACTTATGCTTGTAACTACAAGAAGAAATTCAGAAGTTATTTTTCTATTTTCATATATTTCTTTTTTACATTTCTTCTCTTTTATCTAAATTATTTTTATTGTTTTTTGTTCTTACTGTATCTTTTTTTTATAGTTATACTTTTTAATGTATTTGGAGAATTTCTTAATGCAAATATTTTAAAACATAAATTGCTGCTTAGAACTGCAAAGAAAAAGAAGAAAGAGGAGGAGGCTGAGGAGGGGGAAGGAAGGGAGCTTTTAATATGTAAGATTTCTGAATTAAGCACTCCTGTGTTCTGCAGATTGTCACTGAAGATTTGCCCATCCTTTTGTCTCCTAAAGAAATTAGTCTATTCCTAATGATAGAATGGCTGGATAGGCTTTCCATTTATATCCAGTGCTTGGTTTTCATAGCAAAAACGCCTTCACAGAATCTGACTGACTTTCAACCCACATGCCCTTAACACAATTCACTTACCGGTACTTAAGTCATCATGAGAGTGTGCTGTGTGTATATATTTCTATAGCTGTCTCCATCAATATATTTCTGTATATATTTCTAAAAATGAATCAATATTTGTAATACTATATTACATAATATATCTCTAGTTGTCTACCTATCCATCTTGCCTTCCTCCTGAAACTGAGACCCAAGTAGCTTATAGGCCATTTCCACACTAGACTGTTATAGCGCCATGATTCCACTTTCAACATCCTATGGAATCCTGGGGTTTGCAGTTTCGGGAAACTGCAAACCTCAGAATTCCGTGGAATGTTGAAAGTGGAATCATAGCACTGTAACAGTCTAGTGCAGAAATGGCCATAGTTAAATCAGATACGGTTAAATGTAAACCATTAAAATTAAAATAGTTTGAAACTGCATTGATAAAAGAAGATGTAGCACCCACTCAGTTAAAATCCCCTCGTTCTCTCTCAGCGAGCAGAGTCTCGAAAGGGCCACTTGAATATCAAGGTCTTTGGCTGCCAGTGGAAAAACAATTATTAATGGTTTGACTCCTGTAATGCAAGATCAGAAATCACAGAGCATTTTCTTCAAAGTTCCTGAGATGGATAGCAGTCTGATATGGAAGGAAAATCTAGAGGTTTTGGCTCCGCTTCCACTCCCCCCAAATGCTTACTCAGCTCTGATAATGTGGAACAAAAGCTTGTTGGCTTTAGGATTTCTGAAGTGCATAACTCTCCTTACCCACAAGGCCGCGGAGACCCTGCAGGGGCTTCTGAAGGTCTTGCCAAAGTGCAAAGGAAAGCCTTTCCAGGAACTATTAAAACTCATTTCCACATCCCCACCCCCACCCCCAGCTGCGGCCCAGGGAGACTAGAAAGATTTGGCAGTTCTCCTGCTTTGAAAACTGAAAAGAGACCTCCCCAGTTTCAGCAAATGATGTGTTTGTGGTCTTTCCTGGTGACAAAAGGTGGTTTCAGTCTCAAAGGGCACATGCTGTGCTGTGAGACTGGACAGGAAGAGGCTGACAGGGCTCCAGAGAAGAGGTTTGCCTCTCCATTAGAAGGAAGTGTTTTGCTCCTGGAGGAGCAGGGAAGAGGGGCAGATGCCCCCCCCATTGCATCAGCACCGGATCATGTAATGGTGCTGATGTGTGCCTCACTTGGAAACAAGTCCAAAGGCGAATTTACGGCAACGAATGCAGAGGGAGCTGCGTCTTGGCCACAAGGCAGATTCCAAAGGATATGCTATGTCAATACCCTTATTACGCCAATGAAAAAAGCACAAAGTTCTCAGTGCAAGCATTTGAAACTCACACATTTCTTCCTCGGGGAAAGTGTTGTTGTTTTTTTAAAAGCATGAAAGAGAAACGGGTGGGGAGGTGACTGTTGACAGAGTCTGCACGTTGCGTTGAGATGGTTTGAAGGATGGGTCTGTACAGACTACCACAGCAGGCTCATTGTCAATGGGAACAACAAAGGCGATAAAAGAAAAGCACTAAAATTTGGTTCTGCCTTTGAAAATACCAAGCAAATAAAAAAAAAAAAGACCCCCCCTCCCCCCAACCCTTATTTTTATCCTGTGCAAAGCTCACAGGCCACTTTGTAAGAAGAGATCTATGAGTTCCTGAGGAAATTGATACACTTTACTATTCTAGCACTTTCATACCATTTTATTTCATACCATTTTAACAGCCATGGCTGCAACCTGTGGAATTCTAGGATTTGTGGTTTCATGAGAAATTTAGAATTAATTGTTCTAGTGCTTCTCCAAACTACAAATCCCAGTTTTCCATAGGATGCCACCATGGCTGTTAAACTGCTTTAATTGCGCAGTATGAAAGAGTCTCACCAGACCCTTTGCTGATTGGGGGACTCTGGGAAACTGTTTTGCAAAACAAAAACTGTATTTTTAAAAAAACAGCCATTTTTTTCCTGGTTTGAGGCAATTATTTGATAGAGCAGACACAATGAAATCTATTTCCCTATTATTTCTCTATATTCCACCCCCACAACCTCAATATTTATGCTATCATTTAACATAATACTTGGATATTAAGTATGGGGTATTTATACTTGAAAGTCCTGCTGTCATGTTAGCTAACAATTCAAAATACCACTAAAGGGATGGCACCAATAGTTCTAGACTGTTATCTGCAGGAAAATAATTTTTATGTTTTATTTTATTTTTTTAAATAGCCTTGTTCAGAAAATCTTACATGGGAACAAAACTATTCCTCACCAAAAAATGAAAAATAAAAGTAAAAATTAAAAAATGGGTGCCATAGTTTTGTAACGATAAGATGTGACAAGAACCTAAGAGTACTTGAATTGTGTTTTTGGAAGATGTTCTGAAGAAAAAGAAAGGTAGAATATTAGTAGTAGTAGTTGCTGCTGCTGCTGCTGTTATTGTGTACTTTCAAGTCATGTCCAATTACAGCAACCCCAAGGCAATCTTACTGTGGAGTTTTCTTGACAAGATTTGTTCAGAGGGGGCTTGCCTTTGCCCTCCTCTGAGGCTGAGAGAGTATGACATGCCCAAGGTCAGCCACTGGGTTTCCATTGTTGAGTGGGAATTCAAACCCTGGTCTCCAGAGTTATAGCCCAATGCTCAAACCACTACACCACACTGACTCTCAGAACAGTAGACAGTTTATTGTCAAAGTGCTCTACAAAGCAAAAAGTAAAGTTTCTTTGTTTAGTTTGCTCATTCCATGGGTTTAACTGTATAAAATTTGCACCATCAAATGTTATATAAATTGTCATAATGTCACTGCAGTCCTCAACCAGTTGGTGCCATGGAGCCACCATGTGGTGAGTAAATTGTCCTTTGGAGGCAGTATCTCATTTTCCCAGGCACAAAACAATTACAGTTTGAGTGTCTGGAAAATGTGGTGTCTGCACAAGCAGGGCATCACTGGAATGTGTGCAATAAATGAAAAAGAAATTTCTGTGTATCTTATTTAAAAAAAAAAGTATTTCTGGTCAAATGGAGAGTTCCTTAATGATTGCCCTTACCCAGGTGCGTCCTGTCAAATTACCTAAAGCCAAGTATGCACATGCTGTTCAGAGATAAATGCTAAAAGCAGTGTGAGTGACTTCACCTGGCAGCATGCCATTGCATAGCCCAGGCGCTGCTTGGTACAAAAGAAAGGGGGGCTGTGATTTCTATAAACTTCAGAGCCTTATCAGTGCTGTCAGGCTAGACTCACAGAATGGGTGTGATGACCATGGAACCAAAGGAAAGGATGTCTACACCCAAGACAGGGTGGGAGACTTAAGGACAGGATTGATTTCAGGAATTCCATGAACTCGGATGGGAAAATGAAATTATATATTTCCAATAATCTCTATAACTGACATTCAGGATTTCCTTTAATTATGAATCTAGGCAACAAACAACAGTACTACTAACAGTACTTCTGATGCTGTCACCAAAAGAAATCACAGATATTTTCGTACCTATTTATAGTGCTTTACAATTTACAGTACTTGCTGATTTCTCAAATTGTCATTTAAGTTCTGCAATTAGACCCACAACTAGATTGCATGTGATTGCAGCACATAGGGGTCCGTAGGCTTCACTCAACTGCCAAAAGGGCCCATAGCATGATAAAGGATAAGAACCCTAATTTAGGATGAGGAAATTTGAGGCTCACTCTTTTAGGCAATTTACCAACATAAGGTCTGCCACTAAAAAGAGTTATATTGGTCGAAGAACACTCATGCCCTTACTTTTTCACAATATCTGTTTACAGATCTGTTCCCTTCCACCACAGCAATTTCACGTAAAAGTCTACCTTGCAGACTAAGGCCATTTCCACACCAGAGTGGAGGAGCGTTTCACCGTGTGTTGTGGGTGGTGTTTTTTAACCTGACTTACTCCAATTTTACCGTATTGTTATCTGCACACCTTCTAGTTTCTGTTGAATTAATGCAGTGAAAATCGTTTGCCACTTCTGCTCCGTCAATTCTCGTGAAACTCCCATCCTCATCCCACGCCCTCCCTTGCTCCACACTACCACCTCTGATTGGTCAATTTTTTTAAAAAAAACCCTGTTGCTACATATCACTGGAGGTACTTTAGTTTGTTCTTACAGAAGACAAGCCCCCACCTCGGGTTTGCTAGTAAAATTGCTAGTAAATTACTGTGTCGCAAAATGATACATGTCTAAAAAGTGTGTGACCAGCATGAAAAGTCTGGAAAGCTCTGGTCTAGACAGCTAGAAATTGAAAAGCAGCCATCCTGAGGATCCCAAGGTATTTCATTGTATTCCAGTGCCCGCCCTGCATTTGATGGGAGGAGGCAGGAGTGGACAGAAATGACTCCAGGGAAAGGAGGGAACACCCACAGAGAACCACCTCTGCATGTACACCTTCCACATGTTGTCAGAAACGCAGCCGAACCAGTTTTTGTGCTTTACATCGGAGTTTTTCCGGCTTTACAATACATCAGTTTTACGTCAATAGTAATCGCGTTAAGAGCTCAAGCTGTGCGAATCCACAGAGGAAACATCGATACTAACCGATTTAACATGCAGACGTAACAGCAAGAATACGATGCCGGTGCGATGTCTTGCCCTTGTGTGCGGAAAAGGCCTGAGCTCCCAAATGTGGTAGGCCCTTAGGAACCATTTGACATCTGAATTAGACTCAAGGGCTTGTTGCCTCCCATATTCTGGCTGCCTCATACTCTTCAAATCTTCTTTTTTCCCCATGACTGGCTTCTTCAGGCTCCCCTTCTGCTCTGCACTATATTGTGGATACAGCCTTTATTTACACCTCTGTTTTGCACAGCTTCTATTTTATGTTTGAAATTCTCACCTGGAACATATCTAGAAAATACCAAGAAGAGAGAGGACATGTGTGCCCCTTTTTACCTCCAGTAAAAACTAACCATAATGATGACAAACATCTAATTATACTCACAGAAGGTGTGGAATTTTCCCACCAAGGAGGATTATTTGGCAGTTGGCCCTTGACCTTTTGATCTTCACAAGGCAGGTAAGCTTTTAAGAGAGGTAGGTTTGTATTTTTTAAATGAATTTAAAATATAGAGGGTGGTGAGACATACAGAAGGTGTGCTGTTTTAATATGTAATATGGGTTTTTCTGTGTAATATGGGTTTTGTGTTTTTTATTTTTTTAAAAAATTAATGTCTTAAAAGTATTGGCTGGTATTTGGTATTACAGTTATGGACTTGTAACTTAGAGTTATAGATCTGAAACTGCTTTGTATTCAGTGAGACTGTGTATTGTTAGTGTTGCCTACACACATGCCACCCCAGCCCACCTTAAGAGCCAGATTGAGTGAAAGAGGTCCATTCAGAGGTGACGTTTCCAGTCCCCTCCTACCAGTAAGTGAAGTTGTGACAATCAGAAGCAGGACAACTGCCACAACTCCTCGTGGCAGCCTCACCCACTGGTGGGAGAGGGTGGAAGCATCTTCCTTGTGCCTCAGTCAGAAGCTGAATGGATCTCTTTTGCCTGATCCAGCACCTTGGTTTTTAAAGTGGGCTGGGAGGGGTCAGGCCTCATGATGTTACTTAGTTATGGAGACTTAACTAAGTGGATGATCCGGTATTCTGGAAATTGTTTTAAAGGGTTTGATTGTTTAATGTTTTTTTCAACTTTAATATTATATATTATTTTTAGCTATTTTGTTAAAATTTCTATTGTAATCTACTTTTAAGTCCCATTTGAAGGAAAAGGCAGGATATAAATCGGATAAAAATAAAATCTTTTTGCTGCTACATTGTGAAAGGTATTAACGTAAAGACATTAAAGTCCAGATTTTTGTATGTAAACTGCATCTCTTACCAAAGAAAGCTACAAATAGACAAAACAGAGAAAACAAGTTGGGGAATAAAGACATACTACTGCTCCCTGGCTACTCTGTAAATGATTCCATTCATCATGATGGATTTGGCTAGAATGGAAAATTATTTGTCAAACTTCATTGGTTAGAAGTTGGACATACAATCACAGGAGCTGGCTCACATTCTTTATGTTCTGACAACATAAAACATAACTGAGGGTATAACTAGATGTGCTTGCGAGCAGGGCTGTTTTTTAGAGCAAACATTGCTCTCCAAACAGATGTAAATCAGGATGGATGTTGATGTCATGTGGTGAATGAGAGAAAAGAGCTGAACTTCTCTCCCTCCCTCCAACTTCATACTTTCCCCTGCAAAATTGCTTCCTGGACTGACCTGCTTTTCGCCCAGCTGGAGAGTGGAATGAAATCTCATGGGCAGGAGAGAGAGAGACATTTAGTTGCAAGACAATTTGGTTTTAGTTTTCTACCATTTACCTGCCTTTAAAGCTTCACCACCTGACACACTGTATTTATACCTGTGTTTGGCATAGCCATGTTTTTCACAGATGAGTCACACTGCCATGACTTCTTCTTAGATCCTTGGAATATGGGCTCAGGGAAGTAGGGTGTTTGTCATGGCACGTGTGACAGAGCGTATTCATCTTTAAAAAGAAAGTTGGTGGAATATTTCTCAATTTTAAGGGCTTCTGAATTCATTTGGAAACCCTTACTTGCTTACCAAGGCGTTACAATTGACAAGCAACACAATGGCCAATCCCTCAGCTATTCCAATACATTGCTATCCAAACAGTTTGGAAAGATGTGAAAAAGTTCCTGATAAGAGTAAGGCAAGATAGATACTGAAAGGAGACCTGCCTGAGGGTGGATCTGCTATGATGCCCATGTTGGTTGAGATGGATATTATATGTCTCTTTTCCTTTCAGTTTGCTTTGCTTCATTTTTCTTGTACAACTTAAAGGATGAGAAACACCCACCTAATATGTAGCGTTTTTATTGTTTATTTTGTGTACTGTTCTGTTATTCTGCTTTTCAGAGAAATGCTGCCTTTCCCTAAAATAGCTTACTCTGGAAAAATAAATGAGAGACAGACAGTCCCTTCTGCCTTACAAACTGAGAAGAAAAGACTTGGAAGGGAAAGGGAGTGAGGGTAAAAAGTCAAGGAGGGAGACCTGTTTTTCAAGGCAACGACAAAGTGGAGAGTTGTAAGCAGATTCCCTGGCCGTTCCTCACTGGTGATTTGCTTGGCAAGAGGTGCTGTGACTTAGTAAGGGGCCATTCATCTGAAGGGTGGCAGAGAGAAGTGCTTCCCTTCCAGTCTACTGTCCCAAATGGCAGAACCAAATGGCTTCTTTTGCCTATGAGAGGTGATGTTCTTCCTGAGAAGCAAAGGCTGAAGCCTCCCAGTGGTTCTTAGTCCCCTGGCTGATGGCAGAGGCTGGAACGTGCTTCCTTTCTGCTCTGTGGTCCTGGACCATTGAAATGACGCCTGGGATCTTTCTTCCACTTATTCTCCTTTATCTGAATTCTTTCTTCATTCCAGTGAAGCTTAATCAGCCTCAGCTAGGTGTCTAGGAGCCACTGAATTACAATCATGAGGAAAATCCCCTATTTAGGAAACTCCTGTCTTCTGTCCTCCTTTCCTGTTTGAGGGGGTGTTGGTTCCACTGCCACCTCTTTTTTTATTGTCCAGTATGTCTTCCTGAGATTGAGCTGCTATCTTCCCCTCCTTCTCATGCCTAGTTCCACCATCAGGGTCCCTCCCTTCTATATTTTCTGTGCTTTGGGTGGTGTTTACACCCAGTAGCAAGTCAGCTGCTGCCTCCTCACCCACTCACCAGCCCACCCTTCTTTTAGGTCCTCCAGTCCTTGTTCAGACTCGTTTTGCACATTCCTGTCTTTTCATCTTGCCTTTTAAGTCGTTCCCTCCAAGCCCTGATCGCTCCTGACTGATCCTTCTTCTTGGAACCCATCCAAAATGTCTGGCTACTCCAGCATCCAGCGCTGACTCCCTCATTCTCTGAGAAGGAACGACTGTACTGACTTTTTATAATTCAGGAAGTCTTATTCCCTCCTGAGACTTGTCTGTTCTCAAGCAGATTTTCAGGTTGACTTCAAGGACCACACACCTGTTTCCTTACCAGAGACTTCTGTGAACTTCTTTTGTGAAACATTCTCTTTGCTGCTTGTGAAGACACTCTTTCTGCAGGAAGAGAGGTGACTGTGGTTTTTTGGAGTACAGATTAAAATTTGCGTTCATTGTTTTACACAGGAACTACTCCATTTAAATATGGTAAACTGAGCAAAGGCATTTATGGCATAGAAGACATTTTAAAAAAAACCAAAAAAATTGCTAAACAAACTAGTAATTATTACATTCAGTAACAATATTGGCAAAACAGGCAAGAAAGTGAGCCAGCTCCTGTGGTTATATAACCAACTTCTAACCAATGAGGTTTGACAATATAATTTTTTGTACTATCCAAATCCATCGTGGTGAATGGGATGGTTTACAGAGCAGCAGGGGACATAAAATAGTTTAAGATGATTTACTAGTAATAGCTGAAGGCTTTGCTCGCAACTGCTTTAAGGAGAGTTAAGCTGACTTAAGCTACTAAAATGAAAGAAAATCAGGAACTGATTTTTTTTTCTGGAATCAAAAACAAAAAGGAACACTCATTCTAAGGGCATGATTGTCCCATCATTATCACTAACATCACAGCTTCTCACTTGACTCCGACTGGTGGATTTTGAGATTTGGAGGCAGAGAGTAGATCCTGCAAGCTTGAAAACTGCCCACCACTGATATAAATAGAGGGAGAGCCTTTATATACCGTACTGACTGGGGCATTTCGAGGACTGTAGTCCTCCCCAAAATGTATTTTCCAAGCTTTTCACACACAAAAGTTGTCAAATTAGTTACTGGGCACTATTGTTAGGAATCTGAGTGAGCATTTTTTCACATGTGTATGTATTTTCAAGTCACTTGTCATCTTATGGAAACCCCATGAATTTTGATAAGGTTTTCTAACATAAGTAGGTTCTGAGGTGTTTTCCCATTGACTTTCTCTGGAATGTGCCTACAGTATCTGGTGTTCCTTGGCAGTTCCCCATCCAAGTCCTAACCAGGCCTGGCTTCCACATACCAATGGGGTCTGATGCCTCCAAAGTATTTAGGCTCTGGTGGGCAGTTTTACCTGTGTTGAAATGGTGTCCATAAGTAAAGCACCTTTGTTTTCAACTGGGGAAACTAGAAGAGGAAATTTGGGAGTCCTATTCAGGTGGCAATGGCTTAAATTGTCAGGGATTCAAAGCATGGAACCCTGGAAAAATGCCCAGACCACTGCAAAGCGTTGCATCATACTCCAGCAGTGTGTATTGCAAGACATGGCATCAGGTACTGGAGTGGTGTGCAAAAGGTACAGGGTGGTGTGCAGACCCCTGTAGCTCATTGGTTGTAAATATGCATATAAGGCAACAACGTTCAGTTCATTTTGTCTGATGACTAAATCCGGTGCCTGGCGTAAGCTTTTGTCAGTCTGTTTTATGTTTTGTGTTCATGTACATATCGGAACCTTGAAGCTAAGATAAAGTGCCTCCTTGTGATTATCCTTCTTGGGAACAGGGCCGCTGCTGTGGGTTTGCTGAGAACCTTTTTTTCCTGCTGTGTCTCCGTGGGGATTGAAACTCCCATCATTCCCCCAACATAAATACCCTAAAGGCACCAGATCCCATCTGATCTTGGAAGCAGAGCAGGGTTAATACTTGGATAGAGAACCACCAACAAATACCAGGTTCCGTAGTCTATGTATATTTAAGATGAAGGAACTGGCAAAACCATCTCTGTGTATTTCCTTGCCTAAGAAAATCCAATGAAATTCAAAAGGTTGCCGTAAGTCAACAGGTGACTTGAAGACAGACAGACAGACACGCACATGCACATAGGAGCTGTTTTCTTTCCCAGCCCTCTGTGACTCCAACATGGACATGAAACTATTGTACTTTCAGCTGTCTGAACTTGCAGCTCCCCATTTTTAAACAGAAATCAATTGGAGGCATTGTGCAGTTTCCCTCTTAGTTCACTTCTTTATCTGCCTGGGTTCTGTTTCACAGTTACACTGCACATCAGAATATGATGGAATGGGAGAGTGTTTCTGAAGATGGGCTGGTGAACAGCTCTCTAGTGAGTTCCACTCACCAAATTGGAATTTGCTTTTATTATGAGGATCTGGTTATTTATCTAAAGATTGGATCCTATGACTCTGAACTGTACTTGGAGCTACAACAGCCTGTGTGGGTGGTCACTTGTGCTGCCTCATGCAGATACAAACTTTTGAACTGAATACAATATCTCTTGCCAAGGGCATTCATATACATTGGTTTTAAAAACTTAATCTAGCCACCCACCCCCTGCCACTAGTGTGCACATTACTGAACTTCTGTTCCTCACCATTGCCTCTGCTGTGTCCCAATTCTTCCTTCTTTGTATGAGCTGAGTACTGGGAAGTTAGCACAGAACACAGTAAACAGACAGTTAGTGGAAGAAGCAAGCCCTGAATGCAGTTTTGGACTGTGATTGGTGAGGATCTGTTTTCACAACCCATCTCCAAACTGTTCAGATTGTGTTCTTTCCCCTTTTCTGATAATTCATTCCCTCTGTACTTGAATGTTGAACAATAAAGGTCAGGCTGGGGTTTCTCTGGCAGCAGTTCTGCTCCCATCCGCTTTGATTAGCTCGTGCTTTCCCCCCATCTCACCTCTTCTGAGGTCATTTCCTTCCTTTCTTCCATACCTCTGCTCCCTTCTGCTTTTCTCTCAAGCCAAAGATCTTCTTTTGCTGGCAGGGGTTTATAAAATTGCAGCCACAGCACCACTTTCTCATTAGATGTCCCTAATCTACATATACCACTGCATCTTCAGGTCATTTCCAACTTATGGAGACCCTACGGCAAACCAATCACAGAGTCCTCCTGGCAAGATTTGGCCTGAGGCCCCTCCCTAAACTGCAAACCCCAGAATTCCATAGGACGTTGAAAGTGGAATAATAGCACTATAACACTTTAGTGTGGAAATGGCCATAGAGAGTTTGCTTTTGCTTTCCTCTGAGGCAGAGGGAGTGTGACTTGCTCAAAGTTACCCAGTGGGTTTCCATGGCCAGCCAGCATTTTGAATCCTGGACTCTAGAGTTGTAGCCCAATGCTCAAGCTGCTACATCATGCTGGCTCTCTAACATACACCAATAGCAGTTGGAAAACTGAAAGTTCCTATGTGTTTTTTCTTTGTAAAAGTTGGACTGCTACACTGTCAAGAGCAGCCTTACCCAAACTGGAATCCTCCAGATTGGCTGGACTGCAGCTCCCACTGTTGTTGTGTGCTTTCAAGTCATTTCCAACTTATGGTGACCCTGAGGCAAACCTATCAAGGGGTTTTCTGGGGCTGAGAGTGAACGACATGCCCAAGGTTATCCAGTGAGTTTCCATGGCCAAGTGGAAAATTGAACCTTGGTCTCCAGGGTCATAATGTTACCCTGTATGTTGGGGGTCCCGGGAGGGGCGCCCAAATTACCAGATAAAAACACAAGATGGGGGAAATTAGACTCGAGCACTCTCTCAAGCTAATGAGAGGCAGGGTAACTTTAACTTTACCCTATGTCTACAGCGTCAGGTCGGAGAGCGGTTAGACAAGTTCTAAAGCAACAAGTTCTAAAGCAACAAATAATATTTTATTGAGAACCGACAACACAAGAGACTCGACATACACTAACTAACTGAGAAATGGAAATGGAGAGTTTCAGGGAATGGGTAATACGACACCTGTTCACGTAGTCCTGGAGAGAGACGGAGGTCGAGGGGAGGAAACTCAGCGTGGTCCGCTGAGGGGAACTCTTCGGACAAACCGACAGCAAGGCGAGATGGAAGTCCAGAGCGATCCTGAGTGTTCCGAGGAGTGCAGACTCAGTTACTGGGAACTGAGGGGAAAGCATCATTGGACAGAACGGCAGCAAGGCTAGATGGAAGTCCAAGGTGATCTGAGGAAGGCTCGGAATTGGGGACCTTTTATAGGGTGGATTTTACCTACAGGCCATGCCATGCTCGGTGAGAACAAAGGAAATTTGTAGCTGGACAAAGGCGCTGGAAAAGGTCAGGTTTTACGTGATGAGCTTAGTGCTGGATGACAATAGTATGGCCAGTATGCAAATGGCCCAACATAAAGGAATGGCTCAGCACTCGGCCGTGCGTCTTTGTGTAGATTCGCGCTGAGCAAGGCGGGTTTGCAAGAAAGAATGATCCCTAAAGCATCGGAGAGGCATTAAGTTGCCTGCCTAAATGAGGTTTGGAATGTACAACCATTAACGGCCGCGCCTATTACGTGCTTGTCCGGTGGCCCTTGCAAACACATGGAGTAGGGTGGCAGAGAAAGGTCACATAAAGGCCAAATTATTTGATCTCAAGAGATATCTAGTGCTCTCACCAGACATAGCATAACTATGGTAACAATAGTCCAATGCTCAAACCACTATGCCATGCTGTGTGCCATGCTGTGTCTCACATTATCCATGCCAAAACGGAGGCTGTAGTCTAAGGCATTTGGAGAGTGCCAAATAGAGGAAGACTGGACTAGAATGTTGGACTTGGATCATAGAGACCCAAGCTCAGATCTTGTCACAATTTTTCACTCTGTCTTACCTCACACAGCTCTAACAGGGAGTTACCCAAAGCAAGTAGGTTTAAATTGCCTCAGTAAATATATATTAAAAACACTTTTATCCAATATTTAAAGTTATGCAATAGTGGCTGCAAGTAAATTTTGTTCCAGAGGGCATTCCAAGGTTGGCGCTGCAACAGAAAAGGTCTGAATCTCCACCCTAGTGCTTTAATGTCTGTAGATTCCAAGCGCCACACCATATTTTCTTTTCCCTAATAACTTTTTCCTGAACAACAGCCATCTTGGATCCCATACAACAAGATAGGAGGGATATAATGAAATAAAAAATAAGTAAAAATAAACAATATGCATGTAGAAGCTGAACTTGAATTCATCAGCAAAAGAAACAAGACAAGGGAAATAATATCTGCTAGTATGTCAATTTCATTTCTGTTAGAGCTGAAATGTACACATGGGTAGACATCTCTTTCCAGAGCCTTTAAAACAGCAGCATAAAATGATTTATGTTTTTGCTTTTAATATTAGTTATGCAGTAAATTAATGCACTTATTTAAAACACCTGATTTTGTTGGGGTTTTTTTGTTTTTGTTTTTTGCATATTTCTTTCAGCACTGAGAACCAAAACCTCTCTCTCTGGGATTTTCATATGAAGAAAGCAACAACAATCCAATCCTATCCAGGCCAAATAGGAAATTATCTGTGATATCTTTGAAATTGCTTAAGTTGGAAAACTTTTTGCCAGCAACGTCATAGGCAAATTCCCTGCTGAATCATTTCAAGAGGGACAGGAGGTTGCTGGTGGGAGCGGGCTGGGGGTGCTTCCTGGTTGACTTTGTTCCTGTGCTGTCTTGAGTTGCGCAGACGTGCTATCCTGTGCTAGATAAAAAGATGTCACTTCCTGAGCATGTGCCAGAATCTCTCTCTTTCATCATATGGAAAAAACAGAAGGTAGGAAACTTGAAATCTGGTTCTCACAAAAAAGGGATCTGTCTTCTCCAGATGCAGTTCTGGAGCCCACTGAAACTTTGCACTGGACTTACAGTCCTTGTTTTCAAGTGCTCAGGTGATACATCCAAATCTAGCATCTGTATAGGTGTATTCTGCCAGCTTCTTGCATGAGGTAAAATTCTGGCCCAATTATACTGCAGAAGCATCCTCCATTGTTATTGTAACACTAATATAAATGAAAGCCACAGGTTCTCATCTTTTCTATCATCAGGAAAGCCTTTTTTCCCCTTCTCAGACTTTTTTGTTAAATGCATTCTCAGCATCTGTGTAAGTCAGAATCTTGCGTACTATACCTTAACACTTGTTAAAAGAGTGGTCTTATACTCAAAACCTTCTCTTGTTTGGCATTATGTCTTGTTCTGGTATGATACATTGTCCAGTTTTGTCACTCTACATTACCCACAGAGTTGGCATGAATTTGAGTCTGAACAGCTGTTCCTTCTGTCTCTTCTTGGTCCTTCTGAAGAGGTGACTCACTGGCTATTTCTTTTCCTAAATACTATTTCTGTCCTATTCAGATACTCTGGTGTTTAATAATGATCCAAATGCCAGGCAAAAACCTCTGTATTTTAAACAGACCTATACTTATTATTGTTGTTGTGTGCCTTCAAGTTGTTTCTGACTTATGCCAACTCTAAGTCACAGAGTTCTCAAGGGCTGAGAGTGTGTGATGCACACAAAGTGGGTTTCCATGGCTGAGCAGGGAATTGAACCCTGTGCTCCAGGATTGTAGTCCAATGCTTAAACCACTACACTGGCTCTCCCTATACGTATGCCAAATTATAAAACCAGTATCTGTATTATAAAGAGAAAGATAGGGGAGTCTTCAAGCTAATTGAGACTAGAACATGGAGCTATGGCTTCAAACTTCAGGAAAAGAGATTCCACTCAAACTTTAGGAAGAATTTCCTGATGGTAAGAGCAGTTCAACAATGGAATACACTGCCTTGGAATGTGATGGAGTCTCCTCCTTTGGAGGTTTTTAAACAGAGGCTGGATGGCCATCTGTTGGGAGTGCTTTGATGGTGTATTCTTGCATGGCAGGAGACTGGATTGGATGGTCCTTGTGGTCTTGTCCAACTCTATGATTCTAAGCTTCGTTCCATGACACATACTCCTACAAGCTTAGTCTCCTAGAACAATCACTAAGTGAGCTAACACAGAAGCAAAGTTTCCCTCTGCATAGTTTATGCATATTGTAACGTGTTTTATGAAGAAATTTCAAGCTTTCTCTTAACAAAGCTATACAATTAATAGCACTGTGATACCACATTAATTGACATACCTCCTTCTAATGGAATCCTGGGACTTGTAGTTTTCATCAGGTGTTTAGAATTCTCTGCTGAACAGCTACAATGCCTCACCAGTCTACAAATCCCAGAATACAGTAAGATGCAGTGATGACATTTGAAAGTGATATTAAGAATTATAATTCTGAGGTGTGAAAATGACCTATAATGTACTATGGCACCTTTCCCCTTCACTTACCATGTTACATACTTCCACTCTTCAGAACAAGTGAGATCAGTTCTGAAACTGTAATTTGGAGCCATCCTTATCTGGGACTAAGCCCCATCTGAGCACAAGTGATTTAATGCAAGGAAATCTACATAGAAATACGCTGCATTTAATGTGCACTAACAAGTGGGAATAATGTACTGTGTATACTCATGCATAAGTCTAAAAATTTTAATCAAAAACATGACCAAGAAAACCTGCATCAACCTATTCGCTGGTCAATGTAAGCACTGTACCTTAACTCTTATCAAAAAAGGAATATCCCCTTCTCTGAGTAGAATGGTGAAAGGCAAAAGCTTAGTCCAACCTGGGACAATATAATAGAAGCACTGACCCCCTCTGCACTGTCTGATGTAACATAATTTCTAGCCTTTTTGAATACATGGGTAAGAAAATGGTGCTTCCTCTCAAAGGAAAGTGGTGTCAGTGCTTTTGGGTTCTTTGGAACAGACTAAGCTCTCCCCTTTCACAACTTTACTCAGACAGGGCAGTTGTTCCTTTTTTTTTTTTTTTTTGATAGGAGTTAATACTGTACCTTAACTTTTATCAAAAAAGAAACCATCACTTTCCCTGAGTAGAGTGGTGAAAATCCTTTTGAATGGTGGTGGCGGCAGCTGGGATGGCTGGCCCCCTGAGGCTGTATTCACACTTTCCCTTCCTTGCAGAATCACCCTTGACTTATCCGGGGGTCATATCAAAATCCATAATTTTGGCCCTGAAACTTGCCCTTGACTTATATATGAAGTCAACTTATACATAAGGATATACGGTAGTTGTCATCTGGTCTAGTAGATGTACACAAGGAGGCAGCCTTTCATAGATGTCACTCCTGCCTCAGCTGATCATTGACAAATAGGAGACTGCTGAATAATACAGAACTACAATACACAGACTGGACCGCAGTGAAGAAACGAGAATCTTAATTATAAGAACATAAAAAGCAGACTTAAATATTGAGTCAGACCATTGCTCCATCTGTCCTACTGTCAGGAGATGATTTACAGCAGTAACACAAAATTATCTCTGAAACTGAAGCACTCTGGACACAGTGCCTCAGAGGCAATCTTAGATAGCAGAGTTCATAGCAGCAAAAAGCGTGTGCAGCAGAGTACAACTACAACAAAAAGACATTATTGCTCTGAGCACTCTACCCACTGGTTAGTTACCCACAAACACAGAGTTTGTCATCCAAAACACCTGGAGGCTTTAATCTTCTCAGTTGCAATATATACATCTATATACAGGATATGCAGATCAATAGATTCAAGCAGAGACAGGGGTTCAAGCAGAGAGAGGGCAAGCATTCCCGCTTCCCTTTTACGCACACCTGCTTACAGGTCATCAGCCGCGGCCATTAGCATGATGCAACCCCTTGCCATGATTGTAGTATCATGACTCAGCCCTTACTACATGTCCTCTAGGAAATGTGTCATCACTTGCTTAGCCATTCTCCAGGTGTTTCACATGTTCATTAAATGTATTTTCACTGGGACAAATGTGATTGCATTTTTTATCCAACACTAGCATTGTCAGTTCTCACCAGCTGAGTTTCAGTCAGAATTTCAGAAACCTCATCAAGGTTTCAGGCAGAAGTCTTCCCTAACCCTACCTGGACATTCTTGTTACTTGTCAGAGATGGTTTGACCAAACCTCTGGAAAATACTTTCTAAAGTTTGTGTAAAGATCATGTTGCTTTAATTGCTTTAACTGTCAAGTGCACCTGGGGAAAGGAATGTGAGTCAACCTGAGTTTGTGCTGAGTCAGGCTGATGAGCACCAGGTACAGACAATACAAGGGTTAGCCAGGATTGGCTAGGTGTCTGTATAAAGGTAGCACAATCCCAGCCAATACTGCACATATTGCTTGAAGTGTGTCTGCTGGGGGTGTTGCTGGAGAGAGCAAGCTAGATATGCTGGGTTGGCATCTGGACTTTGTAAATATTGTACATATGTTGTAACAAAGAATAAAGAGCCTCCATATTGGAAGATTGCAACTTGGAGTTGGTGAGTGTTAACTGGCTTAGTGCTTGTGCTGCTAATGGTCTTCTCTGCTGCTAGGCATGCTTCCATAGCTGTGTGTAGCTATCTCTGCTAATCTATAAGGAGTTTTTCCTTGACTGGCTGTTTTTGCCTTTCCCCCCTTTTTGTTTTTGGGGGACATTACTACCTGGAGTTTCTTATCGAACTACTACTAACCTGGCCCTACCCCCACTTGGAGTATGAAATCAGATACAATCAGATGTATTGAGAGTACTAAGGTTGATTTGTACTGCTTTGTAATTCACAAAATTTGGCTTGAAAGATTGGCATTAGGTAGTGTGTGTGTTTTTCATCCATTAGTAGGTGAAGAATCTGTCTTTAACTGATGTTAAATGTAGCAGGTGCAGAAGGTTGTGCTTCTGTTGTTTCAAAATAATAAAGTACAAAGTCATACTATCAATTCATGCTAACTCTATTATTGTGATTTAAGGTCAATCATTCTGTGACTGAGGCTTAATCTTAAATTGATTTCTACATTCCACTTAACTCAAGCCAAATAAAATAATGTTTTTACTCTGTTATCAGACATATTGAAAGTATTTAACTTGGAACTTCTTACACTGGAAATAGCTGATAGCTTCACTGAAGAACTAGCAGAACAGATGCATCCCTCCATGAGGATAAGCTGAACAAAATGTGTGACGCACCCTGGCACATGGCCGTATGCCATTCAGTTCCTCTGCTTCCCTCCTACCTTGGTATTTACAGAAATAAGGGAAGGCCTTTCCATTCTGGGAGTCGTCTTACTGACACTTCAGACTCTTAAACCATGGTCATGATGGTCCAGATGTTCTTGGACAGCTACTCTCAGCATTTGTTACCACTGTCTATGCTGCTGGGAGTTGCAGTCCAACAAGATCTGCACAGCGACCTGATTGCCATCCCTTGATAAACTCCTGGAGGTCCACAACAAAACACACTTAGATGTGGAATGCATGTGGGGATCCTCTCCCCTCCCTCCTCCTGGCTACAATGATGTGTTGCTGAACAAAGAGCATAGTATCAAATACAGTGACTAGATTATTAACTGGGACAATAGGACAGTGTGACAACAGTGTTTTGTAAACTGAACCAGATTCCAATCTATTTAAGGGTTTGATTCAAAGTGTCAGCTTTAAAACTCTTGAATGGCTTGAAATCAGAGTATGTCCATGGAGATGTTCTTCCATGTGAAGAGTCAAGTGCCACGGATGCAAGAGAGAAGGCTCTCTCAGTTTTGGCAAATGCCCATGCCAAGAAGGTTCATCGAGTGCATACATTGTTATCCTTTTGAGGTTCAGAAAAAGAGCTTTTTTTCCTTCTAGGGCACTATAGAGTTTTAGGTTTTATTATTGATTTTAACATATGCTCTTGTGTCTTTTTTAAAAAATTGCATTTTATTTTACTCAGTGTCATTCTCTTAGCTGTTTGTAATTTGCTAGAGAATCTCTGTTACCATGTAAACTGAAAATATAATATCACTTTTGCACTACAGATCTTAAAGTTATATCTCAAACTACTTGGTAGAGTCCTGTCCATCACAGACATTTTTGAGATATGGATATTCATCATTTAACCAAGTAGATTTGTTCTTGGGCATTATTTCTTAAACAGAAAAATTGATACTAGAGGCTGAAATAACATAGAAAGAATAGGAATTGGCTTTATACCACAAAAAGAAGAGCAGCTGAACATGTTTCAGCAACCCTTTTATTCAAAACTAACTATACACAACAACCGGGTCAGATGAGCCTTGCAAAAAGTAAACAAAGACCACTTGGAGGCTTCTTCTAATGTGCACCAGCCTCCACTCTTATGATTTCCATTTCAGAGGCCAAACTTACACATCTTTGCTTTCTTAACATGCTGCAGTAGCTGGTGAAGAACTTCTCTGCTCTCCCTTTTCTCTGTTTTGCTGTTCAAGCATACTCAGTAAGAGATTCTGGAGGCAGCTGCTGTTTCACTTTGTTGTAGACAGGCAGACACAGTTACAGTAGAATTCCACTCTTTTCCCAACACAAGCTTTTATTGCACTGCTTATTGCAGACACATTGCTGCAACCCAACACTGAAAGTCTGTGTTTCTCCAGCCCCCTTTCACCGTCTTCTCAACGCCAGTGCTTCTTAAAAAAACTTCCAGCTAGACAGAGGATGAAGAGGCTGTGCATGTCTGTGTGTGCATATACAAATGTGTGCATTTGCGCAGACAGACACATATATAAAAAGACTTTGTAAAAAGGAGCTTCACTGTCAGACACTTTCTTAACTGAGGCATGCCTGTACTTAAGCAGGCAAAATGTTTTTGGCTCCCTATAATCATGTAAAGAAGAGGAAATCTTCCTGCAGTTCCCAGTGGAAAATCCTTAACTCAGCTCTTCCTGGAACTGTCCTTTCCTCACCAAAGCCAGAAGTCAGTCCTGCCCTTTAGCCATGCAGCCAAGCTACTGGCAGTTCCAAACGGTAGCGTGCTCTGCTGCCAGGTCCTCCTTCTGCTGATCCAGGCTCTGGAGATGCCAGCTTGGGACATACTCTGCCTAGCCACACTTCTCATGCAAGCCAAGGGAGTTATGTTGCACAGTGTGAGCTGTGCCCAGCACCCCAGACCTTGTCTAGACTTGCTTTTCTTTTGTAGGGTACCATAAGCACAGAGGCATCACACCACTCTCCAGTTCAACAGAATCCTGGCAGTTCTGCATATTAACACCAATCTAAACATTATGTCAGTACATTGGGAGAGGAGGAATCCTATACCCCATGGTGCCTGTTGTGCACCTCATATTAAAATCTCTTCAGAATGAGCCAAACTGCTGTAACCTCTGTAGCTAGCAAATGTTACACACAAATACATATGACATGATGGCCATTTCTTAAAGTGAAAGACCACTTTGGGAAAAGACTGTTTGGATCAGAGAAGTAACAGAAACATGTGGGTAACTGTAGCTGGGACCTTGTTGCTGAGATCATGTGCATTTCTCCCCCAAAGTACATTTATAGTTCACTAGCATATTTACCTGGCATTGTCCGGGATTTTATTTTCTCATAGGTAACACTTGTTAGAAATGCCATAGGAATTGCCTTCCCTTCTGTTAGGAATTAGATGTGGTTGAAAGTCACAGATTTAAGATCCTGTATCTCTAATTTCCCAATTTGTCTTGTCCAGTACATGTACCTTTTCCCCATATTCCCCAATCCAGTTTGTATTCAGAGTTATTAACATACAGAGTTTGGTTTCCTGAGAGAATATACTGCCCTCCTCCTTGCTGGTAGGCCTCATATCCATAGCAACCAGCCTGAGGCCCAAGAGCTCTCTGGCTGAGATTTCTAAAGGCCCCTCCCTAAACTGCCAATCCCAGGATTCCATAGAATCTTCACAGCCAGCCAATCATATGAGATCCTCTTGCTTCACATAGCCGATCATATGAGGTTTTCACCTGCCTGGCACAGACAAACTCACAGACAGACAAACTTTGACTTTTAAATAGTAGGTGACTGAGTGAGGGCTGGAGTCCAGCTCTCCAAGATCTGCACTCAAGTTCATGGTTAACACTCTAACCCATTTCCCCAACCCTTTCTAACTTAGCATTGCAGAATGGCATTTGAAGTCTTTCCCATTCATTAGGTTTGTTTTTCTTTTCCCATCTTCTGTTGCATAATTGGCTCTGTGTTTTCTGTCTCTGATGGTATGGTTTCCTCATTCCCCCTTTTTTTAAAGGCAATGAGGAACCACTTGATGGATCCCTTGTGAGTTTATAGCCCAATAGATAACCATCGCACAGAAGGAAGGGTGTGGAGAGAATGGAAATCTTCATTTCCTTTTGGTTTCCTCATGATCTTGAAAAACACTGCAGAATATAATCCCTGGGGCAGGAAGGAACAGAGGGTTACATGCTGACTCAGTTCTTCTGCACTATCAGCACTTTGACAAGCAGAGGAAGTCCCCCTATCATGGTACTGAGATGTGTTCTCACCTTCAAGCTGAGATCACTGAGATGTACAAGGTCACTTGTACATACTGTCCTAAATATTCCTAAGAACTACGGAAGAATTGCAAATGCACCAGCTGCTGATGCACTGAATTAGAAGGGTTTGTGACAAAACAAGATTCTTGCAGGAAACAAGATTCAAGTGTAGTATCCATTTTACACTGTGAGTTATTTTAGGATAACAGTACTTTATTCATGTCAGCCTCTGCCTTGTTTACACTTCTAGAGGTGAATGAGAGGCAGAAGGGAGTTAAAAGAGAATTGCCTCTACTGCCTGGCAAAAACAGGATTCAGACCATGGCCTCATCTCGCTTTCATGCCTGAAATCTGGCTGTATAAACAGCAGCAGGATTTGTCATCTATGGTAGACAGTGACCCATGGATGGCTTGAAAGAGGGAGCTGGGTGCACAGCTGCATTAAGATTTTTGTAGGATCTAGGCACTCTTGTATGCAACTCCTCACTTCACCTCAAAGTACCACTAAGGATGTTTTCGTATGCCCTAAAATCTTGTTTCTGTAGGCCCTAAAATGTTTGTAGGTCTTAGGCACTGTGCCTAAAGTGCCTAATGAACAAAGCAGCCCTGGCTGGGTGGAGTATCTGAAACTTCCTGAAATCTCTTGTCCTCATTAGAAAGATCAGTGGAGGTTGTTCCTTTGTCTGCAGGTGGGATTTTCTGGTTGCTTTGGGTACCATGATTATCTCACCTTAGAGTGGTAAAGATGACTTTGGCTCACTGGAGAAACCCACTGCAATAACTGTTCAGCATTGCTTTATAGCACCACATCACCATCTCCCAGCCAGATACAATGATAGGTCTTAATGCATTTTCCGACTCAGATTTTTCTTTCTCTGCATGCACACGCAGGGGTGGGTGGGTTCAGCAGGGTAATAAAAGCAGAGATGGAGCCAGCCTAGTGTTCTGTGGAAGGCTTCCTCTCTCGCCCTCCTTCCCTCTCTCTCTTCCTGTTACTGTCCACTTTATAGTGTAAGCCATAAGAGGCTGCAAACCCACACCCATAAGTTTCGGAACCTAATATGTTGTTCTCTGTTCTCCTTGCAGCAAAATGGATGAGAAGCTACCCTCGCTAACTGGCAAAAGAGGCAGATAGAAAAACATTTGTGCCATTTCCTTTCTTTTCAAATTCTAGTTTGTAGCTTTGTAGTTGAGAGCCAGTTTGATGTAAGGGTGCTGGACTGGATCTCCAGAAGACCAAGGCTGGAATACTGATGGGTCACAGAAACCCACTGTGTGACCCTGGGCAAGTCAGATTCTCTCAGCCTCAGAGGATGGCAAGGGCAAACCTTCTCTGAACAAATCTTGGGTGTGCATGTGCACACATATAAACCTCTAGGAGTCAGAATTGCAGTAATATATTTACGTCTTTTACTCCAAGTCTCCAGTCAAGTCTCAAGTCCTTGCAAGATAATTCAAGTCAAGTTTCAAGTCAAGTTTCAAGTCTGAGAGCCAAATTTAACAGAAAAAAGGAGGTGGTCGGGATGGGGTTTAAGTTTCAATAATGAGAAAATCAAGGCCCCATACTGTCACTCCCTTTCCTGCCTTGCCTCAGCAATGCTTCAGATAGACTTAAAATTTCCTTTAAGGGTTAAACTTTAAGGCAATGCAGCATACCTAACCTGGTGGCTTCCTCACAAGTAACCAAGATTTGATTTAAACCTCAAAACCCATGGATTCTGGCCTTTTACCTCTTTGCCATCTAAACCTCCTTTACTCCCCCACTGCTTCAACCAGATTTTAAAGCCTCCAGATCCATGGATTCCTGCCAGATTCTAAACCCCTCCAGCTCCATTGATTCCTGCCTTTCACTCCCTCTGCCTTACAAGCCTTCTTTACTCTCGAGCAAGTCCTTCACTACAAAAGACGAGTCTCTAGTTGAGTTGATCCATGATTTATTGACGAGTCGAATCCGAGTCAAGTCACTGAAGCAACTTGAGTCAGACTTGAGTTCGAGTCAATTGACTCGAGTCTACATCACTGCAGAATTGACTTTAAAGTACATAACAACAAGGTTTTCAGCCAGGAAACAAGGGCTGCTCCCCTGGATAGCTCTTCTGCTCTCTTGGGCTGCTTTCCTGTACTGGATCTCACTGGATCCTGTTAGTGGGTGGTGGGCATGTGGATGCCAATGCAAATGCCCCAATAAGAGCATTACTTGGCAGCAAGGATTTCTAGGGTAAGAGAAATGACAACACATTACTACTCCAAGAGGACGAAGCCCAAAGGCTATATCTTTCCCTCCCTCCCTCCCTTTCTCTCTCTCCTCCTTTACGCACACACACTCACAGACCCATATGCAGAATGAGGGGTGGAAGGTCTGTTCTGCATTCTGATTAGTCTATGCCTTCTAGCAGCTGCCACCACTGTCTTTCAAGGTCTAGTTCACTTCTTGCTCCAGCTGCAGCTGGCTGAAGGTTGACAGGCAGCCTGGCAGTGAAGGAGAACCAGCAGTGGGGTGTCCTGGGGCAATTGTAAGTGAGCGGGCAGGAGGGTCACTGGGGGTGGGTAATGAGGCAGAGGTGGAAGTAGGGCAATCTACCATCCAACCCTTGGCTCATGTCTGGGCCAATCCTCAATCTCCCTACAGTCTGGATTTATACCTAACAGCCTCCAGTGTTATAATAAATTGCCTTGTGGACAATATTCGCATTGTTACAGTGTCCAATCATGGAGAATTATTTTCCAGGCAAAAAGCAGAAAATATATTTATACATTTAACTTCCTTTTATTATATTTAGCCACTGGAAAAAAAGGGCCCAAGCCAGAGCAAGAGGGACATCTGTGCCAGTTCTTGCCAGAACACCAGAACAGCTCCAAGAACAAGTCTGGGAGCTTCTATTTAGCTGGACAGATTCAGCCCCAAAGAGATGATTGCTCCTCAGCAGTTACTATTGAGGTGTCCTTGCAAACTTCCAACTCTGCCTACATTTTAGCCAAGGTTTTTTCACTGTACAGAACAGTCATAGGCTATTCTGCACTAGACTGTTATAGCGTATTATTCCACTTTCAACATTCTATGGAATCCTGGGGATTTCAGTTTCAGGAGGAGCCAGCTGGCCCATCCCGAAACTGCAAATCTCAGGATTCCTTAGGATGTTGAAAGTGGAATAATAGCACTATAACAGTCTAGTGCAGAAATGGCTATAATGTGACAAATTCACCTACTACCCACAGTAATATTTCTACCGCTGAATTTGTGCTGGTCTGACATGCATCTCATCTGGAGTCAGATTTATATAATCTGTCCCATGTAGCTGCTTATATTGAGCAACATTGGAGGCTGGGTGGACTGCTGTAAGAGCTAAAAGTGAAACAAACATTCAGAAGCTGGAGTAAAATCTGAATGCAAAATTTAAGTGTCAAATGTGAATGTTTACCTCTAATGTGCACTTCTGGCTTGCATGCAGTTGCATAGGGACGTGGGGGCAGAGGAGGTGATTTGCCCCAGGTGGCAATGTTTCTGTGGCATCCTGGCCCATAACCATGGTCCCATGTGCCCTGGCTATGCCCCTCTGTGCCCTGGCCACACCCCCACACAGTGTAGCCCCCCCTCTCACCCACCCCTCCACACATTCCAAGCTCCACCACTGCTTGCATGTGTCTTATGGTGGTTTTCATTGGACCCTCTTGGAAAATGGCAAATAGGAGGTCTCACAAACTGTCAATTGTCATATGCTGTTAGAGGATGAATATGACAGCATGGTTTATGCCCCCTAATAACTACTATAATTCCATGATAGATTTCAAATCTTATATACTAAGCTAGCACATATACCCGGTGTTGTCCGAGATTTTATTTTCTCATAGGTGATACTTGTTAGAAAGATTTGAGATCCTGTGTCTCTAATTCCCCAAACTGTACCTGTAACTTTTGCCCATATTGCTCAATCCAATCTGTATTCAGAATTATTAACATACAGAGGTAGGGTTCTTCTTGTTGCCTCCTCCTTTCTGCTAGGCCTCATCTCCATAGCAACTGGCCAGGCCAAAGAGCTCTCTGGCTGAGAATTCTAAAGGCCCCTCCCTAAACTACAAAACCCAGGATTCCATAGAATCTTCTTAGGCCAATCATATGAGGTCTCCGCCTGACACAGCCAATCATATGATGTCTTTGCCTGCTGGATACAGACAAACAAACCAAACTTGATTTTTATATACAGTATTGGTAGATAGATATTAGGGAATCCTAGTTTTCCTGCCAAGGTGATTCTTATTCAGCAGGATTTATCTTTTTTTATATTTGTTAATTTCATCTTTAATACTGCTTCTCACCAATTAACAAACACACAAACACACACACCTCCTTGCACAGGACCCAAAATGGCCTAAACCTGAAACAGGTATTGGAATAATTGGCTTGTAATTTCCTAGACACTGACTTCCCCTGATCCATTTTTTTAAATCTATTACATTGACTATTTTCCAGACTTTGGAGGCACGTCTTAGGCATGTGTTCCATCATTTTTAATGAGATCAGACATTTCACACTTGAGTTCTTTAAGAATACTTCTATAGATATTGATTGGACTTGATAATTTTCAATTTATCAGATTCCCAGAAAAATAAATTCAGATACAGGTGTCTTCCTTATATCTTCTGTAGTGCAGACAAATGCAAAGGACCAAGTCAATTTTTTACAATCTCTTCATCACCTTATTTTCTGTTAGTACTCCTTTTGTTTCCTTGCCACCAGACTAATCGCTCTTTATCTGGTTTCTAGCATCTAATAAATTTATTTTTTGACTTAAATGTTGTCAAAAATATCTTCCTCAAAGACCATTTTTACACCCTGCCCCATGCAAAATCCATTTTTTTTACACATGTGTATTCTTTCTGTTCTCATTTGGGCAAGACTGCCATTTTTCAAAGGAAGACATCTTTTCTTCTCTGCAATAGCTTCCTTTACACTTTTCACCAACCAGAGGGTGGTGTAGTTACTGGACTATGACCCTGGAGACCAGGATTCAGTCCCCCACTCAGCTGTGCAAACCCACTGGGTGACTTTGGGTGTGTCACACAGCCCCAGAAAATCCATGACTGATTCTCCTTAGGGTCTCCATAAGTCAGAAATGACTTGACGGCATACAACAACAACAAGCTCTTACATGCGGTAGTACTTTCCTGGCTTGTGGTAAATGTGATGGGCAGAATACTGGTTTATACCAATGTGGATACTTCTAAAGACATTGTGAAATGAGGTAGCCTGAACCTCCTTGCACAATGCCTTTGCCACCAGTTGTGCAAGGGCTGTTGGAGGCTTTCAGATGCACATCCATGTCCAATCAGTGGCTGGAGGGGGAGAAGTTATGCCAGGGAGACTCACTGTGGAGTACCCAGGAGAGGAGAGACAGCCATCACCCCCTCCTCTAGTACCAGCATAGGTCCACTGGTAGGGATTTGTGCTGTGCTATTGGTCCTGCTGGTTCTCAGCCTTTATTTAAGCTTCCGTTATTGTGGTTTTGAATAACCATCAGCTTACCCGGAGAGATTTGACCCTTTTGACTTTCACTTTCAACTTCCTTTTAACCAGACCCTTCCTTCTGAAGAAGTTTCCCCTTTTGAAGACAAATATGACCATGTTGGACTTGCTTGGCAATTGGTCACTGCTTCTAACTGCTTCAGCAACACTTGCAACACTCATATCCCACACAAGTTCCTTGGCAGCACCAGGATGTAGCCACATGGAGGACAAAATCAGGACTGTCCTCTCTCCAAATAAGATTTCTGCCCCCTCAATGAAATTTTCCTTCAGCCCCCACATTTCTTGTATTTCAGTAACTAAATTGTGGAACTGCGGTTTAGGTATGCAAAGAAAAGAAACAGCAAACATTGCAAATACGAAGTGTAGACAATTTTCAGTGTCTCATTCTCTGTAATGCAATAAATTTGGGGACTCAAGGAAAATATCATTGGAGGAAGAATTCTTATTTGGGTGGCAATGCTCCCTTCTCTCTCACATTCCCTCTGTTGCAACGTCTCTGACCATCAGTTAGAATTAAAACCAAGTTCACCTCACAGACATGGAATTGCATATTAATTAAGCCTGAAGTAAGTCAGATTTTACTTGCAGTATGATATACACTTAAAGGTCAGGCTACTGATGTTGCGTTATTAATTGTAATGTCTTAGATTGCCCAGCATTACATTCTACAACTTAGCCTGAATTGTTTTGTACTGAGTGGTCTGTTCCATCAGATGAACATGGCAGAAGATAGTACCTAGGAAATGTTAATTGGCCATACTCGGCAATATTGCACAGGGACAAATCTCTAGAAGCTATTAATACTTTTAGATTCACTCATAAATGTGTCTTATTACCTAATTTAAACCAACAAACAAATTGCTTAACTACAAAAGGCAGGTTGGTTACTAATAATTTTACATGGTAGTTTACTGTGTCGTAGAATCTGACAGAACTTAAAAGAAACTGAAATACAGAAGAGATTCTTTGATGCTTGGCCATGTGGAGCCCCTCTCCCAAAAATTCAGGACATAGTTTGGAATAGGGCTGGAGGCCCTGCAAGCTGCTCACAACCTGTAGGTCACTCTTTGCCCACTCTCAGTTTAAATCCTTCCTGATCTATCTGGGAATTTAGTACAACTTGTGTTTCCTGGCTACATGTCCCTGCATGAGAAAAATTAACCCTGAGAAGAAGATTAGGTCCAGGCTGTTATTACTGACAAATGTAGATCTTGGAAAAAAAGGGGAGTAGACTACAACTCCCCAAATCCCTACTCTAGCTGGGTGATTTGGGGAGCTGTAATTCAAAAAAGTAACTCTCCCAAGGTCTGCATTTGGCTTTGTATGTAGGAGCATTGTTATATCAGTCCGTAGCTATAATCTGAAATGGGATAGCCCAGACCAGATGTTTATTAACTTGTTAAGAACAAGGATTCAGACATTCCAGTCCAGGCTTACATTACATATATGGTGTAGTGCTGGGGATGGTTGGACAGGTCAATCCATTCTGAATCACTTTTACATCTGTACATATTGTAAATCCATTCTGTTTCATTTCTAAATTGCTCTGATTGTTTGTAATTTTCAGGGATGGGACAAATTCAGAATTTTCTGAACCCAAACCCAGATCCGAGTTCCTGGAAGTTTCTGTGAATTCACAAATCTCATGAATCTCGAATCTTTCAAATCCTCGGGGGAGGGCAAGAGAGGAGCGGGAAGTGTGAGATCGCTCTCCCTGCAATCTTCTGCCCTGGCCCCAGGCAGGATCACACCAGGAGTGGACAGCAAAAGAGTGGGGAGCATGAGATCATGCTCCCCGCCACCTCGTCCCCCTACCACGGGCCCAATCGCACTGGCAGTGGGCAGGAATAGAGTGGGGAGCACAGAATCATGCTCCCTGCCACCTCTTCCCCCCACCGTGGGCCCAATCACACTGGCAGCAGGCAGGAACAGAGCAGGGAGTACAGGATCATGTTCCCTTCCACCTCTTCCTCCCACCCTTGCCTGATCATGCCGGTGGCAGTAGGAGGAGGTGTGGATTTGAAAGATTCAATTTGCCTATTTCGGCCCAGGTATTCAGATCCCTGAATCTCGAATCCTTGCCCAGGATTCGACAATTCGGTTGGCCCATTCGTAGAAATTTTCATCTGTATAAAAAATTACATTTTAATAAACATTGTTTTAAATATGTATTCCTATGAAAAGAGCATTCACATTCATCAATAGATTTCCTCTTAAAGCAATATTTTTAGATGCATTTTGTTAGTTTTTTGAGCTGAAAACTGAATCTTGAAGTCTGAAGAAGTATGCATTCTGAAGGGTAATTGCATTCCTGATCTGCACATTAGACCAGGAGGTTAGTTTATGATGGAATTCACAGTAACCAAATTCCTCAAACATTCTTATGCAGCATATCCGTACATCCCATAGAAGGAACTGCTATACGGAATGTGGCCAGCGTATCTTATGCTGTGTCAGATGTTGGTCCATCAGACTCAGCCTTCTCTACACTGGTTGAACAGTGGTTACATTTTAAGATGTTTCTCCCATGTTAAATGTTAGTAGGGAAGGAGACTGCTTATAAGGGTTGCAATCAAGTTTAAAAAATGGTTGTGCAATGTGCGGAGTGGGTGGATTTATGAGCAGTTTAGTGGGCCTCAAGTACTGGCCATAGAAATTAGCAGGCGTCATTTCACGCCCTATTCTGGAATGTCAGCAAGTGTTCTTCTATTTCCTGGCTGTTACAAGCCTGGCTTCCTGTGTTTCATCAGGGCTTTCCTCTGGTTCAGGCATATGTGGGTTTCCTGCCTTATCACAGATGGAAGTATATGTTATCTCCTGGACATATGGTGCCTTATTTTACCTCTCTTTGTTCATGGCAAAGGGAGAGGCAAAGGAGAATTCAGCCGCAGTGGCTGTCACTGGTCACACCCAGTGAGACAAGTACTTCTGAGACAGGAACATTATAATGCTTCTAATGGTCCAGCAAGGGCACAATGGTGTTACCCTGTTTACTGGGGCCCCCGGGAGGGACACCTAAATGTGCTCAACTACTGGTGGGGGAAATTAGCTCAGAGCACAAGTTAGCAAGCGAGAGGCAGGGTAGCACAGCAGAATCTTTTACCCAATGTCTACGGGGTCAGGCCAAACCAAGAAGCAAACCAGAGTTTACGAATAATAATACAGACACACGGTGTATGCAACACACAATCACACAAGTAACTAAGGAAAATAAAGGTTGGAGTGGTATAGAGGGATTTTTCAGAGAGATAGTTGATTTGGGTGATACGAAACCTGTCCTGAAGCCTGGAAGAATAGAAAGCGATGCTGGGGTTCGATGTGGCTCAGCACATGGAGCTGAGGGGAAACTCACCAAGCAAAGCAGCAGCAAGGCGCTCTGGAACTTGGGAGCGATCCGTGGATGGTCTCAGAATCAGGGGTTTTTATAGGGAAAAATATAACTTCAGGCTATTCCGTACTTGGGGAAAACAATGGGTTTTGGGCACGAGACAAAGCTTTGGAAAGGTCAAAATTTAGCATGATTGAGTTAAGTCTGAATTGACAAAGAGGTAGACAGTATGCAAATGCTCAGTGCTTGGCCTCTGAGTATTTAGCTTGCCAAGTTACCTGCTTGGGGCAGGGAGTCCTTTGTAAACAGCGTGCATACATAATGAGGGTGTTTGCAGAGAGGTCTCCTAAAGTGGTGATCTGGCTATTTCTGGCCTGCCTGTATTGTCTTGGGGTCTGGCATCATTTGGTGGCCGAGCCTAGTTCTGTGCTTGTCCGGGGGCCTCTCAAAGATGTGGAGAGGGATGATGGAAGAGAGCCAAATTATTGATATCAAAATGATATCTTTATGCTATCTCCAAGGAGGCCTAACCTGCAGTAACAATGGAGAGATGACCAGATAGAGTATCAGATCTGTTTGAAAGGGCTGTACATAAAAGAAAGGAGGGAAGTCTGACAGGTTCTGGGGCTGTTTGTCCCCTCTGGATTCCTTGGAAGTGAGATGTTAAAGAGATATCTATAGTTTAGCTAGCTGAATCTTCTCCTTATGCTGTCACCTGGTCAATTTACTAAACACCAGAAGTGGGATGGGCTGCAACCAGGGCCAAATTTAGGTGCTAGCTAGGAAAATCCAATTTAGATTATGAAATACCTCCAAATAACATAAACAAACAGCATTGGAGCCCCCACCCACAGCCATCCACTGGAGAGTAGGGGGCATCAAAGAAACATCTGGTTATGTGTCCAGTTGCAAACCAATTTTGTTGTCCACTAATATCTGCCCAGAGTCCACCAGAGGTCTTCTCAAATGATCTAATCATTTTGTGTCAGGCTATTGTGGGATGTAGTGGTTTAAGTACTGAACTATGACTTTGGAGACCAGAGGAGTCTGAATCCTCGCTCGGCCAGGAAAACTCACTGAGTGGTGACGTTGGGTAAGTCAGCTCTCTCAGCCTCAGAGGAAGGCAAACACAACTGTCCAAGAAAACCTTGTGATAGGGTCACATTAGGTTTGCCATAAGGTGGAAACAACTTGAAGGCACACAAGAGCACAACAACACTGAGAAATAACCAAATGCTTTCCCACATGGTGGGGGAAGGATATTGCAATGAAACAGTGAACCCCCTTCTACAAGGCCAAATTTTTTAAAATTTAATTTAATTTAATTTTAAAAAGGAAAAAAAGACATATGCAGGCATATGTTGGACCTCCATTTGTTTCTGTCATTAAAGGGGTAACAGGATGCCAGTCACTGTGTCAGTTCCCTGTTAGGGCCTTTGAGCTGTGAGACTGTACAGTCCGTGGAAGTACTTCTGAGTTTTTTGTTCCTGAATCTCTCTCCACATTCCCAATGCCTCTGGCGCAAACTTGTTAGAGCAAATTCTTCTTTAGATTAGAATTCATCATTCATTTCATATTTAGCTTGTTTGGCAAAGCACTGGAGAGGAGCAAACAGAAAACTGCATTAGAAAGATATAACAGACTTCACTGGAAATTGAGTCAAGTAAGACTTCACAGTTTTATCAAAATTCTCCTCCTGCAAGCTTCTTCATATAAGAGGTGTAAGCAATAATCCTCCCCAATATGCAAGCTTTATCTCTTCCCAGTCAGTGATGCAACTCTACATGAGCAACCTGCTGCATAATGATTGCACATTTGTTTCTTGTATAGTTGCACATATCCCACCCCCATTGCAGTAAGTTATTCTTCAAAAGGTTGTGGTTCCATTGCAGAGATACTGCTTTGTCATTGTCCCAGCACTCAAACTGTCATGTTTCAAATGGAAGAAATGCACTGTTTCCCACAGATATGAAATTGACCCTCTCTGTTCAGATGTAAGGTGCAGGGGATGTGCCTGACCTCTGCAGCACACTATAATGAACTCACTTTTTTTATGGCTGCAAGTTATTTCTGAATTCTTTGGAAGTTCTTGAACATTGCCAAAGTGGGAGGGAAGTTCCTACCCAGTCAGCAGTGCCTTGCCATGCGCTAACTCTTCTTGAAGCGTGTTTGTTTGTTTGTTTTAATTCTTTAAAAGCTATGCAGCTTCCTCTCTCCTCTTAAACAGAAATCTTCAACTGTCCAGCTCTTTTCTTTTCTCTTTTCCCTTTTCTTTTCTTGGATGGAAAGTGAAGGGCAGCAAGTGGCAGCATCATTCTGCAGTGTCAAGGCCCTCTTTCCACCACCACCAAGGCCAGCCCAAGATATTTTGCTGCCTGAGTCAAAGAACCATATGCCACCACTCTGCTCAATGTCCAGAAGCAGCTGAATGTTGTTTCAGTACTGGTGATGTGGAGACCTGGCATGGTATAGTAGTTGGACTAGGACTCTGGAATCCAGGGTTTGAATCCCTACTCAGCCATGGAAAACCACAGGGTAACCTTGGGCAAGTCACATTCCCTCAGCCCCAGAGTCCCCTGTGAACAAATCTTACCAAGTGAGCCAGATGATAGGTTCATCTTATGGTTGCCGTAAGTAGGAAACAACTTGGAAGGCACACAACAACAACAACAACTGGTAACCTGACAGTACCCATCACTGCAGCAGAGCACGGTGTCCTATTTCAGTCCCAGAACAGCTTATAATTCAACAAAACAAACTGAATAGCTCCCAGCTCATTACTTACTTCCAGGCAGTAAGCACAGGGTCATAAATAAAGTCCAACAGGGTTACAAGGCAAGAGAGCGTCCAAGGTCAGTTGGAGTATTCAGCAAGGTATCTGGCAGGGTAGAAGGTCAGATAAGCTCTGACAACTCCAGGAGGGGAAGGGCGTCAGCTATATAGGCCTGAAGCCTAGTGCTGCTATGGCTTAATTATTGCCAGTTATAGATTCTGAGAGAGCGACACTGGCTTTCTCTTTGCTGTCTGCACTCTGCAAAGGTGGGTACAGGTAAGTGCTTTTCTATGTCTGAAGAGGCAGGACTGTCTGCTGGAGCTGGCACCATCCCCTGTTCTGTTTGTGGCATTGTAACCTCTTCCTGTACAGCAGGTCCTGGCATGCCCCCTGTTTCAGACTCTGAGTCAGAGTCCATGTTCCGGAAGCAGGACATGACAGGCAGTAGGTTCATTTGGGGTGAGACAGCTCTGTCTTCCAACAGAGGGGAAAGGTCACTGGGTTGCTTCTGCTGTTCCCCTGCATCTTGCTGCCTGAAGCAGTTGCTTTGGTCTCTCTAGTGGTAGGACTGGCCATGCCTCCCACACATTACATGTAGAGAAGTTATCATGACATTAACTCTGTCCATTTCGAAGACTGTGACAAGTTTCAGGTAAAACCTGAGGGATATTTTGGCCTAGTTAGTCAGCTAGAAATGGTAAGCCTGTGATATTAGGCTAAAGATTATTAAATGTTTTTCATTGCATACATACAAACAAACAATCTTTCCATAGAAAGAATAAGCAGGCCAGAAAAACTTCTTTCTGACATTCTGGCCTGAGGATATTCGAAGGAGTATTCAGTCACAAGAGGTAATTTACCAGCAACCTGAAATGGTGCACAGCCCGGACAGAGGGTTACCTCCTCAATGTGCATTAGGCCTTTGGGTTAAAGAGAGAGTCTCTCGCTTATGGATGCAGCAAAACCTGTTACTAGACAGACTATCTGTGCTACAGTGCCCTAGCAGTTTTATACCACTTGAGCAGTCCTGGCTCCATCCTAGAGAATCCTGTGATTTACAGTCTGTAGGGTTGCCAGGCTGAATACAGCACAAGGTTCTTGTAGATTTAAAATGTCAACAAATCCTGGACTGGGAAGAGGTATTGTTAAGTTCCATATAGCACATCTCACCTCCCTCAACCCTCAAAGCCCACCTTTTAGTTGCTGCAGCCTCCCCCCAGCATACCTATATGAAGGCTGGTAGTTGCAAAGAAGTATCCAGCTTTGTGCCTGTAACTGAATTCACAACACTGAAGATGGCATTATTGCTATGTGTCCACCCATCAGAACAGAGCTGGATGCTTTTATGTGCCTGCTCCTCCCCAGCTGGTAAATAGTGTTGGGGGAGGAGTATAGCAGCTAAAAGACAGGGTTTGTGGTGGGGGGTGAGGGACAAGGTGTACCCTACTTATACCAGACAGAATTTTATGGTACCTCTTCTGATCCAGGATCTGCTTGTAATGAAACCTAGAAGAGCCCTGTCCCATATTCAGCATAGCAACCCTGGTAGGTAAAATTTTCTGCTAGAGAATTCTGGTACTGTAGTTCAAGGGACAGCACTAGAGCTCTGCAGCAGAGATCCTAAGTACCTCAACAAACTACAAGTCCCAATATTCCATAAAGATGGAGTTATAGCAGTCAAAGCGCTATCAAATGACTACAGCTGTGCTGTAGATAATACATGCAGAGTGAGAGCCAAACTAGACATAACATTAAATGGGCCTTTGTATTAATGCTGTGTTTTGTTTTGTTTTAAAGACAAATACCATGGCAGGTGGAGTGTGTGAGCAAAGTGACTGGTAATTATTGGGACGATTACTGCAGCAAGAAGGAAGGAGAATAAAACTTTTTCTTCCTATATTCTAGACTTGAGAAAAGTCTCTTCTTCAAATGAATTATTTGTACTGAGAGGAATTCCTCACCTTGGTGCTGGGAAGGAGTTCTTCCCTTTGCAAAGAGAATCTTTACATTGCAATGATAAACATGTCTGCAGAGAACTGAGTCCCACTCAGTTCAATGGGACTAATTTTTAAGTGAGCGTGCAGAAGATTTTAGAATCATAGGAATTTTCTTCAGGTCTGCAGCAGGAGAAGAATACTGACCTCATCTGGAATACTGTGTCCAGTTCTGGGCACCTCAGTTCAAGAAGGATGTCGACAAGCTGGAACATGTCCAGAGGAGGGCGACCAAAATGGTGAAGGGTCTGGAAGCCATGCCCTGTGAGGAGCGTAGTTGCATAGGGACATGGGGGCAGGGGGTGATTCGCCCCAGGCGGCAATGTTTCTGGAGTGTCCCAGCCTGTAGCCACACCCCCACGCGCCCTGGCCATGCCACCATGCACCCTGGGCACGCCCCACACACTGCAACCACGCCCCTTGCGCCATAGCCTCTCCCCTTCTGCCCCCCCTCCACAAACTCCAAGCTCTGCCACTGGAGGAGTGGCTTAGACAGAGTATGTTTTGTCTGCAGAAGAGAAGGTTAAGAGGGGACATGATAGCCATGTTTACATATTTGAAGGGATGTCTTATCGAGGAGGGAGTGGGATTGTTTTCTGCTGCTCCAGAGACTAGGCAAGGAGCAACGGATTTAAGGTGCAGGAAAGGAGATTCTATCTGAACCTCCAGAAGAACTTCCTGACAGTCAGAGCTGTCCAGCAGTGGAATATGCTGCCTCAAAAGAGTGTGGTGGAGTCTCTTTCTTTGGATGTTTTTAAGCAGAAGCTGGATAGCTATCTGTTGGGAGTGCTTTGATGTGGGTTCCTGCATGGCAAGGGGTTGAACTGGATGACCCCTGTGGTCTCTTTGGCTTCTAGCTGAAAATGAAAAGGTGCGTGATCGGTGCTGCCGGCCCCTGGAGCGTCGCATGATTGTGAGTGCGTCGTGCAGATTGCTCCTCACAATTGCGCGATGCTCCAGGGGCCTTTTTGCATGGAAAATGCTGTGCGAAAAGGGTTTATGATTCTATGATTCTAAGAAAATGTAAGCCTTCCTTTTCTCTGCCTGTTTCCTGCAGTTAATTATCAACATACATGCCCATTACACACAGACCACCCCAAGAAGGTGGTGGTGATGGTTTGCTGTCAATTTGGCTTTGACTTATGGTGGCACTGTGAAAGAGATCTCCAGAACATTCTGTTATTAACAAGTCTGGCAAACTCAGGGCTGTGGCTTCCTTGATTGAATGAATCTACCTATCTTCTTCCTATCTTCCTAATTTCGTACTGCCTTCAGCTTTACCTAGCAAGATGGCAGTATGCTTTATTAAAAACCTGTACACTGTGTGCAAAGACTTATTTGATATGGCTGATTTGGGGTGATGCAGGTAAGAGCAGTGCTTTTTTTTTTATGATATAAATTAAAAATAAGTTGAAGGCCACAGTGAGTTATTATGACTTGGTCCTTGGACACCCCCGCCCCCAGTGGCCACATAGACTGCTAACCATGCCAAAGGACAAGAAGAAAAATTGGAATTGACCAGAAGTCCTCTTCTGTTTTTGAAAAAGGGGAATTGTTTTTCAAATGTTAGGCAATCCAGGGGACCCTTGCAACCTGTATAGAAGGATGCAGGACTCATTTACACATCTACCTTTTTTGGCAAGATAAAGGACAGTCCAGGGGGTTTGTATTTATTGCAGTGAAGGGTTGCTAATCAGCCAGGGTCTGTGTCTAGAGGTGTGTGTGTGTGTATGTGTGTGTGTGTGTGTCATAGGCCCTAGTTCTGCACTTTGTCCATTTCTAGTCTAAGAAGAGATGCAAGGGAGGCTTGTCTTTTCCAAAATGTCTTGAGCGGACCCAGCTTAACATGGGTCAGAAGGAAAACAGCTTCCTTATAGGATGCAGCCAGTAGGATGTAAACCTAGGGCATTTTCAAAGGTACAAATGTGCCCCTTGTATAGGTTCTTACAGAAACTAGAAAAGAAAATGGTTTTTGCATTCTAATAACAAGTATTAGAGATGCAAGAGCAAAATAAAAAGTTTTTGTTTTTGTGTTTGACATGTGAAAATGGGGTCCTCTGAATCTAACATAATGGAGGGAGGGAGATCCAGATAATAAAAACCTCCTCTGCCCCTTCGTTCCACAGTACTTATCAGCCAAGTACTGGGAGCTTCCCGGCTCTTTTGTGTGGGACAAAGCTCTGCACTCCTTCCCAGTCTAGCCACCCCCTTTGAGAGCCCCATTGTGAGGGCAGGCTGTGGCAACTCCTTTATCTAGAGAGATTTGCGGCCTGGCTTGGCATGCATTCACTCAATCTCTCCCTCCCACTGGGAACTGATCCTCTGATTAAGTGGAAAGAGCTCAGTCCTTTGAGGGCCCTCTAGCCACGGCCTCTTCCCAGAGGAGGGGGGAAGAGGAAGCTGTGATCAGATTGCAGATGGGCTGCCCTTTGTTGCTTCTTCCCTCTCCCATGATCCACCTTGGAGGAACCCCGGAGAGGCCTTGTCTGTCTTCCTGACTCCTAAGAAACAGGTGGCTTTGGGCTGGGGCAACCCGAGCCAGATAGTTTGTCATGGCCAGCTGACTCCTTGCTCTTGTAGCCTGCTCTGAAACTCCAGGGTTCGAGGGTTTGATTTGGTTTGCTTTTCTTTTGTTTTTTTTAACCCACCAATGAAGTTTCCATAGAAAAGAGACAAATGACTTCAGCGCCGCCCTCCAAAGTACAGCTTGCACACAAAGTGCTGGATGTATGTACAGAATAAGCAAGATGCAGTTTAAGATCGTAGATTGTGTTAGATTAATAATAGTTAGATTAATAATGTTCATTAGGCTAATAATAGTTTGATAGTAATGCCATGGGGCCTCTGAAATTAGATGTAGCCTGAGGAATCTGCATTTTTTAAATCAGCCCTTTGCAAATAACAAGAGTAAAATTCTGTTTTAGAGTGTATCTGAACCTACGATATTTTCATAGTGGGCACCCTAACTCTACCTTCCCCCTCAATAAATTATCTTCTCAGTTAGTGAGATTAGATCATTGGAGTAAAGCAGACAAAGATGCTCTGTGTTCTGGAGCCCTCCACTTGGTTTCCTTATGCCCTCTATATCTAACTAGAGACATAAAGAAAATGGAGACTGGTGGCTGAAGGGTGGTGGGTTACCAAAAAAACCCCCAAAGTCCATCTTTGTGTCTGGATATTTGTTCTGTTTATAGCTGCTTTCCTGCTCTTCTCTCCAGCCAAATTCCATCCATGTTTACCATCTGGAAGTATGAGATGCAGAAAAAGATGAGGGGAGCGCTGCTTGGAAGAAGGAACACTTTTTCAGCTGCTGCATTATCCCTTTTATTTGTTTTTTGTGTATTTCACTGACTTATTTTTGTAATTTTATTTCAGAATTTTAAAGCAAAGATAGATTGAAATATTTCAGTTGAATAAATGTGTTTTGCGACCCCTTGTCTCAACCTGAGATTGGCAAATGTACATAGTAAAAAAAATTACATAGTGGTCATGTCTTCAGATGAAAACACTCAGAGCAAAAGAGACAGATTTGATTGTGGTGATCTGATCCAGTAAAGCTGAAACAGATCCAATAACAATGAAATTTCTTACTAATCTGATGAAACATCAGCACTTAGATTTGGCTGGCAATTCAAATAATAATTCATATTTATGCAACACATTTCAAGTATTTAAACAATAAATTTCAAACTGATCAGTTATTAAAGTGATGGTACCTGCACCAGGGCCAGTCCATGCGCTATTGGTCAATGGAGAATTTGCAGGGTAGCAGAAAACAGTTGTGGCCAGTGAATGCAAATATGGTTCCAGTCTTTAACTCATTGGAAAAGAATGTGCTAGTCTACCATATCAAAAATCTGAGAAATATTATTAACCTCTGTCCTTCCCTCTCTCTATCTCTCGCACACACTGCAGATGGTGGAAGGACCTGATGTTGAAAAAGCAGTGAATTCAATGCTGAGGAGAAATTTGAACTCCTGGTTCACAGCTCACACCCTTAATTTGGCTCCCTGGGACACTTTTACAATTTCAGTAGTTTATTACAGGCAGCAATATCGGAATATTTGAGTCACCCCGGTGATGTAGAATTTGCTTAGCCAGAACCCTGACACAAAAAAATGAATTCTCTAGGAGGTCAATACCAGGAAGAAAGTGTTGGGGGGCTATGCTCAAATGTGGTGCTTGGGCAGGGTCATTTCCTACATAGGAAGGAAAGGGAAGTGGCCGGCACATCTGGCTGCTCAAAATAAGAAGCTAAATTTGCTTGTAATTGTTGTGTGAAGCCTAGAACTAAAATGGCCGATTTATTTACACATTGGGTATGCAGTGAGCCACCCTTACCCACCAAGACCTTATTCTCAGACTGAAAGTACCTGACCGTATGCCAACCTGAGCCATATCTCTTCCCTGGGGAATGGTAGTCCTCAGCTGATCAAAGGAAGGAGGTACAGAGAATCCTAGCACTAGACTGTTATAGCGTGATTATTTCACTTGCAACATCCTATGGAATGCTGGGGTTTGCAGTTTCAGGAGGGGCTGGCTGGCCCCTCCCAAAACTGTAAACCCCAGCATTCCATAGGATGTTGCAAGTGGAATAATTGCGCTATAACAGTCTAGTGTGGAAATGGTGCCAGAGTTGAATTGGGGTAGAGAATTCCCATCAGAACTGCAGATGAGGCTGACAAACCATGTATGCCATGTGTCAACAATAGGTTGGTCCTTTCCTTGGGAGCACTAACCTGGTGTGGCACACCTGAAAATGAAATAAAGTTGTCACTTGGTTTCTGGCAGGATTCCTGCACCTCACTTTGAACACCTTGCCTGACTTGGTGACCTGCAAGCTGCCATATTGCTTAACTGTGAATATTGCATACTTTTTCTCTCAACAGACATCTATGTCTGGTTTTCTGTTGATTTAGAAGGGCTAGCTGATGCCTTGTTTCCCAGAGGGGTTGGACTGGATTCATCCTCTCTCTCTCTCTCTCTCACACACACACAGTTTTGACCTTAGAAATGTGTGAGCATCACAAACCATGGTGACCTATGTAGTTAAGATGGCAGTCTTAAATAGCACACCAGAATCTCTGAATGCTGCTGAATGCTCCAGTCAGACTACTGTCACTCAAGGCCCAGGCCAGCAGCCTTTTGTCTCCACTTCTAAAATGATAAAATGCCCATTGACCACTGGGTGCACTCTCTGGGGATTTATGTGTATGCAGCATGGCAAGAGCATGTGGGGAAAAAGGGCCAAGCTTCAGAACTGACCCAAATCCAACTATTTGGCATCTTGACTCTCAAGAGCTGCTTTTCCTGCTGATTTCTAGTGGCACTTTGGAAAAGCTCCAGGGCGCTGGTTGGCAGGAATGTGCCAATTGTTTGCTATGGCAGGATCCTCTGCTGGTGACACCCCTGTTGCCAAGACACTGGGAGCTGCTGCTGAACCCACCCAGAGAGGCAGTAGGCACATTCCTAGGAAGAAGACTCTCCTTCACAAGACAATGGCCATTCAGTGAAAAGGGTCTTTCGGCAGATGTTTATCTGCAGTCTATAATCAAATGAATGCTCCGAAGGATTCCAGGCTCTGGACATAACAACCGCTTTGTGCCTTGATAATAGAGCCAGTGCTCCCAAGACAATCCTTATACCAATTGCCACTGCGAGAGGGTGTGGGAAGGAGGGTGGCGAGCCAGTGCGCCGGCTGCAACTTCTTGAGAGAGAGCAAAAAGTTATCCCAGCCTAGTTCTTGACAAAGACTCTGAGCAGGAAGCCAGTGGGAAAAGAAAGAGTCAGGAGCTTTCCTCATTCCCACCCACCCCCGCTCCCCACTCTTTCTTAAACTGGAGTTTCAGTTCTCTCATAAACTTCATTTGTATACCACACTTCAAATTTATCATAGCACCACTTCTGGAGACAGACTGATGCCATTTCTGCACTAGACTGTTACAGCGCTATGATTCCACTTGCAACATCCTCTGGAATCCATCCGGCCCCTCCCGAAACTGCAAACCCCAGGATTCCAGAGGATGTTCCAAGTGGAATCATAGTGCTGTAACAGTCTAGTGCAGAAATGCAGTGAGTCAACCCATTATATGCAGCAGGGGCGGACAACAGTGGAGAAGGGTGGACAATAGTGCAGTTTGGGACTGCAACACCCATGGTCCCTCCTGACCAGGCTTGATGGGAGTTGTAGACCAGAAAAAAATGGACAGCCACAATTGTTCATCCTGCTCTTCCTCAGAGGTCAGATTTCTAGGATCTAAAATGCAGTAGCTGTGACCAAGCTGTCAACCAGGAAGTCCCTCTGTTACAAATATACTAGCTGAGCAACACCCTTTTCTCTTTTCCAAACTGTGGACCTCCAGATGTTGTTAGGATATCCAGCTCAAGACATTTTGCTGCCTGAGTACAAGCAGCCCTCCCATTTCATGTTTGGAAGCCAGCTGGACTTGCATTTGGTTGTGCGTTGTTGGTGCACAAGACAGTTTCCCTTCCTTCATCTGTGTGAAATGGTAAAGTCTCTCCAGCCCCTCACCCATGCTCCTTGCCTGCTTGGGTCTTCTGCCTGGGAGCATCACCTTACTTTCCTCAGTGGCAGGGCCAGCCCTAGTTGTTGGGATGTAAGCCCCGTTTCCCCCAGCCAGCGTGACTAGTGGTCAGGTTTGACAAAATCTGTTTTGCAGCATTGGTGAATGCAGATGAAGCTCTCCAGGCACCCTGTTTGTGATACAAAAGCTAAATGATTATAGCTGGAGCAAGTCCAGAGGAGGGTGACCAAAATGGTGAGAGGCCTGGAAACCATGCCCTATGAGGATAGACTTAGAGAGCTGGGGATGTTTAGTTTGCAGAAGAGAAGGTTGAGAGGGGACATGATAGCCATGTTTAAATATTTGAAGGGATGCCACGTAGAGGAAGGAGGGGGCTTGTTTTCTGCCGCTCCAGAGACCAGGACAAGGAGCAATGGATTCAAGCTGCAGGAAAGGAGATTCCACCTGAACCTCAGGAAGAACTTCCTGACAGTCTGGGCTGTCCGGCAGTGGAATCTGCTGCCTCGGAGTGTAGTGGAGTCTCCTTCCTTGGAGGTTTTTAAGCAGAGGCTTGAACGGCCGTCTGTCGGGATTGATTTGAGGGTGTTCCTGCATGGCAGGGGGTTGGACTGGATGGCCTGTGTGGTCTCTTCCAACTCTACATTTCTATGATTCTATGCTGCAGGGGCAGCAGTGACTAAGGCCATTGCCGCACTACACTCTTATAGTGTTATTATTCCACTTTCAACCTCCTGTGGAATTCTGGGGTTTGTAGTTTACTGAGGCCAAAGAGCTGTCTGGCTGAGAGTTCTAAAGGCTCCTCCCCTAAACTACAAACCCCAGGATTCCACAGGATGCTGAAAGTGGAATAATAGCGCTATAACAGTGTAGTGCGGAAATGGCCTCAGTGTTAAGGGAAGTGCACTCTGCATGTGCTGGGAGAGACGCTCTTCCTCCCAGCTTCCTGGCATTGGAAGTGACTTCCAGTGGCTGAGCTGGGCCATTTGCACTTCAAACGAAGAAAGCTCGGAGCATCCCATCCAAAAAAAAAGCAGGCACGGGTGGCTGGAAGTTGACATCCTGCTACCTGTGCATATAACGTCCCCTTTTTGCCAAAGGTGGGAGGGCCCATCGCAGTCGCTTTCGCCGGGCCGAATTTGCGAAACGGTTGGCTGCTCGCCCACCCCCACGGTAGACATTCCTTTTCCTCAGACTACCAAAAACGGTCGCTCCCCTTTAAGAGGCAAGCCACACTTGGCGTACAAAAAGAAAAGAAAAGAAAAGAAAAAGATCCGCCGGGTCGTACCAAAAGGATGGGCAGGCGGGGGTGCGTGGAGAGCCGGCAGCAGCGGAAACAAACAAACCTCGGCGTTTGCGCCCCAGAGTTAAAAACCAAAACTGTAACAACACGCACATTGTCGAACTTATTTCCCAGCAGAAGGAGCTCGCGCAGGAGACCCTTTCTCTCGACGAGCCCTTGCTTCCCCCCCTTTCCTGAAATCGGCATGGGCTCGCCCGTCACGCTCCTCTTTTAAAGGAAAAGCTGACTAACGGGGGGAAAGGGTGGGTGGTACTGGGCTCATGTGCCCTTTAAGAAGGGGCAGCGCTGTGCCCGGGAGGATACTGTACTCAAGCTGGCCGGGGGGGTGATGAGCCCGGTGTCCAGGTGAGTTCCACCCGTGGGAGGAGGGGGGGACGCCAGTGTGCCTCCCTCTCCCCCCGCCCTTTCCTTCGGCATTGTGAAAAAAATGGAGAAGCTGCTTGGAGCGGGGGGGGGCGCGCGGGGCCGGGCTGGAGCGCGGCGGGCGAAAGAGTTGCCGAAGTTGGGGAAGGAGGGCGCCCGGAGAGGGGGCGCGTTTGGAGGGGCTTGTCCCGAAGCGCTCGCTTTGGTGGTCCGCCCGGGCCCTCCTCCTCCTCCTCCCCCCTCCCCTGGCCCCGCGGTGCACGGAGGTGTTTTCCTGCAGAGTCCTTTCCCGTGCTTGGCTTGGCCAGCCTCCCCGTTGGTGAGATGCCCTCGCAGGACGCCGAGCCAGGGAATGGAAGGAGGAGCGGGGCGGCGGGGGGGAGAAAAAGTCTTCTCCTTGGACTCGCTTCTGTGCACCGCTGGGTTGCAGCCGGGCGGGGTGGTGCGGGCGGAGGAGGCTGCTCCTTTAGCGGCGAGCCTTCCTCGCTCGGGAGGCTTGGCTCGGTGTTTGGGCACGCACGTGGAAGGGCGCCTCTCTCCGTCCCGCCGCTGACCCGGCTGGAGCGAACCGCGCTCGGTTCCTTTCCTTTCCTAATTTCCGCACCAGCCTGTTATAGCGCGACGATTCCACTTTCAACCTCCTCTGGAATCCTGGGGTTTGCCGTGTCGGGAGGGGCCGAAACCAGGGGGGTGATGAGCCCAGTGTCCAGGTGAGTTCCTCCCGTGGGAGGAGGGGCCCCCCAGTGTGCTTCCCTCTCCTAAACAGACCTTGAGAGGGTGGTTATGCCCATTGTTCTGCCCCTCCCTAAACTGCAAACCCCAGGATTCCAGAGGAGGTTGAAAGTGGGATCATAGCGCTACAACAGGCTAGTGTGGAACTAAATCGAAGAGTCTCTCCGCCCCCCGCGGCTACCGACCCTCACCGTCTCCGGTGGCCTCGGGAACAGCCTTCTAAGACGCTCGCCGGTTTCGTGGGGCTTTGTTAGTTCTGGCCGAGACCCACCGACCCTTTGCTCTCAAAGACGGGATTCTCTTTCTTTCGCCTTGGCGATGCTTTCCTTCTAAAGGGGAAAAAGTTTCCGTGAACATCGTAGGTTTGTGCACCAGCTGTTGGTGTGTGTGAAGTTTTAGAACAAATGATGACTTTCGTAAACAGAGACCGTTTCCGCACTAGCCTGTTATAGCGCGATGATCCCACTTTTCAACCTCCTCTGGAATCCAGGGGTTTGCAGTTTCGGGAGGGGCCAGCCGGTCCCTCCCGAAACTGCAAACCCCTGGATTCCAGAGGAGGTTGAAAAGTGGAATCATCGCGCTACAACAGGCTAGTGCAGAAATGGCCAGATCTTGAGAGGGTGGTTATACCTATTGTTCTGTTGGAGGAAGTTTATTTTACTCAGATTAAGGCAGGCAGAAATCATCTTAGAGCTTGCAAGCTTTTTTTTTTTTTTTTTAAAACTTCAGTCTGTTTAGAATGCACCCTAACTCTGAAGAGTTTCTGTTCCATTCATTAAAACCGCTCCTAGTCCAAGACTGTAAGAGCCATCAAAACAGGTATCTGTCAGAGTAAAAGCAGAGCTCCCTTTCTAGGCTGGGCTCCCTTAATGAAAAGCTTCCTCTGCCAGGGTCATCATGGGCTAGCTTTTTTTCTATTTGCTCCTCCATTTGCCTACTGAAGTCAGTGTGGCTTCTGTGCCGCCTCGATTCTTCTCTCCTTCTGGGTCCATGAATTTGTCTAGGATTATGCTGACGAATGATTGGAGGGGCAGAAGCGGGGAGGAAAGTAAGGAAAGTAGATGGAAGAACATAGTCTGTTTTTCTGACCAGCTGCCCTTGCTAGGAAGGATCTGTGCCTTGCTGGCAGACTGGAAGTCCTTAAACAAACATACCGCTTTTCCAGACACGCATCTCTACATGCTGATTTTTGAGGCCTCGGGAAACAGAACAGAATAGATTCTCTGCTTGTTCTGGCTTATCTGATTGTACCTGTTAAACTCTTTGCTAGGCCGTCTGTAGACTGCTCTGGGACTCAGACCCACAAGTGAGTGGGTTACTGCAGGTCACTGGCCAAACTCTGGGAATCTGGTGCCATCACAGGGGTAGGGGATGATGGATCTCTTCTGTATCAGGATATCATAGTAGACTTTGAGACAGGAATTTCAAACAGTAAGGAAGTTCTAGGTTTACCCTGAGCACTTTATATCAGATTACAGCATTGCTCTCATTTTCTTGCTTGATTTCACAGCTTCCAAACTGTGATCCCACGATTTCTCTTCCCTTCTAGTATGATAAAAGGCTAGAGTGGGGGAGAGCCACTGTAAGGGATACAAAAAGAGATGCAGGTGCAAATTGAATTTTTTTCCCCAACGAAGCAACACAGAATGGTCAACTTTAGCCTGTGCATTGACAAGGTTGAAACTTGGTGATGCCTTTATCTTCTAGTGTCACACTGAATTCACTGAATTTTGTCTGAGTTTAGAATCCAAGCAGAGTTGGGCCAGGTTAGTACTTGGATGGGAGACCATGAGGGAGCTCCAGGCAGGGCTAGGAAAGACTCATTGCTGCCAGTCAGAGTTGACAGTACTGATTTTGATGAGCCAATGGTTTATCTTATAGCAGTACAATCCCGGAATTGATATCTCTTGTATCCTCACTTGCTTTCTGTTCTTTTCCCCACCTTTGTAGATCTTGTTCTGCCTGCAGTCTGCCAGCCTGTGCTTGAACTACTCAGAGAGGATGCAGGGAGGTGCTGCTGTGGTAGTCGCATGGCTCCTGTTCCTGGCTGGAGCCAGTACCCTGGCTGGGCAGTATGAGAAGCCTGCGTTCGCTCCAATCCTCACCCGCAGGCCCTTCATTGTGGCCTGGAACGTACCAACTCAGGAGTGCCTGCCTCGTTTCAAGGTCCAGCTAGACTTCAGTATCTTTGATGTGCAGGCCTCGCCCAATCAGGGTTTTGTCAACCAGGACTTGACCATTTTCTATAAAGAGCGCTTAGGACTCTATCCCTACTATGATGCCCAGAAGGTGGCAGTGAATGGGGGTGTCCCTCAAAATAGCAGTCTGCAGCAACACCTGGCCCGCTTAGCGGATGTCATTAGGTTTTACATCCACTCTGACACAAGGGAGGGGCTGGCAGTCATTGACTGGGAAGAGTGGAGACCCATCTGGATCCGGAACTGGCATCCAAAAGACATCTACCGCAATGCCTCTCTTCAGCTTGTACTGGCTCGGCGTCATGATTTGTCAGAGGACCAAATAAAGAAGGAGGCTCAGTATGAATTTGAGTCAGCAGCTAGTTCCTTTATGAATCAGACCCTGATATTCTCCAAGAATATCCGTCCCCGGCAGCTTTGGGGCTACTACCTTTTCCCAGACTGCTACAACCACGATTACAGGAAGAACCAGGAGAGCTACACTGGCCATTGTCCTGATGTCGAGAAGACACGCAATGACCATCTGGCCTGGCTTTGGAAGGAGAGCACAGCCCTCTACCCTTCCATCTATATGGAGCCAGAGTTGGCCAACACCACAAATGGACGCAAGTTTGTGAGATCTCGGGTTCAAGAGGCCCTTCGTATCTCTCAACAACATCATGATAACTATGACCTTCCTGTCTTTGTCTACACCAGACCCACCTATATCCGCAGACAAAATCTCTCCTGCCTGAGTGAGGTAAGAAGGGCGTTGGCGTTGGAACTGGGAAAAGTGCAACCTGTTATGCAGGCCACAGTCCAGAATAGTAACTTTTCCATGCTCTGTCTCCCAGCCATGTATGGTGATGGTCAGGAGCTTAATAAATGCTGCCTTCCTAGTGCTGCAAAATGGAAACAGGGTAGGAGGCTGATTGGCCACAGTCCTGACAGCCTGCTCTCAACTTTGTGAGTTGTGTACTGTGCAGGCCCGTGGGCCTAATAACAAAAGCATAGTGTTTCCAGTGAGCTATTCTTGAGCAGACTACCTTCCTGTCACTGCTTTGTTGATCAGTGCCAGACCACAGAGAAAATACTTATGAGATACTGCCCACCAGGAATTTGTATTGTCTCCCAATGGGAAAGTAGATTCATTGACACTTTTGTTTTAGTCCTAAACTCAGCAACATGGAAAAAAGAATGGCTGACCTCTGGAAACCTAAGGAGTTGTCTGAGAGGAGGGCCTGAAGGAACCAGCCGCTCCTGTCTGTCATTCATCAGTTCTGCCTGATTGTGGCAACACTGGTGTAGGAGAATGATGTTATTAATAGTGTCTCAGTTCTCCTAGGAAGAATCGTTAGTCAAGCATATTGCTGTGGGGGTAGTCCCTTTCTTTTTCAGGGCTGGACACATGTCCAGCCAGATGGGACAACTGATTATGCAGAACTGGAGGAATTCACAAGAGTGGGTCCAAATCATTCTTTTGGTGAGCTTAGCTCTGGCTTCTTGAAGCATCTAGATTGGCTAGGAGGATGCTTTCTATATTCTCTTGGTGAAAGAGTGTACAGGTTTCCAGACTTCGGGCTTATTCCTTGTAGTATCGTTGTGTATTACTCTATGCCAGCTCTTAGTATGTAAGTTTGTGCTGAAAGCCAAACTGCATTCCTTTTCCTTTCCTGTGATTTGGAGCTTATCTGTTACTATGGAACAGAATCTTAAAAGATACCTCCAGGGTCTGAGTATAGCAAGGGGTAGTTTCTGGATCAAGATGATGGAGTCTCTGTAGAATGTTGGGAATCATGTGACCCTCTTGAAGTTGTTGGACTACAGCTCCCAGCAGCCCTAGCCATCATAGTCCATGGCAGGGGATACTCGGAGTTGCAGTCCAAAATCATTTGATAAGCTGTCTGATTCACACTCTTGATCAGTAGGCTGGAATAGCATCTTGTTCCTCTGCCTCAAGTTTCACTTCAAGCTGGAGAAACTGTCTGGAAAAATGGGCTTTATGGTTGTAAATGAAGGTATTGGGGGCTGGGGATTCAGCTTTTAGAGGTGCAATGCAGTGTGGGAATTAAAGCAGTCTAATCTAGTTTCTCCTGACTGGGTTTATGACATGGGTAGGGAACCTTGTAGGCCAAAACTACAGATGTTTTGTCTCACAGTTTCTGTCAGCCTTACCCGACATGACTACTCGTGGGAGTTACAGTCCAAAACATCTTGTGGTGTCCATCCCTGCTTTACAAGAAACTGCAGCAAAGGTACCCAGTAGCAGGGGGCAGACTGTTTTCTAGCCTTCCCGACCTTTCACAACCCTATGCAATTGCTGGCCTCTGAGATAAGTTTTAGGACTGGATCTTTTCAGTATTACTTTGACATAATGTGTGGCTGCTAGGGGAGGGTGCTGAAACAGAAACCAATGCTGTTGAGAAACAGGACATTTTTGGAAAATCGGGGGTAGGTAGTATACCTTCATGCTTCCCATAATCTCTGTCATCCATAGCTGGCTTAGTTTCTAAGTGGTCTCTGACCAAAGGAGAGAGCAGCTTTACAGCTGAGCATTTTGGAAAACTCTATGGCCATATGGTGCCTCAAAAATGCAGCCCTTGCCCTTCATGTGGCTGGATTTTTATTTTATTTTTTTCACATGGATGGAGTAAAAGCTAGTGAATGGATGTTTTTATCCCTTCTGGTCAGAAAGCAGATTGACTGAAGAGTGCTCTGAAGATAAGCAGCACAAGTGCAACACCAGTACATGATAAGTTTTCCAGGCAAGGATGGCAAACTTTAGGACTGATGATTCTAGCTAGGTGGCTTGCTGCTCTTTGCTTGCTCTGTAGCAGTCACTGATGATGAGAAACAAACAAGCAAGCAAACAAATAAAACACAGCTTTAGCCACTCTCCGGCTAAAGGCTTGCTCATTAGAAGGTTCCTTTCTCTTCAGCTTGGGACTGATTTTTACTGTTCTGAGCGCCGTTATTTGTCCTGATTTTCCACTTCAGGAATTTCTATCATACCACAGCACACCTCTGCCACCAAGACCTACAGACCTGCAAAAGCATTGTTCATATGTACAGATGTTATCCGAAGACTAGATTGGCATGTTTGGCTGGTGCAGGTTTTGCTACCATGTCTGGGGAGTGGCTTTTTCAGTTCCTGTGCCTCATTCTTAGCTTCATTCAGTTGTATTCTGAAGTTTAAGAGGAAGAACACCATTCTAGTTGCTCCCATTGGTGTATGCTGATTCAGCTGACTTAGCTTTGCTTTACAGCTAGCCAAGAGAAAAAGTCTCCCAACATTAGCTGAATGCATCCTTTTTCTCCCCTCCCTGTGCTGCCCCCAAATCTGTATGGAAAGCTAACAATAGTAGAGTGGTAATGAAAAAAAATATTGCTTTCTATCTTCTGTTTGTTCAACTGGCAGGGATGCCCCCATTCCATTTGCATGTGTTCGATGTAAAACTTGGAAAAGTTACTTCTTTGTGCTACAGTTGTTAAAATTGCTGGCCGTGCTGGTTGGAATATTCTGTTCAAAAAAAGTACCTTTTCAGGCACTGGTTAAGATTACAGCAGTACTGCAAACTTTGTCCCCTCTTGTCCTTTGATACTAGGAAACTGTATGACCCTTGTCCAAAGCTATCATTAAAATTTTTGAGGCTGGAATATAGTCTTGTTGAAGGTTTCCTTTCCTATAGCTTCTAGATGAGCATGGACATACAGAATGCAGTACTTAGGTAGTTACGAGAACTGATGTGATACTTGGTGGTTACTAAACTGAATGAGGTGGGGGAGGGAGACAGTAGTTTTGAGGACAGGAGTTCATCAAATGCTGCAGATAATAGCCTGAATATTATAGAGATGACTGGGAGAATAGTACAAGAACTCAACAGAGGGAGAAGGGGGAAAAACAACTTAAAATAAGCAGTTGTGGGGGATGACCCATGGTCTTAGATCTCTTTGCGTTAACACACACACCATGGGAAAAAAAACAAGATTAACTTGAACTCTTAATGTAGCAAAGCAACTGTGCTATAATAGACATCAGTGAAACCTGGTGGGGTGAGTCTCATGATTAGAATGTAATAACAGAGAAATATAGCCTATTTCAGAGAAGCAAACCAAACAGGAAAGGAAGAGGAGTAGCACTATTTCTCAAGGCTGTTTCAACCTAAGAAGAGATCCATGACTTAAATCCTAGAAGCCAAATTGAGAGGATTTGGTCAAAAATTAAGGAGAGAGAAACAAGTGATGTCATTGCAGAGGTCTACTACAGAGTCCCAAGCCAAACTGAGGACTTGGATAATGCCTGTCTGGAACAAATGACCAAACATTCAGAGAGGAGAGATGTAATAGTAATGGGAGACTTCAACTGTCCTGATGTATGTTGGCAGTCAAACTCTGCCAAGAGCATTTCTCACTTCCCTTGCAGACAATTTCATTATCCAGAAGGTGGAAGAGACAGCAAGGGGGTCAGCTGTTTTAGATCTGATCTTAACCAACAGTGATGACCTGGATAATGAGATGGAAGTGGGGTAGGAGTGACCATGTTGGAATCATAGAGCTGGAAGAGACTACAACTGCCATTAAGTCAACCGTCTGCCATGCAGAACACACACTCAAAGCATCCTCAGCAAATGACTATCCAGCTTCTGTTTAAAAACCTCCAAAGAAGGTGATTCCACCACACTTTGAGGCAGCATGTTCCACTGTTGAATGGGAATTACCATCAGGAAGTACTTACTGATGTTTTCTTGTAGTTTAAATCCATTGCTCCATGTCCTAGTCCCTGGAGCAGCAGAAAACAAACTTGCTTCATCTTCAACATGACATCCCTTAAAATATTAAACATGGCTGTCACGTCACCTGTTAATATTCTGTTCTCCTGGTGTATGTTATATAGTGGAAAGGGGAAGCCAGACATAGATACTTTAAGAAAGCTGATTTCAGTAAACATTAGGAAATAATGGGTATTGATTCCATGGAACACTAAAAGAGAAGGGAATTCATGATGGATGAGAGTTTCTTAAAAGTGAGATACCAAAGGAACAATTTCAGTCAGTTCCAATGAGGAGAAGAAATGGGAGATGTTTAAAGAAAGGCAGGTGGATATTTAAAGAACTGTCAAGTGAGCAAAGATTTGAAAGGGACATGTACGAGAGATTGAAAAGGGAAGAAATCACCAGAGAATTCAAACAGCCAGCACATGCAGGGAGAAAGTCAGAAAAGCTAAAAGCTGTAGCCTTGCTAGAGAAGTTAAAATAACAAAAAGGGCTTTTTTGGGTTATGTCTGTAGCAAAAGGAAGAACAAGGAAAATGGCTAAATACTAACAGGGGACAGAGAAAAGGCAGAACAATGCAGTATCTTCTTTGCCTCAGTCATCTCCCAGAAATAAAAAAGTATTCAAGATGGGACAGATGGAGCAGATGATGCAGTAGGGGAAATGTGGCACAGAACAGGTAAAAAGGTAGTACAGGAGTACCTAGCTACTCTAAATGAATTCAGGTTTCCAAGGCCAGATGAGCAACATCCAAGGATATTTTAAAAAACTGGCAGAAGTAATCTCAGAACCACTGACAATCTTTGAGAATTCCTGGAGAACAGGAGAAGTTTCAGCAAACTAGAGGAGGGCAAATATTGTCCCATTTTCAATAAGGTTAAAAAAGAAGACCCAAACAATTACTACCCTGTCAGCCTGACATCAACACCTGGAAAGATTTTAGAGTAGATCATTAAACAGACATTCTGCAAACACTTAGGAAGAAATGCAATGAGCCCTAAAAGTCAACATGGGTTTCTCAAGAACAAGTCATGCTAGATTACACTTATTTATTTTCAATAGAATTACAAGCTTGGTAGATGAAAGAAATGTTGTGGATACAGCATATCTTGCCTTTAGTAAGGCCTTTGATGAGGTCTTCCATGATATCCTTGTAAGCAAGCTAGTAGAATGTGGGCTAGACAATACTACTGTTAGGTGGATTTGTAATTGGTTGACTGACCAAACCTGAAGGGTGCTCTCCAGTGGCTCCTCTTCATCCTGGAGAGAAGTGACTAGTGAAGTGCCCCAGGTTTCTTCTCTGGGTCTAGTGCTATTCAACATCTTTATCAATGGTTTGGATGAGGGAACAGAGGGTATTCTTATCAAATTTGCAGATGACACCAAATTAGGAAGGGTAGTTAATACCCCCGAGGACAGGATCAGAATTCAAAGTGACCTTTACAGATTAACCAAATTAATTTCAACAGGTAGAAGTGTAAGGTACTACACTGGGGCAGAAAAAATGAAATGCACAGGTATACGATGACACCTGGCTTGATCACAGTATTTGTGAAAGAGATCTAGGAGTCTTAATGGACAACAAGCTGAACATGAGACAGCAGTGTGATGTGGCAGCTAAAAAAGCCAATGCAATTCTAGGCATCAGTAGGAATATAGTGTCTCAGTTGAGGTAAGCGATAATGCTTCTCTGTTCTGCTTTGGTCAGACCCCACCTGAAGTACTGTATCCAGTTCTGGGCATCACAATTCAAGAACGTTATTGACAAGCTGAAAGATGTCCGGAGGAGGGCAACCAACATGGTAAAGGGCTTGGAAAACATGCCCCATGAGGAGTGGATTAGGGAGCTGGATAATGTTTAGCATGGAGAAGAAATGGTTAAGAAGTGACATGATGTTTAAATATTTGAATGGATGTCATATTGAAGATGGAGCTAACTTGTTTTCTGCTGCTCCAGAGACTAGGTCAGAGAGCAGTGGCTTCCCACTACAGGAAAAGAGATTCCACCTAAACATTAGGAAGAACTTCCTGATGGTAAGAACAGTTTAACAGTAGAATACACTACTTTGAAGTGTGGTGGAGTCTCTTTCTTTGGAGGTTTCAAATGGGCTGGATGGCCATCCGTTGGGAGTGTTTTGATTGTGTATGGTAGGGGGTTGGACTGGATGGCCCTTGTGATCTCTTCCAGCTCTATGGTTTTACAAAATACTACATGCTTTGCCATTGAACTGTGTCTAAGCAATGCTTTTCACCCTTCCTATATAAAATCCTGTTGCCTAATGATGCCGTAACAATGCCATAATAGCATCCCTGCATGGTGAATTGAAATGCTCCTTCCTCCAGTATCATGGAGGAACTACCTGGTCAGTCTGAAAAGTATGTTACCTCTGTCTGTCAGTGCATGATTTGAAAGGCAAATGGATCTTTCTTTACACCATAACATGGCATCAGTTTTTTTCTTCTTCTTTGCACAGAGAACAGTAACTGTGCTGTGGTGGGAGTGGACTATATGAATTCTAAACTAGAGCATATCTTAACGATCCCTTGGCAATCTGTACTGATTTCCTTCAACATTTTCTTCCAGATGGATTTGATCTCCACCATTGGAGAGACTGCTGCCTTGGGGGCAGCTGGTGCTATTCTCTGGGGAGATGCAGAAGATACTAATGGTCCGGTATGTAATGATTTTCACCTCCTCCTTTCAAGCATGATTCATGCAGAGATAAGCCTAGACAGGCTTTTTTCCATGGATCTTGTTAAAAAACAAACTCTTTAATCTCTTTTTTGTAATGAGCATGTTGGGGTCTTTCTGTTTCATTAGGAAGCAATTGGTTCTCCAGGTTGTGTTCCCTCTAGGTGCTAAATAGGCTTGGAAAAGGCTCTCGAAGAAAACAGGCAAGATAGTATCCTATGATATGGGTAGGTGACCAGGGGAGGTATGTGGGGGCAGAGGTATGTGCAGAGATTCAGCCTCAAACCAACATGGCCACTTGCATGGAATGATGAGGGTTCTGGTGCAACGCATATAGAGAGAACTTGATCTGGAAAGGCAGCCATGTTGGAAGTAGAAGAACTGCCGGCTACTATAGCAAACTGTGCAACTTTTCAGGGGTCTGGGGTTGTGCCCCCAAGCTGCCAATGAGTTTGCAGCCAAAAAAGAGTGTGTTACCTTAAATAGTACATTTTTTCCTTTAAATCAAGGTCTTTCCTCCTCACGAGCTTCATTTGTAAATAGGTAAGTGCTTCTGGGAATGCTTGTAAACATGATCAGTGTCTCCCTTGTTTTAAATGAAAATGGTGCTATGTAAAGTGAAAACACCACTCTTTCCAATGACTGGGAGGAACAGAGGACTCCCATGGCCCCACAAAAATGGACACGCAGGTCCATACAGGCTTCTAATTGTCCGCTTCCTGCAAAAGCAATCTTTCCTAACAATGAGTATTGGACTACAGTTCTCATCATTCCCGGCCACTGGCCATATTGTGTGGGGCTGGCGGAAATTGGAGGGGTCCACAGTGAGGAATGCAGCACTAACAAAAATGATGTTTTTGAATCTTAATGGGTTTTTACCTTTGAGATGTCCGAAAATCCTCCTATATGATACATGCCTCAGTTTGTTCACAGTGGTGTAGTCTCACAAGAGACCTCAGAGGCACTTCTGGTGTTACAGTAGGCCCTTGGTATCCACTAAGACTTGGTTCCAGCCCCCACCCATACTGAGATTTGTGGATGCTCAAGTGCCATTATGTATGCTTTTGAGGGGGGTTTTTCGGGTGTGTGTGTGGAATTTCGGGTGTGTGTGTGGTTGAATCCATGGGTATAGAATTCACAGATATGGAGGGCCAACTGTAAACTGAACAAGTTGCTATTCTGATGCTAGTGCTCTGTCTATGGAATGTTTGCTACAGAGATGTAAGGACAGAATTATGTCTCTATTGGTGTGCATTGAATGTAGTGGCCAACAGCTACTTTCATTTTAGTGTTGGAAGTGGAGGCCAGGTTTCTCTCTGTATCTCATGCTGAGAAAGATGCTAGTGTCCTTCCTGTATATGAGGAGTAGGGAAACTAATGGCAGGGCTCTAGAGCAGTGGTAGGGATCTAACAATAGAAGGCTAGGTCACTTTGGCAGCTGGAGAGCTACACACCCTGATGTCACTGGATTCCTGCCCCAGAGTACTGGGTGGAGCTTGTTCACTCAGGACATCAGCCTGGAACTAGGCTCAACTCTGCTGCCCACTTCCCCTTGCTAAGAAAGAGAGGGGAGGGGAGGTCCTGAAAGTATCAACTGAAAGAAGAAAATGACTTTCCTGATGGGGGACTGTTTATCATCATAGGATGGTAGCAGTCTTCCTAGTAATACAGTTATCCCATTACAAATCTGAGGTTACAAGTATCTAAAACAGTCAGCTACAAGTGCTTGATAGAATGAAAGTCATGCACAGAACAAATATCAAAATCTTGTTTGTTCCTCCAAAGAGAAAGACAAGAACATAATGACAGCGCTCTGATGGAAGGGGGTTCGAAGTGGAAGGAGTTGAGGCTTTGGGAGACGGGTGGGGGCAAACCCTGTGCTGGCTGGATTCGGACACTCTGTACATTATGAGCCCCCCTCCCAATTATTCTACAGCCAATAGCACTGAATTTCTACCCCCAGTATTGATTTATTGTTTGTATCCTGCCTTTCTTCCAAGGAACAAAAGGCTTGGCTCCACACCACTTTAACCGGACAACAATCCTGTAAAGTAGATCAGGCAAGAAAGTGTGACGTGCCCCAAGATCATCCAGTTAGTTTCTTGGCTCATTGGAAACTAAGTCCATTTCCTCCCTACACTGTTATAGTGCTATTATTCCACTCTCAACAGCCTGTGAAATTGTGGGGTTTGTAGTTTATTGAGGCCAAAGAGCTCTCTGACTGAGAATTCTAAAGGCCCCTCCCTAAACTGCAAACCCCAGGATTCCATAGGATGTTGAAAGTGGAATAATAGCACTATAAACAGTGTTGTGGAAATGGCCTAAAATGTGGGCTGCCCAAGTCCCAGTCCAACTCCCAACCACAACTCCATGCTAGCTCAGTACAGCCACCCTCTGCTTTTTCAACAGGTTAGGGACAAGAGCACTGTCAAAAAGTGGAAATCATTGAAATGTGTAAGCAAATTGACTCTTCCTTTTTTTCTTTTGTTCAGTCTGCATATAGACTGAACAAAAGGATGGCACTAAGTCAATTGAAAGAAAGGTGTTGGGAGCAAAAGAAGGAAAGACCAGCAGCCTGACATCTCCCATTCCTCTCCCACCTTGTCTTTCCTTGTTCTTAGATGGTGGCTGGGTTGCCCTCCTTTGGATCTCTACACCAGCCAAGGAGCCCAGAGGCCAGAACATGAGGGCTGGAAGATCCATGGCTGCCCCTCAGTTTGTTGAAAGGCACTGCTAAGGCTGTCTTTCTCTTGCTCTTTCCTTCACGCAACCCACCACCAGGGGCTAGTGTGCCTTAAATGCACATATGCTCTCTTTCCCTCTCTCACACACACGCACACGTGTGTGCCCATAGAGCTACTTCACAGGTGCAGAGAGAGGACGAATGTGGAAGCTTGTTAGGTGCTGTTGCTCCTCCGTTTCTGTCCTACTGATGAGCCGGAGCTCCTGGAACAGTGACACTGTAGAAAAGGAAGAAAAAGCAGTTCATGGTTGCTTTTTGACCATCTGCTCTTTTGACCCCTTTTAATTAGAATGTGTAGTTGCAGTAGTGAACCACATAGCAAATATATGGGTTCTGGTTGTAACTGAAAAGCGTCAAAAGATCAGATTGCTGAAAAGCAGACCATTAAAAAGTGGGGGACACCTGTACCAAATGCTGTGAGCAATGTTGCAGTAGAAGTTTGATAACTGGGCTCTTTGAAGGGCAATTGTTTCATACTTCCTGTTGCTTACAACAGGGAGCAATAACTGGATTATGTCATTGGTTTCTGTTGAGCTCCAGCAATTATTCCTGAAGCTGAGCAGGTCTGGATCTAGTCAATGTCTGGATGGGAAACCACCTGGGAGCCTCCATGTGGTTCCCTCGAATTCCTTGATAAAAGAAAGGTGGGGCATAAATCAATTAAATACATTTAACAGTTAGTTTTCAGAAAACTAAAACATGCTAGCTCTGGCAGCATGTGTGGTAGTCTGGGAAAAGTCCCACTGAGATCTCTAGAAATTGCTTCCAATGGAGCATGCATGGTTTTGAGCTTCATGTTATTCTCTTTCGCGAAATCTGACTTCTGTCGATTGTAGAATACAGAACATTTCTGTCATTTTATTCATATCTTCCTTTGACACCCCCCCCCCACAATTCCATTGTCTGGTTGTAGTACTATAGGAGGGGATCTTGAACCAGTTTGTTTTTGAACTGTATCCATTAGTCTTGATCTCTCTCTGTGTTTCACCTGCTTTCAGCCTTGTGGTAGTTACTCATTCAGAATCATCTTTTCTTTAGGAAATCTGCAAGATGCTTAAAAACTACATTGAGGAGGACCTTGGACGTTACATTGTCAATGTAACAACAGCAGCTGAACTCTGCAGCCAGAATCAGTGCAACAGCCATGGGCGCTGCCGGCGCCGAAACGCCAATGCTGACGTCTACCTACATCTCAACCCAGCCAGCTTCCAGATCCATCGCAATGACTCCAAGCAGCCAAAGCCACTGCTGGTGGTCAAAGGGAAGCCATCTGAGGATGACCTTATTTTCCTATGGGAGAACTTCAAGTGTCATTGCTACCAAGGCTGGCAGGGGGACCGCTGTGAGGAGCAGCTGAACCCTCCAGGTGGTGGCCCTGGCCTTTGCTGGAACCTGGGACTCCAGTTGCTGATGACTCTCCTTCTTCTGGCCAGTTTGCACTAGGGCCGCCTCAAACTGGAATCTGTGTGGTGTGCAAATGAGTTCCCGGTGCACAGAGTGGGAGCAAGAGGGGATGCAGTAGGCAGTGAAGGGTAGCTGGAAAAGGGAGAAATAGGAGCCATTTGGCCTCTTGGGGTTTTTTTTATATCTTTATTTAGCAGTGATGTAGCAGACCTACTATTTCAGAGACTGTCCTACCTCTCCTGTGGGTGCCACTGGCCTTTGAGAGCTCAAAGGAACCCTTCTGCCCTCCCACTGATGGAATAGACGACAGATGGCTGTAGGGGCTGGCAGTGGAGCTGCCATAGAGCATGGTCTGGTCTGCCTTTCCCCCTGGTCTTGGGCTGTCCGAAAGCGCCTCTGAGATAAGAGCTGACTTGGTGCCTTGGATCAGCTACCCAAAGGGAAAGCAGGACTTAGCTGGTGAGACAGGTTTACTTGAGAGAGAGTAGAGACCAGGGAGATGGGGAAGGAGGGATGAATGTCTGTGTCTATCAACCGAGGCTTTTTTTTTTTTAAGAGAAATTGGGAGAGAGAACACTGGGTCTTGGCTACCAGGACTGGAGAAGGGAGTCCTTGACTCTTCTGTTATAAGGAGAGTTGGGGGCACCGTTGTAAAACTGGAGCACAGATCCAGGGAGAGGAGCACGGTGGGTTTGATGGAGCTGCTGCAGTGAGGAGAAATTGCTGCTGTTACGTATCTCTTTAGGGTGGGTGGTAGAGAAGGAAGAGTACTGCTCAGTCAATGGGGATTTTCCTGGAGGGCAGCAAGTGCTGAAGTGAAAATATCCTTTTGCTTACTGGTGAATGGGGTAGGGTGAGCAATGCATTTTTTTAAAAAAATTGCCTAGATAAAGACATTCATGGGAATGCCACACCCTGTCCATGTGTATATGGCCAGTGTGCTGAGTTGGAGCCCTGCATCTGTTACAGGAAAACCAAAAAGTTTTACCTCAAAAATAAAAATAAAAATAAAGACACACAGAGAAAATACTTGGTGGTCTACATTGTGTACTAATCGCCCCAAGACAATGCTCCTCCATTTTGTCCCTGCCAATAAGGAAACTCCAACTGTGAGCAATATTTGCCTTCAGATCCCAATAACAAGTTGTTTTTTCTGTTAACATCCCCTCTGTATGGCTTTTGACAGCATTGGTCTTTTCTCCAGTGAGAATCTCAGGCTGCTGTGCCTGAATCAGATAATTCCCTATGTCTGACAGTGCCTTAAGTATTCTAGCCTCCAACGTGACCCCAAAATGGAGACCAAATGAAATGGCTCCTCCTTTCTCCTCCTGCTACTGTTATTTGTAGAGATGCTGTTTGCCAGCCTGGCCTTCAGCACTCCCAGAGCTTGCAAAAGTTACTTTTTTCAGAGTACAGCTCTCATAAGCTTCCAGCCAGCTTGGCCAAAGTATTTTTTCCCTAGCTCTTAGCTCTCCTTTTCCAACCTTGCTTAAGTAGCAAAGAGCTGCTTCCTGGTACAGTGTTCCTTCTCCTTGTCAGTCAGGGAGATTTGGCTGGCAAAACCAGGCTGCTGGCACAATAAGACAGAGAAACCCCTAGACCTGAGAGTCTTCGTTAGAACCAGATTAATGTATTGGGATTGGTTTCTTCTCCTCTCCTATTGTTTGTTTCCTTTCTTCCAAGTTGGCACTCAGTTTCTCCTTCTTTCTTATTGATGATAAAGCAACATTGGCCTTTTGCTGTCTTGTTCGCTCAGTCAACCGAGATACGTTCAGAATCTGTCTTCTTTTCCTTCGGCTGCATATTCCTTGGCTGACACTAGCCTAGTCACCTCCAAGAATAGCGAAAGAGGCTGAGGCTTTAGGGGCATTCTTCTTGAAGCATTGTCTGAGATGCTGAGCCAAAATGGAATTTTGATGTTTTGTGAGGTCCTGCCTTAATTAGGCTCCAAGGTCAAGAGGATTGCCACTGGAGTGAGATGGCTGCCCCTTAAGTCCACTGGGAATGCCACAAAGCAGAGCTAGAACAAATGCACTGCAGTTTTGTCCTTCTCGACTATTCGTACTGAGGGAATAGAGAACTCCATCCTGAGCCAGACCAGAGGCTTAGAAGGACATAAGCAGATCCATGCTAGATCAGAGCAAAGGCCTTGTTTCACCTGGTGTTGTCAACCCTTGTTAACAGTGTCAAACTGTAGACTGCGGCCAAGTTCTTCGTGCTCTTCGCCTGCACTATTCCCATTTCTCCTGCCTGAGATCACTTATCTGGGATTTGCAACCAGTCTGGAGCTTTCTACAGGGGTATTTTCTTTTATAACTCCCAGGCTGTTGCTCTTCTTCTCCCAGGCTGCTTTGTGTCCAGGAGCTGGGCTGCATATGCTTTTGTACCAAGGACAGGAGTTCATCAAAACAAAATTCTTGGTCTGGGTGAGTATTTGTTTGCAGCAGGGGCAAGGGGATAGTTTGCAGCTGCAGCTGCCTTGGGAATCTGGCAGAAAGGGTAAATGTTGGCTGCTACTGTAACCCACCTCTTGCTACAGCATTTAGGATGAGCCTCTGAGGAGGTGTCTGTCTTTGAAAGTGCATCATATAGAAATGGATGGTGGGAAGGGTACAGTTGGTCTGCCTAGTTAGTCTGACTGCCATAAATTGATCCTGTGGCTGGAGAGAAAATGGGTTGGGGATGTAGAAACTGCATGGATGCACACACACGCATACACATGCATGCACGTGCACGCACACGCACACACACTATAGTGGACACTGTGCCTGCCATGCCAAGTGAAACTCCCACTTAAAACTTTGCAAGTATAGAGAATACAACATCTTGTCTGCAAAAACAAAAGCATTCCTGGGCACAGGAATGTGGCTGGCTCTGGAGTTCAATGTAGTTCCTCCACACAACAGTTCCCTGGAGAAAATGGGAAAGAAGCATGAGCCAGCTTGAAACCACAACCTCTGTAGGAATGTGCACGGGGTGTGCTTTGATATGAGTGTTCTTTCCCTAGCTGAGTTCAACCAAAGGAGTTTTTTTTTTGATCCCTTTGAATTTGGAGAAAGGAGTTGTACCACTCTTAGTTTCCTTACCCTTACTCATAGAGATTTTTAGCTCGTTGCCACCTAGGCCTTGAGACAGTGTGGTAGTAGGTACCTGGGAACATAAGGGACAAACAGAGAAGATTTCTCATGTTTTAAAAAATAATCCAAGTGAGATTTGAGTAATTGGACTAGTCAAGAATCTCATTATGATGCTACTGCCAAAGAGTAAATCTGGAAATTTTCTACTAGCCTCTTCAGACAAATATGGGGATGGGAGGTTGAATTGGTCTGTCAAATTAGGAATACTAAACTTCTCCACTGTGAGCTTGGGACAAATTAAGAAGAGCAGCACTAGGCAAATCCCTCTCAAACCTGCTGCTGCAAGAGAATCATGACTCAGGGGAGGTGAAATGGCCTGCTGTTCTTTTCCATCCAAGTAGGAGAGCACCCCCTAGTGCCTCAAGGGGAGCCAACAAATTAAAAGCTCTCATTTTTTTTCTCCCTGAGAGGACACTGTAAAATATAACCAATATAATTGTTTGCTAGTATAATATAAATGAGCAGATCTCTGTAGCTTTAGTAAAACTACTGACTATGGAAGCCATGACCAGTTCTCATATGTGAGTTCTTTCAAGACGCTGCAGACCAGATGATGGGCTACACTGTGGCTCAGTGCCATGTCTCCTCCAAAATCTTTTTCCCAGGATCAGGCATGTGTGTTCCCTGCCCCCTTCTTTCTCTTTGATCTCTTTTCTTGCACAGATTCTTAGAGCTTTTCCACACATTTCCATATATTCACAACACTGGAACAGAAAACTGTTTGCTTTACTTTCTCTTTCGTCACACTGATTGCACGGTTCCCTCTTGCTGAGTCTGGATATGCTTTGTGCTGTCAAGTTCCACCTCTAGTTTCTAATCAGACTGTAATTAGACAAACTCAGCCTTTGTTTTAAGACTGCCAAATTCAAGAAGAGAAGTGTCTTTTTTAAAACATTCTTTTAAGAAAGTTTGTTAAAAGCCATGGGAAATGGTTGGAATTTGTGGTGTGAGTCCTTAAGTAGTCTGAAAGTTTGTGAGAACCAACCAACTTACACTCCATATTCAAATTCCTGTGTCTTACTCTGTTTTCATGGAATTTGCATTAATTTTAACTCCCTATTCAGTACTCCTGATGTGGAGGTGACCTGTCGCTCTAATGTAAGAGGTGCCTTGATTAAGAAAGCAGAGGGAAAAAAAGCAACTTTGCCATTTTTTGTTCTTTCCATTAAAGAAAGGGTAGCTAAAGACTGCTAAGCATAAGTGAAGATCAGCATTACATAACTTGATATAAGGTTTAACTTCAAAGAGCGCAAAAGTACTGTAAATGTATCCTGTATTAGTTCATGAAACAGCAAATTACAAATTCAATATGAGATTCAATTGTGTGATATGGCAATCACAAGCAAAGTATATAAGCCATGGTTTAATCTACAGCTAAGTGTGTGGAGTATGGTTGAGTCTTCTGCACAGGTAGAGCAAGCTAGGTATTGTTACCTTTCTCAGCATGGAGCTGAAAGGCACAGCATATACTTATGCAGAAGATTGTCATTCAGTCTTTGCCATCTGCAGTTAAGAGGCCCTCAGCTAAGCAGAACTAAGAGACATTTATGCCTGACTCCCTACAGAACCGGTTACAGTTGAATTACAGGACATTGGACTAGATGGGATAAGAGGCCTAACCTGCTATGAGAGAGAGGCCATTTCTGCTCTAGACTGTTATAGTACTATTATGCCATTTTTGACATCCTATGGAATCCTGGGGTTTGCAGTTTCAGGAGGGGCCTTTGATTTGAGAGTAGAGAGTAGAGTTAAAATGACCATGGCTGCTGTTTCATACAAAGTATCAAAAGGAACCTGTGGCGCTATGTGCTTTAAAGCTATTTTGTTTTTCTGATGCACCTAATATATTCCTTCTGTTTTGTGTCACACAAGTGTTAAGCTTCCATCCAGTAGGAAGGAACACTCCAGCATTGCTAAAAGCAGTTAGAAATTATTTCACTGCCATATTGTTTTATCACCACTGATTTGTCAGATGAAATATATGATATTAATGAATAAAGCAAGGAGTAAAGCACTAGTATTTATCATTGCTCCTTTTCTCAGAACACCAATATATTTACCAATATGCCTCCATTGTTTGACAAGATGATTATGAAAGGAACTAGCCTTCAGGGTGTGACCCAGTGTATTCCACACCAGGCAAAGCAGTGATCCATGATGACTTATTCTATGATATTTAGAAAAACTTCTCTCTAATGCTGTTTTAACATAAATGTTTTAAATAACCTCAGATACCTCAAAATCTTTAAAACCCAGTGTGAACAAAACCTTGAGTATTCCATGGTGGCCTGCAATCTAAGTAGCCCAGAATGTGCTGCTTAAATTTTTAAGGCCATAGAACCAGCCTGTAAATTCAATCACTGAAATGGAAAGTGAGTTAAATGTCCTTCTTTCTTTCCTTTCTTGGCTCTATGTTTTTCTTAACATATGTTTACTGATGGTTTTATGCATTGGAAAGGTGATCGAGATGAGCCCTCATTTCAGCTTTCTGTAGCCATGATAGAAACACTGCAACCAAAACAGTTGTTAGGTAATCATTGGTAAGAGAGATTCAAACTGTGGTCTTGTACCATGTGGTGCAGGATGGGCTACAAGCACTTCCTCTCATAAGTAATTATCCTGGGAGGTAAAAAAGACGGAGCTTGTGGCTGGAGGTTAGGGCTGGTCAGCTGCTGGCAGCCTCTGGCAGCTTATTGCTCACTGAAGAATAGACGCCTTGTCTGCAGCACAGAGAGTAGAGGAGAAAAACCCTGGGATGTAGAACATGTCTGAGAAAGGAAGATAAGTTAGAAAGTGAGGGAAGATGTGCATTAGAGGGAGATCGTGTGGCACACGGAACAGAAGAAGCATTCTACCCTCTTCACAGACCAAACATGCATCATAAGGACTCCATGGGGAAAGGTGAGTTTTAAGGATCAAAAAGAAAAAAAAGATCTATTGAATGAAGCATGAGAGGTGTTACTCATTGTATAAGACTTCAAACTGATCCCCAACGTGTGCACTCCTACCTTAGGGTTTTGTTGCCAAGATTTGTTCAGAGGAAGTTGGCCAACTTAGCTGAAAACAAATGCCACTTTTCTACTATGAAACAGTTGAGTCATATGTTTAGCATGGAGAAGAGAGGACAGAGAGGTGATATGAGAGCCATCTTTATGTATTTGAAGGACTGTCATGCAGAAGATGGAGCGAGCTTGGTTTCCTCTGCACCAGAGATAAAAGCTGGCACAAGTTGTTTGGCAGCAGCACAGATTTGTTTTGGAAGGTGCAGCCTGAAAAAGTTAAATGAAGCTGAGGAGAACAGCACTTGGGTGGGTGTGACAAATGGTGAAGCAGTTCCCAAGGAGCTAATGACAGATGCAGAGAGGGGTTTCTCATTCTCAACTCCTAAGCTGTAAGAGGATTTCATCACTTCTCTCCAAATCCTGCCTTTCCCACAAGTAGTGCTTTGACCTTTTGGCTGTTTTCTGCTGGCAGCCTTACACTACTGCCTCTTCATTCATCAGCTGTTGGCATTGTCTGTGTTTAATTTGCCTGTCATGTCAGGCAGTATGGCTGTCTATCAGCTCCCCAAGATAGACTGGAGTATACAGTTGCTAACTAGGTGGTACACAGTGGAAAACCAAAACAGAATATATTCTTTGCTTTATCCTTCCTCAATATTGTATCTAGCACCATTTCTCCTGGTCCAAGACTAAATAATGAATTATTGTCTACACAACAAATCTGGTCTCCAGGAAACCAAGTGATAAGCTCTTAGCCTGGGCATGAATAGAACATAGGGTGCTTTACTTTTCCTCAGCGCATGACAGATCAGTTTGCAGTTCCTGCAGTTAGAAGTGGGGGGGGGCAAGATCAAAGATGCGCTTGCCTGTTCTGAATCCCATCTCAAGACATGGCATCGTAGGGCAAAGGAAGAAGACTATTCTATGTTCCATTTGTCCATGTCATTGGGGCATCACTGAATAAATGCTTAAGGAAAAGGAGTGTGCTAGCTCAATAGTTCTTTGTGCATTTCTGTTGCTGGAGTGAGGCTAAGATACTTCCTGTACTCATTTGTTCATTCAGAACTGCCCGCATTGGTCAGGCATGGGTGTATGTGCTGAAGCCCAGAAAGGAGAGGTAATGGGAGTGGTAGATTCCATTGTATTGAGGTTTCTGAGCACTAAACACCAAGTCAAAAGACTAGTGGTGCTACTGAGAGCTAAAGGGCAAATCCAACTCATTTCCCACCTGAACCTCAGGAAGAACTCATATTCCACCTGAATCTCAGGAAGAACTTCCTGATGGTCAGAGCTGTCCAGCAGTGGAATATGCTGCCTCAGAGTATGATGGAGTCTCCTTCTTTGGAGGATATTAAGCAGAGACTGGATCGCCATCTGTTCGGAATGCTTTGATGTGTGTTCCTGCATAACAGGGGGTTGGACTGGATGGCCCCTCTGGTCTTTTCCAATTCTATTATTCCCTTCATGTTGACCTGGTTGAGGTGGGGAAAGTTCACTTTCTCTTTCTTTGGAATTTTCTCTCATCTTTTTCTTCTTGTGGGCCGCTGACAGCCTTGATTCTGATATTGGAAAGCAGTCCCAGGACTCTTTCACACTACCCAATTATAGTGCTATGATTCCATTTCCACTGCCATAGCTGAATCCTATAGAATTCTGGAGATTGTAGTTTGGTGAGCCACTAGAAGAGCTCTCTGACTGAAAATTCTAAAGGCTCCTCCCTAAACTGCAAATCTCAGGATTCAATGGGACAAAACCATGGCAATTAAAAGTGGAATCACTGTGCCATAGTAGATTGTTTGAAAGGGTCCTTCAAGTTCACAAGTGAATGTCTTGAATCTCACCTTCTCTACAAAACCCAAGAGACTTTGCAATAGCTGAGAACAGTGTTGCCATTGTGGAATCCTGGTGCCCTTTCATACTATAAACAATTATAATAGACTTGGTAGAAAGAAGATCCGCATAAGTTCAACAGAGAAAAAGATAGGAAGCCTAAAGACATCTATTTCTTCCCACGTTAACACATCTTGGTTGTAAGCTGAGTTGCATCTCTTGAACCTCTAGCACTGAGGACAATATTAAGAACAGAAAACTTAATACAACTCACCAGCAGGTGTGAACTTCATCACACACATATTTCCTGTTTCCTTTCATAAGTGACGTGTGAGAGCAACTGTAAAATGTTTTCAACTAACCTATTTTCCTAACAAAATTATCTCCCATGTTGTAGGAACAAGATCTTGTATTATTGACATTGGATTAAATGTATGAATCTAATAGTGAAACTGTATTTTTGAAAGGCTGTTAGAGATTAACTCCAGTAAGAGCCAGATTGGATCTGAACCCCACATACAGTGAGTATTTGCTTTCTTTTTTTCTTTTCATGAGTTTGCCAAGAATTTTCTCTGCTCCTCTCTTTCCACCCACCTCCATTTACAATCTGTCTCATCAGGGGACACCAACAAAGCTTGTTCCCTACCCACCATAATGATTATTGTTTTGGAAAGGAAAGAGTTGTTAAGCCCCATTGTTCTACTACAATGGCTGATAGGGAATGTTTTAGCCAGCATATACAACAGAGACTAGTCTACCCACCTAACACTTTACTGAGGCGTTTTGCCAGATGTTAGGAACTGATCTACTCAGTTGTGTACAGCCCTCCCTCCAGATTTGTGGGTTTGACTCTCATGAATTTGATTATTCACAAGGCACCCATACCTCCCCCCATTCTCCTCCGTCCATTCTCTTGGCGTTTTGTTGACATGGATAAAGAAGGCAAGTGCATTGAGGCAAAAGGTAAGGCAATGGGAGAGCACACACACTCCTTCCTTCTCCCCTCTGGAGCTCCCCCCTCTCACTCTCTTGCCTCTGGCCCAAGTGCAGAGAAGGAAGGCTACCAGACCAGAGCCCCAGAGAGGAATGGGAATCACGGGGGGGGGGATTATTTCTGATTTTTTCACTTTTGCGAGGGTTCTGCACCTCGAACCCTTGCGAATGTAGAGGGGCCACTGCATGATTTATGGATTAAAAGAATCTATAAGGGCCACAAATAATTGTCAGTATTTGAATCTAACAACATCTATCCTGTTTATTTAGGGAATTGAGGGTACTACTGTTCTCTTTTATTTAGTGAGGCTTTGGTAAGACATAACACAAATCCAAAATAAAAATAGCTGACTGTTATTTTGCTCTATACCTTATCAGGAATCACAAGAAAGTGTTAATTCTTTTGGGGGTTTCCTGAAAATTGCTGAAATGTTAGGAAAAACAGAACGTATATCTTTATGATCAACACAGATGGACAGATTGCTCTCTCTGGTTGCCAAAGTACTTCATTAGTGTTCAGGGCAGAACAAAATTGTTGTACTGTGGAATCACCACCATGGAGCCACATACCAATGGGCTAAAACAAACAGATCTTTCATGTTATGAATATTCCATTTTACCATGGAAGACTCACGACTCAGGTTTGAATCTGAATGATCAGCCTCCATGTTCCTAAATTTAATGGCTATAGCAGTTGTCACATTTATCGCCAAAGTGGGACAGTACTTACAATAGGCTACACTTTGTATTTTTTTTCCTACAGTATTTGTGAGTTGTTCTGTCAAATGTCTGCTGTGTAAACTGGAACTGTGTGCCTACTTGGGCACTGAAAGCGAACTCTTAACCCAGAACAGGCACATTTCTTAATTTATGGGATTTGTTTCAATAAAGGGATTACAGGAAATTGTCCCAATAATTCCCTTTCTGAAAGTTCAGTTTCATTATACTAATTATAACATTTTCGAACTATAAGTTTAGGGCAAGACTACTGGAGAGATATTTACTAAGGCAATGCTGATGGGCATGGGTATTTGTCTTTTCTCCATAACCAGGATATCATAAAATTTCCCTTTAATTCTCAGTTATTGCACAGCCTGTACATATTCCTGTAAAGTTTCAGTTAAGTTGTGTGGCTACCACATTTCCTTAGAGTTCATGGTGCAATGGTTTATGATTGTACAAGTACCACATGGCACTACTATTGAAGTGTTTGTGCCACATTTAGAAATCCTGGGAGACCGAATGGAGCAGAGGGCAGTGCAGGACCCATATGTTTTTATGAAAACAGTAGACTGCTGGAATGCCTCCATCCTCCTCCAGATCCATCAGGGGCTGAGGAAAGAGCGTGTGCACTGCCAGCATGTTGGGAGGGAATGTCAGCAGCAGAGCGCAGCATGCAGGTTTGAACTCTCAGCTGGCTGGAGCTGAAAGGCGAAAAGGGAACCAACCAGCATACTGCTTCCTTCCTTTTTTGGCTGGTATGTAAAGGGGATTGGGCTCTAATTCCAGTTTTTGCCCAACGGATCCTTTTAACTGCGTTTTCCAAACCTACTCATTTCATAAAGTGAAATGAAGATATGGTTCAGAACAAGGTTATGAAGCCATAGGGAAAAACCAGATTGTATAATATTGCTCTGTATACCAAAGAGGACACAGAGTCCAACAGACTGAAATACATACAAGGAACAAACTCTTGCACAGGATCATCGTTGGTGGAAATACCAGGATTTTAATACTAGGAACATTTTACCACAAATCTGAGGGTGATTTTGAGACTGAAGAAGACAGTAGGGAGGCAGCCAAACCAGGTATCATTGAAAAAGTCAATGAAGAAACAACATTTCTTTATGTACCAAAGAAATTATTTTGCACTGGAAGCAGTCAGTTACATGGCAGTTGGTGACTGCAATGCTGGCTGAGCAATAAATCCTCTCTGGGGTTTAGTCTGAATTTTAATTGAGTTATCCAGAATACTGAACCCTGTCACCAAGAGAGGTACAACACCTTTGGTATCTAAGGTTCAGACTGCAACCCAGAGTGGATTAACTGCTTCACTGATACTAAAGCTGCAGGCTGTCACTGTAGGGAACAGACAAGAGTGGTGGCGACCCTAGCCATGATCCTAAAATTAACAAGAAATGCTTGGTTGCCCAGAAAGCCCAGCCAGATCACATTAAATTCCAAAACAGATATTCAGAGAAGAAGGGGCTTAGTTAAATGATGCAGGAACAGAGACTCAAGCGAGTAAAATACTTTCACAGAGACTCAAATACTTTCACGATGCTTGGAGCTGATTTGAAAACATCATAATATAAGAACATAAACCTAACATTAAGAGTCCAAGAAGATACTGCAAAGTGGGCTCACAAAGTCAAAGGTGTTATAAAGGCAGGTAAGAAATAGCTGTTTCTTAGTGGTTTAAGTTGTAATTATATTTATTCCTATCCTGCCTTTCCCCCCAGTTTTTTCCAGTTAAAGATTCAAACCAGCTTGCAATAAATTAAAACACATAGATAAAAAATACAAAATATGAAAGTTAAAAAGGGATTAAACAAAAAGGATTAAACAATCAAAAAAGGGATTAACAAAAAATTAAAACCAGATTAAAACATACATCAGTAAACATGCACACACCCCAGCACAACAATTTGCAAGATCCAGCACATTGTTTAGCTGAGAAAAGCCTTACATTCCTCATGTTGAAACACACTTGTCTGCATCAAGAAAGTAGGGAGTCTGGGGCAACTCTGTCTCTTTTTGACCTTCAAGCGCAGGTGATGTTTGCAAGTTGACTTGCTCACTCACTGGCTGTGTCCTCAGCACAGTCAGTTGCTCCTCAATCTCAGAGGCATCATCTATCCCACTCACTGGCTCGGTCCCAGGAACAATCAGTTGCTCCTCCATAACAGCAGCAGCATCTATCACAGAGGGTGGTGGAACAGAGAGAAGGGCCTCCCCAGCAGATCTCAAAACCTGTGCTGGTTCATAAAGGAGAATATGATCCTTCAAATAACTGGGACCTGAGCCGTGTAGGGCTTCATAAGTCAAAACCTACACTTCGAATTATGTCTAGAAATGTACTGGCAGCCAGTGAAGTTGTTGCAACAAAGAAGTTGTGTGTTCCCTGTAGCCAGCCCTGCTTAGGGATCTGACTGCAGTTCTTTGAATCAGTTGAAGTTTCTGAACACTCTTCAAAGCAGACCCATGTAGACTGTGTTACAGTAATCCAATCAAGATATACAGTCGTCTCTCCACATTCCCTAGGGTTGGGGCACAGGACCCCTGTGAAAATGAAAAAAACGTGAATAACTCTAGGCCCTTTCAAACAAAATGGAAGTGGCTGGCTGGTGGGGCTCACTGCTGCCTCACATCATTTTAAATAGGGACTTATAAGCCTCATCCGCAGTTTCTTAGTCTCACGAGGTTTGCAGTCCCTATTAAGAATAGCATAGGGAGGCAGCAGAGATGGCAGCAAATAATCCATGAATAATCAAATCTACAAAAGTGAAACCCACAAATGTGGAGGGCTGATGAAGACGAATGTCACTGGGACCAGATCTGACATCTTAAGGAACAAAGTAATGTACTACTCAGATTATTTTTTTTCCCGCAGCAAACCAAAGAATAAGAGCAAATTTTGTCTAAGAAAAGCCAACATGGTTCATTAAAAGTCCTGTCTTACAAACAATATCAAGTTCTTGAGAAAGACAAAAAAGTATGTAGACAGTGGTGATCCAATACACCTGGTCATCCAAAAAGATTTAAACAAAAGTCCTTTTTTATGTACCTGTTACTATACTCACCAACACAGGTACTGGGAGTTAGGTTATGAGGACCCATGTCTGGGGCCTTGCATATTACAGCCCATTTCATGCATGCCACATCAAGACAGGGTTACATGATGTGGCCCCTTCCCACCTTGTGACTTCATGAACATAGTAAGAATGTTCATGTAGGACAAATGAAGCTGCCTTATTGTCAGTCATACCATTAGTCCATCTGCCTAATATTTTCAATGTTGATTGACAGCAACTCTCCTGTGTTTCAGGCAAGTTTTTCCCCCTTAGCTCTGCTCAGTGACTGCTGAAATTTCCTGGTGATCTCCCATCACGAACTAATCCTTCTTACTTTCTGAAATAATACAAGATTGTAATTTCAGGCTAAGTAAAAGTCCTTCACACAAAGTTCCTGAGTAAATTTAGCATGAAATAAAAAGACAGAATGTTTAAACACTGATAAAAGTTTATATAACAAGAAACACAGATAGAAGAAAGCAAGTTGTTCTGGTAGTAGAGAGGTAAGAAATGCCTTCCCCTCCCATCTTTATCAAACCTGGTGTGATTTCATTTCATATTAGGCAGGATTTGAGGGTCAGTTCTGGAGTAGGCAACTTGCAGTCAAATTGCTTACGATGGTAAGTCCCAAATAGCTTGTAAAAAGCTCCCCAAAGCTCTCTCAATACTAGATGAATGGGAGACAAAATGGCAAATGTAAAGCAATTTGTTTAGCGAAGGGGGAAATTCTGATGTGGACTGAAGTGAAGGTGACTAATCCTACAAGGAATCAGTGCATGGCACTGGGTGAAGCTGATCTGAGAGTTTATTAAAGAAATTATTGAAAATAAAATTGTCAGTACAGAGAGAGAGAGAGAGAGACCGCAGTTGTATTTGGAATATAGTTTATTTTGTTTATTTTGGTTTTTAAGGGGGAATTAAACAAATCCAGAGAGAACTATTGATGGCTAAATTAAACCTACAATTTTTTTAAAAAAAGTACATCCCATAATTCAAGATGCTGAGTGGGGGGCAATATGAGAGATGCTGTTGTTTCCATGTTCTAAAAGTACATTTCTGAGAGGCATACTTCTCTGCTGGAACTTTGGTCTGATCCAAGAGGTACTGTGGTGCAATAGTTTTTGCACTGGACTAAAACCCTGGGGACCAGTGGCAGAGCTTGGAGTGTGTGGAGGGGGGTGGGGCTATGGTGCAGGGGGCATGGCCACTAAGCATGGGGCCATGGCTGTGGTACGTGGGGGCATGGCCAGGGTGCGTGGGGCATGGCTACAGGCCGAGATGCCCCAAAAACATTGCTGCTTGGGGCACATCCCCTCCCTTCACCCCTGCATCCCTACGAGATTGCTGTCGACCAGGATTTGATTCCCCACTCAGCCATGGAAACCCACTGGATGATCTTGTGCATGTCACACACTCTCAGCCCCAGAAAACCCCATAGTACGTTCGCCTTATGGTCACCATAAGTCGGAAATGACTTGAAGGCACACAATAACAGCAACAAAATCTGATCCAGCAAGTCACTTCTTAGATTTTTGTGTGCAGTAAGATCTTTAAACCCAAGATCGGAATCACGCAGCCGTCGAAATCATAGAATTATAGAGTTGGAAGGGACTGAAGGGCAATCTAGTCCAACCGTCTCCTACAAAGGAATACACAACTAAAGCAATCCAGAGAGGTGGCCATCAAACCTCTGTTTAAAGACTTCTAAAGAAATACCAGCATCTGAGAATGTTGTTGGGTTGCATGTCCTAGCAGACCCAGACAGCATAGCCAAAAGTTCCCCATCTCTGCTTTCAGCTCTGACTGAATGCTCTTTTGATCTGGCTACGAGAGACAAGAAATTGCCTTCAGAAGATTAATCTGTGACACAGGTTCCCATTTGTTAGCTATTGCTTATAGTGTTACTAAGGACAAGTGACACAACTCACCTGCTTTGCATGCAAACTTTTTCCTTTTACAGTCCTAAGAGGTTACTTTTTTCCTTTCTGGAATCTAACATCTTAGGCAGACTTTTTAATTAAGGGTGCAAGGGTTTTGCCCTCTATCTGAAGCAAAACTATTTCTATCCAGGCTATAAGGTGTGGTCAAGATATTTCTCAGCCACCCTTTGGAAAGGGTTCTATTGGAGATTTCTGAGCTTTGTTTTTTTAAAACCCCAAAAACGAATGGTTAAAATTGGAAGATGGAATGGAAATGTCTTTTAAGAGCAATGAGAAATAATAACTCTGTTCTGAAGCATTTATGTTTAGACAAGAAGAAAGGGAGAGGCAAGAGAACATGATAAGATACTCAGAAAATACATTTGCCCAGACACGTCCAAGGTCTTGGAATGTGTTCCACCCACCTGCTCTGTTCGTATGGAGGCCCAGAGAGAACGGTCAGGAAAAACAAAGAGGGGCTGCTGCTGTTTTGGGGTTGGTAGTTTCTACCCATGTGTTTGAGTGTAGAACTTAACCTACAGATGTTATAAAATGCCGTCTAACCTCCAGAGGGTAGCCCTATTAGTCCACTGTAGCACAAAACAACAAACAAATTTTGTAGCACCCTAATGATTAGCACATGCATTAAGGCATAAGCTTTCATGAACTAACTGAAATCATCAGAGATCATCAGACGCAGCTTCAGATCTGGACTGTAGGACACATACCCATATGTTATAAATCAGTCCATCTTTAAAGTTACAAAAGATTTTAAAACCTGTTCTTCATACAAAATTGCCCTAGAGCTTCCTGCTTTCTCAGATAGATGGAGAAAAGGAGAAGACCTCTACCAAAGTGCTTCTCAGGCTATCCGGTGTGGGGGACCAACAATTATGGTTTTCCATTTGGCTGAGGACTGGAACTAGATTTATGCCCTTTGGGCACATTTGTTTCTTTCTTTCCTGGAAACTTGCCAGGGACTGGCCCTGGTTCTGAGATCACCACTTTGAAAAGCACTGCTCCACTGGATCAGAGCAAAGGCCTATTTGAAATCAATGTTCAGTCCGTACAATGGCTAATCAGATTCCTATGCGAAGCTCACAAGCAGGTCATGAGCATAACAGCATCCTTCAACAAACAGAGGTATACCGCTTGATACAAGAGATGATACATAACCATCCTGATTAGTACCCACTGATGACCCTAACCACTGATGATAGTAGCCACTGCTGCCCCCATAGGCTTCTCCAATCCCACTTTAAAACCATACAGATGAAAAGCATCATTACATCTTTTGGCATCCGCTAACAATAGAGCCAAGCAGTAGCTGGTTAAAATAACAAAAGTCAGGAAGAAAGCAAAACAACAGAGTATTAGAAGCCAGTGAAATGTGGGCAAATTGGGGTTAGCCAACTCCTGAAGGAGCTGGCAGGCAGAAATACAGGAAGATGGCTCTTTTCACATGCAGATATAGATGTGGTTAAAATGTTATCTGATTGATTTCCTCTTATCTTGCCACTGTTAAAAGGTACAGAAGCAAGGGGGAGGGGAGATTAGGAAGTCCAGACAATGAACAGCAGGAAACTGAAGGGTAATTGCTGTTGTGTGCTTGCTGGTATTACTGGAGTCATGTGCTTGTGGCATGGGGACATATTTATTGGACAACTTTGTAGGCCAGTCAGATGGCATTCTGTGAATTTAAGCTGGCATGTTTTGAGGAGCTGGACAGAGAGAAAATCAATTTGCAAAACTGAATTAATTTTGGTAATTGAGGCCAGTTGTTCACTGTATAATTGATCCAGCTGATGACACTAATGAACTGGATCAAATCAACTGTTCCACTTGCGGAACAGTTAATGTGGAAATGAGTGTAAGAAGCAGGCAGTGTTTAAAGTAAAATTGGGGCAATCTTTGGTCATCCAGATGTTTAGGATTTAACTCTCATCCACCCCACCCAGCATGGCAAAGGACTACGGATGCTGTATTCTAAAACATTCAGACAGCCAAAGGTTCCTTTCCTCTGGGCTAAAGTGTATGGCTATCAACTTCCATGCTCAAAACTCCAGTTTCTTACATTAGCAAACACTCTTCTGAAGACCTAGAGCAGCATGCATCCGAGGGTAGGCAGAGTGCCTTTCAGCTGTGAAGAAAGATAGGTTTTTAAAATGAGGGAAGGGCTATAACTAAAATGTTCTAACTGGGAAGACTTTTATTGTGATCTGTGTGTGTATTCTTTCAAGTTGCCTGTTGATTTATGGTGACCCCATGAATTTCATAGGGTTTTCTTAGACAAAGAATATTCAGAGGTGGTTTTGCCAGTTCCTTCCACTAAAATACAGCCTACTGCACCTTGTATTCATTGGCGGTTTGCCATTCAAGTACTAAGCAGTGCTGATTCTGCTTAACTTCCAAGATCAGACAGGATCTGGTGACTTTAAAGATATAAATGGTGGACTGGTGCACATCGTCCATAATACTAAGTTTCCGTACAGTGGCACAGCTTGGATTGCGTGGTGAAGGGGCGGGGGTGGGCAGGGAGTGGGGCTACAGCACACAGGGCGTGGAGCTACAGTGCACAGGGGGTGGTGCTACGGTACATGGTGGCAGGGCTGTGGCATGAAGGGGCGGGGCTGCAACCTGTAGGGGAGGGCAGGCAAGAAGCGGAAATGCCCCACAAAAATTGCCACCAGGGGTGCACTGCCCCCCATCGCACCCCATCCCTATGACATTGTTTCCGTAGCATGAATGAAGCTTAAGACCTGCTGTTAAAGTATCTCCTGGGCTAAGCCTCACACAAATTAAACCTTACCTGACATTATAGGCCATCTCATACCTCAGGTTTCTATCCTGTTCCCCCCCCCCCCAAAAAAGGGTGCTAACAGCATGTAACAAACAATAAAAAACAAGCACAGATTACAATATCACCACATGGGGAGAATTGTGCCTGTTGAATTTCTGCCTGTTGGGCAGCTCCCGCACAGCAACCTTCTGGAAACAAAATGCAGCCAATGCTTCTTGTGGCGTGAGGTTAACACCTTATTTGTAGTTTCCAGGACATCAGACTATCTTTCAGATCACACGCTTAGCAGCACGTGGAATTTGCCATTTTGTCTCTCAGTTTCCACGAAACTCTTTTAATGAGAGCACTGCACCCAAGATTTGGTGAGAGGGCTGGCACTATCATTAAGGAAGCGTGAGGTAGTTGCCTAATGTGGCAGATGCCACCAAAGAGTGTTTTTTCCTTTATACATATTCCAGATAGCCTTCTCTGCATCTCCTAAGCTAGCTTGCTTTCATCCGATAACATGGCAGAAATTACCCCAGCACCTCTACGGAAGGAAGATTCAGCTCTCATGTTCATTCACTTTTTGTAAGCAGGAGTGGAGAAGAGGGGTTGTCCTGTGCTTCAGGCAGCAAAATCTCTTTGGTCTCTAAGACTGTATACAGCTCAGGTCCAGATTCTTTGAGGGACTGCGTCCTCCCTTATGGACCAGCCCATGCTTTGAGATCTGTGGAGGAGGCCCTTCTAACTCTGTCCTACCACCCTCAAAGGTACCTTGGGTGGGAACAGAGGAGAGGGCCTCCTCAGTGGCCGCCCCTGAGCTCTGGAACTCCCTCCACAGGGGTCAGACTGGCGCCCTCCTTGCTCTTTTCCGAAACAGGTCAAGGCCTTTATGTTTTGGCAGGCCTTTGAGGCTTGGGCATTAAAGCTGGAGGGGCCCTGTACAAGGTGCTGGATTTTGCATTTGTCATTTTTGTTGTCCTGCTGTGTTTTCACGGTGCATTTTAACTGGTTTTGATTTTTTAAGTAATCTAACAATATTTTTTTTTTTAATATCTTGTGAATTTTAACTATGTTTTTTAAAAATCTGTTGTAAGCGGTTTTGAATCCCAAACTGGGCAAAAGGTGGGTGACAGCAACAATTCGGCCACCCCTGTCTCACGAAGCAGTTTTTGGGATGTGCAGTGTTTCAGTGGAGACCTAGGCCAGTTCCGCACTCGCCTGTTATAGCGCTATCGTTCCACTTTCAAGATCCTATGGAATCCTGGGGTTAGGCCCCTCCCTCAACTTCAAACCCCAGGATTCCATAGGATGTTGAAAGTGGAATCATCGCGCTATAACAGGCTAGTGCGGAACTGGCGCTAGCCCAGCCTCCCTGCTTCCCACGCCCGCCCGGACAGAGGACGTTCCCGTAGGCGGCGTCGGAGTCCCTTTTTCCCGGGGAGCAGAGAGTTAAGCCTCGGCGGCGCCTGCAGGAGAGCCCCGGCTCCGTCTCCAGAAGCCGGCGAGCTTAATTGCTTCCTTTCGCGGAGCGCCCCTCCCGCCCCCTCCTCTCAGCCCGAGCAAACAAGCGGATCCGCCTCGGGTGCCTAATAGAAACCAGACTCGAAGGGGAGAGCGGGGACTTCTTCCTTCTCCGCTGCCTTTTTTTTTTCCTCGGGGTTTTGGCCCGCTGCTTCTTTCCCGAGCTGCAAACTCAGGCGGGTGGGATGCGGGGGAGCCGCGCCGCCCTCCGCGGATGATCGTCGCCCCACGCGTGGGCGCGACCTCCGAAAAGGGGGAGGCACCCTCGGGAGGAAGCGGCTTCCTCCCCTCTTCTTGAGCCCTCGCCGGGGCCGGCGGGAGGGGGATGTCACTTCTACAGCAATTGCCGGCCATAGAGACCGGTCCCCCCACCCCGCACCCGGGAGACTCTGCTCCCCCCTTGCCGGGTTTTGGAAACAGGACGGGCGAAGATCAGGGCCTCCGTGGTGGAGAGGAAGCCGCTATCCGCGGTTTTGGCTTCTACCTCAAGACCAAATGACAACATTGATTTCACCCAACTATAGGAAAAGAGAAGCTTCCCAGTCCGCAAACAGGGGGCATCTCTTGCCGAGGCTGCCACAGACAAGCTTTCTGGCCCTGATAAGGGGCGTCGCTTATAATAGGTACCCCTGGCAACCCTATTCTGCCCCGCTGTGGCCATTTCCGCACTAGGCTGTTATAGCGCGATGATTCCACTTGCAACCTCCTCTGGCATCCTGGGGTTTGCAGTTTCGGGAGGGGCCGGCCGGCACGTGCGGAAATGGCCACAGAGTTTTCTGGAGCTGAGGGTGTTTCCCTATGTTAACTTCTTCCCCTGCTGCAATTACTGACTGTAAGCCTCTTGGGGCAAGGACTTGCATTGGCCGGCCCCTCCCGAAACTGCAAACCCCAGGATTCCAGAGGAGGTTGAAAGTGGAATCATCGCGCTCTAAGAGCCTAGTGCGGAACGTGTCTAATGGGAACGCTCCGGCAACAACACCCCTGTACGGAGTCTGTCGCACGTGCTACTTTAAAACACACAGCTGTGTTGGAAGTGACGTCCACTGGCCATCCCCCATTGGCCCAAAGTGTGGGAAGGGGGCGGGGAGGCGTCCTATTCCGCTTTTCTCGGCCCCCGGTGAGTAGGCTCTCTTTCTTCTCCTCCTCAGAGATTTCCTAGCTATGGAGAAAGCTTTGGTCCCCCGTGGTGGCTCCTTCCTCTCCGGGGTAGGAAAAAGGGGAAAAACCCCCAAACTCTCCTCTAGGCGGAAAGCCCGGCCGAGTTCTCCAAGATGGCCTAAAGGATGCCCAGAGGATGCCAAATTCTTGGTCTTCTTAGTCACTAAGCCTTAGAGCAACCACACCTTTGAAGGGAGAAAGGGACGTTCTAGGTTTCATCCCCAATATTCAGGATTTTTGGCAAGGAAGGAAAGATGTATTTTCTGCCTGAGATTTTTGGAAGTCACTCCTGCCTGTCCGTTACCAGGACACCGATGTGGGCTGGAAGACTTCCTATGAGTCATATCCTTACACGTTGTGATTTGAAAAATGTGAATGATCGCTTTTTGTTGTTGCTGCTGCTGCTGCTGCTGCTGTGTGCCTTAAGGGACCCTAAGGCTGACCTGTCACAAGCCATTTCCACACTACACTTTTGTAGTGCCCTTATTCCACTTTCAGCCTCCTGTGGAATTCTGGGCTTTGTAGTTTCCTGAGGCCCAAGAGCTCTCTGGCTGAGGATTCCAAAGGCCCCTCCCTAAACTGCAAACCCCAGCATTCCACAGGATGTTGAAAGTGGAATAATAGCACTAGAACAGGTTAGTGCGGAAATGGCCACAGAGTTTTCTGGGGCTGAGGGTGTTTCCCTATGTTAACTTCTTCCCCTGCTGCAATTACTGACTGTAAGCTTCTTGGGGCAAGGACTTGCATTGGTACCGTATTTTGGAGAACCCGCAGAGCTCAGTAAATGAATAAATCTACCAACAAACTTAAAAGGTAATTGGTACATAATTATGCTCCTTCTGTTTAGAATCCAGATGTTGTGCGCACATGCAAAATGGTCACCATTGCCTTTATCTGCAGTGATCAATGAGAACAAAGCTGTCAATTTTTTTCTATTGAATCTGATGAAATCGATGCTTGTCTCTGAGAGTTCATGTACCACACCAGTCGAAGTTCCACAAGACTCCATTGTTGATTTTGCTGCTATTCTTCTAAGGATTTATTGCTCTGTAAACATGTAGTCATCTTGACAGCCAAGACTAACATTTCCTGGAATCTCTCCCTCCTCTTATCTACGTGGGTGTCCTTGTGGGCCCCTTCATCTATCCCAAGTGTGATCCTTGTGGGGACTTTCTCTTTCTAGTCTTTGCTTTTGTTAAACTAATCCCAGCTTTTAATCAGACAGTGGAGAGAAAAAGTGATTGTTGGTGACTGGCAGATTCATAGAAAAAGAGTCAAGTGACTTCACATGAGTTGGTCTTGTGATGATTAATAATGGCAGGCCTGTAAGGATTAAATGCCTGAGAAGGCCGCGAGTACTAATGAAGGAGATGGATTTTAAAGAATGGATTAATTCTGGTGTGGCTCTAAATGATTTGGACTCTATCTCACATCAGCCCCAGCACACATGGCCAGTGATCAGCAGTCATGGAAGCCATAGTACAGTGACAATGGAGGCTCATAGTCTCCCTACCCTGTTATTAAATGAAGTAAAAAAATAGCAGTAAGATACATTCTCTCTTAATTGGGTCAGGGAAGATTGTTAATCTTATGCCTGCTGAAAAACTGGAAACTAGCAAGCTAAAGGTTCAAGTGGTCAGGTGATAACACTTCAACATGAATATGCCTTTCTTCATGATCCTTCATTAACAGGCTGTATTTTTCCTGTCATCCCATAATACTGTTCATTCTGCAAACGGATTATATGTATCCACAGTAGAACATGACTTGAATCTTTTGTCCAAAGTATGTATGTGGATATGTTAGCAGCTGTACACACCCATGCTTTGATATGGTTTAACTGGCAAATGTTAATTGGCATGAAATTAAGTTATATACATCTATGGCTGAAAGGCCATGTGCAGAAGGGATGCTGGCTGGGAAGATGTGCAAAAGTAGGTCAGAGGTGACCCCAGTATGGCCAGGTCGTAAATTCACTGTGGATTAGTGTGGAAAGCCTGACTCAATGGCTCTAAGTTAATCCTCTCAACTACCCTAGCTCAGAAAATAATAGTCAAGCGCAGGTGCAGCAGACAAGCACCCTTGCTGTACACATTTCCTACTGAAACTTTCCCCAGTCCCCTTACCCAACCAAGACATTGAGAAGCTGCCAGGACTCCCCATCAACGGTTTGTCAACAATCAGTCTATTCTAGACCCCTTTTGCTTACTCTGCCAGAAAGCAATTAACTCCCACCCCTTCAGGGAGGGAAACAAAGTATAAAACCAGCTAGTTTGCAATACATCAGATGCTGAACATCTCTCTGTCGCTTTGAATTCTGAACTGTACTGCTGCTAGGTGCACATCTAAGCCACATGACTGTTTCTTCCCTGATCTTCAGGATTGCTCATTCTACCCCCTGAAACTTGCTATCCAATATTTTCCTTTTTTCCCTTTGGCTAGCCTTGTATGATTGTGTGATTGCATGAATCTCTTTTGTGTATGTGGTTGCATTTCCCCCAATAAAAACACATTTAGCTTATTTTGGAATCTCTGGCTGATTCTTTCCTGTGAGGATCCCATAAACATTGGTGGAAGATTTCGTTAGGTTACCTCTCTCTCACAGGCTTCCTAATTGAGTTGATTAATTCCCCATTGCCATGTGGAGGTACTGGCATGGCAAGCGGACCCCTGAGTCACCCATGTTTTAGTGTAACAGGTAGATCAAAACATTTGGACTTTTTTGATTATAGAAGAGTGTGAAACAAAATTCTTGACGCTACCATAGTCTTTCTGTCTCTGCCTGTTGTAACTAATGGCCCAAGGTCCCTTTTGAGTAACCTTTGCTCTGATTGTGCTGTTGGATTTAGGCCCTAATACTTTACCTAAAGTGAATTAATGACTTCTAATGCCAGCTAACATTTTTAATTTTGTATTTGTTTACAATAATGACAACACTGTGCTATCAAATATTAGGGTAAGTTTCTTCACAGCTGCATCTGACAAAATTTGGCATAATTATGTTCTTAGTACCCCTTTCAGAATAAGTCCTGTGGAATTTTCTTCTCCCACATAGGGCCTGCTGGTTGTTTTACATTACAACTCCTATCACTCTTGCTACTGACCATGCTGGCTTTCTAATCCAAAATATACGAAGGGCAGCTGGTTCAGAGACCTTGCTACAGAGCAACTCCTGTAATCAAACTATGATTAAATAAATCTGAAAAAGAATAAAAGGGGACTGAGAAATGGCAATTCAACCCTAAAAAGCTGTCTAGCCATGGATGCTGTTCTTAACATAGGTTCCAGTAAGATCTCAGACAAGGTGTAGATATACAGTCATCCCTCCACATTTGCAGGTTTGACTTTCACGGATTTGATAATTTGCACATTTCTTCAACCCCTCCCCTCATTTCAGGTGCTTCTTTTCCAGGGGAACCTTCCCTCTTGGTGGTTCCAATCAGGCCGTGCAGCCGTTTAAAACCCACCCCGGTCCTCTTCCTCCTCTACCTTTCACTGCCTGGCCAGCTAAAGACAGCTTGCATCTGATGTCTCAGCATCACAAACCCTCTCCAAATGCCCCCCACGCCCAAGGAAGAAATGGCTGAGAGAGAGGAACTATAAGGCTCCAATGCTGAGCCTGCCATACCCTCTCCTTTTCCTGACCTGGCTTGGACCCTGGGTGCTTGTTCTCTCCACCATGCCTTAGCTTCCTTCCCACAGACAAAGAAATACATTTTTATGTTTGTGATTTCTCCACTTTTGCAAGGGTCCTGCTCCCCTAAACTTAGCAAATGTGGAGAACCAACTGTAGAACTTGTACTGATGTGTCTGTGGAATGTTGTTATGGATCTTTGTTCTATTGAACAAAAAGGCAGCAGTTGGAAATCTGGTCTTGTAACTTTGTTTTACATAAGCCTTGGAAAACCCTTTTTGATTACAGTTGTCAGAATCCCCTGGCCAGCATGACCTGTGTGTTGGGGAGGGGGAAGTTCTGGGATTTGTAGTCTAAAAAAGAAAAAAATCCAACCTCTGGTTTGATATAAGCTTTGATACATCATTTCAGCTTGAATCTTTTCAGGTTCTTTTCATGTGACTACGACTATAATCTAAGAGCTAGGAATTAATGCGTTAAAATCTTATCTCAACTACAAGTTCACTAATTGGTTTTAGTCAAGATTTTGTTCTCTTGGCATCAGCAGGAGCTGCTGCAAAGGTTACTGTAATAATAGATGTGAAATGTTTGGAATCTGCTGTGCCAAGACTCTTAATTGGGATCGCTAGAATCTTGTTTGACCTCCTGTCTGCTCACTTTTGTCCTTTCCCATTTTCCCACAGGAGATCAATCATTAACCAACTCATTTTGGAGGAATCTTGTCTGCTTAGATACATCCAGTCAGTCTGGAAAGGGTGACTCTAAGATCTTTCATAAGAGGAAAAGAAAGTGACTCCACATGAAAGGAAGAGAGAGACATTAACAAAGTTGGTTTTGGCAGAAGCGAAGTGGATAAGAATGTTGCTATCCTTACAGCTATCCTGATAACAGTGAGCTCTACCAAAAATGTTAGCCACATTCACTGGAAAAGAAAATATCAAAGGTTAGTGCCAGTTTCTAAAAACACAGGGTATTGTAGGATTCTTTTTTTCATTTAGTGCTTGATACTTCTGTGGAAATACAGTGAGCAGATTAAAGAGCAAGAACAAGAACAAGCAGCAAAAATTTGCAGAGTTTTCTGTAACTGCTTTTTTTAATCAGTGAGGCAGGGTGAGGAGGAAATTGCTTTGCAAAAAGCCTACTCCTTTTTTCCACCTCTCTTGAAATTAACTTCCCCATTTGCTAGACGGCACATAGTCTTCCTTTGGCATAATTCAGAAGTTGTTGGTGTTGGAAGGGACAGAAAGACTGGAGCTTTCCCCAGTAATTTGGGGAACTCTGTTTCAAAATGATGATGATTATGGCAGACTGGACAAGAAGGTGGGCCTTCTTCCTCAGTGTTTCTATAATGGTTTGGGACTATGGAGTGGCCAGGAAAGGCCCAGCAATACTACATCACCCCTTCATCACTGTTTGGAATGCACCCAGTCAAGTATGCCAGGAAAAATACAATGTCTCCCTGGACCTGGGAATATTTGATGTAGTCCTCAACCAGAATGAATCATTCACAGGAAGAGATATCACCCTTTTCTACAGCAACCAGTTAGGATATTATCCCTGCTACACTGAGGATGGATCTCCAGTCAATGGGGGCCTCCCTCAAAATGCCAGCCTGAAAAATCATCTCCAGAAGGCTCAGCAAGACATTAAAGAAGTCATTTCTGAGGTGGGCTTCAAAGGCCTGGCTGTTGTGGACTGGGAGAGCTGGCGTCCTTTGTGGGTTCGGAACTGGGATTCCATGGAAATCTACCAGAATAAGTCTATAGACCTGGTTAAGGAGCAACACCCTGACTGGTCTGCTGATAAAGTGGCCAAGGAAGCCCAGCTAGAATTTGAGCAAAGTAGTCGGATGTTCATGGAGCAGACTTTGGCCCTTGGCAAAGCCCTGAGGCCTGAGGGTTTCTGGGGCTTCTATGGCTTCCCCAACTGCTATAACTATGATTACAAGGATGTCAATTACACAGGAGAATGTCCAGAGATAGAGAAGCAGAGGAACGAGGAACTGCAGTGGCTCTGGAACCAAAGCCGGGCTCTCTACCCCAGCATTTATGTCCCCAGGGATTTTGAATTCCTCAACAACAAAACTCTCAAGTTTGTGCATCATCGAGTCCAGGAGGCTTTCAGGATAGCGAACCAAACAGGGAATGGCAGCATCCCAGTCCTACCTTATGCTTCCATTGCATATGAGTTTACTCAGAGATTCCTCACACAGGTAAACTTTTCCCAGGACAGCATTTGCTAAATATTGTCCAATGAGTATTCTAACAGAATAGCATTATTTGGAGGTAAGGCTTGTGGATTTTGGTGGTGTGTGCTTTTCTGGGAGTATGCCTGGAGCCTTGGCTTCAGTGTGCTGTCAGCACTTAAGTATTTGTGACTGTAATTTTACAGATAAGGAGAGGCATAGATGAGAAAGGTGTTCTAATATTTCTTTGGGAAAATGTTAATCTGAATAGTAGCATTTTGCCAGGTTATGCAGAAAAGTTGATTTTTCAGCTTCTGCAATATGTTTTGATTTATGTTATACCTTTTTCATTGTTTTTGAAGTATAGGGTCTTGTTATTGACTCAAGGCTGAAGTTCTTGTGGGATGAATGTGACATGGACTTGAAAAATCTTTTTTTTTTTTTCATATTAGAAGCCATAAATAATACAGAAGAATAGTGCCAAGGTCCTTGTTTCTCCAAATTTCTTATGCTATTGGGGTGGTTTACAATAAAAACTATATTATTATAACTGTTATTATTATGCACCAATAATGAAGGTGTTCTATGAAACATATTGCTAACATAGTTCCTGTTTAGAGGGCTAATGAATGTCACAAAAAAAAGGCAGGATAAAAATGAAGGGACAAGTTTGATGAGATACTAGAAGGTGGCTGGTTGTAGAAGAGTTGGTTAGAAGCCAAGAATACAAAGCTGATGAGCCTAGGAAAGTCCTGGAAAGACTTCACAAAAGGAAATTATTGAAGGAGGAGAGTGAAAAGGTCATCTGTTGATAGGAAGTATGGAAGCATGCGCAAAGACTGTTGAAAAGATGTTTCTTCTTCGTGGTCTCTGTGCCTTCATACACTAGGAGTTTTAGCGCCTGCGCGGTAGCGTTCGGAAACTTCTAGAGCTTGTTCGCTTGGCGGGAACCCCTCCCCCACGCCGGTACTGCGCATGCTCCTCCCGCCGAGCAACGGTCTCTCCTCAGTTCTTTCTCGTCCGCCGTCGCGTACGGAAGGTTCTTTAGTTTGTTCCTCTCACTTTTGTGCTTGGCTTGCTGTTTTCACGGTTTTACGGATTTTGGACTGTCTCTGACCTCTCTTTCGGACTCCCCCTTCGGCTTTGGTCTTTTCGGATTTTCGCAGTTTGGCGTTCTTCGTCTTATGTCCGTGCTCTTCAAGAAGTGCGTGTCCTGCGGGTGCAAGGTTGCCCTCAACGACAGCCACAAGGAGTGTCTCTTCTGTTTGGGTGAGTCCCACAACATCCGGACTTGCCCAATTTGCCGGGATTTTACTCCCCAAACTCTCCGCAACCGGTCCGCGAGACTTAAGTCTTATTGTTGGGAACAGTCTCTGCGGGCGATAGACGAGACCTCCACTTCCAAGATGGCCGACAAGAAGACGACCACGCCATCGACGGTATCGGCGGCTGCCGTTCCGTCCACCTCGTCGGTATCGGGCTCGGTACCGGCGAAACGCCGATCTCGGCGTTACCGAGGATCCCGAAGCTGTCGGCGGCTGCCAAGTCAGCGAAAGGATCCTCGACGGCGAGGAAGGCTGAGGCTCCCCTGACGGAGACGCCTGCTAAAAAGCGCCCTGCTCCGGACGGAAGCAAGGGCAAGGAGAAGGAGAAGAAGAAGAAGAAGAAGGAGAAGAAGCGCTCCTCGGCTGGGGACGTTCAACCTCCTCCTCCTCCTCCTACTCAGCAGCCTTCCAAAGGGCGAGGCGAGTCCGTCGATCTCTCGGATGATGAGATCAAGGACGTTCCCCAACAGCGCCCGGACTCGCCTGTGGCAGACCCTCCAACCCTGGTGGAGGAGCGCCACCGCCCTCCTAGCCGTCGCAGGTCGGCCGACCTGCAGCAGAGAGAGCCCTCTGCTTCTCCGGAGCGGCGTTCGACCTCCTTCCGGTCCCGGTCCCGCTCTTCGGAGCGTCCGGTGGCCTCGCCGCCTCCTAGGGAGACAAGAGAGGAACAACCTCGCTCGTCTGCCTCCAGATACACCTCGGCGTCCTACGTGGCCAGGTACGCGAGGGAATCTGAATGGAGAGAGCGCCCGGCCTCTTATCGGTCACATTCACCATCGTACCGGGATCGGTACCATCGTGGCCCGAGTCGCTGGGAGACCTTCCGGAGGTCCCGGTCACCTCGTCAACAGCGCGAATCGCGCTCGCCTAGAGGGGACGAGGCTCGGTACCGTCGACGCCGAAGCTGATCTCCGTCGGACCGCCGCTCCTTCAGCCGCTCTCCCTCTCCTCGATGTCATAGGGCGAGGGAGCCTTCACCTCGGTATCGGGCGATATCGCCACCTCCTAGGGTCACGGCAACGGCGACGCGCCCTACGGAGTCGGTGGTGACTGAACGGGCTACGACGACGTCAGCCTGCCAGACTACCCCTGTCACCACTAAGAAGGTGAAGTCAGTAGTCAGCCAGCCCAAGCGGGACGCTGCTACTACCACCGCCCCGGCTGCAGAGAAGCCTAGGAAGGCAACACCTGTGGCGACTGCGAAGGAGCCGGAAAGCGAGCGGCGAGAGGACTCACCGACCTCAGAGTCGTACGACTCGAGTGCGGAATCAGAGGTGTCTGAGGCGGCCTCCCAGGAGTCTCCTCCGCTGGGATTCGGGGACCCGATCCCAGATTCTGCTCCAGAGGACGTCCACCAGTTCTCTGCGATGCTGCTCCGCATGGCTACTACCCTCGGCCTTAAGATCGCCGATGCGGAGCCGGAGGACGACGATCCAGCCTTCTCCGTCTTCGAGGAGAAGCGACCTGCCACGGCCCCGCTGCCTCTCCTGCCCCGGGTATCCAGACTGGTGAAGGCCACCTGGGATAGGCCGGCCTCGGCTCAGCCGATACCGCAGCGGTTGGAACACCTCTACAGGGTGCAGAAGGATAACGCCGGTTATCTCTTTAATCACCCTGCACCGAACTCTGTGGTGGTCGAGTCGGCACAGACGAAAGGCTCCGGCAGGCAACACACCACCCCGCCGGACAAAGAGGGCAGGAAGTTGGACGCCTATGCAAGAAGGTTCTATTCAGCTGCCTCCTTGCAGATCAGGCTGTCCAACACTCAGGCTTGCCTCGCGGCATACCTGAAAAAGGTGCTCGATCGCCTGCAACCGGCGATGGAGGCGGTACCGGAGGACATCCGCCAAGCCTCCTCCGTGATCTTCAACGAGGCCATCTCCATCGCTCGGCAGCAGATGGCCTCCTCCAGGCACGCAGTGGAGATTGCCTCCCGGGTCATGGCGGGATCCATCGGCCTGCGCCGCCATGCTTGGCTGCGGCCGGCCGACATCCAGGAGGACACCAGAAGGAGGATTGAAGATCTCCCCTTCGACGGTGAGGGCCTATTCAATTCGTCCACAGACGAAGCTTTGGACAATCTCGTTAAGGCGAGGCTGACCGCCAAGAAGATCGGGCTACAGCCGGCCACGCAAGCCCGCAGGGCCTCCACCTTCCGCCCATCCTGGTGACGATCTTCCACCTCGTCGTTCCAGCGTTCGGCCCAGTCTGGACAGTCGAGACCGTCCTCTGGCTCATCGGCCAGACGCACGATTAGGCGACGCCCGGCTTCGTCCAAGAAGTCCTCCTCCGAGACAAAGTCTCGGTTTTGACGTGCCTGGCAGGACCTACCAATACCCACTCTTCAGCCTACCATCAGCGCTCGGAGACCGACCGACTCTTGCTCGACATCTCGCGGAGTGGCAGTGTGTCACTACGGACTCTTGGGTGCTTTCCATCGTCCGTCTTGGCTACGCCATCGAGTTTCTCGATATTCCTCCTCGAGGCGTTTACTATTCCACGCCGTCGAGTCCGGCCCTCCTGGAAGAGATCCAATCCCTCCTCCAGAAAGGGGCGATCGAGCAGCTCCCGCAAGAGGCCAAGACCACCGGCTTCTTCTCCAGGTACTTCACGGTACCGAAAGCCGACGGTACCCTCCGGCCGATCCTAGACCTCAGAGGGGTGAACTACTACATCCGCCCCAAAAGGTTCAAGATGGTCACGATACCGTCGATCCTACCCTTCCTACATCGAGGGGACTGGTTCGCCTCCATCGATCTCCGAGACGCATACTTCCATATCACCATTCGCCCGCAGCACAGACGGTACCTCCGCTTCGCAGTCGACGACACCTGTTACCAGTACAAGGTGCTGCCGTTCGGACTCTCGACTGCCCCAAGGGTCTTCACCAAGTGCATGGCCCCGGTGGTATCCTTCCTGCGGACGAAGGGTGCTTCTGTCTTCCCTTACCTCGACGATTGGCTGTTGGTGGCGTCCTGCAAACAGAGACTTTACCACGACGTCCACATGACGTTGTCACTCCTGACCCGCCTTGGTCTACGGGTGAATCCGAAGAAGTCCCACCTCGAGCCGGCGAGGATCTTGGACTTCATCGGGGCGACGCTCGACTCGACCTCCGCCAGGGCGTACCTACCAGAGTCTCGAGCCCAAACCCTGATCCGGGCCGCCGCTCACGCGCGTACGGCCCCGACATTATCTGCGAGAAGCGTCCAGCAGCTCTTGGGCTACATGGCTGCGACGACCGCTGTGACATATCTCGCCAGGCTGAGAGCGAGACCTCTTCAACACTGGTTCGTCCGCATATTCGACCCCCTGCGAGACGAACAGACACTCCGACTGCAGCTGCCGGGAGACGTCCGCTCATCCCTCCGATGGTGGCAGTCGCGACGCAATCTCATGTCAGGGATGCCTTTCCAACAGCCGACACCGAAGGTGACGGTAACGACCGACGCCTCCCTGTATGGATGGGGTGCCCACTGCGGCGATCTCAGAGTCCGCGACAGATGGACCGACGACGAGACCGCTCTCCATATCAACGCGCTGGAGCTACTCGCCGTCTTGAAAGCGCTACGGGCGTTCCGCCACGTCGTAGCGGGGCGGACGGTCCTGGTTCTGACGGACAATACCACCGCCGTCTGTTACATCAACAGACAAGGAGGGACTCACTCCACAACCCTGCTCAACATTGCACTCGACTTGTGGGAATGGTGCATTCCCCTGCATACGCATCCCGTGGCAGTTCACCTGGCCGGGCAGGAGAACACCACGGCAGACGCCCTCAGCAGGGACACCTCATCCCATCACGAATGGTCTCTCTCCGGAGAGGCGTTCAGACTGATTCGGGACCGCTGGGGCGAACCATCGATCGACCTCTTCGCGACCAGGGAAAACGCGAAGTGTCGCCGATTCTGTTCCAGAGCGGGCCACGATCGTGCCTCCATCGGGGACGCTTTCCAGTTTCCGTGGACCGGGGAACTCCTCTACGCGTTCCCGCCGTTCCCGCTGCTCGGCCGGACGATATCGAAGATCCTCGCCGACCGAGCCGACGCGATCCTGGTAGCCCCGTACTGGCCGAGGCAACATTGGTTCGCACCCCTGCTACAAGCCGCACGAGACGACCTGCTCCGGTTGCCACCGACACCGGACCTGCTCTCCCACTCCGGCGGCCGAGTCCTCCATCCGGACCTGCCACGCCTGGCCCTCCATGCCTGGAGGATATCGCACTAGACGATCCCGTGCTCGGTACCGTCCTCGTCGCGGCCAGGAAGGAATCCACCCGTCGCAACTATCAATACAAGTGGCGACGCTTCCTGACCTTCGCTAACGAGAGGAGTGAGCCGGTATCGCCCGCGGGGCTCTCTACCGTCCTGCATTTCCTCCTGCACCTCCGGCAACAGGGGCTGGCGTTTCCATCCCTGAAGGTGTATCTCTCCGCGATCGTGGCATACCAACCGCCACGATCGGCTGCCTCGGCCTTCTTCAGGAACGATACCGTTAAGCGGTTCCTGAAAGGACTTCATCATCTCTACCCGCCGGTATCGCCGCCGCTACCGCCGTGGTCCCTCTCGCTGGTGCTCTCGCAGCTGACAAAGCCGCCCTTCGAGCCGATGGCGACCTCGGATGATAGGCTTCTCACCATGAAAACTGCCTTCTTGGTAGCGGTGACCTCAGCGAGGCGAGCGGGTGAGATCACAGCTCTTCGATCCGATGAGCCCTTCACGGTCTTCCACAGAGACAAGGTGGTCCTGAGACCTGACATCTCGTTCCTGCCTAAGGTGGTGTCCAGTTTCCATCTCAACCAGGACATCATCCTGCCTGCCTTCTTCCCGAACCCGACGACACCGTTGGAGCGGTCTCTCCACTCCCTGGACGTGCGTCGGGCCGTGGCCTTCTACATGGACAGGACTGCTCCCTTCCGACAGACGCCGCATCTCTTCGTTTGCTATGGGCGACATCGGAAGGGCCTCAAAGTGTCCACCCAGCGCTTCTCCAAATGGGTGGTGAGGACTATTCAACTGGCGTATGAGCTCGCGAGGAAGCCTCCGCCAGTCCTGCTTCGAGCCCACTCCACCAGAGCGGTGGCTACTTCTGCGGCCCTCCTGCGAGGAGTTGACCTGCATGAACTCTGCCGTGTGGTGACCTGGTCCCAACCATCGACCTTCGTGCGCCACTACAGGCTCGACTGCCGGTCGCGCAGAGATGCCCGGTTTGGACGTGAGGTGTTGGCTTCCGTGCTGTAGGACCTGACCCGCCGTCCGACCGGTAAGCTACACAGTCTCCTAGTGTATGAAGGCACAGAGACCACGAAGAAGAAGAACAGGTTGCTTACCTGTAACTGTGGTTCTTCGAGTGGTCATCTGTGCCATCATACACACCCGCCCTTCCTCCCCTCTTTCTCAGGTCCCTGTAGGTTCTACGGCGGACGACAGAACTGAGGAGAGACCGTTGCTCGGTGGGAGGAGCATGCGCAGTACCGGCGTGGGGGAGGGGTTCCCGCCAAGCGAACAAGCTCTAGAAGTTTCCGAACGCTACCGCGCAGGCGCTAAAGCTCCTAGTGTATGATGGCACAGATGACCACTCGAAGAACCACAGTTACAGGTAAGCAACCTGTTCTTATGGAGAATCTGAGATGCGCTTACTTAGTAGATGCACTTACTTCAAATGGCATGAGCAGGAAGAGAAATGTAGAGAAAGTGGACAGAATGTGGAGATTACCTACTTTATGTATAAGGACTAGGATAGAATATAAGGACGATGCTATTCTAGGAACTGAAGGGTTTTTTTCACAGAGGCTTTCTGTGTTGACTGAAAAGAAAATTGGAGATGAGATGGGTGAATGGGTGAATGAGGGGATGTATAAATAGACAAGGCAAGAACTGAACACAGCATGCACTAAACAAGAGAATTATTGTTATTTGAAAAGGCTGAAAAGGAAGCATCAGGACTTGGTCGGGGAGGGCGAGATTTAAAGACTCAAAAACATGAGTAAGCTATGTAATGTTGGCAAACTCTGGATGAAAAGGTGTCCCAGTTTAGAACAGGGATGGGAAACTGTAGCCACGTAAATGTTGCTGGAGTATATCTCCCATATTTCCTGATTTGGATCTGCTGACTAGCACTATTGGGAATCAAAGTCCATAAATGTTGAGAGGACCATGAGTTTCCCATCTTTTTGTGTTGAGAGAAATAATGAGTGAGAGGTGTTGTAAGATGAATTTAGATAAAGAAAGATCAACTGAAAGAGAAGGATGTAGTCTTGTTTCACTTAGACCTTTAAAAACAAATGAGGGCAACCTATTACACCATTTCCTATAGTGTTGTCTTCACTGTGACCAAAATTCTCAAAGGGCTGCTATTTCTGCCCCTTAGTAGTAGTGTCTAGATGTCTCTGATAGGAAAAGATGCTTGAGTCCAGTTGGCAGGTAGGAGATGGCTTGTGTTCTCATGCTCTTTGCTTACATCTGTCCTGTAGGAGGACCTGGTCCACACCATTGGTGAGAGTGCTTCTCAAGGAGCGGCTGGGGTCATCTTGTGGGGGAGTTCAAATTACAGTTATTCACAGGTGAGAGCCAGTGTGGTGCAGTGGCTAGATTACAAGTGGGAGTTTGAATCCACCCTCTGATGCTGATAAGACTTTAAGGAGAGCTTTCAGTCCATAAATTGTCAACTGGCAAAATACAATATCTGTTTGCAACATTCATAAGAATCAACCCTAAGTTAAAAATTCATACTCACATTGCTTGCCACTCATAGAAATCAGTTCAGTTCAGATCATTAACAAATGCACATAAACTGCCTAGAAGCTGTGGCAAATGATGCCACCCTATGGGTAATATGAAACCAATTCTCTCATAATAAGTCTGTCACAATAAGGCTGTCTTGTGATGTCTTACCCAAGTATTGTAAAAGGGTGAAGCTTGCTGGGTAGTCCTGGCCCAGTCACTGTCATTGTAACTGAACCTCATAGGGTTGTTCTAAGAACAAACTGGGGAAGGTGGGATGGCTTTGTATGTCACTGTGGGCTCCTGGAGGAAGGGAATGAAGGTGACAAAGTACATAAGCCTAGCATTAAAGATTCTGCCATCTGGTTCAGTCAAAAGCTGGGAGCAAGATCTTACAACTGTGGGTATACTACCTAAATCAAGAGTGGAGGTGCCATGAACACAAGGGGCCTAGAGTCTGCACACAGTTGGGCCCTAGACTTTCTGGCACACTTTGGGCAGATGACTTCTTCATTCTGTCTTTTGTTCATCTGTACAAAGAAGTAGTAGCTGCATGTATGTACTCAATTATGAACCAATCTTGGATTGCAGGGTCTCTGGGCTGCAAGATGCTCAGTCTTGCAAAGCCTTTAAGAGGCAGAGCAGCCTCTTAATGCATCTTAATCCTTTTTTAACTTCTCCCTTCCCATATCATGGGGAGCTGCAGTGAGCTTTAGCAGTCTTTTTGAAAAAAATTTGTGTATTCACAAGTGAATTGCAATACTGGCGTGGTCAGATTTGAAGTGTAGGCATTCATCATGACAGTCCCCATAACCCTGAATCCCAAGAATATTTTGAAAAACAAAACAAAACCAGACAGCTATATTGATCTATATCAACAAGACAGTTCTAGTAGTTTTCATTGCCACAAAGAGCAGGTCTTTTGATGAGTCTCAATTAGCTGTTTAAAATCAAGCCATGCAAAAATATTTGGTTTACAGCAGAAAGAACTCATGAGAATGTATTGCTGGGGAAATCAGTTTTCTTCTCACCATTATGAAGACTGCAGTTAAACTTGGAATGTCAGGAAAGCCAGGGAGGGGGCAGATATTTTTATCATCCCTGCTTATGAAGCATTCATGGGTTTTTTTGACCCTGTAAGCCTTGGTTCTTCTAAACTAATGTTAGGCTAAGCAAGGGGTGGGACAAACTCCAGTGAGGGGTGCAGCAGTTAGCTTGGGTAGCATTTGTCTTTTGCATCATTGGGCCATATATGTGTGGGTTTTTTTAACCTTCTGATTACCTATACGATTAGTGTGAGTCTTCCATTTGTTAGGGACCCTTGGAGCCCTGAAGCTGGACTTGGGGATCTGCCAGTGGGAAGTGGAATACTCACACGCACATTCATATAGGCTTGAGCTACAGGGCAGTGGAGCCTGGTTGTTGTAGAACAAGGTTTAGTTCTTCCAGTGTTTCAGCCCTAGCATTATGGGAGTTGTATTATGGGAATTGTAATCAAAAACATTTGGAGGGGCACAGCTCCCCTACTCCTGTTGTAAGGCAGAATAACCTTTATTCTGATGGGAAGAACCATTTGGTGGGTTCCTCTTCACTGGATATTTTTAACCAGATGCTGGGTGGCCATCTGCTGAGGTGCTTTGTTTGTGGATTTCCAATACTGGCAAGAGAGTTAGACTGGATGACCGTTCAGGTTCATTCCAACTTTATAATTTTCTGATTCTTGCTTCTGAGGCTAACCTTTTTTCTGTGACTATGGTTTTTCTTTTTCCATTTTTCAGGAAGCATGTCTTCGTGTAAAGAAATATGTGGATACTCTGCTTGGTCCATACATTGTGAATGTCACGAACAGTGCCAAGCTATGTAGCCAAGTTGTGTGCTCCAAGAAAGGCCGCTGTGTGAGACAGGACTCTCACCCGGAAGCTTTCCTGCATCTCAGTCCTGGCAGCTTTGTCATTGCGAAGCGTCTAGGGGAGCCAGGTTTCACTATAACGGGTTTCATGTCTAAGGAGGAACTGGTCAAAATGGCTGAAGAATTCAAGTGCCGGTGCTATAGTGGCTGGGAAGGCCTGCAGTGCGAGAAAAGATCAATGTAGAGTGAGTGATGGTCTTCATGTCAGACACACAAATAGATGTAATCCTGCCTTTTATTGAAATTAGTGTAAGCCAAAGATCACTATCCAACAGTACCTATCAGAAGCTACTGCATATAAATTCTTCTGCAAACAGACCCATATGTTTCCTCCCATTCTCTCCACCCCTTTCCAACACACAACTGATACAACTGACATGGGAATAAATGATGTCCCTTATGAGCCAGTTGCAAAGTACTTATGTGCCCAGATGCTACAGCAGTGGCTATGCAAACTATCAAGGCTTTGTGTCATAGGCAGTGCCTTGCAGAAACCAGGTTGAAAGCCTCTCCACCCTCAGTGATAATCATCCAGAGACAGTTGCCACCTTGCTGCTACTGTGTGAAGCTAAACTCTCCCCTCATCCCAGTGATCCTGATCCATTTCCCTGTCTCCTGGCTGCTATTGTACAGTGTAAATGGATAAACCATATTTGGTGTAACCTGGGGACAGACAGACTTCAAGGTTTTTCTTATATGAGAGAGCCAGTGTGGTATAGTCATTTGAGTGTTGGACTACAAATCTGGAGACAAGGGTCTGAAATCCTGCTTAGCCATGGAAACGCCTGAACTGACTTTGGGTAAGTCACTCTCTTTCAGTCTCAGAGAAGGGCAAAGGGAATCTCTCTGTACAAATCTTGCCAAGAAAACTCCATGATAGGTTTGCCTTTGGGTTGCCATAAATCAGAAATGACTTGAAGGCACACAACAACAAGAAAAATTGATTCTCCCTTCATGCCAGCAGTAATAACAGTAATATGTAGTTGTCTACCTTTGCCTAAATTAAATATACTTAATAAATCACTGAACTATGCTAAACTGAACAGATGACTGCCTTTTCAAAGTACAACAGGGTATCTTTGGGCAAGTCAGACAGCAGATTGCTTACACAGGCAGCTTGGTGATCTTGGATGTTTTTGGACTCAGTCAGTGGACCATCAGTGGCTCCCATTTCAGTTCCTTCATCTTCTGTAATTTCACACCCTCACACTTAGCATGCATAATAGCACAAGATGTTCACCTGCTATTCAGTAAAACCATCCGTCTTGGTGCTTGTACACATTTTGCACCTATTCATGGGCTGAAATAAGTCCACATACAAGAAGGAGTAGCTGTGTGCTCCAGGAGTTAAAAATGAACAAAAATCACATTGGGATAGTATCTTTGTTAGGAACAACCAGAAAGTCACAGCAGTCATAGATGTTCTTTAGAAGTCTTGTACCAATCTAGATGATATGAAAATTTGTGGATGGGTATAGAATCATAGAGTTGGAAGAGACCACAAGCCCCTGCTGTGCAGGAATACAAAACCAAAGCACTCCAAACAGATGGTCATCCAGCCTCTCTTTACAAACCTCCAAAGCAGTGTATTCTACTGTTGAAGTGCTATTACCATCAGGAAATTCTTCCTGTTGTTTAGGTGGAATCTCCTTTCCTGTAGTTTCAAGCCACTGCTCTGTGTCCTAGTCTCTGGAGCAGAGAAAACAAACTTGCCTGATCTTCCATGTGGCATCTTTTCAAATACTTAACATGGTTATCATGTCACCTCCTAACCTTCTCTTCTCTATGCTAAACATACCCAGCTCCATAAACTCCTCCTCATAGGGCATGATTTCCAGTCCTTTTACCATTTGGGACATATTCCAGTTTGTCAATATCCTTTTTGAATTGTGGAGCCCAGAACAGGACACAGTATTCCAGGTAACTCTGGCCAAAGCAGAATAGAGTGGTCTTATTACATCCCTCGAGGTCACTATAATCCTGCTGATGCAGTCTAGAATCGCATTGGCTTTTTTAGTTGTTGCATTACACTATTGACTCATATTCATCTTGTGGTCTATTAAGATTCCTAGATCCCTTTCCCACATACTGTGTTTAAGCCAGGTGTCAGACATCCTATATCTATGCAATTCATTTTTCTGCCCAAGTGTGGTACCTTACATTTTGAAAATAATTTTGTTAGTTTTGGACCAGTTCTCCAATCCATCAAAATCATTTTGAATTCTGATCCTGTCCTCTGGGGTATTAGCTATCCCACCTAATTTGGTTTCATTTGCAAATTTGATGAGCATGCCCTCTATTCCATCATGTAAGTCGCTGATAAAGATGTTGAATAGCACTGGGTCCAGGACAGAACCCTGTGGCATCCCACTAGTCACTTCTCTCCAGAATGAAGAGCCATTGGTGAGCACCGTTTGGGTTTGGTTGGTCAACTAATTACAAATCCACCTCACAGTAGCATTGTCTAGCCCACATTTTACCAGGTTGTTTGCAAGAATATCATGGGGGACCCTGTCAAAAGTCTTATTGAAATCAAGATACGCTACATGCACAGCATTCCCTTCATCTATCAAGCCTATAACTTTGTTGAAAAAAGAGGTAAGATTAGTCTGGCATGACTTGTTTTTGAGAAATGCATGTTGACTTTTAGTGATCACAACATTCCTAAGTGTTCTGTGTGACTTACCCGCACTGCCATTGTGGGTTGGAGTGCCCATGATGCTCTGCTCTTCCTGCCTGACAAGTGGTGGCCATTTCTGGGGTTAAACTGCTCTGTGTGGCCTCTCAGGAGGCCTGACGTCAGGCAGACAATGAGCTCAAGTTCCCCTTGTTTGAATTCATTGGCTGCTTGAACCTGACCTGAGCGAAGCATGTAGGCTTCACTCAGGTTGGGTTCCAGAGTATTTAAGCCAGTTGTCTGTCTGCACTGGCCATTCTCTTTACCCACTCACCTGGTTGTAGGCATGTTTTTGTATTGCGGTATCTGTCACTTTTGCATTTGTATTTACATCACAGCTTGTAAGTGATCACTTGGGTTTGGGATCTGGGACTGTAGGTTCCATGGGCCACCAGGCAGTGATGTTATGGAGATACCAGTTGGCTCAGGGGGTGCATGATGGTTGCAGATGTGTCTGACCTGGGAGGACTTGGGCATGCACCCCCTGATGACAGGAGGGAAGGTAGGAGCGGCTCCCTTCTGTCACTCATCGGATTCCAGCTTTGTGCAGAGACTCAGGCTCATAGATCAACAGGCAGATTGATTAATGCCCAGATCCTTACCCATGCATGCACCAACCCAATATGTATCTGTAGCCAATAAAAATTGTGACACTTTTTCTTTCCAAACGTTTGGTCTGCATCCTTTTGTTCAGAGTGTGAGTCGCCCCGATCATGCAACTGCTTACAGACTGTCCATTTAATGATCTGCTCTAGAATCTTTCCTAGTATTGATGTCAGGCTGATTGGGTGGTAATTGTTTCGGTACTCTTTTTCCCCCTCCTATTTTGAAGATGGGGACAAGATTTTCCCTCCTCCAGTCTGCCAAGACTTCTCCTGTTCTCCTGGAATTCTCAAATATGATTGCCAGTGGTTCTGAGATTACTTTAATACTTTTTGATGTAGTTCCTCTGGCCCTGGAGACTTGAATTCAGTGACAGTGGCCAGGTGCTCCTGTACTACCTCTTTACCTATTCTGTGCTTCATTTCCCCTACTACATCATCTTTTTCATTTTCTCCAGGTTGAACACTTTTTTCATTTTGGAAGAAGACCAACACAAAGAAAGGGTTGACTACTTCTGCCTTTTCTTTGTTCTCTGTTAGCATTTTGCCATCTTTTCCATGTGTTAGCTATACCATTTCCTTATTCTTCCTTTTGATATGGACACAACCTCAGAGCACTTCTTATTGTTTTTAGCCTGTCTAGCAAGCCTGAGCTCACCTGTACTTTAGTTTTTCTGGCATTCTCCCTACCTGTGTTGGCTATTTGTTGGGATTCCTCACCGGTGATGTCTCCTTTTTCCATTTCTTGTACATGTTCCTTTTAAATCTCAGTTGAAAGTTTTTTAGCTATCTCCCATTTTTCCTCCTCATTGGAACTATTTGAAGTTGTGCCTTCAATATCTCATAGAATCATATTACTGGAAGAGACCACAAGGGCTATTGAGTCCAACTCCCTGCCATGCACTTTTAAGAAACCCCCATCCATCATGAACTCCTTTCCCTTTCAGTATTCTTGACCACAGGCTCACATCCAGCATTTCCCTAGGCTTGAAATCAGCTTACTTAAAGTCTAGAATGAATGTCTGACTATACTTGGCTTCCCCTTTCCATTGTATAACAAACTCCTGGATAACATTGTCACTCCCACCTAAGGAACCCACCACTTCTGCTCCATTAATCAGTTCATCACTGTAGGTTAGGTTCACATCTAAAACAGCTGTCTCATGTTGCTGCTTCCACCTTCTGGACAATGAAATTGTCTGCAAGGTAAGTGAGGAATTTGTTGGACCTTATATTTTTAGCAGGGTTTGACTTTCAAAATATACAAGGATAGTTGAAATCTCCCATTACAACTACATCTCTCCTTTCTGAATGTTTGCTCATCGGTTCTAGGAAGATATCATCCTCAGTCTGGTTTGGGAGTCTGTAGTAGACCTCCACAATGACATTACTGTTGTTTCTCTCCCCCTTTATTCTTACCCAGATGCTCTCAACCTGGTCTCCAGCATTAAAAATCATGGATATCTTCACATGTGTTAACATCCTTGACATATAATGCTACCCCTCTTCCTTTCCTGTTTGATCTATTCTCTGTAAGTTGGTGGGGGGGGCAGGGACAAAAAGTTCCAAAATCTGGCCAAAGGTAACAGCCACTGTGTAAATCAATACCTTTATAGTTTCCTTCACTGAGTCTGCAAACTGTGTCTTGGAAGTCAGTCTGGCTGCAGACATAATGGCCACAACATTGACTTTTGGACTATTTGTCTCTTAGTCCCCCCCCGGCTCTCCACAGCCTACACCCTGCTTTTTTGTACCATCTAGCTGGATGAATTCTCAAGAACTCAAAAGCTTGTACATTTTGCATCATTTTTGTTTGGCTGTTGACCTAAATAATAATTGCCCAACACTATGATTCAAGTCCACTTTGGGTAGAAGGATACCAACACTTACCTGCATTTCCCTGTGTTCTCTTTCTTTGCTGAATATGTAATGCCCTTTACTCTTTGATTGTTTGTTTTTAATATAAAGGAGAAGGACCATTTATTCATTCATTCCATTTACATGCTGCCTTTCTCCCAGTGAAGGCAGCTCACAACGCTAGAACAAGAAAACATATTCAGGATAGCCACATTGGCCATGCAACAAAATCCACGAAACAGCAATACCTTTATTGCCCAAGCAAAACGCAGAAAATGCACCGCACAAGCTTAAGCTTCAAGATCCCCGTTTTCGCCTGGATCATTTTTAGCATCTTTGCCTGATGGACTTAGAGAGCTGGGGATGTTTAGTCTGCAGAAGAGAAGGTTGAGAAGGGGACATGATAGCCATGTTTAAATATTTGAAGGGATGCCACGTAGAGGAAGGAGGGGGCTTGTTTTCTGCTGCTCCAGAGACCAGGACAAGGAGCAATGGATTCAAGCTGCAGGAAAGGAGATTCCACCTGAACCTCAGGAGGAACTTCCTGACAGTCAGGGCTGTCCGGCAGTGGAATCTGCTGCCTCGGAGTGTAGTGGAGTCTCCTTCCTTGGAGGTTTTTAAGCAGAGGCTGGATGGTCATCTGTCGGGAGTGCTTTGAGGGTGTTCCTGCATGGCAGGGGGCTGGATTCAATGGCCTCTGGGGTCTCTTCCAACTCTACATTTCGATGATTCTATGAATAAGCCGGTGAAGCTTTTAAAGCCTGCACGATCCATTTTCTGAATTTTGGTTGGCCAGTAAAGATATTAGCTCTTTTGTGGACTTTATTGTACAAAACTAAAGCAAGATCAGCTAAAAGCCTGGGGCTAAAAATTAAAAATCCTCCCATTAAAATTTTAGAACCAATCATTTACCGCATGTTTATTTAAAGGGAGCTACACGACTTATAAAAAGCGACCAACGCTGGGAGGCCGCAGGATAGGAGAAAATCGCCTCAGCGGGAGCCGTAGCTTCCTCGCCGCTAGGCGTCATCGTCAGGAGAAAGGCCAGCCGCCTGCTGTCTCCCTCTTTCCCGCCCTTCCTCGGTTTGCGTTTGTGAGCGAACTCGCTCGGGAGCAAGCCGGGCGGCGGCGCGCGTGGTCGGGAGGCGCTGCAGTTTGTGAGCATGTTAGTATCGCCCGGCGCCGTCCCTTTTCGCCGGCCGGGCCCCGTGGCGCGGGGCGGAGGAGGCCGGGCGCGGGCGCTGGGTCCTGCTTGCGGAAACCTCGCCGGCAGGGCTCTTAATAGCCGGCTGGAGGGGGCAGAACCGGCGCAGCGCTTTCGCTTTGGCCCGCTTGGAAGTGGAGCGTGCGCGGGGTGGGGGGCGCTGAGTGTTGTGTGGGTCGTTTTGCCTTCTCGGTTTATGCCCATCTATGGGCCTGGGTTTCTAAAAAGATGGGCGCGTGCGCATAGCCAGAGTGAAATCTGGAGAGAGCGCCTGTACTTTCAATGGCTGTAGTAGAAGGAAATTTCAGTTCCACGTTACTCGGGTGTGTGATAAGCAGCACCTGCTGGAATGTCCTGTTCTCCACAGTCATTAAAGGGGCAGGAGCCCTCTCCTCTCAACCCTATGTGCATAAGTTTTTTTGGGGAGGAGAGGAAGGGTACACACACACTCACTATCTTAGGTAAAGGTTGAGTTGAAGCTGAGGTCGGGGTGCTCTTATTTTTATGTGTTGTTGCATTCAGAAGTAAATGCTATGAGTGGATGACGAAGGAGGAGGCTAAGCCATGCTATAAATGGTCAGTTCTCGTCGGTAAGTGTGTGTGTGTGTGTGTGGAGGTTTGCTATTAAAGAGAAAAACTACCCATCTGATCCCTGCCTTTACTTGCTGCTTTAGTGCAGTTACAGGCTTTGCTGACACCTTGTGTCCTCCTTTTGAAAACCCAGTTGCAGCCTCTCCAGCTGTAAATCAACAGTGCAAGGCTGTGGATCCCTAACAGCAAATTGTGCCCATCAGTGACAGAAGAGAACAAGAGAAGGTGGCAGCACCTTGGAGGACGGTAGAAGGAAAGGATGGGATGCAACAGGGCTAGTACCTCAAATCTTTAGGCTCTTGAAGGGGGTTCCAGAACAAACCCTTAATGACTAATGATGACTAATGTTCTCAGACTTCCGAATTCTCAAAGATGGTTTCTCCATGGAGCAGGAGCCAAATGTTGTTTATCAAGCATGACGGGGCAGGGATGTGCCTGCCCCATCCTTGCAAGTGGTTTTGCAAGGACTGAACTGGATAGTTTTTATGACTGCTACTAATTATCTCTACATAAGGGCATAGCTGGGGAAACTTATATTTCTGGCTTAAAATTCTCAGGATGGCCTAGCTAGCATGGCCATGTGGACAGGGGAATTCTGAGAATTGTAGTCCCCAAAAGTAACATTTCCCAGCTTTGAATATTGGGCTGTCGAGAGGAGGGAGATTATATAGTCCACCTTGCTGGTGTTCCTTGATAATGATTGCCAGAGAGAGAAAGATAAACTCCACGTCCTGACAGAGTGAGTCACCCTCCCTTATCTAGTCTGGTTGTTTTTGCCTTGGGGGAGGCAATGTTGTTACAAACAATGGACTCTTGAGTTTTGCATTTCAGTGGAGTGGCAACCATCACTGAAATTTCCTTGCCTAAGAAAACATTGTGATGTGCATAGGGTTGCTGTAAATCAACAAGTGACTTGAAGGCACATACACACACGTATAGACCCATCACTAAATCCTTTAACGAACAGTGAGGACTGGTGGCATTTCATTTGAATTTCTGGAGCAGCTTCTCTGGAAAGAAACTGAAAGCCTATCTGCCCTTTCTTTTGGTGTTCACATATTATTCTAAGGCAGCAATCTGATAAACACTTTTATCTAGGAGTAGATAAAGCACTTAAGCTTGCTTGAAACATGCGTGGGCTTGGGCTACTGCATGATATGCTTCATCTGAGTTCATCAGATATAGATGAATTCTCATTGAGTTTGTCTGGAGAAGGTGAGACACGTGCTTTAAAAGGTGAACACTAATGTTGTGGTCCCTAAAAGTAGGTGGAACACACAAGCAGCACTGACATGTAATTGCCACTCCTCAGCATGGTGCTGATCACAGAGACAACCTTTGCTCACTGTAAGTGCTTCTAATTATCAAAAGATGCTTCTCTAAAGTTTGCTTAAATGCAAAAATTTTAATCAAGATCTGTTGACCCTGTCTTGGGTCTAGACCAGGCATCCATAGCCTGATGTGCTCCTGGATCTCTGGAAGTTATAGTCCACAGTGCATCTGGAGGACACCGGGTTGGGAAAGAGTGGTCTAAACCAGCATTTCTCAAAATGGTGCTGTGTGGACCTACACCCATCCCTGAGCTGTTGGCGGCTGGACCATGGCAAGTTTCCAGGAAAGAAAGAAGCTGTTGTATGGACGTAGATGTGGTGGTCCTTGACTATGTATTTTGAACATATCATGGGAAAACATGTTCCATTAGACAGTAATGTTTGGTGGTGTGGAACACAGTAGGAAAAGAGGAACACCACATAATGGGTGGATAAACTCAAATCAAGGAAGCTACAGCCCTGAGTTGCAGGACTTGAGTAGGGCTGTTGTGATGGAAAAAATGAAGGGATCTCATTCAGAGGGTCAACATAAAGTCAGCTTGATGGCAATTAACAAAAAGCCTGGTGTGTTGGGGAAAACACTGTGCTGGTCCTCTGTATCAGATAGCTTAAGAAGCACTGATCTAAACTAGGTCTTGGTCTTCAGTCCTCCAGATGCTTTAGAGTTCCAACTCCCTGAGTTTCCAGCCAGCATGGTCAGTGGCAGGGGATTTTGGGAGCTGAAGTCCAAGACATCCGGATGACCAAAGGTTGAGACTTCCTGGTCTAGACAGTAGTTTGCACAGCAAACTCTTAGACAAAATCTCCTCTTGAAAGGGTAAGGATGGGAATGGAAATCTTGAAACTGAACAGAAACATCAGTTCATCCATGGAAAGAGATGTTTTCTTTGGCAGATGTTCCCAAGGGAAGATGAACCATATCCTGTAACAGTCTAACCACATGGAAGTGTTTGTAACAGCTGCAAATATATGGGGCTTGAATTAGTTTATTCTTGTGAAGAACTAAATCTGTTCCTCCACTGTCTCCTGCTTTGGGTGAAGTGCATCTGTAGCACTGTCAACTCAGAAGAAAATATTACGTACAAAGAGTATGTGAGAATGAGTCACTGTACACAAGTGTTTTGCAGTGTGTACACTGCTCTGTACACAAGTGTTTTGCAGTGTGCAGAGCTGGATTAAGATACAGTGTGGCCTTAGCCTGTGTTAATTTGAAATTAAATTATTTATATTCTTCTTTTTCTTAGTATTTGTATTTAGAAGCCCCTTATACAAATAATAAAAAAAAACAAATAGTGCCTTGATGCCACTTTTAACTGCCATGGCTTCATCCTGGGATTTCCTGTTTACAGAAGGTAGTTTAGATTTCTCAGCCAGAGATGTCTTCTGCCCCAACTAACTACAAACTTTAGGATTCCATAGGATCCAGCCATGGCAGTTAAAGTGGAGTCATAGTGCTATATTTGTGTGATGTAAACAGTCCCAGAAGATGAGGAAAGGAAACAAGTTGATGAAGGTATGTCTAATATGTTTGTTGAAAGGGTACAACAATGGGGCTGCTGTTACTACATCTTTAGCTTAAGGTTGGAAACCTCTGGATAATTTCCATTCATCTATGCATGATTTTATTCATAGCAGGGTGGGCAACTGTGAGAATCTAGGAAGTTCCATTAGGCCCCTAGAGACCGTTGTGGTGGGCCTTCAAGTCATTTCAGACTTATGGTGACCCTAAGGTGAGCCTGTCATGGTGGTTTCTGGAGCTGAGAGTGATGTGCCCAGGGTCACCCGCTGGGTTTCCATGGCTGAGCAGCAAATTGAACCCTAGTCTTCAATGTGGTAGTCCAGTGCTCAAACTAAACACACCAAGGTGGTTCTCCTAGGAGACCATGGGGCCACAAGAAACATTTTTTACCCCCAGTGCCCTCTAGGGGCTGATGGGGGCATCTTCACAATGTTTTCAGGCCCACAAGAGGCCTTTTTTCAAAACATGAAGTGACTAGAAGTCACTTCTGGTTTTAAAAAAGACCTTTACTGGGTCTAAAATGGCCAGGCTGGGCAAAATATGGCAAAATGCCCTTCAAGGGCATTTGGGAGGCACAGAAATGACTCTGCAGGCCACACTTTGCCCACCTCTGATTTATACCTTCCCTTTCTCTTTAACTGGGATTCATGGCAGTTTATTGAATAGAATTACAGTATGAATGTAAGTTCTTTTCAAAATGATGATTTTGATATGGTAATACTGAGAGCCAGTGTGGTCTAGTGGCTTGAGCTTCAGACTGTGACCCTGGAAACCAGGGTTTGATTCCCCACTTGGCTAAGGAAATCCACTGGGTGACCATGGGCACGTGGTACACTCTCAGCCGCAGAAACCCCCGCAGTAGATTCACTTTAGGGTTGCCGGAAATGGTTTGAAGGCACAAAGCAGTAAGAATAATGAGAGAAATTTCATTTGTAATTCTGAAAGATAGTTGCAACCCAGTGAATGTTCAGTCCCACTGAAAGCAGTAGAAGAGAATTTAGCTGCTACTAACATTGAAGTTGCAGTCCTGTAGCCATATACCTCACTTGAATGCAACAGGACTTACTTCTAAGTAAACTTGTAGAAAGTTTTACAGTAAATGTCTTTCTGTGTGGTATACTCATGATTCACTTTTGCTGGATTGTGCTCCTCGCCTGATGTTTCTCACTTCACAATGGGTAAATAGCAGCCCAAATTATTCAGACCTCTGTTTGTATGAATGCTTTCTGTGTCCCTTGCATGAATATGATTCTGTATTCTAGAAGCCAGTGTCCGGAAGGGAACTGAGCCTAATTGGTATTTTTAACTTCAGAGCTGGAAAAACTGTGTTGGGTACATCTCAGTGCCAATGATGGTAGGAAAGATGCTACACCATCACCTGCAAACAGTCTACCCACCTCCTCTTGTACCCAGTTTCTGTGAGGTTTATGACCTTTTTCCAGGGAGTGTTTGCTGGTAGCAGGTGCGTTTCCAAATTACCTGTAACAAGGCAGGGGTTTTTTGCTTTTTATTTTTCTCCCCACCATGTGTTGACACTGGGAGGTAGAACAGACAGCAGTAGAAGAACAGCCCTTTGTGCTCTGAGACCTTGTAAACAACAGCTTTCCTGGCAGGATAACTGCATCCACAGCAACACCCTCATTTTGCCCAGTGGGCTCCCTCATCCCAAATGCCTTGAATTCTGTTAGAACTCCAGTAATGCGAGTAATTTGGCTGTGTACATGGCTTTTCCTGAATGCTCTTGGTCATTCCTTATGTCAGAAGTGTATGGCCTGAGACACCACTGAAAATGTGGCAGAATTACCCCACATTCCTCTAGAGCACGTTTGGAGGGCAGTTCTCCTAAATGGGGATGGGGTGGGGTGACTGAGGGCCTCAAAACAGCATTGTATGAAGCATGCAGCCTACAAGCGTTGTTCTCCTCACTGCTGTTCCAGTGCCTCTGTCTTGCATACCAACTGCTTTCATAAAGAAAGCAGGTAGGGATGTGGGGGACCTTAGAGGCCTAACTGTGGGATAGGACAGCTAGATTGATGCTGAAAGAAGGAGGGCAAGGAACAGTGGAATGGATTGGGTACATGAGTGTGAGGAATAGTGAGACTGGGGAGGTAGAGGAGTGGCTTGTACTATAACCATTCTGTTTCTCTCTTGAGATTCTGTGTCACAAGAAAAAGAGAGGATCAGGGAAGGGATGGGGATGATTATAAGAAAGGAGGGGAAAGAGGGATGGGACTTAGCCCACCCACCTCTGGCATGCATCCCCAAGAGTGTATCTCAAGCGGAATATACAAAGGGATCTTGTTGCACCTAAGAAGTTGTTAGCATAAGCTTTCATAGGCTTAGATCTGCTTTATCATGTGCATGGAGATGCAACTGATGAAGTAGATTTAAGTCTATGAAAGCTTACGCTACCAATTTCTTTCAGTCAGTCTATACAAGATCCCTTTGTATATTCACCCAGACTAACATGACTGTGTCTTTGAATTCAAAGGGAACATAGTTATTAAAAGGTTTCTCATGCCAGACTTATGTGTTCGTATAGTTGGTTTGGGAGGATAATTGAGTTATTTATTTGATAAACTATTTATATCCTGCCTTATATCTGAAGATCTCAGGGCAGCTATCAACTTGGATAATAAGTGTGTTAGTAGGGCAAGATGGCAATGAGATGAGGTTAAAGACTTTTGATTAACCCAAAGTCTCAATATACTACTAGCATTTTGTGTCTGGAGCCTCATTTTATGAGATGGCTGACATAAAGGTAAGAGGATTATGAAGGAGCTCATGCAGAGTAAGCTGTAAGTCTGGTTTGCCTACCTGACCTGCCCTACTTTGTGGGCTATACCAGCCTTGCTAACCCTGACCTTACTCTGTCTGTTAATAATAGAACTGAATATTACCAAATTGAGTAGATTATGAAAGACAAGAAGCTGGCAAACCAGCTCATTCTTCACACCAAGCTCCTTTGATGCTTTCCCCTATACACGGCCTTGTCGGCTGTGGTGGTTAAAGATGTCCATTTGAAGAACCCCATCGGGTCTTGCTCATTGCTTGCTTTTGTTGTTGTTTTTGGGAAGGGTGTTAGTCTTTGACTGTGTAGGGGCTGGTCTATTCAACATGTAATTTACATTCCAAGGTCAGCCCCCCTCCTTGAAGTAAACATTCATTTCTCTCTTTAAAAGAAGAAATGAACTGGAGGAGTGTATGTAGCTTCCTGTCATTTTCTTGTGAAAGCAGTGAGACGGTTTCTCTTCGCCCTCACTTTGCAAGCGGAAACTACAAAGGAGGGAGGCAGTTCTTCAGGAAGCTCCCATTCATTCCAGGTAAAGGCTCTTGTTAACATACTCTGCTTACTGGGTTGCATAGGAGTATATGCTTGGGAATATTCACTATTTGTCCAGAAACTTGACAGTTATGCACCAGGCAATAGATGGCTCTGGCTGTCATGTGAGAGTGGTTTGGTCTGAAAAGAAAAGCTGGAAATTGAGGAGTGTGGGATATTTTCCTGGACAACACAAAGGTTGATTGGGCTGGAAGCCTTCACCCCACTATGGAACGGGGATATTCCCAGCCAGTTCTTTTCTAGTAGATGTGACTGATTTGATTTGTCTCCCAGCTCTTCTCAGAATGAGTGTAGCTTGTTGTTGTTGTTGTTTATAAAGCAGGAACATGTAGGCAGTTCTTGTGCCCAGCTGGTGAGTAGGAGAAGGGGACACTGTTAGCAAAGTTTTCTGCTACCAGTAGGTTGGCTAAAAGTATAAAGCAAGTAGTGTGCAACATTTTGTGTGATAGTGTCTGTGGAGTGTTGCAGAGACTAGAGCCAGAAGCTCTGATCATGTAGGATCTCCTACAGTGGGACCTTGGCCTTGAATCTGGAAGGGATCAGCCAAAGTTAGCAAGAAAAACTGTTGGGTCAGAACTCCTAGGGTAAAAAGCTGGGCTAATACACAAAAATTTACATTAGCTCAGAATTTAAAAGAAAATTATATAAAAATGCTTCATAGATGGTACCTAGATCCATCAAAACTTGCAAATATATACAAGTTGGAAAATAAAGCATGTTGGAAATGTTCACAAGAAAATGGAACCTTTTACCACATGTGGTGGAAGTGTTGTAAAGCTAAGGTTTATTGGAGAAATATTCACAAGTCAATGACAGAAATTTTACAAATAGAGTTGCCTATGACACTTGAAATATATCTTTTAAATATGTTGCATCAGATTGATAAGAAATATAATAGATATGAATATATAATTCTGTATATGGTTTCGACTGCCAGGATTGTATATGCTAGATATTGGAAAAAGAGGAAATACCGGAAATACAAGAATGGGTACAGAAGGTTTTAGAATTTATTATTTTAGAAGACCTTACACTTAATCTGCGGGATAAAAAGCAGACAAAAAAACTTGATGATTTGAGATCAATTAAGACAGTAATAGAAGAAAACTGGATATAGATATTAAAGGAGTTGAATAGCTGGATAATTGTATATGGATATGATGAGAAATAGATATGTATACTATAATAGGTAATACGTATACTATAATATGTAATTTAAAGAAGCCAGTCTACATTAGAGAATTTATGTTTATTGAGATCACGATAAGTTACTTAAATAGAGGTTCTATCAAGAGGTGAGGGGAAGTTATAAGAGAAATGGATAGATTGTATGATAACATGATAAATAAGCTTGTTTTTTTTTTAATTTGAAAATATGGCAATACAAGTATGTAATGTGAATAACAGTTGTTTTAATAAAAATATTATTAAAAAAAAAAGAACTCCTAGGGTTGTGTTGGAACTTCTAATTCCACTAAAGAGGAAGGACTGTCAGTCAACCTAGGAAGGGTGTTGCTGGTTTTGATAGTCCTAATTTCCACTACAAGGCTTTTTGAAAATGTCTTTTGTAATACAAGCGGTATCAAGCATGTACAGTTGTGTTTCCTTCCTCATTCCCTCTCCAAGAGAATCTGGAATAGCCTGTGTAAGGAGGGCTGTGTGACACTTTTGCTTAATGCTTTTCATGTATCTTCCTCATTCATTGATGATGCATGTACCACAAAGGCATTTTGACACATAATACTTAATGCTCTCTAATACAAATGCAAAATGTATGTTAATCAGAATTAGGACAGTCAGTTTCCTTTCTGCCATCTGCCCCATTTTATCTCAAAGTGAGCTTAACAGTTATTTTTTGTGTAAGTGTGTGATGTTGTAAAGATTGGTTTTCAACCTGCATAGCACTTCCCATAATTGCTTGTGACTCACTGGTGTGACACATCTGTGGACCTTTCACAGCATGCAAATGCTGTAAAGGAACGGATGTAGCATATTATCCAAAGTACAAGTTGTAACTGGCAAAGTTGCAGTTCAGCTGTTATCCAAAACGTCATCATGCTCTCTATTTATTTGTATTCTGTTTTTCCACAAAAAACTGTGCCCAAAATGGTTTACCACTTATAGTACATAAGACAGTAGCAGTGTGAACAATTCATAATGTACATGAATGTGTGGAGCTGCTTTGTACCGAGTAGGACTACTGATTCTTCCTCCTCTATGTTTTCTACACTGGCAGGAACCAGGTTTCCAGCCACAGTCATTTCCAGTTTTGCCAGGTGTGAGGCTGGGAATGCCACACATCCCACCATACGCCACCATGTGATGCTGGAAAATGACACCATCCGCTGCTGGGATGTATATTCCAGCCTTTTATGATTTTTAGCTGTTAATTCATCTTCGCTGCCACCACCCGCTGAATTATGAATTATCTGGACCCTTGGACAGTACAGCGGGACCCTGTCCAGCCACGTACATCCCTAAGCTTAAGGATCTTCCTTGTCCCCCCAGTCTACCCAGCTTGGCGTGGGAAGGAGAGAAACGGGGTCTTTTACAGAAAGTATTTATTAAAGATATTCAAATAAACAAGGCAAATCACCACACATGGGAAGCTCCCTCTTCCCAGGCACGCTTAGTTACAGAAAGAACAGATATGAAAGCACAGATACATTCTTTAGATCAGCCAGCCTCCAAATTAACAGAAAAGTCCCTAACGCGACTAGATAACTTTAGTCTAATTACTCACAGTTGTTCCTTTATGCTTAGATGTTGTAAAGGAAGGGCCAGGAGGCGAGGCCGGTGGCCTCCAGCCTGCTACTGAACCCCCCTCCAGGAGGCTCCTTGGTTGTTATCCCTTTGTTATCTCCTTGTTGTCTCTCGGCCACATGGCCTCCAAGAAGTTTTATAACTTCTCCTTGGAAGCATCTGGAAGCATCCTGAAGATGCTCACTTCTTTTCTTTTGGATTGGTCAGTTCTCACCCTATGACCTGTGATGCTGACCCACATGACCTATGATGCTGACCACATACTAAAATGTAATCTAATCCCAACACCTTATTAACCCTTGGTTTACCTGAAGAGGGAAATGTCCCCCTTTTTGCTAATTCTAGATAATGGGAAGCCCCATTATCACGCCAGGAACTGAACTTGGGACCTTATTCAGACAAAGCATGTGCTTTGCGATGGAACTGTGTATGCCCTGCAAAATATGGCTATGAGCTTATCAAAACATTTCAGTAGTAATTTAATATACGTTTTGTATTGATCAGGAACCATTAGATGGTTACAGATTGGCCATTTCTCACTTAATCTCAACTTTCCTCAGTATTCAGTGGGGAAATCTTAAAGTTTGCAATGTTACTACTATAGTATTTGTGAAGCAAACTGGCCTAAATATGGTAAGGAAACTAGATCCTTTCTGATTTTGGAGGCTAAGCAGGGTCAGCGCTTGTTAATACTTGGATGGGAGACAGCCAATGAATACCAAGTGCTATAGACTGTTTTTCAGAGGAAGGAACTGGCAAAAGCACCTCTGAATATTCCTTGTCTAAGAAAAAAATATGAAATTCATAAGTCAAAGATGACTTGAAGACACATACACATGCATTTGTGAAGCATGTGGAAAAGCCATGTGTTATGAAATTGCTGAGAATAAATAATATTTGTGAGAAAAAGTCAAAATATTTTGCAATTGTTAGGTGACTTCTTGTTCCTGACAGAAGTTTATACTGGATAGTTGAGCTGGCAACATTACTTCATGGGGGAGGGGGAACTGTGCAATTTTTTTTTGGTAGACAACTAGGTGTTGTCTGAGGAGCAGTGCTTGCGGATGCATGCAGTCTGGGTAGGTGAGAAAGCACAGTTTGGGATATAATTGGTGGTGTAATTGAGGCAGTTCTTTCGCTAACATTTCCTTTTATAAGGTGTGGCTTTTCTAGAAAGATCAACAGTTGATAAGGGGAACTGGCCTAGCTATGCAAGACCATTCCAAAGAAGAAAGCATAGACAATGTTACAAATAAATTGTGCAAGGAGCATAGATTATACTGGTACCATCCACTATTCCTGTGTGGAGATAAGAAAAGACTTAAGTGTGATGTGGGCTTGCCTGTAGAAGGGTGGATGTGTCCTGGTGCGGGGGGAAAAATCAGCCCAGTGTTGCAGTAGTGGAGTCATACTGTGGTTCCAGACCACACGCTGCAGTGTCTTCTCCTGAAATTAGTGTATCTTCTCCCTTCTCTCCACAAACCAATGTTCATACTATGAGAAACTCAAAATGTGAACAAAAGTTATTTTTTGGGGCCAATGGCCATACTGGATGGGAGTGTCTGGGTGTTTTAATAATAATAATTAAAAAACCTTTCCGCAAAAGCTGTTGAGAGAATCCCCAAGGCAGTGTGCATCTTTTGAAGGGTGTGGTCTGCTCTTCATCCAGAGGCCTTAGTAGAGTGAATGGATAATGCAATTTCATAAGATCCCCTTTTCTACCTCCACAGTTACAGCACTGTGGTTCCATTTTAACTGCCATGGTTCAATCCTGGGGTTTGTAATTTGGTCAGAGGCACCAAAGGGACTCTTTGGTTGCAAGTTCTAGATGCCTCTCCTTTAGCTGCCAGTCCGGGGATTTCATAGGACTGAACTGTGACAGTTAAAGTGGAATAATAGTATCATTGTGTAGTGTGAATGGGTCCCAGGAGAAAGGGAAAAGCTGTAAAAGGAAGCGTTTCATCAACATCTCTTGGGTCTTCTGACACTTTCCAGTTCAGGGTCTCCTCACTACTAGGTAGCAGGCTGTTATAGATGGAGTCCGATCACTTGAGGAAAGGGAGAGTCATAGAGAATGATGCTGCTTGAAAGCAAATGAAAATGAGTGATGTGTCTGGCAGGGAGAGGGAATGCATTCTTCTTTGGTGTCCCCCAAAGCATTCTTGAACACACAGGATGGCAAGAGAACTGCATGGAATACCTCTGGGGCAAGAGGACGGAAAACAGTACTTAAGTGTAAGAAGAAGTTCTCCTTGCCTCTGTCATTTGTATGTATGCCCCCTCACTTGCTGTTGCTGCCTCCCCGGAGGTTTCAGAGATGACAGAGTTGTGGCTGGAGTTCATTTTGAGGCCTGTCAAAGTCCTCAGTGCAGAGTGTTCATCTCTCCCAGCAAAATTATATAACAACCCAGCATCTGTTGTTGTTTTCTGTCATCAGCTTTGACTAAATAGCCATTCTGTGAATGAGGGACCTGAGAAAGACCCTGTTCTTAGTAATCTTGTTCTGATCTTGCACACTCAGGGCCATGGCTTCCTTGATTGAGTCAATCCATCTGTAATGTGGTCTTCCTGTTTTTCTACTGCCTTCCACTCTGATGTACATTATGTCTGTTCCAGCTCAAGGTACAGCGTGATTAGTAAGCGTGTGAATTCCCTTTGTGGGCAGATTCTTCAAACCATTTGTCAGTCACCTGTGACATGCTGTGCTGTTCATGGGAATGTTTCAACACACCAGTCTTCGCAATTTGCTGTATCCATTGCTGGGTATACTTATGGGAGATTTTTAAGAAGTGGTATGTTGCAAATGGGAAATATGCTCGCTCTCATGATCACTTCCCACATACTTCAGACTCAAGGAAAAAATGCCATATAAGGTGTTCCTCATTGACCATTACTAAGGTGGCAAAGACTTATCTGTCCTTAATGTTCATGCTGAGATTCATGTGTGTGTGTGTGTGTGTGTACAATGGCCTGTCTTTCCCACTCTGGCATTGGTTAATACTAGGTTACAGTTTTTGGACTACAATTTTGGAGTACTGTTCCCTGAACATCCTAACCAGTTCAGCTGGCAGCCCAACTGGCAGGGGATTTGGGGAATTATAATCCAAAAAAGTAGTTTTTTCAAGCTCTGGTTAGTGCATCTTCCAACTGCTTGTCCAGCTGAATGATTTATCATATAGAGGACATAATATGAGATATGTTTAGAGGATTCTCTTATGGAAAGGAAGAGGCATGAAGTCATTGTGAACCCACCAACCACACAAGCCGTGTTAACATATCGTAGATTTCAAGCTATTCATTTAACAAAACTGACTAGGACTCAGGCTCCCAACTAGACTTTTACAAGAAGATAAAGTAGCCAAAACTTTGGCATTCATCTTAAATGAGTGATCCTTTTTCATAGATGAATAAACCTTCTCCATGGTAGCTGATGGGCTCCTGTGTCTATAGAGTGGTGAATTTGCTTCAGGATTTATTCCAGACTTTAAAAATGCTGTCCAAGATGCAGAACCTGTTCACAGGGTAGGGTTCATAACCTTTAAAATTCAGAGCAAACCCCAGAAAAAGATTCACTGCTCTACTGATATGAGAGCTACAAGACACCACTAGCCTTCTCTGATTTTGATTGTCTAGGAATCTACATGGATATAGAGTAGAGACGTGGAATATAGAGTATACTTATTAAATATAACACACTTCTTACATTTGTGGATGGAAAAGAGAAAGACTGGTGGAGTTCACCTGTTTTGCTAAAGGTTTAGAAACCAACAGATTTTGGATGGGGGTGCCATTCCCCAGGAGATGTGATACCTTCACTCAGACTGTGTTTACACGAATATAATAAGTATGTGAGTTAATCTGGAGTGTTTGCCTTACTTTGGGACAACCAATGCACATTCCAAATAATTCCACATGATTATTTAAACTTGGTTGGTTAAGAGAAGGGGGAAGCAATTTATAGGAACAGACCAGTAATCTACGTTGGTTAGCAGATGTCATTGCAGTAGATCAACCTATTTAGCTAGAGGTGGCTGAGGGTGATGGGAGTTGTAGTGCAAGCACATGTACAGAGCCTTGGGTTGAGGAAGGCTATAGTAGATGTTGTAGACCTCAGTCCATTAGTGTAAATCTGAAAATGTTGCTGCAGATGAGAAAAGGAGACATCATGTGTAGCGTACTCTTCATCTAGTTCTGTATGCTTGTGACTGCTGTATGGATTGTTGCCTTGTGTTCTTTGTTTTATGCTTTTGAAATGATTATAGAAGCTGGTGCAGCTTCTTTCATTTGGGCTTAATCCAGGCAGCTCAGCTTTGCTTGTAATGTTACTAAAAGGGGTGGGAGTGGTAACAATACTTCTGGGACCAGTTGTGAATTGCAGACATACTTCATTGTGTTTGTGCTTTCAGGAGCATGCCAGGCTCTCTGTGTCACTTGTAAAACTTCCTCGCTTGGTCTCCTGGTAGTGAGAAGAATGGGCTCGGTTTCAGAGATGCTCACCCTGGTCCCCCTTCACCAGAGGCCTGATCTCCTAGAGGCCTGTGCCGACCTCATCAACGAAGAGTGGAAAAGGAGCAGGACCTCTCGCATCCACTCCCTGCAGAGATCCAGCAACAACTTCCCCATGTGCCTGGTGCTGATAAGAACTCAGAGGCCCGTGGAAGAAACAGCTGAAACAAAGTTGACCAAGAGCCAGTCTCAGCTGCTGGGCCATGCCAGGCTGTCCCGTGTCATTGGCCGGCCTAATAGCCTGTTTGTGGAGACGGTAGTGATTGCCAAGGCTTTCCGTGGAAAGGGTTATGGCAGGAAGCTAATGGAAGCTGTTGAAAGTTATGCCAAGTCCCGGGGCTTTTGTCATTTGCACCTCACCACGCATGACCAGCAGCATTTTTATGCCCACCTGGGTTATCAGTTGTCCAAGCCTGTTCAGTGTGCAGGGTTTGTGAGTTCCCTTGTGCCTGTTGAATTTCTGGAGAGTGTCTCTCATCCTCAGCACGATGAGGAACTTGCTGCAGGATCTGGGAGGCGTAATGCAAGCGGATCTTACAGCAACAGATCCCAAGTCAATTTCCCTCCACTACAACATCCTTTTCCCTCCTCTGTTTGTTCAGGAGGTTCTCCTCCCCCACCTCCACCTCCTCCCTTGCCTCTCCCTTGTTCTTTCCATAACAACTCTTTCCAGCCTGTTAGGGATCACCTTGAGTCCTCTTGGTTAGCCTCTGTGCCCCTTTCTGCTGATAGCATTAGTGCCAAAACAGTTCCACTGCCCACTCCTCCTCCTCCACCACCTCCTGTACCTCCACCTACACCTCTGGCCCCTTTGCCAGGACAGCCAGATGCATGCAAACTTGCCTCTTCTGGCCCATTGGGGGACAAAGCCCAGGAACAGATGTTTCTAGAAACTCCATATCGTGACCTCAAAGGTCGGCCAATATTCTGGATGGAGAAGCGTATCTGACTTTTTAAATTTCTTTCCTTGTGTGCCATAGTGTTGAAGATGAAATGATAATTAGAAGAGGGGAAACTCTTGAAAAGGAAATGTCAGCTTTTTAGCTGTGGTGGGAGATCACTTTTTAAAATGGATGAGCCAACAAATTTGGTCGTCTAGCAGTTCTTTTTCATCAGACTCTTCATAGGACAGGAGCTCATTTTGATGCCATAAAAATGTAAAGATGCTAAAGCAACAATCTGTATTTTGAATGTACAAAACTAAGGCCGTCATGTTCTTTCCCCCGTGTATTACACTGATTTTTGCAGTAATACAGTGAGTGGAGCTATACTGGGCTGTGTATCACAAATTTCTTTGCTTATGTTTGGTTTCATTTTAGCAATAAACACAGATCTGAACTGTCTCCACTTGACTCTGCACTGAGTAGAAACGCAAATACACTTCTCAGAGCTGGCAGTTTTGAGGCAGCCATTGCATAACTGTCCCAATTTCCAGGGACAGTCCTCGTAAATCCTCTGTCATTCCACTTTTTCAGCTGCCTTTTTAAAAAACTGTTTCTGTCTTCTTTGTCCTCAGATTATTTCAGTTGCTGCAAACTTGAGTTCAAAGTGCAAAATTACGGGATGCAATATTATCACCCTTACACATTTAAATTGACATTGTCACTGTAGAAATATAAAATGCATTCTGTATAACTTGATTTGTCACAAAATTATCAAGTTAGACTTAATAAAAATACAGTTTATTTGGAATGTAACTACAACTGAATTTACTTTTTTTAAATACTGTTCTTGTTATTAGAAATGGAGCTACAACATTCTGAACTGTAAGGAATGTCTGTACTATGCGGAAATTCTTTAGTTTGGTTGCCAGATGGAGGAGCAGGCACCTTTAACAGAAGAAACTACCAAGATTAGTACCCCCCCACACACAAAAACAAGTCATATTTGATTCCACTAGTTTTCCATAATTACAAGCTGATCTAGCACATTCATTTTTTATAAAAAGAACTCAGAAAAAAAGAAACCAAGGCCAGTAACTGTAAGTGATCTGATGCTGTACATCATCTTACATAAAAGTCTGCCTCTTAGATAATTTTTTAGAAATAATTTTGGGTCAGTAAATTTGTGGTCACCTTGACTTAAACATTTTATTCATCATTTTTCTTTAAAAAATACAATAATCCCCCCCTTTTTTTCCAGAAAATAAATTGGGGGCTTCTCCCCATTTTCTCATTGTTTTTCTTATTTTTGCATTTTCCCCCAGCTTTCACATTTTTAGAATATACCTGGTGAATCAGTGGAAATTGCGTATGTGTTATTTTGCAAGTTAACATTGGTTTAATGGGTTTGCTATTTTTGGACTAACAGGATTTAGGCCAATATCTGCATATAGACTAGGTAGAATTTTGAGAAAAATGTTTTTGATGGAATAATGGTAAATGGACTTGCATCCAACATAAGTGCATCCAATTCTGATTTGAATTATTTGCCTCTACGACCCAGTATACAGAGGACCAAAAGTGTAGCTTCCTTCTAGTTTTAACTCTCACACAGCAGTCCTAGATTATCTTGTTGTGAGGTAATCCAGGTATCCAAAATACAGTTAAAATAAAATGTGTGGGGTTATCTTACTTTTTTTTTAACCTTTACCTTTCTTTTGTTCAGCAGATGAGAATCAGGATTTGTGTGGGAGTGATTAACATAATTTTTTTCTTTCTACTTAATTTGTCTATGAATGTTCATATATTCATAGTTCCCTGCCTATTCTTGCCCACTTAAGCAATACATAGTGCTGCTTCATTCTGTTTAGAAAATTGGGAAACAATGGCTGATGTTGCTTTTAGCAGAGGAGCTGGTTGGAAAAAATGAAATCAGTAGCCTCCTCCCTATTTGGGGATGACTAAAAAGTGCTAACTGCAGTTGCTGTCAAACAACTGAAATAGTTGTGACAGGTTTGCTTGGGAAATTGTTACGAAGGAGCACAAATGAACTGTGGAGAAATGTTGCATCAGAAAAAATCTAGGAGCAAGAAACAGTGTGTGTTTGATGAAAATTCAGGTTTTTCTCAACAACAGTGTTGGTAGTATTGACAGTGCTAGTATGGCACTGCATATTCATCTGATACAGGGCAATAGGGCAAGTTCTAATTTCTGCAAATCTTTTGGTGGAGTGTGGGGTGGGGGGCTAGGTGTGTTTGAAATCATGGTAATGATGGGTGTGCTGTATGTTCCCAGGCCCACCTTAACTAAAATTTCCTCTGTCATGCAGATTGAATTAGATAGCCACAATCTCCATAATGTCTGATGCCATTCAGATCATGAAAACAGGCAGCAGGAGCAGTGGGCCAGGCATGATCACAGAGGATACCCTTTTGAGGAAGGACCGCTGCTCATTTCCCACATGATGGAGAAAGGTTGAATCAAATCTGCCCCGGAATGAGAAGCCATATTATTTGGTTCCAGTATTTGTATGGAGTGAAAGCAACTGGTGTGTTCCGAGAGGAACAAAAACTGTTCAAAACAACCCCTGGATGGTCCCAAGACAGGCTCCAATGTACATTTAGTCTAAGACTGTTCTAGGAAGCCTGTGTTCCAGAACTATTTTTGTGATAGGAACTGTCTTTTGCTGGCTAACCTACATTTTTAATAATCAAGTTCAGGCCTTTATTTAAGAGAAAGACAAACTCTATAGTCCGTTTTGCAGTCATGTTTCTGACCTCTTAATAGACAAAAGTTAGCTCACAGTTCAAATGCCTCTAGTTGTGATCTACTGATGACACCATGTGTAGCATGCTTCTGACATCTCTTGTACAATCATTGTGATTCCCATGACCTGGAATTATGGAAAAGGGTTTCCTGGTTAAGGGAGAAACAAATTTTAAGAACAGACTTAAGATTTGTCAGAAAATTACATTTCATAGCTGGAAGTTAAAGGAAGAGGCTTTGAAGAAGGCTTGAGTTGCTGCTCTTTCCTTTCCTTTCCTTTCCTTTCCTTTCCTTTCCATGACCTATTGGTTGTTCTTGTGTCTGTGGTATGATTTTGATAACCAATGAGTATCCTGCCTGCAAGGCTATTTCACATGCCTCACAGCAGAAAACTCCTGTGTGCCACCGAGAGTATACTTGTTGGTGAGCACAGGCAGTTTCAGGTCTCTGGTCAATGTTTCAGTGCCATTAAAAACATCTCTCAATCATGTTTGGATGCTACATTTTAACAGATACATTTAAAATATTTTCAACAGGCACTTTTTAAAATTGATAGATAAAGTGACCTTGATATGTTCTCTCCTTTTGAAATGTTTATTAAATATATATTTATATTTTCTTTTGTTTATGCTAATCTAAATTGACTCAACTCTTAGTGATATCACATACATATTCTGTTGAAAAGGCAGCTAAAAATGTCATGTTTATTCCTTAGGCTCAGAAGTTGCAAGTGTGGAATCCATAACCTTATGGAAAACTACTTTCTTGTGTTTGCACTAAAGTAATACACAAAGGTTAAGTTTTTTATTACTGAATACAGAAGAGAGGAGAAGGAAGGATAAATTAAAATCTATCATCTCTTGTTGGTTTTGTGTGCCTTCTGTTAATTTCCAATTTATGGTAAACCCAGGGTAAACTTATCACAGGGTTTTCTTGGCAGGACTTATTCAGAGGAGGTTTTCCATTGCCTTCCTCTGAGGATCAGAGAGTATGACTTGCCCAAGGTCACCTAGTGGGATTCTGTGGCTCAGGCAGGATTTGAATTCTCATCTGCTGAAATCCTAGTCCAACCGTCTAACCACTTTCTTAGACCAATAAAACTATTTTTAACAAGTTAAATATACCACAATCTAATACAACATGGAATGTGTGAGTTTACTCAGCAAGCTTATGATTTCAGAATATTTTTTTTAAGATCTCAGAATCCAAGTGCATTCAAAATTGACTTCATTTTCCCTAAACCAGCATTGTTGTGGGTGCAACTGAGAAAGGTCCACTGAAACCAATACTGTACCGCCTGTGTACATATTGTTAAATGACAATTGCACATGCAGGGGTTTGGGCACGTATATAGCAAATACTTTCATTTCTGGATTATGAACAGTCAGCCCTGCACATTTGTTGGTTTAACTTTCATGGATTTGATGATTTGCAAGTTTATCCAACCCCTGCTCCCCTACTTAACATCAAGTGGTTCTTTTGCGGGGAATCTGTCCCTCTTGGTGGCTCCCATCAGGCCATATAGCCCTGTAAAAACCTACCTCTGGTGGTCCTCCTCCACCACTGCTGGCCATCTGAGGACAGATTGCCACCCAATTTCTCAGCACCATGAACCCTCTCCTACTGCTTCACACACACCCGAAGAAGGAGATAGGCAAGAGAGGAAGTATAGGGTTGTGCCAACCCACCCCCTTTCCCTGACCTGGGTGCCCATATTCCCCACTGTGCCTTGGCCTGCTTCCCACAGACACACACACTTTGATATTTGCAGTTTTTCCATTTTGCAGGGACTCTGCACCCCTAACCCTAGTGAACATGGAGAGCCAATGGTATTGTGGCTTGTACACTGAGGTTTTCATTAGTTGAGAATAATCTTCAGGCACTCAGTATTGCCTCTTCTAATCCCATGCTAGGAGCTTCACAAATGGCTTGCAAAGCAAATCAACATGGCCACCAGCCTGCAAGAGTGGCATCTATGATGTTCAACTCACCATGTTTAAAGTATGGTATTTTCACTTCAAAATATGCCTAAATCAAGCTGTGTTGCATTTATTATTTATGTAACATTTCATACTACACCGAATGTGATATGTCCTGTAGTGTCCTTTGTTGTTAGGTGGAAAAGACAGCGGATATGTGTGGCTTGCTGTGTTTCCACATGAGGAGTTATGGGAGTTGCAGTAATACATCTGGAGGGCACGATATTGAAGAAAGCTGTTTTAGTGTATAAACTTGGTCTGACCATACAAACGGCTCTGCTGAATTTTTTCTGACTTGCATTCTGGAAGCCAGCTAAGAGAACTGAATTTTGGTTTGTGGTGTGGCCTTGAAAAGTCAGTCCAAGCCACCACCCACTGAAACATGAGAAATGGGCCAAGTTACCCCCACACTAGCAGCTGTTATGTCTGCTTCCTCCATCCCTGCTCTCCATGGTGAGCTTGACAAATCCAAATCAATTGAGTTTTAGCCATTTGTGTATGAAGCCCTGAAGGGTGCAATTTCAATGCCTTCTGGTTTAATGTAAATCAGCAAAACACAGTTCAGACGGTCATTTGAAATATTTTGCCTTAGGAGGAGAATCAGCTTTTTTGATCTTAAAAGTCATTGGACCAAGCCAGCTCTGCCTCTGGAGGAGGGAGGTATGTGGGCAGCTTGTGGTCCTCAGGCTGATCTCATGTGGTTCTTGGTCTAATTTCAACCCCAGCTTGCAAAGGATCATCAGTTCAGGCCTCGTTAGAGGCAATCTCTTGCTTCCACAGCACCATCCTAGAAGGGGAAGGGAGAAAGAAAGAATGAGACAGAATAGAATGGTATGTTCCAAAAATCCATTTAATATATAGTCTTCAAATAGAGGATGTATCAGATATTAAACTGATAAGAACCTTTTGGCTAAGATCAAGTGAAGAACATAATGGAATGGAGCTATCTTTGTTGTGTCCCTAACAGGTTTGTCGGGCTCTGATCCACTTTAGTTAGTACTTGTCCCATTATAATTACAGCTACCCTAAGTTAATATGGAATGTGGTGAGTGACAAAGCAGCTTGGCATTCCAGATTTGTCCTGCTTCTGCTCTTAGAATTTTCTGAACACGTGAGCCTAGTTCTACCAGCTCCTGCAAGATAATAAATTAGGTTTGTTTGCACATATGTTCAAAACACCCCAATTTGTGAGTAAATACCCAGAGCTTTCTCTGTATCCTACATCTTGGTTGTGAATATGTGGCCATCTAGGTGTCATTGGACTGTAACTTGTGGTACCCTTCCACACCACTGCTTGTGCTGGTGAGGGTTGATGGAAGCTACAATCCACTGGTATCTAGAAGGCTACATTTCCCCCATGCCATCCTACATGCAGGATATTCTTAGTTCTATGACTTCTATCAATAACGTAACATCTGACACAAGAAAGATGCTGTTATTTGTATACATCAGGGTACAAAGAGACATGGAAATCAGATTATTTCATTGGTTCTTAAAACTTCTGTGGGTTACAGACTGTTTGAGAGCCAGATAAAAACGATGGACTCCCTCCCTAGGGGGGAAAAAAAGCACTTAAGCACAATTTTGCAATGCAACAAGAACAAAACTGAAGAAAGACAATGTTTCTGGCATTACACTATCTTTTTACATTATTGGGAAACAAGTGTAATGGAGAAAGATGACTATTAAGGTTCTCTCCAAACTGACTGAGAGAACTGAGTGCTAACTTTGAGCTGCACTTAAGATCCTGAAGTGATGGTTCACCTTAGCCAGATAGCAAATTGTCCAATCTGTAATAAGGCCCGAACTCAAATCCTCACACTCTTTTTGAGAAGCAGAGGTGACTAGTGTTTCATATGGGTGTCTGACAGTGATCTTGACCTGTTGGCTTCAGAGTGGACTTACATTTCTGATCCAGAGCCATTTCAGATTGGTTGCACAGGTTGGGTCAGTGGAGATGACCTATTCATTAGCTACATGATTGCTTTTGAAGCAGCCACCGTCTCCAATAGCCTACTTTAGAGACAATTAGCAGTTGGTAATGTAACAGAAGAATGAGCCTGTTCTGGCTGTTTCTTAGGCTGATATTCATTCAAGCTGCATTGCTGGAGTGGCAAGTGGAAAGTGGAGCCGGGGGAATGACACAAAGCAAACAAATCCAAGTCACCAAGAGAAGGTAGCCCTGTCTGTATTTTGCGCTTCTTTATTGTGGAAAAACACTTTGGCAAACATATAAAGTCATTCCTCCCACTATCCCTATGTAAAGTTGTCAGCATCTGTTGACCAATCTGACAAATTAGGTTAGGTTTACATATAAACCACTGTAACTAGCTCTCTGCCAGGTAGCTCCACACCTCTTGATGGCTACTTGTTTTCACAAGTTTAATCCATGAGTTCACAATTTTGCCCAAGGCACTTACCTCAAAATAATAGTCTTGATGTCCTAATGCAGACTGGGGAGACTTTTTTTCCTGTTAAAAAGTATATATTTCTTTGAAAGAGTAGTCTGTCAGAGGGTGCATGCAGTGAGTGGGGAACCCCACACTCTCCAAGTATCTCTATTTATTTGGGACAGTCCCAATTAATCCTCTGTCATCCACCTTTTCAGCCACATTTAAAATGTCCAAGTTTTGTCCTCTTCCTCCTATTTTCCCCTTGTCCACAGAATTCTTCAGTTGCTGTAGACTAAGTGCAAAGTGCAAAAATAGCTTGCTCTCAATGAATTCAGCAGTGGGGAAAGGAGAGGAGGGGTGGAATCTTGCCCTTCATAGTAGACTCAGAATAAAGCAAACTGCTACAGACCCTCTTAGCTTGTGTATTCTTCCTCATTAATAGCTTTTGCCATCTTGGCTACATTTTGATTTTACTTGGTCATATGTCTCCTGGTTTTGTCAGGGGTACATGCTAGTTGTGAGTTGGGGGCTCTTTTTCCTGTCTATTCCCTTGTTCTCTATGTTTCTATGTTTCTGCCCCCACCAGCATATATCAGCAACTCTGGAAATGAGGCTGAGGCTCATTTGCGTGCGCTCTTACCCAAAATTTTGATTTTTTTTTAATTGCTGGAAAAGCATTCCACACACTCTAACCCACTAGTGTAGGGCTTACTCAGTGGCTGCCCTGGGCTCTTGGAACTCCCTTTCCAGGATGACCAAAATCACCCCTTCGTTCTTATCTTCTCAGCAAAGAGTTATTCCAAAAAGCTTTTAAAATTGAAGATTTTTAAAGAAAGGACTAAAACTGTTTTAATATTGTGAATAATTTAATTATATTTTAACATTGAACTTTTGAATATTTGTAGATAGATTGTATTCATTTTATTTTGTAAACTTCTTGAGTCCCAACTTTGTGGAAAAGGGAGGGTAAAATGAAGAAGAAGAAGATGGTGGTGGTGATGATGATGTAATTACTAGTAGCAATAATAGTAATAGAAATAATAATTAATTATTAGTAAGAAAAAGTAATGTCCTTCCCCCGTGTTTCTATTTTGTGAATAGCGTGGTTTGAAAATTACATTGCCAACCACAGTAGTTATTTTCTAACTAGGGGATTTCAGTGGGCCTTCCTAGGCTTAGTTGGGATAGTATAACCATTATGCTGGTCTTTTGTAGTTGGTGGTAGTCTGTAAACAGTGGGAGAACGGGAAGCTCATTTTCGGTGTGCTCTTTCCTTTCTCCCTGCCAGGATATACATTTGTAAACAAAGCAGGAAAGGTGCCAGAAGAGACGTTGGCTTATTACATCCACCATGATTGTGAATGGAGTTATGTGGATCTGTCTCACCTTCTGCCTTGGGACCACCCAACATCTAAGAGGGCACAACTGGGAGCAGACAACTGCCAGGCCCATTATCAGGCACGAGCCATTTGTGGTAGTGTGGAACTTGCCCACTGCCAGATGTCAAGAGCGTTTTGGGATTGCTCTGCCCCTTGGAGTCTATGGCATTGTTGAGAACAAAGACAATGTGTTTCGTGGCCAGAACATGACTATTTTTTACAAAAATCAGTTTGGACTCTATCCCTACATCTCTCAAGAGGGTGAATGGCATAATGGAGGAATACCTCAGAATGTCCCTCTGAAAGAACACCTGGAGAGGGCCTCAAAGGAAATTACAGAGATCTTGAACCATGGCTTCCAGGGTCTGGCAGTGGTTGACTGGGAGGAGTGGCGACCTCTCTGGAGACGAAACTGGGGGCCCAAAAAAGTGTACAAGAAGGCCTCTGAACAGTGGGTGTGGAAAAGATTTTCCAGTCTGTCTCCACAGGAACAATCTTACTTTGCTGAGATAGAGTTTGAACATGCAGCTCGGGTGCTCATGGAAGCCACACTAAATATGGGGAAAGAACTGAGACCCCAGGGACTCTGGGGCTTCTACCGATTTCCTGACTGCTTCAATGACAACTGGGAGAAAGAGAATAACTACACAGGACGCTGCAACCCCAGGGAGGTCCAGTGGAATGATCGGCTCATGTGGCTGTGGAAGGTTTCCTCAGCTCTCTACCCCAGCATCTACCTCCCACCAAAGCTCCTATCATCTCACCGCCAGCGTCACATTCACCACCGCCTCAGAGAGGCATTGCGTGTGGCACAGTTTGGCCTCAACCAGCCCCTCCCAGTAATAGCATATTCCAGGGTTGCCTACAGGCACTCCTCAAGGTTCCTGACAGAGGTAAGGACTGTGGGTGCTCAAATCCAGACTGTGGATATGTTTCAAGCAACGCACCCTCCCTTGCCATGTTCTTACCTCCCCCTGTGCATCAAAACACACTAGGTAAGGTATTTTAAGACAGTGTGTTCAAACTGCCTGATGTAAAAGACAAACTGCTTCTTAACGTGCTAGGAACCAGCACTATATTGGTGACCATTGGCTACAATTGTTTATGTGCTGGAAATTCCTCAGAGACCAGCGTATTATGCCTCACAAACTGCTACCAATCCAAGGACCAACACTTTGAATGGCACTGCCTTTCCCCGTAAGATTGCAATGGAGATGAACTTGTTTACCTCTGCCTCTCAGCACAGTCCCACTGAGGAGCAGAAAGGGCTTGATTTTAATCTCCTATGTTTTTTAAAATAACAATAATAATAACAACATCCAAAAGGGATCTCAGTTACATATAGCAGCGTTCCAATATAACAAAAGTAGGAAAAAAAAAATGCAAGAGGAGGAAAAATTACTACATTAGTTGTAAGTTTTGACCAAATGTCCAAAGATAAGTCAATTTGTAAGTTTCCTCTATACATCTTTCTTTTAAATGTTGCAAATACTGCTGGATGTTCTATCCATTAGACCATAGTTGGAGAAAAATCCTTTCCAGTAATGAAGTATTAATCTTTTAGCAGTCGAAAGGGTGAGAAAAATCCACTTCTGTTGGCTGTTTGTTAATTTCTGAGTAACAGATAAATAATTTAAAAATAACATGACATCTCTGGATATCAAGGAATTTTCCAAAACCAAATACACTCATATAATTCCTTTTTCCCAAAATTTAGCTACAGTGGGACAACTCTAAAACATATGCATTAAGGAAACATTGGCAGTGTTAAATCTCTAGCAATTTGCTGATTTAGAAAGCCCTTTCTTGAATAGATGTTGTGATGACCAATATACTTGAAAGAGCTATTTCTGCTGTATAAGACATAGTTGGAAATTTGTAGCCATGCTAGTTACAGATGTTAAAACCAAAGGTCATTGATTAGTCAGAATTGGGTATTCTAATTCTCTATTCCATTCTTCTTACAAATTTCATGTCACATTTTTTTATAGATAACAAATATATAACATGTTGTATATTTTGTTGGTTTGAATACTTGATTGGCTTCAATTAATGTCTCTAATATTAAGGGAAGCTCAGATGAACTTAACGGCCAAAGCTGGATTATAACAAATGTTTCAGTTGTAGATATTGCTGTTTAGCTGGTAGAGGTAATTTAAACTGCTCCTGCAAAAGCAAAAAAAGCAAAAAGCTCATCATCAACATCAAGTATCTGATGTTATTGGCCCATACCTCCCCCCCGCAAAAAAAAAGATTTCTTACCAGTTTTCAAATCTAGATTCCTCCATAAAGTCAGTTTGGCAATATGGGTCAAATTACAGTTGACAAGACAATATTTGACACTGAAATTGTAGGGAAAACACTTTCTTTTTTTTTTTTAATAAAATGAGAACCAAGTACTGTCCATTTGAATAGAGGTGCCAGAAACAAAGACTCCAATGCTGACCATGGTGGATTACTTACTTCAAGTGGATACATCCAGAAATTAATACAGATATGTAATACAGATATGTAAGAAGATCTGGAAAGCAAAACCCTCCCTCTTTGATTGGAATTTGCATCCTTTTCATTGAAATTCTGGGAGGAGATGAGTCCCCCAAAATCTCTTGAACAGTATATTTAATTTTTGAAAATATTTGTGAGGTATGAGTAGAGGAATTCCATGAATAACATAAACAATTCTAGGTATAACATTCACCAGCAAATTTTATGAAAAGCCTTCTCAGTATCTTAATAATAATGGCTGGCTGATCAAGCGATCAAGTTATCAGCTTCCTGCCTGTTTTTGATAAATCCCACCTGGTCAGGACATAACCAAAGATGGAATGACTTTTTGTAACCTTTTAGCTGAAATAGCTGTCAATATTTCGATATCAACATTAAGTAAGAATATAGGATGTTGGCGCACTGGGTATAATCCTTACTAGGATTAGGTAACAGGGTAATATAAACATCATTTAATAATGAAGAGAGGGAGCCAAATTCCATGATATATTTCTAAAGTTGAGGCAGTTTGGTGCTAACAGCCTGGAAGAAGTCTTGCACCATTCAGCTAGAAACCCATCAGGGCTAGGAGACTTCTTTGTGGGTTAAATTTCTCCACCCCATATGCTACTTCCAGTAATGTGGACATGAGTCCATTGACCTGGACTCAAATTGGGCTTAAGTCATTTCAGTGATTTGACTTGGACTCAACTTGGCAATAAATGATGCACTGACTCGACTCGACTCATGACCGGTATATTTTTAGTGACTGACTTGCTGCCCTTGGCTCAGTAACATAACACATTCATCCAGAAACCTTACAACTTTGAACAACACTTCCATCCCTTTTTGTCTACTGGTCACATGACTATCTGTCTCAAGCCCAAAGTGTGAGTGAATTTCTTGGAGGGGAACAGCAAAAGGGTTAGGCAGCAGGCTTGAGGTAGAGTTGAGGTCTGCTCAGCAGCCTGTCTCTGCTGCATATCAGACGAGCCTTCTAAAACTTTTTGTAAGATTAGAAGGCAAAACATACCCAAAAGCGCAGGGCATTTTTCCCAGAGAGGAAACAGCAAATGTGTTAGGAAATGGGCTTGAGGAAGAAGGATCCTTCCTTTTAAAGCCTTTGAAGCTTCAATAATGGGTAGTAAGAAGGATCCTATTTCTCATTTTCAAAGCTGCAGATTCTTTTATGCCTGTTAACACAAAAGCCTCCAGCTTGGGGAACAAAGAGTAAGAAGGTTCCTATTCCCACTTCTGAAGCTGCAGATGGCAAAATCACAAATGTGGAGGGCCAACTCTACTTAAATTGTTAAAACTGACTATTTGACTCTTTCCAGAAATTCTGGAATATAGGTTGGGGTATAAGGTTGGCTCCCAGACTCGAGACTTGACATGAAAGTATCTTGCCTGAGACTCGACTTGAGACTTGAAGGTAGAGACATGAGACCTGACTTGAGACTAGGACTAAAAGACTTAAAGAATAGAATCTTTATTCCGGTCATAGACCAGCACAGGTAAAACTAAAAGACTTAAATACGTCATGGACCCTTTCCCTGGGATAGTGGTGTTTTGTATATACACACCTAATGCAGACTTAACATCACCAAAATGGTAAATTGGATGCTCAATGGACAGAACTACACAGTGCTAAAGGATTTCTTACATCTTTTTTTTTCAATCAGACTGACCTGGTGTATACAATTGGAGAGAGTGCAGCACTTGGAACTGCAGGGGTTGTGCTCTGGGGTGACCTCTCATATTCTCAATCAGCTGTGAGTATCTCTACAAAACTATTTGTGTTCCCTCTGGTGAGAGTGAGTTTCAGGCAAAAAAGAGGCACTCTTTTTCCCCACAACATTGATGATTCTAACAGCTGTTTTGCAGTGTTCTAGCCATCATGCTCACTCTCAGATTTAGGGCGATAAAGTTGTGGGATAATTTCTTTCTCTCAAATGATCTGATTTTTGACTGTCTATTCCTGCTGATGGTTCTTCTTAAATGAAATTGATAGAAACATAATGGAAATAGATCAGGTCCTAGAATACTTTCACTTAGAAAAATAGCACATAAAGTGGGAAACATTATGGAGTTTCATTGAAAGAAACCAATTTTTTCTCCCTCCCTGAACATATTAAATCATGAGTTGAGTCATTGTTGACAGACTCAGAACACTTAAAAGGATATATTAATTTAGACAGCACATGGTCAAACCATGCAGCTAGCACTGATTTATAGTGATGGGCACCTACTAGACACCAAATTGAATGGCTTGAGAAGAAAATGATAGAAATTAATAAAAGTTAAGGCTGGCTATTAGACTTGATGGTTATGTATTTCTTCCAATATCAGATGGAGCATGTCTCAAAACCACTTGCTAGGGAACATGAGCAGGTTGCTGCACTGGCACTGTGCTAGTGGGTTTCTTACAGGCACCTAGTTGGCCACAGCTTGAGTTGAAACTGGACTAGGCTAGACCAGTGGTCTGATCTCTTGGGGCTCTCCTTGTATTCTTGAATTCTTAATGTTCTAAGCCAGTGGTTCTTAACCTGGGGTCCATGATGTCCTCACAGGGGGTCTGTGAATGCTGGAATGCTGCTCAGCCTGTCTTCTCCAGGCAGGGCCTGTGCACTACTGTCATGTGGCTGCTTCACTTCAGGGAGGAGGTGGGCTGAGCAGCTGAGCTACAGCAGAGTGGCCATGTGACAGGAGCCAAGGCAAGGCTGGCTGGGCCTGCATGTTCCTGTTCAATCCACTCCAGCCATAAACTGGTGGGAAGAAGCAGAAGAAAAGTTTTCTCTCCCCATCCAGCAACTCTGAAGGAAATATGCATTTTCTTCTTTCTCTCCCAATTTGAAGAGCCTTGATGAGCAATTTTAAATAAATATTTAATGCACTTCAGAGTTTTAAAACTTGAGTTAAGTCATGGCAACAAAAGATATTTCAGGGGGGTCCCTGGTAAAGAAAAGGTTAAGAGCCACTGTTCTAAGCTGTAATTCTGGCCTTCTATTCTCTAGGAGAGCTGCAGGAGCCTTCACAGTTACATCACCACCACACTGGGGCCTTATATCACCAATGTCACTACAGCAGCACGCATGTGCAGCCGCCAGCTCTGCCATGGGAATGGACGTTGTGTGAGACGGCATCCTGATGAGCTAGGAGCCTTCCTCCACCTGGACCCGGAGCTGTGGAATGGGGAGATGAATTTCCTATCGCAGGAAGTCTTGGCATGGGAGGCATTTCAATGTCACTGCTATCCTGAATGGACTGGTGCCTGGTGTCAGAGACCACAGTGGGCAGAGCCTGTCAAAGGACGAGAGTGCAACCGAGTTTCACAGTATTATGATGTCTATGATGCAGCACATGACAGCAATGTCATCATGAGGTCAAACATCTGTCCTCCTTCCGTTTGAAACCTAGAACTCTGAACACTATCAGATACAGCACTTTAACTGTGGGGAGTCTTGGTGAATTTTGTTCCAAAAAGTGAATGTTCCTCAGCTGGGTAACTTGTCCATTTTCTGTTTCCTGAGTTATGTTCAAATATAGAGAAACAGCAGACACATATCCAACTATATTGTTTACTCATAGTGGAAATAATTACAGATGCTAGGCAATATTTTAAGAGATAAATGCTTCCCTAGAGATGTACATGTCCATCTCAGTGGTAGAGCATATGCTTTGCATGTGGAGGATCTCAGGTGCAATGCCTGGCATATCCAGATAACAAGATCAGATAGCAAGTGATCAGAAAGACCACTTCTGAACCCCCTCAGGAGCCATGCCAGTCACAGTAGGCAATTATTGGGCTAGATGGACAAAATATGACCTGGTATAAGTTACCTTTCTACACAGCTATATGGAACTGAGGGTTTATGGGTGGTTGAGTGCAGTGATGCACATCAGGTGCAATAAAGGTACACTTGACAACTCAATACTTCTGTAGTTCTGGCAGTGAGTGCATCTTCTGTACTGTGGCAAAGGTATTTGTAATTTATACTTGATGTGGCAGAGGGAATGCTGGGAATGGAGTGTCCCATGGAATGATGGTAATTCACGCTGCATAGGAGGTACATGTATAGCCACAGCATGATGAGCATTCATGCTGAGGCTATACATGTACTTCCTACTCTGGTAAGACTACAGTTTGAAGTTGAAGGGTGTCCGGAAGTCCTCTTCACATCTGTTCTGTCATAACCAGTTCACTCTCCTTGCTGTCCAAAAACAGTGTACCTGGTAACTAAGGGGAAACAAATGTGCTGAAAGGCTCCACTCATTGCATCATGTTGAGTAACTGCTTATGGAAGACTTAGATTCTTTTCCTCTTGATTGTGTGGCTGCTGTAAGAGTTCACATTTTCCCACTCAAACTGCAGAAATTTGTAACTAAGAAATAGCTATTTTCTACTGAGATAGTGCCATCATCATAATGTTGAATGCTGTCTAGAAGTCAGATACGTGAATGCTGCAGGCAACTACTGGATAGTGTCCATGACAGTGTCAGTCAGGTGTGACACTATTGCCCCTTTACGCAATTTTTGAAGTGGAATTAAGCCTAGTTTAAAATAAAATCCTGTAGAGGTCTTTTCTCTATCATTCACTCCAGTTGTATCACCTGGATTTGCACTAAGTCAACCCCCCAAAAACAGTTGTGAAGGCTAGTTCTTCTTCGTGGTCTCTGTGCCTTCATACACTAGGAGCTTTAGCGCCTGCGCGGTAGCGTTCGGAAACTTCTAGAGCTTGTTCGCTTGGCGGGAACCCCTCCCCCACGCCGGTACTGCGCATGCTCCTCCCGCCGAGCAACGGTCTCTCCTCAGTTCTTTCTCGTCCGCCGCCGCGTACGGAAGGTTCTTTAGTTTGTTCCTCTCACGTCGTGCTTGGCTTGCTGTTTTTTCACGGTTTTACGGACTTTCGGACTGTCTTTGACCTCTCTTTCGGACTCCCCCTTCGGTTTTCGTCTTTTTGGATTTCGGAGTTTGGCGTTTCTTCGTCTTATGTCCGCGCTCTTTAAGAAGTGCGTGTCCTGCGGCCGCAAGGTTGCCCTCAACGACGGCCATAAGGAGTGTCTCTTCTGTTTGGGCGAGTCCCACAACATCCGGACTTGCCCAATTTGCAGGGATTTTACTCCCCAAACTCTTCGCAACCGCTCCGCGAGACTCAAATCTTATTGTTGGGAACAGTCTCTGCGGGCGATAGACGAGACCTCCACTTCCAAGATGGCCGACAAGAAGACGACCACGCCATCGACGGTATCGGCGGCTGCCGTTCCGTCCACCTCGTCGGTATCGGGCTCGGTACCGGCGAAAACGCCGATCTCGGCGTTACCGAGGATCCCGAAGCTGTCGGCGGCTGCCAAGTCAGCGAAAGGATCCTCGACGGCGAGGAAGGCTGAGGCTCCCCTTACGGAGACGCCTGCAAAAAAGCGCCCTGCTCCGGACGGAGGCAAGGGCAAGGAGAAGGAGAAGAAGAAGAAGAAGAAGGAAAAGAAGCGCTCCCCGGCTGGGGACGCTCAACCTCCTACTCCTCCTCCTACTCAGCAGCCTTCCAAAGGGCGAGGCGAGTCCGTCGACCTCTCGGAGGATGAGATCGAGGACGTTCCCCAACAGCGCCCGGACTCGCCTGTGGCAGACCCTCCAACCCTGGTGGAGGAGCGCCACCGCCCTCTTAGCCGTCGCAGGTCGGCCGACCTGCAGCAGAGAGAGCCCTCTGCTTCTCCGGAGCGGCGTTCGACCTCCTTCAGGTCCCGGTCCCGCTCTTCCGAGCGTCCGGTGGCCTCGCCGCCTCCGAGGGAGACAAGAGAGGAACAACCTCGCTCGTCTGCCTCCAGATACACCTCGGCGTCCTACGTGGCCAGGTACGCGAGGGAATCTGAATGGAGAGAGCGCCCGGCCTCCTATCGGTCGCATTCGCCATCGTACCGGGATCGGTACCATCGTGGCCCGAGTCGCTGGGAGACCTTCCGGAGGTCCCGGTCACCTCGTCGACAGCGCGAATCGCGCTCGCCTAGAGGGGACAAGGCTCGGTACCGCCGACGCCGAAGCCGATCTCCGTCGGACCGCCGCTCCTTCAGCCGCTCTCCCTCCCCTCGATATCATAGGGCGAGGGAGCCTTCACCACGGTATCGGGCGATATCGCCACCTCCTAGGGTCACGGCAACCACCAAGAGGGTGAAGTCAGTGGTCAGCCATCCCAAGCGGGACGCTGCTGCTACCACCGCCCCGGCTGCGGAGAAGCCTAGGAAGGCAACACCTGCGGCGACTACGAAGGAGCCGGAGAGCGAGCGGCGAGAGGACTCACCGAGCTCGGAGTCGTACGACTCGAGTGCGGAGTCTGAGGTGTCTGAGGCGGCCTCCCAGGAGTCTCCTCCGTTGGGATTCGGGGACCCGATCCCAGATTCTGCTCCAGAGGACGTCCACCAGTTCTCTGCGATGCTGCTCCGCATGGCCACTACCCTCGGCCTTAAGATCGCCGATGCGGAGCCGGAGGATGACGATCCAGCCTTCTCCGTTTTCGAGGAGAAGCGACCTTCCACGGCCCCGCTGCCTCTCCTGCCCCGGGTATCCAGACTGGTGAAGGCCGCCTGGGATAGACCGGCCTCGGCTCAGCCGATACCGCAGCGGTTAGAACACCTCTACAGGGTGCAGAAGGATAACGCCGGTTATCTATTTAATCACCCTGCACCGAACTCTGTGGTCGTCGAGTCCGCGCAGACGAAGGGCTCCGGCAGGCAACACACCACCCCGCCGGACAAAGAGGCAGGAGTTGGACGCCTACGCAAGGAGGTTCTATTCAGCTGCCTCCTTGCAGATCAGGCTGTCCAACACTCAGGCTTGCCTCGCGGCATACCTGAAGAAAGTGCTCGATCGCCTGCAACCGGCGATGGAAGCGGTACCGGAGGACATCCGCCAAGCCTCCTCCGTGATCTTCAATGAGGCTATCTCCATCGCTCGGCACCAGATGGCCTCCTCCCGGCACGCAGTGGAGATCGCCTCCCGGGTCATGGCGGGATCCGTCGGCCTCCGCCGCCATGCTTGGCTGCGACCGGCCGACATCCAGGAGGACACCAGAAGGAGGATTGAAGATCTCCCCTTCGACGGTGAAGGCCTATTCAATTCGTCCACAGACGAAGCTTTGGACAATCTCGTCAAGGCGAGACTGACCGCAAAAAAGATCGGACTGCAGCCGGCCACGCAGGCCCGCAGGGCCTCCACCTTCCGCCCATCCTGGCGACGATCCTCCACCTCGTCGTTCCAGCGTTCGGCCCAGTCTGGACAGTCGAGACCGTCCTCCAGCTCATCGGCCAGACGCACGATCAGGCGGCGCCCGCCTTCGTCGAAGAAGTCCTCCTCCGAGACAAAGTCTCGGTTTTGACGTGCCTGGCAGGACCCACCAATACCCACTCTTCAGCCTACCATCAGCGCTCGGAGACCAACCGACTCTCGCTCGACACCTAGCGGAGTGGCAGTATGTCACTACGGACTCTTGGGTGCTTTCCATCGTCCGTCTTGGCTACGCCATCGAGTTTCTCGATATTCCTCCTCGCGGCGTTTACTACTCCACGCCGTCGAGTCCGGCCCTCCTGGAAGAGATCCAATCCCTCCTCCAGAAAGGGGCGATCGAGCAGCTCCCGCAAGAGGCCAAGACCACCGGCTTCTTCTCCAGGTACTTCACGGTACCGAAAGCCGACGGTACCCTCCGGCCGATCCTAGACCTCAGAGGGGTGAACTACTACATCCGCCCCAAAAGGTTCAAGATGGTCACGATACCGTCGATCCTACCCTTCCTACATCGAGGGGACTGGTTCGCCTCCATCGATCTCCGAGACGCATACTTCCATATCGCCATTCGCCCGCAGCACAGACGGTACCTCCGCTTCGCAGTCGACGACACCTGTTACCAGTACAAGGTGCTGCCGTTCGGACTCTCGACTGCCCCAAGGGTCTTCACCAAGTGCATGGCCCCGGTGGTATCCTACCTGCGGACGAAGGGCGCTTCCGTCTTCCCCTACCTCGACGATTGGCTGTTGGTGGCGTCCTGCAAACAGAGACTTTACCACGACGTCCACATGACGTTGTCACTCCTGACCCGCCTTGGTCTACGAGTGAATCCGAAGAAGTCCCACCTCGAGCCGGCGAGGATCTTGGACTTCATCGGGGCGACGCTCGTCTCGACCTCCGCCAGGGCGTACCTTCCAGAGTCTCGAGCACGAACCTTGATCCGGGCCGCCGCTCACGCTCGTACGGCCCCGACGTTATCTGCGAGAAGCGTCCAGCAGCTCTTGGGCTACATGGCTGCGACGACCGCTGTGACATATCTCGCCAGGCTGAGAGCAAGACCTCTTCAACACTGGTTCGTCCGCATATTCGACCCCCTGCGAGACGAACAGACACTCCGACTGCAGCTGCCGGGAGACGTCCGCTCATCCCTCCGATGGTGGCAGTCGCGATGCAATCTCATGTCAGGGATGCCTTTCCAACAGCCGACACCGAAGGTGACGGTAACGACCGACGCCTCCCTGTATGGATGGGGTGCCCACTGCGGCGATCTCAGAGTCCGCGACAGATGGACCGACGACGAGACCGCTCTCCATATCAACGCGCTGGAGCTGCTCGCCGTCTGGAAAGCCCTACGGGCGTTCCGCCATGCCGTGGCGGGGCGCACGGTCCTGATTCTGACGGACAACACCACCGCCGTCTGCTACATCAACAGACAAGGTGGGACTCATTCCACGACCCTGCTCGACATCGCGCTCGACCTGTGGGAATGGTGCATTCGCCTGCACACGCATCCCGTGGCGGTTCACCTGGCCGGGCAGGAGAACACCACGGCAGACGCCCTCAGCAGGGACACCTCATCCCATCACGAATGGTCTCTCTCCGGAGAGGCGTTCAGACTGATTCGGGACCGCTGGGGCGAACCATCGATCGACCTCTTCGCGACCAGGGAAAACGCGAAGTGTCGCCGATTCTGTTCCAGAGCGGGCCACGATCGTGCCTCCATCGGGGACGCTTTCCAGTTTCCGTGGACCGGGGAACTCCTCTACGCGTTCCCGCCGTTCCCGCTGCTCGGCCGGACGATATCGAAGATCCTCGCCGACCGAGCCGACGCGATCCTGGTAGCCCCGTACTGGCCGAGGCAACATTGGTTCGCACCCCTGCTACAAGCCGCACGAGACGACCTGCTCCGGTTGCCACCGACACCGGACCTGCTATCGCACTCCGGCAGCCGAGTCCTCCATCCGGACCTGCCACGCCTGGCCCTCCATGCCTGGAGGATATCGCACTAGACGATCCCGTGCTCGGTACCGTCCTCGTCGCGGCCAGGAAGGAATCCACCTGTCGCAACTATCAATACAAGTGGCGACGCTTCCTGACCTTCGCTAACGAGAGGAGTGAGCCGGTATCGCCCGCGGGGCTCTCGACCGTCCTGCACTTCCTCCTGCACCTCCGGCAACAGGGCCTGGCGTTTCCATCCCTGAAGGTGTATCTCTCCGCGATCGTGGCATACCAACCGCCACGATCTGCTGCCTCGGCCTTCTTCAGGAACGATACCGTTAAGCGGTTCCTGAAAGGACTTCATCATCTCTACCCGCCGGTATCGCCGCCGCTACCGCCGTGGTCCCTCTCGCTGGTGCTCTCGCAGCTGACGAAGCCGCCCTTCGAGCCAATGGCGACCTCGGATGACAGGCTCCTGACAATGAAAACTGCCTTCCTGGTAGCGGTGACCTCAGCGAGGCGAGCGGGTGAGATCACAGCTCTTCGTTCCGATGAGCCCTTCACGGTCTTCCACAGGGACAAGGTGGTCCTGAGACCTGACATCTCGTTCCTGCCAAAGGTGGTGTCCAGTTTCCATCTCAACCAGGACATCATCCTGCCTGCCTTCTTCCCGAACCCGACGACACCGTTGGAGCGGTCCCTCCACTCCCTGGACGTGCGTCGGGCATTGGCTTTCTACAAGGACAGGACTGCTTCCTTCCGACAGACGCCGCATCTCTTTGTTTGCTATGGGCGACGTCGGAAGGGCCTAAAAGTGTCCACCCAGCGCTTCTCCAAGTGGGTGGTGAGGACTATTGAACTGGCGTATGAGCTCGCGAGGAAGCCTCCGCCAGTCCTGCTTCGAGCCCACTCCACCAGAGCTGTGGCTACTTCTGCGGCCCTCCTGCGAGGAGTTGACCTGCATGAACTCTGCCGCGTGGCGACCTGGTCCCAACCATCGACCTTCGTGCGCCACTACAGGCTCGACTGCCGGTCGCGCAGAGATGCCCGGTTTGGACGTGAGGTGTTGGCTTCCGTGCTGTAGGACCTGACCCGCCGTCCGACTGGTAAGCTACACAGTCTCCTAGTGTATGAAGGCACAGAGACCACGAAGAAGAAGAACAGGTTGCTTACCTGTAACTGTGGTTCTTCGAGTGGTCATCTGTGCCATCATACACACCCGCCCTTCCTCCCCTCTTTCTCAGGTCCCTGTAGGTTCTACGGCGGACGACAGAACTGAGGAGAGACCGTTGCTCGGCGGGAGGAGCATGCGCAGTACCGGCGTGGGGGAGGGGTTCCCGCCAAGCGAACAAGCTCTAGAAGTTTCCGAACGCTACCGCGCAGGCGCTAAAGCTCCTAGTGTATGATGGCACAGATGACCACTCGAAGAACCACAGTTACAGGTAAGCAACCTGTTCTTATTTCCTCAACAACATATTGCAGAAGATACATGAGACATATTGTGTGTAAGAGAGAAGGAGAATCTCTTTGTCATCAAAAGTGCTCAGTGTCCACTGTTCCTCTGCAACTTGATGGAATACTAGCGCAACTTTTACCCTCCTCAAACCTTCCTGGCCATTTGCTGTTAAAACAATAAGTAGAGATTAGCCTGGGAACATGCAAGAAGCCTCATACTGAATTCCTAGCAACTTCCAGTCGAGCACAGATGGGGAACATATGTAGTTTTCAAGATGTTGCTAGACTGTAGTTTCTGTTGTTCCACATTATTGGCTGTTGGCTAAGGCTGCTGGGAGTTGTAGTCCAGTGATGTCTAGAGGATCACTCATGCCTCACCTTTGCATTAAAGGATTTTCAGGCATCAGGGCTAGAACTGATCTCAGCTAGAGTACTCAACACTGGGCTAGATGGAGACAGATCTTGTTCAATATAAGGCGTTAATGCATGAGGTCTACATGCTGCCTGTCTGCTAGTCTAGACAATAGTAGGATGACAGTGTCCTGACATGAGACAGTTCTAGTCTGGTGGTCTAGCAGTTTTGGGCCACTGCCGGTTCCCCTCTTCTTGCTCAAAAATAGCAAATGCATTTGCACTGTGGCCATCGTACTACAAGATCATAAAAGAGGGAGAGCTGGTGGGTCATACCAAAGGCCCACTGAGTTTCATATCTCTGTTGTATCAGCAGCCAGCCAAGTGTTTACAGGAAGTCTACAAGGCCAAAGGTATGACTCTTGTTTACATGTACCCCTCCTGATCCACAATATTCAGAGAAACACAAGCTCTGAAGCTGGTATTTCCATTTAGCTATTATGGGTGATATGTGAATTAGTAAGAATACAGTAATATGGTAATAAGATCAGGTCTGAAATTGCTGTTCCATGGCTGCTGTCAACAGATGGAGTGACACCAGCCCATGCTGGAATTTTATCAAGGGAGAGATGTTTTCAGTAGTTCCTCACAAATAAACTAACAGTGTAGCTCCCTGCTAATTATTGATAGCACCCCTGCTTTTGAGAGCCATCGTGGTATAGTGGTTTGAGTGTTGAACCAAGACTCAGAGACTTGAATCTGATAAGCCAAGCAATTCTGCTGGGTGGTTTTGAGTAGCTCATACTCTCTCAGAGGAAAAGCAATCCTAACAGTTAAAGTACAGTATCTAAGATGATGTTAGAATATGGGCTAAAAATGGATGCAATTTTCTTAAAATAAAAAAAAACCCCTTCATCACAATGCTTTTTGGGCCTTTAAATGATGAAATAAAAGGCATATAAGTTTTTATTTTTGTTTCTTAGTATATACTGTAAGAATATTATATTAACTTTATTGAGCCAAAGTAAAAATGTAGGAAGTTTTCAAATTTTGGACTTTTAAAATTACATTCTGTCCTTTGAAGGTTGAATATTAGAATTCAGCAGTGCTTGATTTGGGAGCATGCCCAACCACTCATTTAAAGCTAATTTCCTGGTTGATTATGCCTGAACAGCTACACAAAAAGCACGCGTATGAGCACATGAGCTTATCTGGATGTTACATGGTATGGGGATCATTAACTAGGACAATGGCAGGCTGTTTGTTGTAGGAGGTCAACTAATCCTCTGCTCTGGTTGTGTTTGCACTGGATTCTCTTGCTACTTGGAATTGTTCTGCACTTCAGTCTTCTTCCACATTACATTATAATTAAGTGTTGACTATCAACAGCCATACAATGTCACCAAGCAGATGCCAAGTATCAGATACATATCTTAGGGCTTTTCCACCCTACACTTATACTGCTATTATTCCACTTTCAACATCTTGTGGAATTCTGGAGTTTGTAGTTCACTGAGGCCCAAGAGCTCTCTGGCTGAGAATTCTAAAGCCCCCCTCCCTAAATTGCAAAACCCAGGATTCCATAGGCTCTTGAAAGTGGAATAATAGCACTATAACAGTGTAGTGTGGAAAGGCTCTTTCAGTTCTTAGGTTCCAACAATTAGTACTGTTCTAATTAAGGCCATTTCCACCCTACACTCTTATAGTGCTGTTATTCCACTTTCAACATCCTGTGGAATTCTGGAGTTTGTAGTTTCCTGAGGCCCAAGAGCTCTCTGGCTGAGAATTCTAAAGGCCCCTCCCTGAACTGCAAACCCCAGGATTCCATGTGTTGTTGAAAGTGGAATAATAGCACTGTAACAGTGTACTGTGGAAATGGCCAGAGTCAGCTGACAAATACACTTACACACATCAACGGGAAAATTGTGAACATTTGGTAGCTGACAGACACATTACAATGTATGTAATGTATGTATGAGGAAGCAGGAAATTTGTTCCATCTGAAATGGGGATATGTCATCTGAAGATCACAGTTTGGCTTCAGTTTGACAATATATGCACAAAATTACACAAGGACATATGACTCTTTGAAAAGTTACTTTTTTGGACTATGGTTCCCAGAATCTTTCAGATAACATGGATAATTGCTGGTAGTCCCAGAACCACCTATAATTGGGTGATTCTGGGAGTTGTATTCAAGAAGTAACTTGACAAAGTCACACACAGTGTAATGTTTCTCTATGGGGAAAAAAATCTATTAAGTTGATCCATTCCCTCATTCAGGTAGTTCACAACAAGGAAAAAAAGATTTTCAGTGGCGGAGTGCTAAGTGATGTCATATAATGACAGAATTATGGATGGATGCAGGTTCAAGGTCCCCACCTTAACTAGATTACAAGGAACTGCCAAATAGAAATTACAGCTATCATCTTCCAGAACTTGGGAAAGTTTCTTTTTTCTAGAATTGAAACAATTCCTAAACCTTGGAACATTTATAGTGATGGGTGATACCACATCCCCATAAAATAGAAGAGAAAAAGGGTGGAGAGGGGAAGAATCTAGCAGCACCTTTGAAGCTAATTCATTTTCGCATGACATTTTATGGATATCGGTCCACTTCCTAACTTGTATTGATGGAAGTGAATTGATATCCACCAAAGCTCATGCTAAAATAAATCAGTCTCAAGGTCGTTGCTAGATTCTCCCACCACTTTTTTCTTTTTTTAGGCTGAAACAGTCTCTAACACAGCTGTCTCTTTGACAACTACCACATTTAACACCATAGACAGTCTTCAGCTGCTGAGAGCTGTAACAAGACCTATCACAGATACGCTACACAGCAAAATGATCTATCGTTACTAGATATCAATGTGTAGCATGTTTCTGAGCAAGGTTCAAGGAGGTGGAAAAGGCTGCTTAGCTGTTTGCCATTACCTACCTACCTGAGAAAAATCTCTATTTGGAATCTGTTTGGTATTGAGGAGAAGAGTAGGGTTGCCAGGACGGTTCCAAGCCCTGACAATTCTAAGCCAAAACCTGATACCTAGGGACAATTCCTGGTGATGGAGGTAAGCATTATATATGAAGTACCAAACATAAATTGTCATTTAAAAACTCTCTCACACCCCGCCCCACATGGACACAGACTCAGAGTTTAGGAACTGAGAAATCTAAATGGACTCTTTCCAGATCAAGGTGAAATGAGAGGATTATTTCTTATCATCTATGTAGGGAGACAGGGTAAGGAATATTTAATGTACCCTACTTCCTTCTAGCCAGAAAGTGGATGCAGAGCAGAATGGAGAGTGAGTCCTGATGCTACAGTGACTGAGGAGGAAAGGGAAATAATTAAATACATGGGCCCCATATTCTTTGCAAGTTAAAGCAACAAATCAATTAAGTCATGCAAATTCTAGCAATGTGCTGCTCTGCTAGCTGATCTGGAGATTCTCACACAGCCTTTTCCTCTTGCATGGAGCTCAGCCCACCAAAACTTTGTCTCCTGCCTAGAGATGACCAACAAAGGGCCTTTCTGCACTACACTGTTAAAGTGCTATTATTCCCCTTTCAACATCCTATGGAATCCTGGGATTTGCAGTTTAGGGAGGGGCATTTAGAATTCTCAGTCAGAGAGCTCTTTGGCCTCAGTAAACCACAAAGCCCAGAATTCCACAGGATGTTGAAAGTGGAATAATAGCAATATAATAGGGTAATGTGGAAAGGCCTAAAGACTGGAGACCAAGGTCTAATCCCTGAGATCTGGCAATTCTAGAGAACAGTCTCATCTTCTTCCATTTCTCCCATCCAGGGCTGGCCCAAAACATTTGCTGCTTGAGATAAAGGACAAGGTGGCACCCCTCTTCACTATTCTCTGAACTAGCAGTTAAATCTTGTTTCAACACTGGCTGTGAGACAATGGTCGTTTTTTCACCCCAGCTTCTTGTGTGGTCCTCTGGTGGCAATCCCAGCAGTGGCTCTGCCAAGAAGAGAGCGCGATGGGAGTGCTCCCTTCCACACTAGACCAGCTCCCCGCAGAAGGGAGCATGATGGATACATCTGTTCCTTCCTCAGCGCAGCTAGGCATTTTCCCAGGCTGCCCTTCTGGAGGACAGGTAAGTATGCAATGGTGACGCAATCGTGGGACATTAACAGGGAAAATCTATCAATGATTTAATTCATGATTGTGCCGCCTGGGGACGGGAAAGGAGTGGAACCGTGACAACGTCATGCAAAAGCATTGTTATGTTACCCTGTTCTCTGGGGGTCCCAGGAGGGACACCCAAATAACCAAGCAAAAACACAAGATGGGGAAATTAACTGGAGCACTCTCTTAAGCTAGCGAGAGGCAGGGTAACTTAGCAGGGATCTTGTAACCCAAAGTCTACGGGGTCAGGTCAGAAGAGCCGTCAGACAGGTTTTAAAACAGTAAGAATGATATCTTTATTAAAAGACAAACAACAAATAAGACAATGCTAGCACGCAGCTAACTGGGAATTGGAAATGAGCGTTTTCGGGGGAAATGGGTGATACGACACCTTTTCTCATAGTCCTGAAGAAGCAGGAAGAAACTCGGCGTGGAGGCCAAGGGGAGCTCTCTGGACAAAATGACAGCAAGGCTGGATGGAACTCAGGAGCGATCCGAGGTGGTCTCGGAATTGGGGAGTTTTTATAGGGTGAATTGTGCCTACAGGTCATGCCATACTCGGTGAGAACAATGCGAGTTTGGAGCGGAATAAAGCTTTGGGAAAGGTCAAGTTTAACATGATGGGCTTAGCGCAGGTTTAACAATAGTGTAGTCAGTATGCAAATGGCTTGGCATTGTAAGGGCGTTAGCTCGAGGCCGAATGTCTTTGTGTAGAGTTGTGCTTAAGCAATGGGTGTCTGCAAGAGAGGTCCCTAAAGCAACGGAATGGCGTTAATCTGCCTGCCTAGGTGGGAGTTGGAATGTCCAGCACTTACTGGCTGCGCCTGTGTACGTGCCTACCCGGTGGCCTCGCAGACACGTGGAGAGGGGTGGCAGAGGAAGACCGAATGAATTTGATATCAAGAGAGATATCTGGTGCTATCACCGGGTAGGCCTGAACCGTAGTAACAGTTGTGGTCCTGCTCCTCTCCCATCCCCATGCTGGGATGGGAGGATACTGCAAAAAACACCAATGTCACCCCTCCACCACCACACCTGAGGCAGCAGCTTAATTTAAGAACCCAGAACAGGTTGTTTAGCACGTGCAACTGCTTTGTCCAACAAAGGAAACAGCTGATTGCCTTACTCTGCTTAATGATAGGGCTATGTTTTCCTTCTCCCCCAGACTGTCCCCTCCATCTCTATCTTAACTTCTTTGTGTTTATAAAACCATTCCTCCTCTGCATAGCTGTGTCTTTCTTTCTCTGTTCTCCCTGCTTGCTTGCTGTGCTCCAACCTAATATAGCCCATGTTGAATCCTCTCCATCCCCCACCTCCCGCCTTCTATTTTGTCCCTATCTATAGCTCCCTCCCTGGTCTCCTCCTCATCCTATTTTAAGCCTGAGCAGCTGATGTGACAGGCAGAAGCCTGTGTTTACTTCCCTGTCAGTTCCCAGGGGATCTGTATAGCCCCTGACCGCCTCTTCCAAGCACTTGTTATCCCTTTCTCCTTGAGTTGCCTCTGGAAGAACAATCACCAGAAGACGAGTCTGGCTATAGGGATGTCCATCGAGATTGCAGAAGGTATGGCTTGTCTTGGGGACTGGGTTGAGAAGAGAAGATATGACATCAGAGTATTTATGATGGAGATGGGGCAGAGTTCCAGCCACGAAGACATGGCACTTCCTTAAAGTGCTAGGCTACAGGTCTGGAACTGAACAGTTTAGCCTTCTGCTATTCCAGAGATAGGTTGGGGAAAAATGTCCTGGATAGCTCTGGTTCTCATTCGTGGACCTCAGCCCTCTCACAGTGATCAAAGTGCAAAAGCCAGGTTCTATATTGATCACCATGGGCACAGTGAACTAGGGGGATGAAGAGAGAATTTGAGCTGATCTACTTTTCATCTGGGACATGCGATGGACAGCATGCTAGGGTGTATCCACAGTGCACAATTATAGAATTTGGATGCCACTTTAGCTGCTGTGACTCTGTCTTATAGAATCCTGGGTTTTGTAATTTGGTGAGGAACTATGAACTCTCAGCTAGACAGTGCCAGTGTATTCCCCTCAACTGTATGTGCCTTCAAGCCACCTGTCAACTTATGGCGACCCCATGAATTTCATAGGACTTTCTTAGGCAAGGAATACCCAAAGGTGGTTTGGCCAGTCCCTTCCTTTGATTATAGCCTACAGCACTTGGTATTTATTGGTGGTCCCCCATCCAAGTACTAACCAGAGCTGACCCTACTTGGCTTCCAAAATCAGATGGGATTTGGTGCCTTTAGTGTATTTAGGGCCTTTAACAACAAGGCTGAAAATTATACACACCTTATAGTTGTTGTGTGCCTTCAAATCATTTTTGACTGATGGCGACCCCTAAGGAGAATCTGTCATGTGGTTTTCTTGGCAGGATTTGTTCAAGGGAGGTTTGTTCTTGCCTTCCTCTGAGGCTGGGAGAGTATGACTCTCCCAACTTCACTCAGTGGGTTTCTATGGCTGAGTGAGGATTTGAACCTCAGCCTCCAAGAGTCCTAGTCCAACACTCAAACCACTACACAACGCTGGCTGACAGTATACACACCTCACCAAACTACAGTTCCAGAACTCCATAGAATGGAAAGATGACAATCAAAGTGGTATCAAAATGCTTTAATTCTGTGCTGGGGATACAGCATTCGAGCAGGTGAATATGGCTGTTACAGACCTAGAAGACAATAGAGTTCCTTCAAGAGAGTTTTTCCTTGCTTGCAGCTGTAGCTACTACAGTCAGAATTGTGGTCGTGGACAGCCAGCTCCTGACACAAGAGATGGAGTGGAAAATGACCCATTTGTGAGTCCATCTGACTGAGACATAACACTCTGACTTACTCTCTGCAGGTCAGGTGGGTCACTCCCACTTCTTCAGTTCAAGGCCATTTCTGCCCTAGACTGTTATAGTGCTATTATTCCACTTTCAACCTCCTATGGAGTTCTGGAGTTTGTAATTTACTGAGGCCAAAGAGCTCTCTGGCAGAGAATTCTAAAGGTCCCTCCCTAAACTGCAAACCCCAGGATTCCATAGGATGTTGAAAATGGAATAATAGCACTATTAACAATCTAGTACAGATATGGCCCAAGCTCTGAAAGCAGCCAGGTACTGCTGCTAATTGAAAAGTAGTGGGAAAGCCCATTCCTGCCATCCTATTTACTCAAGCAGTGTAGACAGTGATGAGGGATGATGAGGGAACTGTAGTCCAATGACATGTAGGCAGGCACATATTCCCCATCCCTGCACTGTAGATGCCTACTATACATACTGCTTAGCACTGCAATACAGACTTTTGTTTCATAAGGTCAACCTGTTTTGAGGCCTGGGGCAGGTGTTTTTCCTGTCCCAGTCAATACTGGAAAATTTAGGATGGATTTAGTGACTTTAATTCCAGTCTCAAATTATGACTATCAAATGTAGTTTCTGTTTACAACATCAGTGAAGACAGGCCTCTTTGTTACACTTTCTGTCTGGGTTTTTTCTTCCACGCTACCAAATTGCGACTGAAATGTTGGCATCAGCATGGATCTTTAAAACCAAGGTCATTCTTGAACAAATGTCACAGATACCGCAGACGGGTACTTATGAATAAACTGCTCGTATTATGAATTTGTTCTTCTATTGGTATTCCCTGAATATCCACAGGACTTTGTATTTATTTCCCTTCTCTCTCTCTCTCTTTTTTTTTTCATTTGAGGAAGTTATGTGCAAATGGTTATATGCAAATCTTGTGTCTCATTAGACTGCAGAGGAATGGGAGGAGGAAGACTAGAATAAAGAAAATTGCCACATACTACTTTTAGCGTATGATTTCACTTTAGTCAATTACTGCAGTAAAAATGACAGGTTATAAAATTTTATTCCTTTATTTGCCACCTGAGCTTCAAAGATGGCATACACTGTCCTCCTCACTGTGTCTTATTCTCACAACAATCCTGTGAGGTAGGTTAGGCTGAAAAAAGAATGACTGGTCTGTTGACTGAGCTTCTTTCATGCCTGAATAGGGATCTGAACCTGGGTATTCCAAGGCAACACACTAATTACTACCCGACACTGACTTTCCAGTGCATAGTCTGTTGAGTCCAAACTACCTCTTCTGGAGCTTGACTCTGTGTGAGCAGATGGAAATGCGCCTCTTCATTTGAATCTCAAACAACTGTTCAGGTTTTTCTTGGCACGTAGGCTGTGTGTGTGTGCGGGGGTAAACATTAAGACAACATGGATCAATTATTCTCATTACAAGCTTAATTTTTGTAAAGTAAGTGAATCAACGCTTAAAGGTTAAGCAAACAAAAACTTCCAGAAGACCAGAGGAGAACTGTTCTGTGAAATGTTAGATGCAATGGGAGCCCAGCTGTCAGTGAGGCGAGAAACCCAAGTATGGATTGTACCATTTCAAATTTCAGTGGTTCATATGTGTCAATGCTCCTTGAGAAAACTATCATGACAGTAAAAAGAATAGGCTAGATTATACCTGTCCCTCCTTACATCTAGTTTTCTTCATTCAGAGATTTCATTTTTAACAAAAGAATCTTCAAATATGTGAGTTCTACCACCCCACATTGTGGTCTCATGTAGAATAGTTGAGACACTGGCTTACTACCTCAGTGATTATTCTGCACATGTCCCCTTTGAAACAATAGGACTCAAACCACACATTTAACTCCATTTGGCTTCCACATAATTTAGGGTGCCGATGGAGTGTAATTTTCCACCAACATGCTTGTGTATGAGGTCCAGAAGGAGGATAGCTTCCAGCCAGACCGTGACAGGAAGGAATTCTTCTGTTGCACCACACTGCCCAATCCGTGATGGTTTAAGTTGGGGGCAAAACTGTAATTCACTACTGTCTGGAAGCTGGGAGGGGGAAGTTGCCTAAGGAGGTACTGTACACTTCCTTGTGCAATACCCAAAAAGTAGTTACTTTAGCGTAACCCCCAGTTAAACTGTTGTAAATCACCAAGAAGATTCTGGCCCATCTTTCCCCCCTTAGCAAGTCCCTGTGTGTCTGTCTCTAACCAAGATGGTTACAAATGGAAGAATTAATTGTCTGGATCTGTCCAACCACCTGTCCTCTCATAAAATTCTGGGCTGGAAGAAGGACAATTGTAATTTCTTCTTCTTTGACAAACAAACAAATGAACACTTTATCTGGAAGCATCCTTAACACAAAGTCATGTTCAGAACTTTTCCATGTGCAGAACCAAATGCATGGGAAGGGGAAATGACACTGATTCCAAGCGCCAGTGGCTGGCATACGATCCGATCCACCCCTACTGTCCTTATTTGCAAAGGGACAAATGCTCATTTCAGCTTAATGTAGGCAGCTTCCTCCTTTAGTCTAGCTGTCTTCCTTCAATGAGGAGACATCAAGTTGCTGCATATTATACTGTGGTCAAGACCAAGAAGTGCAACCCTGCTCCCTTATGTACAGAGAATTTTGGAATAGGGTCCACCTTTTATGAGACTGCCCCCTTTCTTGCCTCAGCCCAGTTCCCATGATGACTCAAGGTAATTCTAATAACCACTCTGTATGGCTGGTACACCATTAAGATCAGTTCACGGAGTTATGTGTTGTTTGCTGCGACATGCTGTCCCTAGTTCACACACATAATTATTAACATGATGGAACACTCTTCTTCAGACAAAACCATTAGAAATGTCAACTTTCATCTTTTCAACACCTTTAAAAATAGGAAATCCAATTTTGTTATTTTTTTAAAAAAATCACAGTTATAATTCCAGTAACCTCAGCAGAGCTAACTTTTAGTAAACATGCTGGACTATATAAAAATGCCTTGTGCTCTCTGCAGATGGGAGAAACAGAAATTTAACAGAGGTGGTTTTTTTCACTGGTAGAGAAGAGCAGGAAGGGGTAGAATATTCCTTGATTCCTTGAGAATATTCCCTTGGGTGGGAACCGTGTGACCCTCCAGCTTTTGCTGGTCAGAGAGAAAATGGCAAGGAATGCTGGGACTTGCAGTATGGCTAGAGGGCCATACAGTTCCTATCCCTTATGTAGAAAAGGGAAAGGAATCCTGCTTGTAAAAAGATGACTTCACAAATGACTTGTAAATATGCTACACAACTCCTTAAAGTGTTGTTATGCAGCCCATGTCCTTTGTGCCCTTGAAAAAATATGATCCCAAAGCATCTGTTACTCTGAGCCAAGAGCTACTTGGCAACACTTCTCTAATCCTGAAAGCATTCCTACTAAGGCATAGGGTTCCCAGCTTGGAGGCAGAAGCGACAGGATGTTATTTTAACCACTGTATAACAGACAGAAGTTCAGCTGGTAGAGATACTCTCTCTGTATATCCATCCTAGCAAAAGGTTGGCTTCTTGAATTTTTAGGCTTCTTGAATTTTTTAGGCTTCTTGAATTTTTAGTGTTGTGTCACTATGAAAGAACTTTGCAAGAGGGAAAAGACCAGGAGATTCAATAACATTAAACTGAATGTGAAAGTGGAAAGCTGGTTGTGTGAGTCAGGAATGGCAGCAAAAGACAGCACCATCTATCTTAGGCTGCAGTTTCTGCAGCTTGACAAAGAAGGTTTTGCCATCAGGCCCTGGGAAAAGGCCAGCAGTTATATTAACACACAAGGGCTTGGATGACAAGCTGAATCCTGGTCCAGGATTCCATCCCTGCTAAAGAGGCACTTGAAGAGCCTTTTGATTGACAGACCTAGTGCTGCTAAGCAATTTAATGGGGGCAGGAAGGATAGAGTATGCTTAGCCTGTTCTCTTACCTGGCAGAATCCAAACTGTTAAAGCCAGGTGGGGCTTGGTAATGGGAGATGACTTCAGGGTCACAAGACCGGGGTGATTTTATTGTCTAGGTCCTTCTCTGCCAATCCATATCTGAGGGTTGCCTTTTGCCTCACAAGAAAGGGGAAATGGGAAAGCCCCTGTCACCATTGGGTCACCTGGAAGACAACATTGTGATGAATCCCTTTGGACTGCAGCTCCCGTAATTACCCTACCAAAAGGTAACTTTCCTGAACTCTGCTCTATGGACACAACCATGAACATTTATCAGGCTGACACACAACAGCATCATCCATACAGAAATGTACCAGAAGCATAACTTCTGTTACAACATAAAGTATATTCATGAGTGGTCCAAAATAAAGTCCTTAGGAGTAAGGAGTTACTCTTTCTATATGCTGGAGATTATTTATTACACAGTTCTTTTTAAAAAAATGTTTTTAAAACCAGGAGGTTGCTGTACTTAGAATGTTACAGGATAACACTCTCAACAGTCTGACGTACAATGGCCATATAGGATGATTCATTGGAAAAAGCAGGGCATTGTGATGTGTGCCTTATTTTGGTTTTGGGAAACATTTCCTTTCAGAGTTTCATGGAGGGTAACCAATGAAAGAATGAATTCCATGGGCTACACGAGCAGCTTTGCTCAAGAGCTGAAGGCAAAGGAGGAACAAGGGATGCTAATTCAGAAGGAAACCTTTGACTTGTTGTGGACTGTGACTCAAATCTTATGTCTTGTTTAACCTTGATTAAAACAACTGCCAAGCTCCAAGCAGGCTACTACCTCTCCTTTCCTCAAACTGTAATGTTTTTGGGCAGATCCCATGGTGAAGGATGCCGCTTCCTCAGACAGGGAACTCATTGAACTCAGTGATAATGATGTGGCAGACATCAACCTGCATGCAGTGGAATCCATTAGTGACCTGCATTACGCATCCAGCAGGCATGAAGGTGGAAAGAACTTGGAAGGTATGTATTTCCCCAGTACCCAAGACCTATTTGTGTTAAACCTGAGCTGACCACAGAATGGTTGTGGCTTTCCATTCTGAGAATCAGGTTGAGATGGCTGTGGGGTGGTATTACATAAGCCAGTCATCCATAGGGCATTTCATTGTTCTTTTGCATCCTGCTCTTTCTCTTTTGCAGGGAGCAGCCAGTCTCAGTCCAACACCCCATGGACCCCGCACAGTACTGCTTCTTCCAAGCATTTCACCTTCCCAAATGAAGAAGACACAGCCTTTCTACCAGTCCAAAATTTCCACGTCCTACCTGCTTTCACCTGCTGCCCATGCTTCAGCCCCACATGTTGTCCCATGAGCTTCTTTGCTCTCCTTGGAGTGCTCGTAGTGGCCAGCCTTGGCCTAGCCACACTGGCTGTTTATCTAAGTGGTAAGTTCAGGGCCTGGCAGACTGCTCTTGTGGGGGCAGGTAATCGAAAGCTCATCAGGGAACCCGAAATGATTGGATGGAGGTGGGGCATTAGGACCCCTGAGAGTACCTGAGTGGGACACCAATATTTTAGAGGCTGAGCAATCTCATTCTGAAGACCATGTGATCTAACAGAAAGTTTTGTTGGCAAGAAACTGAGGAATTCTGTCAGTGAACTTTCTGGGGAAGATAGCCCTAAAAAGGGAGTATTTCAAAGTAGTTCTCTTGCTTTGGAGAGCCACTGTTAGCATTCATCAGGTAAAATGGCAGTCTAAAACAATTCACATTCCACTTGGTCCTACTGAATGCACTTTCAAATTCACGGTGCATCCGTCTACCCTAGATTCTGACTTGGTCCACCCAGAAGTCTTTATTCATCGACTTCTAGAGAAGTTTCCTGTTGTGAAACATCATCCACGTATAAAGATGATGGTTTTCAGCTCTCACACAGCTGTGTGAGAGACATAAAGCTTACAGAGATAGCTTCATGGGTCACATTCACAAAGATATCCATGTCACGCAGGAAATGGAAACAAATATTGAAGCTCAAAGTCAAGCACCAGGCACTCCTGAGTGAAACAGCAGCAAGCTCTTCGGTAACAAGGGAGCACAGGGAAGAAGTGTCCAGTTCTGCTGTCTCTCATCCCTCAGCTAGTAGCATCATGTTTCAGAGCTCAGACTGTTAGCTTTACTATGTAAAATGCTTTACAGACTTTTAAAAGAATGAGATAACATGGTTCACTCTGAAGCATCCCAGAACCTCGAGCTTGTATGTTTTAGCTCCTGGCATGTCCCAGCCCCGCTGAAAGGAGATTGAATGTAGAAGTCACTGCTTGGAGACTTGAATTTGGGGGGCTAAACTGAAAGTCTAAAATGATTTTAAAGAAGTCTAAAACCTCTTGAGAGATGCACTGGGCTCTGTGTTACAGCTGCCAGCGGCCTCCAGTTTCAAGCTGGTAGTATTCTGCTGCCCTTCCAAGATGAGTGCAACTGGCCTGTTGAGCATCCTCAGACCTTTTCTGCATTTCTCTTTTGCCCCACCTAAAGACAATTCCTAATGGTTCACTTTGTGTATTATTCTTTGGTGCCCCACAGTCATGAATGGACACTGTTGGCTTGTGTATTTATTGCCTTGCTGGGGTGAGGGTGTCTTCCCTACTTTTCACCACTTATTCACAGTGCCAAGCAGTTTACATGCAGGATGTTAGTTAAGCTAGCAGTCTGAGCTCTGAAATATGATGCAACTAGCTGAATTGCACTGGTTGAGGGCTGAGAGACAGCAGAAGGCTGTGAGATGCTTCAGTGAACCATATTATCTTTTTCTTCAAAATGTCTAAAACAGAAAGGCTGTATAACCACTGTATATTGGTCACACAGTTTCTTATTCTCCTCTCTACAGTCCTACAGCGTGAGTCACTCCGGGTCCTTGCCCAGTGGCTGGAGTCCCAAGAGGAGGCAATCCGGCAAATGAGAGCCGTGAGCATACAGCTATGGCGGCAGCTCAATGATAGTGAACCAAGGGCTCAAACCTGAGTAAGATGGTTCCTCCTCTCACCCCCCCTCACATTCTGCAGGGGGAGACTGAGGGGAGAAAAAAACCAACTCATTCCTTGACACATTTTGAACACAGACATGTGGTAGATTGGACTAGGTGATTGCCCGAGGTTAATAAAGAAAAGCTCTCTACAATCACTTAGAGGGTTTTGCCAAGGTTTGTGTACCTTGGGGAAAATAATGCCTGGAGCATTGAGCCTGCTCAAGAATGGAAAGGCTGAAATCCTGCTGAGAAGTAAAGGAGGGAGGGATATCTGCGCAGCAGCCTCTCATCAGTTTTTCAGATGATGTTTTTATTCCTACAGAGTACTTTGAAAGATATGATTAGCACCTTTTTTTGCACAATACTGCTTTACTTTATACTCACTTAAAATGTTGCCCACGTGGCAGTGCTGGAGATGTGACTGAGAACTGGAAATAAAGCCAACAGGTTTCCTTTGCCAAGGTGTTGTCTTCTCTTGAAAGGCACTGAGTTTTCTCAGCATGCTTTTAACAAAAGGGGGAGGGTCTTTACATGTAGAAGAGACTATCAGCTTGCCAAAAACTTGATTTGGGAACACATTCCTTGTGTTATGACAGGACACTGAAAACTATTTACTTAAGCTATCTGGCTAAACCATGGTGTAAATTAGACACACATGCATGCTCTTTCTATAGAATCTTAGTTATTTTTCCCTCACAACAGTCAAGAACAGACAGAGATGGAATAACACTGTAGTGCCACAGTAAATGTGGACTGACAGTTTACACAGCCACAGAAATCCTTGTTTGTTATAATGTTTCTGGCTTTTGCAGGATTTTTTTAAAGCAGAAAACCACCTGCATGTCCTCAAGACTAATTTTATTTTTTTTAAAAGCATAGCTTGAATTCTGCAGATCCTACGCTAGGCTTACCTAATCCTCAGCCTAGGTACTGATCACCGTAGAGGACACAGATGGACTCCCTGATCTGATATGTCAAGCCATGATTCGCAAGAGACCCTTGAGAATCAGAAATCTACAGAAAATCCTAGAGCAACCAAGTGGAAGAGCTAGAATAGCTGTCCAGCCCAGTTTGATACTAGGCTGGGTCACTTCTGACCAAGCAGTCACTTCTGACCAAGCAGCTTTCTGGAATGGCTGCTTCAGATGTCTTGTCCTGTGAGGAAACATAAGTTCTTCGTCTAGATCCATGAAACTCAATTGTACTGGGAAGGTGCATAGTAAGGAAAGGCGCTATATACAGACTTAGCAGCTAAGGAAAGGTGCTATATACAGACTTAGCAGCTGGGCCTGCAACAGGACACTCCCCTGTTAACTTGGGAAACATCTGTGGTACACACAACTTCCCCTGCCACCAATAAGCTTCACACCCCCATATATTACTGCTGAGGTTATGCTGGTAGAAGAACAGGTTTCACATGCCATTCCACTGATTTGTAAACACTGCATCTAATCTCTCCATATGCTAAGGTGAGGAGCAGAGATGAGATGAGCAGTCTGCTGAGATGAGCAGACAGGCAAGGCAATATTTCAACTGTTATCCTCAGAAAAGTGCACCTTCAATTATTTCAGCTGTGTGTATAGCTAGAAGAAATCCACCTTTCCATTCTGGTCAATGAAAGTTTGCCCTATCTGTCTGATATGTGTGTGGGGTGGGGGGAACTGAGCTATGTTAATTGCAATTAGTTCTCACTGAAATCAATGAGATTTAAGTGTAACTAATAGCTGGATATAGCTCATAGTGTATAAGAAATGGTTCTGAGTTTGCTAAGACAAGCTCAGAAGTGCACGAGCTGTACCAGGTCCAAATGTAAAGCAGATGAGCAAGAGCTGCAGCTTTCAAAAAGTGAAGCATTGGGGTCCCTCTCCAGATCCTCATCCTTCTTGTGAATACCTGCAGTCCAGATGGAAAGCCCCTTCTCTGCCCTGAGGCACAGCTGTGTTTGGTTTCTCATTCTGTAATTGTAGTAGGGCAGCTTCCAGGAAGAAAATAATAATTATCCATGTAAGTGTAAAGCAAAGCTGAAGATTAAAAAGCTACAGAATAAAACTATAGACAGCAACAATTGGAGCATGGCAGAGAACCTACTAAGGAGCTGACAATAAAGAATAAGCAACTGCTTAAGCAGAAAAGCAGCATAACTCCCTTCATGATGCTGCCAGCCCAGTCTTTAATCAACTACATAGATTTCTAAGGTACATTTCATTCATTCCAAGGCAAAATACCTTCAACACCAGTGGGGAAGAACCCAAGGCACCAATCTAAAGCCAGTCCCCTTCACTGCCTCCATCCTGGACCTTTACCTAGACCAACCTCTTACAAGGAGTTCACTGCTGGGAAAGTTCATGAGTCCAGATGTGCATGGGGAGAAGTCCCAGTCCTTGATTTCACAGCAAACCTTCAGAATACATTCAGCAGTGGAGACAGAGAGGGGAGGCTATGCACACAGACAAAATCACTGGCTTAAAAAAGCAGCGGGGGAGGGGAATCAGTCTCCCCACTGCCCAACCTCGCTTAGATTTTTGGTTAAAAAAATAAAAATGGCACCTGCCCATTGCCATCCCACACAATTCAAACATCCAAGATATCTTAAATATTATTCTGTACATATATAAAAGCCCCCAGACAATGGTGGGGGAGCTGAGGGAGCACGGCACAAGTCTGGCTTTTGAATGAATCAGAGCAATGGGGCCCCTTGCCCCAGACAGAGCCCCTCCCCCCGCAATCCACAACGTTCACAGTGGTCCAGGTCTGTAGTTCATTGGCTTGTATGGAAGGCAAGAGGACAAAGAGAAGGAGAAACCAACAAATCCTCCTCAAAGGACATCGGCTCGCTTATCTCGAACACGGCTCCTTGCTTTTGTCCGGGCTTTGAAGGCGGCTGAGTTGTACAGGTGCTGGCAGAGATGGAGAGAGGAGAGAACAGGGAGCAATTAGCAGAGTAAACCTCTGATTAAGACATTTGAAGACACTATGGGAATAATGCCTGACCCAATTCTCTTGGGTTTTGTACAGAGTGATTCACACATCTTTGCTGGGAATTATCTCAGCTTCAGATACTGCTGGAGTGCCCTCAACACTATCTGAAGGGGGCTGGACTCTGGAAACACCTAGGAAAGCCATGTATTACCCAGTCCAGGGAAGCAATCTCGATAGGACTTCAGAGAGTTAGACCATAGAAACAGAAAACAAATTATTGAACAGATTCTGATCACTGGTTGGGCTAGCTAGGACTGATAAGAGATGCAGTCCAGGAGTATCTGGAGGGCTATATATTCCCCCATTCTGATATATGCTTATGGAACAAGATGCTTCCACATCCAGATTGGAGACACCTCAACATTCATTCTAGGTACAGAAAGAACACCAGAACAACAGCCCTGCTATATCAGAGCAAAAGGTGGTCACTAAGGCACGCATTATGGCCAGACAGGTAACCTCTGGACTATTCACAACCAGGGTATGGAGGCAACAGACTCTCCCACACCCCCTTTGGCCCCTAGACGCTGATTTTCAGTCCCTGCCTGTCTAGTCTGGAGCCTTGCATTTTCAGCCAGAGCTCTAGAGCTACAGGAGCCAGAGAGGACCCAGGCTACATACTCCAGTGGTTTGACTTTCTCTGCTAAGGTGCATTCAGTGCAGAAGAGGCAGAGAGTTCACTGGTATTGCAAAAAGACAATGATCACTTACTAAGATGGATATACTAGCAGAGCTACTCACATACCTTCTCAAAGCGGGAGATCTTACTGGCCTTAATAGCTGCAGCATCCAGCACTAGGGGAGGGCCTAGGTCAAATATCTCACGCAGCAACTCATTGTTCTGGAGACAACAGAGGAAAACATGGCTATTAGGTAGAATCTTGGCTCCAGGACAGGTAGAAGCAGCTGGGCAAATGGATCGTCAAGCTGTAGTGCTTTGTTTAACAGTAGCCTTCCCCAGCCTGGCACTGCTGAAATGCTGGCTAAGGAGTTATGTAGTCCTATACATGTAGAGAACATCAGAGTTGGGGAGCAACTGTAGAAGGTCACGATAAGCATCAGATGCCTTTCCTGCCCTGAACAGATTTTTTTGCCTCAACTATCCTCAGTCTTTACCTGCAGATGGTGCCTGACTCCAGAGCCAAGAGTTTCTTTGAAGGCGTTGTACATTCTCCTCCTTGCCCAGCTGTCCACATACATACATTCCAATCCAAACTTTATGGTCTCCTCATGGCACTCCCCGTTCTGGAGCAGGGGAGAAAAGGCATTTAGAGGCTCCACGGCAAAAAGCAGGAATCTGTTCCCTGTTCCTGCATACAACACTTGCTCGTGAAGGCAGAGCAACATATAGCACTAATTATCCCTCAGTGGTAAGAGCAGCCACTTCACAGACATGAAAATGTGCCCAGGGATAAAAGCCATGCATGGGCATTTCTGATTCCACTCAAGTAATTTGGGTACCACCTGTTCTGTAAAGATATCAACTCCACAGAGCTCTGAACTATTTCTTGGGTGCAATAATTTGAGAAGCAAAATAGCAAGGCTGCCCCAAGCAATTCTGGTATTTGCTCTTTTTAGAATCAAGAAAGTGGCAGCCATTGTCATTTTTTTTCAGTTCCGTGTGGGGAAAATCCGCCTTTTCTAAGAATAGGAAAGGAGACCAGCACTTGAACCTAAGATGCACCTTGGGACCTATTTTAAAGACCAGCCCACAATCTTGTGACAAATGAAGCAAGCTGGAAAATAGGTCAGGGGGAAGAAGATAACTCCCCTAAACCTGCACTGAATGTGCTTCCCCCAGGAATGGACTGTCACAGCTTTGCGTGTCTGTAATGCAGAGGGGAGCGAGGAATCCAAAGTAGGCTTCAGTCCCTGGGCCTCTGTCCTTTGAGAAAATTCAGGGTTGAAGAAATGCTAAAGGAGAAGACATCCCTCCCTACCCCAAAGCCTACTAAACAGAGATGGCAAGAGCCAGACAAGAGACCTCAATGAAATGTAGCACATCACGAAAGATGGAGCGTTGCTTGCGTCTGTCTGTCTTTGCTCGGTACTTGTTGCTGTCTGTGGCCAAGGCTTTCAATTTTGTGCATAGCAGGTCAGTGTCTTCATAAAAGAAATCCTCCTGTGGCAAAGAAAATGAGGTAAGATGCTGCCCTGAAACTTCTACTTTTAGGTCACATTCTTTTTGAAAAGTCAGTGAGTGTCACAGAGGAGATAGAGAGGGTGCAGCTCTAAACTTTTTCACATCCATCTCCCACTCTCCCTTTAGATCACCTAGTGGCACCTATGCTGGACTCTGAGAGTCTCTAATGCGGTCCACAACAAGTCCTGGTTTCCATAAGGTGCCCCAAAGTCTATTGACTGACCATAAATGACCACAAATGACAAAGAGTATGCACTCACAAAATGTGAACCGTGCTAGCATTTAAGCAAAAGGAGATGATCTAAGAGGAACCTCTGACCACCACCAAACTAAAGGGGATCTCAATGATTACCACTGTCACCTCTCATATAATAAAGGCAGCAAGTGGAAAAAACAGAAGCAACTTGCCCCTGGGTGACAATGATCTCAAAACAAGCTGTGACCACCCCACTCAGTATTCCACTCTATTAGAAGGTGACGCAAGAGGTTCCCTGCTAGTTCAGTCCAAATATCCATCCAGTCCAGCATCTCGCCACTTAGATGCCCCCGGGGAACCCATAAGCTGGACATGAGCACAAAGAACCCGTCCCATGGTTGCATCCAAGCAGCTGGCTGGCAATGACATACTGCACCTGAACACCCGCTGGGGGTATGCTTCTGGACAGTCATTTAAAAAAAAAAAAAAAGGCCATTAACAGCCAAGAGATAATGCAGACACCATACCTCCATGTCTCGGGCCAGTTCAAACAGAAGTGCAATTGTTTCACCAGCAACAATCCGAAGGTTGACGTTATCACTGGACAGCATCAGAGGCAACTTAGGTAAGTGACTGCAGAAAAGAGAAGAGGAATGTTAGAAAGGAGACTGACAATCTTAACGAAACAAACCTCCAAAAGGCCCATTCTGCAACAAAATTGTTTTCCCACCCCTTTCTCAGAACCCTGTTTATGTCCCCAGGGAACAAGGGCAAGGGCAATTGTGAGCTGCCTATATTAAAAAACTGAATCTATGTCATCTATCCCAGTCAAACAAAATAGGAAAGGGTTCCCTAGGCCAGAAGAAACACTGCCTGGCAAGACTGATCACTCACTTGTCCAGGATCTTCTTGATCTGGGTGCTTGGACAGATGGTAAGGAGCAGGGACCATGACTGGAGTGCACTGCAATGCAAGTTCTGAAGCAGAGGACTGTGGTGGGAGGGCACCAGGCTGGCATCTGTGCTGCAGGAAGTGCCAAAGATACCTTCTAGACAGGCAAGACAGGAAACCAGATCCTGAAAAAAGAGGTGGTGATTAGTCAGTTCTTACAGGAAAAAAAATGAACAATTAATACTGGGGATGAAATTAAGACATAAGAGAACCTCTAATCAATTTGTTAGGTAAATGATGCCAGGGTGCAATTTATCCTCAGATTAGGCTAGCTACCATCCCAAAAAGTTACCACCTACCCGGGGCAAAGACACACCATGTTTCCTTGAGCCCCATGTTTTTAATCAGAGGCGTCCTGCAAGCACCTCTGTTATGATGTCCTTGTCCATTTCAGCTCTCAGTGTGCAGTGACCTCTGAACTACAGTGGCTATTAGGGTATTTAGAAGAGAATTTTGATATGCACAGCTAGTTTTCCTAGGTGGCCACTTTGAGAAAGGAGTGGTGGGTCTTAACAACCCTTAAAATGGGGGTGAACTGCCCAAAATCTCAGTGTGGTCCATCCCTGACTCTGTCTCCCCCACCCTTCCTCCAATTAAAAAATTCTAGTGTATTCTAAGAGCTGTAGCAGTGAGGAGGTAATTTCATCAAGTTCTTCTTCTTCAACTCTCTTAGGCCAAAGGGAAGCCTTTTTGCAGAATCAGAAATAACTACTGCTAACTTTCTGTTGTGTGGTGGGAGAAGAGTTCTTTCCCATCTCTAAAACAGGTGGAATCCCCACAACTCAGTAAAAATACCCCTCTAGCACCTACAAGGTACAGCTGGGCAGCTGGGGGGCAGGGAATCTTTCCAGTTAAAAAACCAAACCAAACCCAAACTCAAGCCCAACAGGCAGGCACATGAAGACTTCCCAAATCTGGGAAAGTTTGCCTACCCACCCTTTAAAACATCCTGCCAGCAATTTCCACTGTCAGCTTCTCCACAACAGCTCCCTTGCCTCTGTGTTGTCAACTAAGAGGCTAGACAGCATTGCTGAGGATGGCGTGGTGGGAAAGTGGTTGATTAGGGGTATCCATAGCTGTTAACTCCTAGTTCTGGAAGCTTGTTAGTGCAAGGAGAGTGGGCTGATTGCCTCTATATAACTGCATCGGGGGCACTCCTATTTTCCCAATAAATATATACCCCAAGGTCTCTAAAAGCTTCTGTACCAGGCTTAGATCCATTATCTGCTCCAGTGTTTGGAAACTGGGCCCATTTTGAAATCCTGGTTCTGTGTTGCTCACCAGCTTCAACAAGCACATGACTATGAAGCCCACAATCGTGTGCTAATACAGCATGGGGCTCAAACCCTCTGCATAGTTCCAGAAAGTCCACCCTTTTGATAGTTACTTGGCTGACTCTCTTAGCAGCTTCCCAAGCAGCAAATAAATAATTGTTCATTTAATTAAAGTCTAGCCAGTAACATCAGAAAAACGTCTAGATAAAGCCAGAGGATAGGCAGTCCAGAGATTATTTAACCATAATGCCAGCTGGCCACAGGGGCAAGGAAACCTTGGAAAACCACATTTGTCTTTCTAATCTAAGCACTGCAAAAATAAACCAGACAGCGGCTTTTTTTTCATAGTTCAAAACAGTCTGTCCTACCCAAACAAAGCCAGATTCAAATCCTCTTAAAGCAATGAGCACTGCCCAAGTGTTTGAGAGTGAGTCACATTCCGGTGTACTAAGCAAAAGATCATCTACACCTGGCAATTCCCAGAGATCAGTGGGCAGAGAGGGGGAGTTAAGATTTTAGATTTAAACGCTATCTACTGTTTCCTACTAGAGAGCCAGGGTAGTTTAATGGTTAGAGCATTGAGACCCAGGTTCCAAATTCTTAGTCATCTGTGAAATTTGGAGCCAACTATGATTTCTCTAACTCACCTCATGGGGCTCTGATTCACCCCATATAAACTACCATGAGCTTCTTACAGGAAAAGTATAGTTTTTTAAAATGGAATAAATAATACATTTTTTAAAAAGCGTTATCTTCCTCAAGCTGTTAGGAAGTTAAAACTGTAGTGCTTTTTGCATTGCTGGGAAACTGTTTCTTGATCTGCTCCAGAGGCCTGTCCAGAATATTTTGACAGCATGACCAAGCTGTTTGCAGAAGCTAACAGGTATTTGGTTATTTATAAGAGAGCTGGAAAATGCCCAAACTCACATCTCTTAAAGAGAGAAGAACACCTCTGCCTTGCTCACACGGTTTATTTCAGTACAAGAAAATATATAAACTCATGCTTGACGGGAGGTATTATTTTTAGCTTTAGTAGTCGTAACCCATGAAGTTAAAGCATGTGCATTATTTACCTCCATGTCTGCAGCAGCGATATAGCAGCACATCCCCAAAGCTGTGGCACACTACAAGAGAGAAAGGGCAGATCACTGGCAAAGTCATTCTGAGCAATTGCTCTAACATTTTACCCAGCCCTGGCAATGCCTTTCCATCCCACAAGTGCTCTCACACATCAAAGTGCACTTCAAGGCAGAAAAAAAAGGCTTTACTCACGCTTTGCCGAGCAATTGGGCTGGCCGAGGAGTCAGTCAGGATAGTGATGAGTAGAGGCTTCAGGCTGCGAAACACCTCCTCCCCTTCAGGTCCCGAGCCCATCTGAAGGCACAGTAGTGTAAGAACAGTAGCAGCAAGGGACTGCTCCTCCCCTTTACCTGTGAAGAGAAAGAGTCATGGTTGTCCAAGAAAATCAACAGATGGCACCAAACACACATGAATCATAGTAATGAACATGGAGTCACAATGAGGTTGTGAATTGTGCAGACACAGGAAACACACTAAGTGGTATGCTTTAGAGTCTGGCATGGCACAATCTTTTACAACACACTAACGTGGTTTAAGACAAAACGTTGCTGACAGGATGTAAAGGGCATTTCAAAGACTGCACCAAGAACACAGTTAAAAAGCAGGCTGGATGCTAACGACACACTTTCTTCCTTACCAAAGAGGCCTTACCAGTCCAGCAAGAGTGGAAGAAGGACCATTAAAACTTGCATTTCCTCATAATCTTACCCAAGATGCTGCATTCAAAAAACTAACAGAAAAAAGACCTTCCTTTCTTCTTCTTCTCTTTCTTCTAAGAGAGTCCAATCTACTTTTGCAGGACTGCCTGTACCTTGTCTACACTTCAAGCTGCTACAATAATTGTTCCTGGGAGATGTGCAACAGCCAGGATACATTAATTCAAAGTTCACTGCATGTGGCAAGCCACTACAATGCCACTACAATACAATTACAAGGTTGTTGTGGTGATAGCTGAATCTGTGCAACTTTGTATCAATAAGCAAGTGTTTCACTTTTATCAGCAAAAGTATAAATTGCATAAGACAGTAAGACACCAGTGCTAAACAGTATTACATTTAAAAACAATGAAATTGCTGATACAGTCCATCCAAACTACTTTCAAGTCCAATATAATTCTAGGAGAGAGATTTAAGGAGTTGCTCCTGCTAAAACCAATGGGGGTTGAAAGTGCTTTGATCGGGCTACACAGTGTTACAGTTAGGTGGAACAGTAATTATTTGACAGACAGAGCCTGAAGAGTGCCCACCACTGGCTGCTCTTCATCCTGGAAAGAAGTGACCAATGGGGTGCCTCAGGGTTTTGTCCAGGGCCCAGTGTTGTTTGACATCTTTATAAATGACTTAGATGATGGGATAGAATGTACACTTATCAAATTAGCTAATACCCCTGAGGACAGAACAGGATTCAAAAGGACCTTGATGAATTGGAAAAATGGGCCGAAACTAAGAAAATTAATTCCAACAGGGATAAACTTAAGGTATAACATCTAGTAAGGGAAAATGAAATGCACAAATATAGGCTGGGTGACGCCTGGCTTGAAAGGAGTACATATGAAAAGGATCTGAGCTCGGTAGATCACAAGCTAAACATGAGCCAGCTGTGTGATGCAGCAGCCAAAAAAGCAAATGCAATTCTGGGCTGCATCAGCAACAGTAATAGTGCCCAGATCAAAGGAAGCAGTAGTGCCCCTCTATTCTGTTTTGGTCAGACCTCACCTGGAATACAATGTACAGTTCTGGGCACCACAGTTCAAGAAGGATACTGACAAGAAGAAATACGTCCAGAGAAGGATGACTAAAATTATCAAAGGTCTGTAAACCAAGCCTTACAAAGAATGACTAAGAGAGTTGCGTATGTTTGAGAAGACCGAGGATATGATATGATACTCATCTTTAAATACTGGTAGGAATGTTATGTAGAAGATGGAGCAAGCTTGTTTTCTGCTGCTCCAGAGCCCAGAAAACACAAACCAATGGATTCAAATTAAAAGAAAAGAGATCCCACCTAAACCTTGGGAAGAATTCCCATCCTGTAAGCACTGTTTGACAATGGAGTGCACTGCCTCACAGCGTGGTGGATTCTCCTCCTTTGGAGGTCTTTAAACAGAAGTTGGATGGGGATCTTTCAGGAGTGCTTTAGATGTTTATTCATGCACGGCAGGGGGCTGAATGATTCTACGTCCGAAGTACTATTAAAGACAAGACAGTCTCAAAGCTGGGAAGACCCACCTTTCTTCAGGCACTTCTCTAAAGAGTCCATGAGGGTGAGCCTGCGTTCCAAGAGGAAGTCGAAGAGTGTCTTGGAGGAGAATGCTAGCCGTAGGCTCTCAAGAGCAAGCTGCCGTGTCTTGGCACTAGAAAAGGGGAGAGAGAAAGAGGTAGGACTTCAGCGTAATAGTCTGGGAACTTTGTCTTGACAGTCCCTTCCTCCCAAGAATTGATGCTTTGCACTAGAAATTGCAGGTCAGTCAAATTATGTACATTTAGGACTACTTCCTCTTCTGAATTGTTTTAATACTATGAAGGATTTAATTCTATTTGATGTTCACTTTTTTATGCTTTTAATTGTATTGTTCTTTTAAGTTGTAAGCTGCTTTCAGCTCCAATTTTGGAAGTAAAGGGAGATATAAATATAACTACAACAAACAACTTGTACCCCACTTTTCTCCCACTGGAACTCAAAGCAGCTTATTATTTAGGTTATTTATTATTATTTATCTTATACCAGTGTACCTGGCGTTGCCGAGGATTTTACTTTCCTCTTAAGAACTCACCAAACTGTCTTCTACAGTACCTGTAACCTTCCCCCATATTTCCCAATGCAATCTGTATTCAAAGTTACGTATATACACAGTTTGGGTTCCTGAGGGAATATACACTGCCCATCTCCTTGCTGCTAGGCTCTGTCTCCAGAGCAACCAGCCAGTACCTGTAACTTTCCCCCATATTCCCCAATCCAATCTGTACTGAGAGCGGTTAACATGCATTGTCCTCCTCCTTGCTGCTAGGCCCCATCTCCATAGCAACTGGCCTATTCTAGTACTTGTAACTTTTCTTCATAGTCCCCAATCCAATCTGTGTTGTCTGGCAACGTTGATGTACCAGTTTTTGATTTTTTTTGGTTTCTGTTGAATTTGTGCAGTGGCTTTACATTTTTCTGGAAGCATATTTTGTTTTGAATTTCAACTTTAAGATTCCTCACATACAGAACCCGTAAAATCTACCGTGTGAGGTGAGAAGACCTTATAGCTATGTTGTGTATGTCACTTTAATTTTTCTCACATATGCCTCCCAAATGTTTTCTGGCATCCTTATTGATTGTAGGCCTCATCTCCAAAGCAACCAGCCTGAGGCCCAAGAGCTCTTGGCTGAGAATTCTAAAGGCCCCTCCCTAAACTGCCAACCCCAGGATTCCATGGAATCTTCACAGCCAGTCAATCATATGAGGTCTTCCCACCTCACACAGCCAATTGTATGAGGTCTTCGCCTGCCTGATGCGGACAAACAAACATGCAAACAAACATTGACTTTTATATAATAGATATAAAGGCCAATGTTTGTCTGTTGGTCTGTCTGTAGGCCCTTTCCACACGCGGGCGAAGAAACGGGGGAAACCACACTGAAACGGACCTTACCTGAGCCCGTCGCCATGTGGAGCAGCGCGTTTTCGCTGCTCCACACTCCGCGGCGTCCTGCGGGGCCCAAAATGGCGGCTTACGACTGGTGGAGGCTCTCCACCAACCGGAGAAGCTCGCCAGCCAGAAAGCCCGCTCCTGGCAGATCTGCAGGCATGCCCTTGCACGCACCTGTAAATTCACACCGGTCGCTGCGACGGGGCTGCACGTGGCTGCACGATTGTACTTTTTAAAAACCACTTGAAAAGTGGTTTTCAAAAAACACACGGCGCCGCCACTTCCGGGCGCCCTAGTGCGGATTGGGGTGTGGAACTATGCAAAAGTAGTCCGCCCCAATCCACTTTACGGTGTAGATGACCTCCGTCAGAGGTTGCTCTACACTGTTTTTAAACCCCCGTGTGGAAAGCGCCTGTGTCACGCAAAGACCTCATATGATTGGCTGCCTAAGAACATCCTATGGAATCCTGGGGGAGGGGCCTTTGGAATTCTCAGCCAGAGAGCTCTTGGGCCTCAGTCAACTGTGCCTGTCTTGAATAGGCTGGTTGCTATGGAGACGGGGCCTAGCAGCAAGGAGAAGGACAGTGCATTCCCTCAGGAACCCAAACTCTGCATGTTAATAACTCTGAATACAGATTGGATTGGGGAATATGGAGAAAAGTTACAGGTACTGGACAAGACAGTTTGGGGAATTAGAGACACAGGGTCTCAAATCTGTGTATTTCAACCACATCTAATTCCTTCAGAGAACTCTATACCTCAAGAAAAGGTACTGCTGAAGGGGCTGGAAGGTCCAGCTTTTCAGAAAAAATAAAATCCCAGGCAATGTTGGGTATATACGCTAGTTATTAATAAATTCCAATTATAATAAATCACTATTACACTTTTGCTGTTATTGTTATTTTACTGGGATTGCAGAAGCCAAAACAACATGCAGACTGCACATCAATAAGCAGAAAAGGCACAGAAAAAGGGGGTTCTAGCACAGATCAAAGAACTGTGCAGAATATGAAGTCTTTTGTGTCACTGCTGAGAGACTTTATGGATAAGTCATCAGTTCCCACAGAACACAAAGCCCAAAACCTTTTGGCTTTGTGTTCAACTGAAACACAATAGTCAAATTCTATAACTGGTGCAAGATTCAGCACTGATCAAGTATACTGGTTAACATATGTAACTTTTTTAATTTTAGAACATGTGCATACTACAGAGATCCAGTTTTCAGTTGAACTTACACAAGCTATGTCATTCACCACAAGTATACAAGATACATCAGGGTTGTACCTCCTCATGCCATGATGAATCATATCTCTAAATACACACAAATGAGATTGTATGGATTGGTACAGATGAACAGGTTGCTTACCTGTAACTGTGGTTCTTCGAGTGGTCATCTGTGCCATCATACACTAGGAGCTTTAGCGCCTGTGCGGTAGCGTTCGGAAACTTCTAGAGCTTGTTCGCTTGGCGGGAACCCCTCCCCCACGCCGGTACTGCGCATGCTCCTCCCGCCGAGCAACGGTCTCTCCTCAGTTCTGTCGTCCGCCGTAGAACCTACAGGGACCTGAGAAAGAGGGGAGGAAGGGCGGGTGTGTATGATGGCACAGATGACCACTCGAAGAACCACAGTTACAGGTAAGCAACCTGTTCTTCTTCTTCGTGGTCTCTGTGCCTTCATACACTAGGAGACTGTGTAGCTTACCGGTCGGACGGCGGGTCAGGTCCTACAGCACGGAAGCCAACACCTCACGTCCAAACCGGGCATCTCTGCGCGACCGGCAGTCGAGCCTGTAGTGGCGCACGAAGGTCGATGGTTGGGACCAGGTCGCCACACGGCAGAGTTCATGCAGGTCAACTCCTCGCAGGAGGGTTGCAGAAGTAGCCACCGCTCTGGTGGAGTGGGCTCGAAGCAGGACTGGCGGAGGCTTCCTCGCGAGCTCATACGCCAGTTGAATAGTCCGTACCACCCACTTGGAGAAGCGCTGGGTGGACACTTTAAGGCCCTTCCGACGTCGCCCATAGCAAACGAAGAGATGCGGCGTCTGTCGGAAGGAAGCAGTCCTGTCCATGTAGAAGGCCACAGCCCGACGCACGTCCAGGGAGTGGAGGGACTGCTCCAACGGTGTCGTCGGGTTCGGGAAGAAGGCAGGCAGGATGATGTCCTGGTTGAGATGGAAACTGGACACCACCTTAGGCAGGAACGAGATGTCAGGTCTCAGGACCACCTTGTCTCTGTGGAAGACCGTGAAGGGCTCATCGGATCGAAGAGCTGTGATCTCACCCGCTCGCCTCGCTGAGGTCACCGCTACCAGGAAGGCAGTTTTCATGGTCAGGAGCCTATCATCCGAGGTCGCCATCGGCTCGAAGGGCGGCTTTGTCAGCTGCGAGAGCACCAGCGAGAGGGACCACGGCGGTAGCGGCGGCGATACCGGCGGGTAGAGATGATGAAGTCCTTTCAGGAACCGCTTAACGGTATCGTTCCTGAAGAAGGCCGAGGCAGCCGATCGTGGCGGTTGGTATGCCACGATCGCGGAGAGATACACCTTCAGGGATGGAAACGCCAGGCCCTGTTGCCGGAGGTGCAGGAGGAAATGCAGGACGGTAGAGAGCCCCGCGGGCGATACCGGCTCACTCCTCTCGTTAGCGAAGGTCAGGAAGCGTCGCCATTTATATTGATAGTTGCGACGGGTGGATTCCTTCCTGGCCGCGACGAGGACGGTACCGAGCACGGGATCGTCTAGTGCGATATCCTCCAGGCATGGAGGGCCAGGCGTGGCAGGTCCGGATGGAGGACTCGGCTGCCGGAGTGCGATAGCAGGTCCGGTGTCGGTGGCAACCGGAGCAGGTCGTCTCGTGCGGCTTGTAGCAGGGGTGCGAACCAATGTTGCCTCGGCCAGTACGGGGCTACCAGGATCGCGTCGGCTCGGTCGGCGAGGATCTTCGATATCGTCCGGCCGAGCAGCGGGAACGGCGGGAACGCGTAGAGGAGTTCCCCGGTCCACGGAAACTGGAAGGCGTCCCTGATGGAGGCACGATCGTGGCCCGCTCTGGAACAGAATCGGCGACACTTCACGTTTTCCCTGGTCGCGAAGAGGTCGATCGATGGTTCGCCCCAGCGGTCCCGAATCAGTCTGAACGCCTCTCCGGAGAGAGACCATTCGTGATGGGATGAGGTGTCCCTGCTGAGGGCGTCTGCCGTGGTGTTCTCCTGCCCGGCCAGGTGAACTGCCACGGGATGCGTATGCAGGCGAATGCACCATTCCCACAAGTCGAGTGCAATGTTGAGCAGGGTTGTGGAGTGAGTCCCTCCTTGTCTGTTGATGTAACAGACGGCGGTGGTATTGTCCGTCAGAACCAGGACCGTCCGCCCCGCTACGACGTGGCGGAACGCCCGTAGCGCTTTCAAGACGGCGAGCAGCTCCAGCGCGTTGATATGGAGAGCGGTCTCGTCGTCGGTCCATCTGTCGCGGACTCTGAGATCGCCGCAGTGGGCACCCCATCCATACAGGGAGGCGTCGGTCGTTACCGTCACCTTCGGTGTCGGCTGTTGGAAAGGCATCCCTGACAGGAGATTGCATCGCGACTGCCACCATCGGAGGGATGAGCGGACGTCTTCCGGCAGCTGCAGTCGGAGTGTCTGTTCGTCTCGCAGGGGGTCGAATATGCGGACGAACCAGTGTTGAAGAGGTCTCGCTCTCAGCCTGGCGAGATATGTCACAGCGGTCGTCGCAGCCATGTAGCCCAAGAGCTGCTGGACGCTTCTCGCAGATAATGTCGGGGCCGTACGCGCGTGAGCGGCGGCCCGGATCAGGGTTTGGGCTCGAGACTCTGGTAGGTACGCCCTGGCGGAGGTCGAGTCGAGCGTCGCCCCGATGAAGTCCAAGATCCTCGCCGGCTCGAGGTGGGACTTCTTCGGATTCACCCGTAGACCAAGGCGGGTCAGGAGTGACAACGTCATGTGGACGTCGTGGTAAAGTCTCTGTTTGCAGGACGCCACCAACAGCCAATCGTCGAGGTAAGGGAAGACAGAAGCACCCTTCGTCCGCAGGAAGGATACCACCGGGGCCATGCACTTGGTGAAGACCCTTGGGGCAGTCGAGAGTCCGAACGGCAGCACCTTGTACTGGTAACAGGTGTCGTCGACCGCGAAGCGGAGGTACCGTCTGTGCTGCGGGCGAATGGCGATATGGAAGTATGCGTCTCGGAGATCGATGGAGGCGAACCAGTCCCCTCGATGTAGGAAGGGCAGGATCGACGGTATCGTGACCATCTTGAACCTCTTGGGGCGGATGTAGTAGTTCACCCCTCTGAGGTCTAGGATCGGCCGGAGGGTACCGTCGGCTTTCGGTACCATGAAGTACCTGGAGAAGAAGCCGGTGGTCTTGGCTTCTTGCGGGAGCTGCTCGATCGCCCCTTTCTGGAGGAGGGACTGGATCTCTTCCAGGAGGGCCGGACTCGACGGCGTGGAATAGTAAGCGCCTCGAGGAGGAATATCGAGAAACTCGATGGCGTAGCCAAGACGGACGATGGAAAGCACCCAAGAGTCCGTAGTGACACATTGCCACTCCGCGAGATGTCGAGCCAGAGTCGGTCGGTCTCCGAGCGCTGATGGTAGGCTGAAGAGTGGGTATTGGTAGGTCCTGCCAGGCACGTCAAAACCGAGACTTTGTCTCGGAGGAGGACTTCTTGGACGAAGCCGGGCATCGTCTAATTGTGCGTCTGGCCGATGAGCCGGAGGATGGTCTCGACTGTCCAGACTGGGCCGAACGCTGGAACGACGAGGTGGAAGATCGTCGCCAGGATGGGCGGAAGGTGGAGGCCCTGCGGGCTTGCGTGGCCGGCTGTAGCCCGATCTTCTTGGCGGTCAGCCTCGCCTTAACGAGATTGTCCAAAGCTTCGTCGGTGGACGAATTGAATAGGCCCTCACCGTCGAAGGGGAGATCTTCAATCCTCCTTCTGGTGTCCTCCTGGATGTCGGCCGGCCGCAGCCAAGCATGGCGGCGCAGGCCGATGGATCCCGCCATGACCCGGGAGGCAATCTCCACTGCGTGCCTGGAGGAGGCCATCTGCTGCCGAGCGATGGAGATGGCCTCGTTGAAGATCACGGAGGAGGTTTGGCAGATGTCCTCCGGTACCGCCTCCATCGCCGGTTGCAGGCGATCGAGCACCTTTTTCAGGTATGCCGCGAGGCACGCCTGAGTGTTGGACAGCCTGATCTGCAAGGAGGCGGCGGAATAGAACCTTCTTGCATAGGCGTCCAACTTCCTGCCCTCTTTGTCCGGCGGGGTGGTGTGTTGCCTGCCGGAGCCTTTCGTCTGTGCCGACTCGACCACCACAGAGTTCGGTGCAGGGTGATTAAAGAGATAACCGGCGTTATCCTTCTGCACCCTGTAGAGGTGTTCCAGCCGCTGCGGTATCGGCTGAGCCGAGGCCGGCCTATCCCAGGCGGCCTTCACCAGTCTGGATACCCGGGGCAGGAGAGGCAGCGGGGCCGTGGCAGGTTGCTTCCCTTCAAAGACGGAGAAGACTGGATCGTCGTCCTCCGGCTCCGCATCGGCGATCTTCAGGCCGAGGGTAGTGGCCATGCGGAGCAGCATCGCAGAGAACTGGTGGACGTCCTCTGGAGCAGAATCTGGGATCGGGTCCCCGAATCCCAGCGGAGGAGACTCCTGGGAGGCCGCCTCAGACACCTCTGATTCCGCACTCGAGTCGTACGACTCTGAGGTCGGTGAGTCCTCTCGCCGCTCGCTTTCCGGCTCCTTCGCAGTCGCCACGGGTGTTGCCTTCCTAGGCTTCTCTGCAGCCGGGGCGGTAGTAGTAGCAGCGTCCCGCTTGGGCTGGCTGACCACTGACTTCACCTTCTTAGTGGTGACAGGGGTAGTCTGGCAGGCTGACGTCGTCGTAGCCCGCTCAGTCACCACCGACTCTGTAGGGCGCGTCGCCTTTGCCGTGACCCTAGGAGGTGGCGATATCGCCCGATACCGAGGTGAAGGCTCCCTCGCCCTATGATATCGAGGAGAGGGAGAGCGGCTGAAGGAGCGGCGGTCCAACGGAGATTGGCTTCGGCGTCGACGGTACTGAGCCTCGTCCCCTCTAGGCGAGCGTGATTCGCGCTGTCGACGAGGTGACCGGGACCTCTGGAAGGTCTCCCAGCGACTCGGGCCACGATGGTACCGATCCCGGTACGAAGGCGAGTGTGACCGATAAGAGGCCGGGCGCTCTCTCCATTCACATTCCCTCGCGTACCTGGCCACGTAGGACGCCGAGGTGTATCTGGAGGCAGACGAGCGAGGTTGTTCCTCTCTTGTCTCCCTAGGAGGCGGCGAGGCCACCGGACGCTCGGAAGAGCGGGACCGGGACCGGAAGGAGGTCGAACGCCGCTCCGGAGAAGCAGAGGGCTCTCTCTGCTGCAGGTCGGCCGACCTGCGACGGCTAGGAGGGCGGTGGCACTCCTCCACCAGGGTTGGAGGGTCTGCCACAGGTGAGTCCGGGCGCTGTTGGGGAACGTCCTCGATCTCATCATCCGAGAGATCGACGGACTCGCCTCGCCCTTTGCAAGGCTGCTGAGTAGGAGGAGGAGTAGGAGGTTGAACGTCCCCATCCGGGGAGCGCTTCTCCTCCTCCTCCTCCTTCTTCTTCTCCTTCTCCTTGCCCTTGCCTCCGTCCGGAGCAGGGCGCTTTTTAGCAGGTGTCTCCGTCAGGGGAGCCTCAGCCTTCCTCGCCGTCGAGGATCCTTTCGCTGACTTGGCAGCCGCTGACAGCTTCGGGATCCTCGGTAACGCCGAGATCGGCGTTTTCGCCGGTACCGAGCCCGATACCGACGAGGTGGACGGAACGGCAGCCGCCGATACCATCGATGGCGTGGTCGTCTTCTTGTCGGCCATCTTGGAAGTGGAGGTCTCGTCTATCGCCCGCAGAGACTGTTCCCAACAATAAGACTTAAGTCTCGCGGACCGGTTGCGGAGAGTTTGGGGAGTAAAATCCCGGCAAATTGGGCAAGTCCGAATGTTGTGGGACTCACCCAAACAGAAAAGACACTCCTTGTGGCCGTCGTTGAGGGCAACTTTGCGCCCGCAGGACACGCACTTCTTGAAGAGCGCGGACATAAGACGAAGAACGCCAAACTGCGAAAATTCGAAAAGACCAAAAGCCGAAGGGGGAGTCCGAAAGAGAGGTCAGAGACAGTCCAAAAGTCCGTAAAACCGTGAAAACAGCAAGCCAAGCACAAAAGTGAGAGGAACAAACCAAAGAACCTTCCGTACGCGACGGCGGACGAGAAAGAACTGAGGAGAGACCGTTGCTCGGCGGGAGGAGCATGCGCAGTACCGGCGTGGGGGAGGGGTTCCCGCCAAGCGAACAAGCTCTAGAAGTTTCCGAACGCTACCGCGCAGGCGCTAAAGCTCCTAGTGTATGAAGGCACAGAGACCACGAAGAAGAAACTTCATTTATGGCACCTAGAGAGATCTTCCTCAGTCCATTGATTTCCTTTAAGGCACTCATGTAACAAAGCAAGAACACTTGGAAAAACAAAAGGCAACACAGAATCATCCAGCTGACAAACCCCAGGGACCAGTGTGCCAAGACAGGGAGTTTACAAGGAACTAAGCATTTTCCCCAGGCACTTAGAACCTCAGGATACACGAAGAGTTGTGAGATAAGAAGAGAGGAATAAATGAAAGTGACAGGCATAAGATGAACGGTGGTTTTAAAAAACACCCTAAAACTGTGGTTCAGAAGTTCACTCTGAATGATTAGGCTGCATGGCCAGAAGACAAGCAGCAATTTGCACTGTGCAGTGAGGAATGGCGCCAAGCATTCTGCGCACCTCTGCCAAGTTCTCCTCAATGGAACTGCATCCCACCTATCCCAGTTTGATGCTGTTGGCAAAGGCTGAAGGGAACTGAAGTCTACAACTAATGTGCGTGCATGGGCTTTCAAGTTGCCTATTGCCTTAGGGCAACCTCATAAATTCCACAGGGTTTTCTTAGGCAAGGAATACTCAAAATAGAGACCTAATTTTTCCAAATGAGGATCCTTATTAAACCTGCTAATATAAAACTCACAAGGAGGAGAGCAAGACTGAGTAAGAACCCGAAATTTATTTAAAAAAAAAATCTTAAAAAATTGAATATTTTTAAAATAGAAAAAAACCCCAAAGAGTAAGGGGTGAATGTTATTATCCCAGTCAGGACTAAGCATCCCCAGTGGATACATAATGCAGGCTAACTGCTGGGGTGGATACACAATGCAGGACAACTGCAACAGAATATCCTGGAAGAGGGCATGCGTCTTGAACAGAAGATGCCAACTTTAACATATGGGGGACTACCAGATGAGTTCAGACCATGCCAAGAAAGCAGCACCTGCCAATATTATTCCAGATAGATAGTCAAAAGGCACAGAAAATATTGCATTACTGTTAACTGGATTAACACTTTGGAGGAAAAAAAGTAACCTATGCCTAGAAATCTGTGTCTACTATCCTCATCCTCCTAGATGTCAGCTCTGGAGATCAGAATTGTTCCAGTGAGTTTTATCAGCTTGGTGAACTCTGCTAATTCCGATGTAATGTCAACATCCCTGAACACTGGTATTTTCTGAAGGTGCAGATTTCAGCATGATCAGGGATATTCAGGCTCAATTCAAAAATCACACCAATCTACGGTTTGCATTAACCATAGCTCAGAACCAAAGTCAGGGTTTGATGCTTCTAGTATACAGATAAACTGCACTTTAGAGCTGTTGGTTTGCTTCTGATTAAAATGGCTGATTGACTGGCTGGCTTGCTTTCACTTTTGCCTGCTCAGAACTGCAGTGCCCTCCAGAAACACAGCTGACATGTCAATTCAGACTTTGCATTGGCAGGCCACAAATTTGGCCACTGCTAAACATTAAGTCTGAATGATAATGATGGGCCTCATCCCTTTCCAGGTCCAACCTGAAGAGGAAGGTGTGGGCTCCTTTTTCATTTATCCTGGGCAGAGAAAGGGTTCAAGGCTAAATATCCCTTTCTGCTGACAGGTCAGCCAAAATATGTACTATTCTCTGTAATGGGTGGGCAACCCCAGGGTAACAGAGGTCAATTTCCCCCAAACTCTCTTCCACGGGCTGCACCCTCCACAACAAGCCCCAATATCTCAATTTTCCTCTGCTGTGCTTCTTAAAATGGCAATAGAAGTATCACTTCCCATTATCCTTTTGACAGAAATTGTGGAGGAAAATGGAGGTGTTTGGGAATAGCATAGTTCTGCAGCTCTTGTTGGGGTGGGGTGAATTTTTGTGCGTGTATATGACACCCATACCAACTCATAATCTGCAAGCATGCTTCAAACCATGAACTCAAATTCTAGTTGGTCAGCTGACTCCAACTCAAACTATGACAGGCTATTTGACAACAACATTAATAAGCTTCCGGAACCCTGAGGTGACACAATGTCTGGACTCAGCCTAAGAATGGGAGATGGGCCTCACCTCTTATCCATCACATTGTCAATACATTCCTTCAGTTTATCTTCCACTTCCTCTTGCTGTGCCTGCTCATCTATGGCCTCACCCCCTGTAAAAAGCAGAAGAGAAAAAGCATCAAAGCCAACCATCTGACAGGCTAGTTCTGTAGCCAGCTGACCTCCCACTCCTAAAGCAAGTAGAACAAGGGCAGCAAGTGAGTGCTGATTGGCAATGCTGCAAAAGGATTCTTTATCCTAGCATCTCAACAGAGTTTTTGTTCAACACGCTTCGGGCAATTCTGGAGTTACAAATTGTTCTGGCAGCTGCTGTTAGCTTAATGGTGCTAGTTTAGATGAAATTATATTGTAATGAACAAGAGCACAGAAAGCTTTTATATTTTAAAACATTTGGCTGAAAGTCACTTTCAGTGACTGGTTTTGGGGGAAGGGTGTCATGCAAAACAAAGTCTCTGGAAATGTGTCCGTCTATTATATGGGAAAGTGTGGCATCTAACACAACATCCTAAAACACCTCATTTCAGTTCTGATACAGCCAACCATCATCACATGGCAGGTTATTGTGTTTTGTTAGCCTGATGAATATGTCTGCTCGTACAAACTCATGAGTCATTTGCAATCCTGAAAAACCAACTCTTGCAAATATTCTCTGTCTGGTTGCCTAAAGTAGGAGACTCTTATGAGCTTATAAACACAGTGGACTTTTTTCCAAAAATCTTTATAGCTGTATTTCCCCCTTCTCATTCTTTTTGATGACAACTAGGCATTCCTTCTCAATTCTCCCTTCTTCCATGCATTCTCACTCCCACATACTTTTTTTAAAAAAATGATACCTTCCTGAAACAAAACTGTGCTACATGAAACATCCAGAAATGCCTCATTGTTTATCAGAAATGTTGTTGTTACAAAGAGTTATTTAAACACACACACACTCACTCACTCACATAGAGAGAATTCCAGTATTTCTGGCACTAGTGCTTACTCATACTTACCTGGCACTTCCTCAGCTACACTGGCACTCTCACTGGCACTGCTGTAGTGACTCAGCACTTCACTCGCTGCCTCATCGTCACTGGCCTGGGATTCCATCTTGGCATTGCTGCGAGCTCCTAAACAAAGAAGCGAAAAGGGCAGGAGTGGCTGTGTGTTCACCTATACAAGGAATCTACTGAACCGAGTCCTTCCGTGGTATAAACTCACATGAATAAAGGAGAGTTTCCTTCCCACCCCATCAAAGACTAAAGACCATTACACATGACTATTTACCAAGCAATAATTTATCATGGAGAGAGTCAGTTTATGACTCTGGAGTGTCACTCAGCCATGGAAAGCCACTGGGTGACCTTGGTCAAGTTCTACTCTCTCAGCCTCAGAGGAAGGCAAAGGAAACTCCTCTGAACAAATCTTTCCAAAAAAATCCTGTGATAGGTTCACCTTAGGCTCACCATGAATCAGAAACCACTTGAAAGCACAACAACAATAATAACACCAACAACAACTTATCATAGTGTATATACATTTTTTTATTTTAATTATTATGGCTTATGTGTCACCACATGACAAGCTGGCTGGCTGTGCCAAGTCAAAGAGTGAGGGTAATTTTTCCACATTTGATCAGAAAGCTAAGGAAAACAGGAGTTTATGAATTTTACTAAGTTTAATAAGAAAGCTGGGAAGAAGCAGGAGTAATATTCTCCATACTATTTCACAGGACAACACTCTGAACTCATACAAGTCAATATTTTACCATACACCTACAACTAATGAGCCCTTTAAAAAATTTTCTTACTACTTGTTACATTTATATTCCACATTTTCTCAGATGAGCTGAGGATGGCGTACATGGCTCTCATCTCCACTCTGCTCTCATAACAACACTGTGGGTAGGTCAGGTAAGAAAGCATGACTGGTTAAAAGTCACCTAGTGAATTTCACAGGTGAACTTGAACCTGGAGCTTCCAATTTTCAGTCTGGCACTCTAACCATTATACCACATTGGCAGAATAACACAGCTCCTGAAGTGTGATAGCTTATCTCAGGATAGTTTGACTGGAAGGTTTCCCTCGTACAACCAGTCTTCCAAGAAGTTACATACATGCAACTACCTCTGACTAGTTCATTTGAGTTTGCAATCTCTCCCTAAAGAGAAAAGTTGTTGTCTTCACGGGCTTCTACAACTGCCAAGATCCTGCCAGGACACCTCACTCCCCCAAACTCCCCCATGCAGTGACCTTGTCTAACAGCTGGATGCTTTATAAAGCACTAAATGATGAAGAAAACCAGGGCAGCTCTGAAGAAGACTGCCGCCAAAAGCAAGGAGAAAAGATGCAGCCAGCTGGCAGGAGGTGTAGTTGAGAGTGCCAACTTCCACTCACCTAAAACAAGAAGAGTTATTCAGCCTTTTCCTATCCGGGAATATTTTTCCTAGCACTGGATAGCAACTAGCTTGCTACTGCCTTGGTTGAAATGAGCAGTGTCAGCGCAGACACTCCCCACTGATAAATATTCAAGGTCTGGATCAGGAGATAATCAGCACCATATGGAAGAGGAAAGGGGGAGGCAAGCAGGAGAAGGTCACTCTTTAATCCTTTCCAACTTTCAGGGAGTTCAGCTTTATTCAGTACCCCTAAGATGACAGTTGGGTAAATTCATGGTAATTATTTTTTTCAGGAAGAAGTAAGCAAAAGCAGCCAAATTGCACATCAAATTGTTAAGAGAGTGGTGAATAACAGAGAAAGCATTTTTAAAAATTAAGAGATCCTGTTGCAGTTCTGTTATTCATTTCAACAATTTGCCATAATATTTTTTTAAAAACCACTGTGCAATGCCGATGTGTACTGCCACAAACATAAAAATGTGATATGCAAATCACACATAGAGTAAACCTTTTTTTAAAAAAACCAACAAACTCGTGGAGATTCAAATAAAAGTCATTGCACATAGGTGCCCAACAAACAAACAAACAAACCAGAAGACAGACCTCTAGTTGCTCAATTGAACACTTTGAGACACGTCTCCTGTTTTCTGCTGATTTTATTGGGTGCTCCCCAGTTTTTGTTTCCTACATAAGTGCCAAATCCAGATTCCATTTCTGACAGCAGTAAAACAGATGTCACAACTTTGGTAATGGTGTCATTTGTTAATTTTTTTTTTAAAAAAACTTCTCTGTTTTGCAAGTCCAATCAACATTCACAATTCTTCAGTAGTTGGATGGGGAACTTGTGCCACACATTCAGTTATTGGACAGGTCACCAATTGGTGCAGGGCACTTTCAAGTTGACCATACAAAGGTGGACATGCCAGTGCCTTCTACCTGATGTTGTAGAAGGCATGTGTTGTCCTTCAAGACCGGATACATTTCTTAAAGCAATACATGCCACCCAGTTTCAAATTTTTGCTCAAAGGATAATCAGTGGTAGTTGGAGCCCACAAGAAGGGGTACATGATGGGCCACCAAAAGTGAAGCCAGTTACATCTAGTTTGTCTGCAAGTGCAGAAGGAAGGTGATGGTGTTAATAAGGGTGACGTTTACTGCAAGAACATCTCAATAACAGAGAACCACAGCAGACAGCAAGCCACAAAGGGAAAACTGGAGGACATAAACTTATGGATGATGCCTGCAAAACACAGCAATCACAAAAAAGGAGGGTGTGGAATTCCTCAAGTCAGAATGGCCCAAACCAATCACTGCCTTCAGCAGATTTTTTTTCAAGGGAAAATACCCACCAGGCTGGCTTTTAGGAGCTTGGCTAATAACTGTGTAATAACAAGGTTTTGCTACCTGCTTCTAAGGGCTCGAAGTAGTAGCTTCCATCAACTGGTTCCCCTGGCCGAGAAGCACAAAATATCCCAAGAACTGTATGCGGAAGCAGTGGAAGCATACTTAGCAGCCTGGAAGCATGCTTCTCCTTAACTAACCCCATGCAGAAGCGAGGAGGAGGCGATGTCTGGGAAGCCAGCAACCCCTCCCCTGCTATACTTGGATAGAATGTGATAAATCAGGCCATATGCAATCCAAAGCCAGTGGTGGTGGGGTTAGTCCACAATAATTAAGATATGACTGAACTATCACAGTTTTATAAAACATAAATAATGAAGAATGTGCAAACTTTCCAGTTGAGCTGCCTTCTTCATCAGGTAGGAAAGAGAGGAAAGTTAATTAACAACTGTATAAAAAAACTGTAGTTATTGTTATATCTGGCAGACAACAGTCTGATCACACAGCTATCAACAATTCAAGTGTGTGTATGTGTATGTGTGTTTTAAAAATCACACTGTTGAACAAGTACCACCCTGCCTGATGGGAAATGTTGCGCAATCTAATAGCAAACAATAATCCCCAAACAAGTATACACTTACAGTAATCCATTTCATCTCTCCCATATAGAAGCAGCATGGTGGTAAACCTCAGGACAGGGGTGACAACGTAGTGGGTCCAGGGGTCAAGTTTCTATCTCAGGAAATCACCAGGGGCTATACAGAGAGGCAAAATTCTTCCCCCAGGAAAGATTGGAAGTGGTTGGAAGTCCATTTCTAGGGCCCTTTTACACAACAGAATTATAGCACTTAAAACATTCTGTTTTAACTGCCATGGCTCCACCCTGTGTAAATCCTGGGATTTATAATTTTGTGAGGTACTTAGAATTCTCAGCCAGAGAGTTCTCCTAGTGCCTGACCAGACTACTGATCCCAGGATTCCACCAGATGTTGTCATGGTTGTTAAAAGGGGAATCACAGCACTATAAATGTGCAGTGTGAAAGGGACCCTGGTTTTGAAAAACAGGTATTTTAAATGTTAAGAGCACACAGTTCCTACAATCTATTTTAAAAAGTGAACTAGCAATGAGAGCATTTTATGTCCCTATTTTTTTTATTTTTTTTTTGCAGGAAAAAAAGGATGGTCTGAAGAATCTGGCGGAGTCGAGGCCTAGAAAAGCAGTCTTTGAGTTCTACCTAGGAGCTTTACTCTGTTCTCACCCCAGCAGCAAGACAGGATAAGAAGGGGAAAAGACTGGCTGTAATCAAATGTGTAGAAAGAAGATGAAAGGTAATTTAGCTTCTCCTTCCTAGCAACAATCTTGAGTACAACATGGCTGGGATGAGTTCTCCTCACAAACAGAAGCAGCAGCTCGGGCTTGTTAAGTAGGCAGTGTCAAGGGGATGCCATTCAAGGGTTAACAGGTTCCTGGCTCCATGCCCGATGGCTACACTGATGGCACGAGCCAGATGAAAGCATACTGCTGAATTCACAGCTGGGCCTCACAGGGAACAGGGCACTATGGCGCCAAGTAGTACAAAGGGAGGCTGAAGTTACCACTTGGCACCAGATCCTATTGGAGTTGTTAATCACAGCTGGGGGATGTGGGCATCCTACACCCCATAAACAGCACACAGGGCAAACTGTTTTACCTCATGGTTGACTTGCAAGGAGATCATAAGGGCAGCTGGACTAGCCTGTGCGAACTTTAGCACAATGAACTAGCTGAGGTCATGTTTATTTTGAGCTGTTGCAAACTGGCCTTCTGTAGAGATACAAAAAGAACAGGACACTGAGTTCTGCAAGGCTGTTAGGAGAGACAAGTTCTGTGCCACCAGGTGCTGTGGGTCCCTGACAAAAGCATGCCAGGGTGCTCCTTCTTGAAACCTGTATCCCTCCCTGTTCAGCCCAGTTCAAGGAGCTGGCAATCTCCTCCTAGGTTCCATTTAAAAACTGTGAATGAAAGCAAACCAGTTTTAAGATCAATCTGGTTTCTTCCCCCTTCCCTGCCTTCCAAACAATTTTTATTAAGACCCAGCTTGACAAAGAGTCTGCAAGAATGCAGAAATTGCTCACTGTTTGAGTTGGTCTTAATTAAAAGCTCTGCCTGACTATGATTTTGAGATTTGTCTTCCTGATGGACCAAAACTGTTTCTTTTACTTCTCAACTTCAACATATTAAACATAGCTTTGTGACATATGTAACATATGCCTCACTCCATTCCCATTCACCTTTCTCTTAACTGCAATCTTCAATGTGTGTGAAATTGTGTGTGAATAGCACAGTTAAGCCTTCCTGTTAAGAAAACAGCTCTACAGAAGCAAGGGTAGGATTCACACAAGGCAAGGATTCTGATAAATAGATAAACAAGAGATTAAACCAGGGACAGTATGATATAGTAGTTAAAGTGTTGGATCTCATCTAGATTAAAATTTTTAGATTAAATCATGAAAGTCATTGGGTGATTTTGAACAAGTTGTGCCTGACCTACCTCACATGCTTGTTGTGAGGGTAAAGTGTGAGGATGGGCGCCATATATGCCATCTTGAACTCATTGCCTGAAAAGCAGAATGTAAGCATACGTAACATGTATAAACATAATTAAAAGGAGAAATTCATGAGACTCAGTCTACCATATGCTTAACTCTCTGGCTGAAATCAAAAAGATTTAAAAGTGCTTGATTTGGGCTGGACCTTGCCTTGTCCACAATGTACATGTATGTTTTATTTAAATAACCAGATTAGACAAAGAAGGGTGTTGAAAAAGCAATTTGAACAAGCAAGAGAGTCTGTGACAAAAAAGGAATAACATTTGGTGAGTGGGAGGAAATTCAGAGAGAAGTTCTACTGAGCACATTGACAGTACAGGAGAGGAGCATCAGGTGATAGGTCTTAGTACAAGGGAATTATTCTTTTATTAAGTTACTGATCTCTCAGCTGGAAATCAGAACATGACCCACTAGCACTTTAAGAATTAAATTAGTTTTAACATATTTATAGACTACATCAAAAATATGAGGCATGTTAATATCAACAAATGTGCAAAACAAAAACAAAGAAAATAAGAACAGCAAGAGAATAATATTTACACAAACATACAAGTCAGCAGTAAAACAACAATGCAGTTTAAAAGAACCACAATACAATGGCAGAGAAAGTCATTCAACTAAAATCCTAAAAGCAATAGTCAATAGAACAGTACAGTGTACTGAATGGGGGTGTGAGTAAATAAAAGTGTTTTATTAATCTAGTGCTGAACACCCAGAACAACAGATCTTGGGTATATATACCTAGCCTGGGCTAGGTTGCCAAAACACAAAACAGCTGGTTGGGTTGGTGAAATCTGGAGAAGGATCTTCTGTGGAGATACAGAAATGCATATCTTTGTATGAGAGAAGGTGATCCTAGACAGATCTATTTGGCATTTTGAATTGCTCTGCAAAAATATAGGGAGCAGGTGATAGAACTAACATGACATGTTATATTATTGCCTCTCACAAAAAAGCAGCATTCTCTGCTATAATTTGAACCCACGGAAGTTTCCAAGTGGTTTTAAAAGATAACCTCCCACACAAAGCAGTTAAGTCTAGATACTATTAGGGCACTGGTAACTGGCTACCACAGCTTATCATAAATCTAAAAAGCTTCAATTTTCACTTTTCTAAAAGAAAAAAACTGCCTAATGGCTTTGCCTCCAAAACAGTGTTCTAAAATGAACTTATCCATGTGAGTTATACACACAAAGTATGTGTAGGAAGTTCCAGACTATGTTTTTTCAAGACAATTGCATAAACAGCATCAGCTAATTTGTTTTCTTTTTAAAAAGAGTGAGCACCCTACACTTTCCAGATGATACCATAGCCAAGTAATAACAAAATGTGAGACAGACAGCAGCTCAGTTTGTTCTCCAACAACCTTGCTGGAGAGTTCCATATCACACAGGTGAGAAAACAGGTGCTTACCCCAGTACTGACATCCAAAAGTAAACACAAAAGGACAGAAGTATTGTGTTCCCAGCTGTGTTCTTGCTGCCAAATGCATCTAGTTTACCTTCATTTTTTCTCCCTTAACTTTCATGCATTACAGGGGAAGTCTGTGGAATTTTTATGGTAGGACACACTGCCAGTTAGACTCCATTCTGTGGTACATGCCACTTCATGGAGATTTATGCTTTACTGTCATCTTCTCCATGGGAATTTCTGCCTGAGTGTCTGCCATTGCATAGCGTGTTGATCATGTTTAATGATAAGCATAGTATCTTCTACAGCTTTCCTTTCAACACAGACTGCGGACTTCCAGACCAAAGAATACTATTTTACACTGAGTGATAGCCAATTCAGGTTATCTAAGTAGTCAGAAAAACTGAAAACTGGGTCACAAGAAGGCTACCATCTTCATGTCTTCCATACCTATGAGCTCTCTTTTGTACCAACAAGGCTTAAATGTTGCAGGGCCCTGGACACCAACAATGTACACTGCTTTAATAAAAAGCTTATTTCTCATCACACAGCATTAGCATCAATACTATAGTTATCACTTTGGGTTTGTGTTAGTAACAGAGTAGCTGTGTCCACAGTTATCAAGAACTAATGTTATGTAACTTGTTCCAATTTTACGCACAGCTTGTAAAGGGACGACTACTTCAGAGCACACGCAGTAATTATCTCATGTTCACTAAGGGAAGAGAAAGTATTTAATAAAACACTTGGACCTTGATACAATTGAAAAAAATATGGCTTTGGACATTAGAAGATTAACATTCACTCTCTGTGACCTAGGCCCTTTTCACACGCAGGCGTCGAAACGGGGAAAGCCACGCCAAAACGGGGCTTACCTTGTTCCGTCACCGCGCAGAGCATCGCATTTCGCTGCTCCACACATTTGCAGCGTCTGGCAGCGTCCGTGGCGCTCGGCAGCGCCCAAAATGGCGGATTTCGACTGGCGGAGCTTCTCCACCAATTGGAGAAGCTCACCAGCCGGAAATCCTGCCCCCGCCCAATTTGCAGGTCCGCAAATCCACACGGGCGCTGCGACAGGGCTGCACGCCCCCGCGCTTTTTGAAAACCACTTGAAAAGTGGTTTTCAAAAAGCACGTGGCACCGGCACTTCCAGTCGCCCCGGCGTGGATTGCGGTGTGAAACTGCACAAAAGTAGTCTGCCCCAATCCACGCTATGGTGTAGACAACCTCCGTTAGAGGTCGCTCTACACCATTTTTTTAACCCTGTGTGAAAAGGGCCCTAATTATCTCTAAGGCCATTTCCGCACTAAACTGCTATAGTTTAGCAGTTCCAACATCCTATGGAATCCTGGGGTTTGCAGTTTAGGGAGGGGCCTCCTAAGACACAACACAACTATTTCATGGCAATACTGTTTCTGGCTCTAGGTAGGACTTCAAACAACTAAATGAGCGACTACTTCTGGACGTGCTGGTTTTGTTCCATTTATGTGGGGGGAATTCTTTTGAACCAGGATTGTAACACCAATGATTTTACCTGGAAGTTCCACTCAAATTCTTTGTCCAACAGTAAGACAATATTAGCTACACACGCAAATGGCCCCATATTGAGCACATGTCATCAGTCTCGTCACTCACAAGTGGAAACACAGTGCATTGTAATGGCAAAGCAGGACTTTCCCATTACACTCAGTTTAGCATCTGTAGTGCTCAGAATAGCTACGTTTTAGGTAGAACTCCCAGAGTCCCCTAGCCTGGCCTGTGATTTCCAGAAGCTGTGGTCCAAAGAGACTAAATTCTCCAAGTTTTCAAATGGACTAGGAAATCAACAAACTTCATTGTCATACAGAATAATCAGAAGTATTCTCATCTGTACCAAGAAATGCTCAGGTTTTGAAAGGAAAGCACAGGGGGTGGGGGGTGGAATCTCCAAATGGCCGTCAGATAGTCGTCATCATACAAACATCAGATACATACATAGTTAGGAGGACGACATCAGAACAGGAGAACTACAGCCATGAAGTCGTTCTTCTTTTTCCCTCTCGCTCACCTGAGCACACCCAACGCCGGCTATTTTCCTTGCTCAACCCCCAAGAGCAGCCCAATCTCCTCAGGACAGACACCAGAGCTTCTCAGACTAGACCACTGGATCCAGGAGGGGAAAGCAGTCACAGCCCAGCTCTGCTTGCTGGCATCTCAGGCCATTTCAGAAGTAATCCCACCCAGCACATAAAAAGCAACGGGTGAGTGCACCTCCCCACGTAACACACACGTGTCTTTTTACTGCCTGCAGGCAGACAGATTTGCATGCATACACAAATGCCCACGCCAGCTCCACCAAGGATGCTACTTCCTAACGCACTTTCGCTGTAAAGTTCTCCAGCTCTGGCAAAGGAGACGTCTTCAGAGAGCACCCACGGAAGAAAATTATTATTTTTTTTAAAAGCCAGGTGGTGAGGTCTGGGGCGCATCCGGGCGGCCGCGCAGCAGGCCATCCCAACCCCCTTAAGCTCCCCCGTTTGGGGCTCTTGTGCCCCCCCCAGCCGCGCCCTTTCCTTGGGAAGCCCTCATCCGGCTTCCCTCCCCCTCCCACGTGGAGGATGCGAGGGGTCCAGGGAAGCCGGCGCCCCTTGTCTATCTCACATCCTTCCCCTCCCGCCTGTCATAACACCCCACTTTTCCACCCTTGCAAAGCACTACGTGGGATGCAGTATCTCGGAGGGATCAGCCGGCTGGAGAGAGGAAGAGATCTGGGCTATTTCCGCGCCAGACTGTTATAGCGCGATGATTCCACTTTCAACATCCCATGGAACCCTGGGGTTGGCAGTTTCGGGAGGGGCCGCCCTAAACTGCAAACCCCAGGACTCCATAGGATGTTGAAAGCGGAATCATCGCGCTATAACACTCTAGTGCAGAAAGGGCTCTGGTATGGAGCTGCGCGCGCGTGCTTCCCTCCCTCCCTCCCTTGACACGCGGCGGCGGCGGCAGCAGCCCAGCCCGGGCAACAGCTGTCAGGGGAGCGGCGGGGAAAGCCCGGGCCGGGCTCCCGCTCCTTCCTCCCGCTCCGAGCCGCCGGGACAAGCGGAGGAACAGGTGGGCGGGCGGGCGGGCGGGCGGGCGGGCGGTGGACCGGAGACCCCTCCCTCCCTCCCTCCCTCCCCCCCCCCCACCCCCGCTCACCTCTGCCGCCTCTGCGGGCTCCGTCGCCGCGGCGCGCTCGAGGCATGGCCGCGCCGGTCGTTTATCAGGAAGCGGCTTCGGGCCGGGCGGCGTCTCTTCGCAAGGGACTGGCGGGGCGGGTCGCTGCCTGAAGGGGGAACCACGCCGCTTGCTCCACCATCTTCCTTCCCTGGATCGGTCGAGCGCGCTCTTCCCCCTCCGAGCGGGTGCCGGTACCCTGGCCGCCGCCGCCGCCGCCGCGCCCTCTGGGAGATGAAGTCCCGGCGAGCCGTCACCGCTGAGCCGACGCGCTTTGTGACAACGAGACGGCTGGACTACGAGCCCCATGATGCCCTGCGCGTTTCCCTTTCCGGGGCTTGCCGGGAAACGTAGTACCGAGACTCAAGGCGCGCTCGTCGCGCTCTGCGGGGGGGGGCAAATGAACTACGACTCCCAGAAGCGGAGGAGAGAAGTTTCGGCGCCTCACCAGTTGAATCAGTGTGTTGGAACGCTTCCCTCTTTCGCCTCCTCCCCCCGTTTAAGAGGCGCGCCTGCGAGTTGCGCGCTGGAACAGATTGATGCTCACGCCCTCTGGTGGGGAAACGGCGGGGCGGCGAGAGCTGATTAAATTGCAAGCCACTGAAGCGGGCTGTGAAATAAAGTGCGGTTAGTAGTCGCAGCTTGGATTTTTCCGAAGGCCGATTTGATCATCGTTCCGTTGTCAGGATCTTAGATCTTCTTCTTCTTTTAAATGCAGCCTTCGGATCGGGGTCTAGGAATATTTCCCCCCCCATAAAGTGGGTCAGTCTAGATGACCTCTGGGTGTGAGGGAAGAGCAGTTGGAGCAGTTGATTTTCTCTGCAGTTGACGTCTCTCTCTGTGTTTGAAAGGAATACAATGATATTCCGTGAGACAGAATGTTAGGGAGGGTGGAATGTGCCTTGCTATGATTTGCAACATTAGTAACATTACGCAGGCCATTTTCACACGGGGGTAAAACCCCGCGGTGTGACGACCGGAGACGGAGGTCGTTCACACCACGGGGTGAGCTAGTGCGGTTGGAAAAGGTGAGGCGCCACACCTCCAACCGCTCTAGCGCAGCCGCAGGGGTGGCGCTGCGAGTTTTTTAAAAACCACCTTCCCTGGTGGCTTTTATGAAACTCGCCTGCACTAATCCGCGGCTGCTCCCGGTGAGAATCTGCAGAGACGCGGTAGCGCGCCTTTGCAGATCTGCCCGGGGGCGGGCTTCCGGCTGGCGCGCTGCCCTGATTGGCGGAGCGCCGCCGGAAGCCGCCAGCTGCCATTTTGGGCACCGCTGAACGCCGCGGAAATTCGGTGGCGGGTGAAGCGGCGGAACCGCGCTCCCCGCAGGGACGGAGCAGGGATGGAGCAAAACGCAAGCAAGTAAGCTCCTCCCCTGCGTGCGCCGCACCGTTTTGGCCCCCCCACGTGCGGAAAGGGCCGCAGAGAATGGCGGGAACCATTTGTACGTGTCAGTTTTCTTTTCTTGACCATGTGATGCATTTGTATTGGAGATGTATAAATTGCTCTGAATGTAAGGAGGCGGGGCCCAGACTTTTGAGAAGTATCTCACTGGGACATTGTGCACAAATAAATATTTTTTCTAAAACCGTGGGTCTCTATCTCAGTTCTGCTACACCTAAGTATAGGGACTTTGGGCTTCTCCACATGTGTTGAGAATTTGTTGTCTGGTATTTGTTGCTGTAGTTCTTTGCTTTTCAATATCTATCTATCCACACATGCACATAAAGCTTCTACTGTGCCAGACTGTTTTCAGGCTGTTAGCAACAGGAGCTGCAACATTCTGTTCCCACCCTCCATCATTGTTTTGTTTTTCGTTTTTTTAATCCAGAGGTACCAGAACAACAAAGTCTAACTCTTCTCTTTTAATTTTTTCCCCAAGTTGTAGTGCTATATAATGGCACTTTTGCACTATATCACTAAAACTAAACACACACACACACACACACACACAAAAGAAAATTTGCCCGTCAGACCATAGGATCAGCTCAGTAAACCATGACACCAATTTTTAAACAAACTGAAAGAGCTCTAGAAACAGCCTCCCAAAAGAATTGAAGATGTGGAGGTGGAGGCGACAGGAAAGAGCAAAATCTAACAAGCTCTCCTGTGAGGACTCACAATTCTTTAGACCAGTTTGGGAAAGCTCTGTGTTTGTTGAACATGTGAATAAGAACAAGCATTTTACTCTGCTCTCAGTAATTATTTTTCTCTGCCAAAGTAATTACTAGTGACATTCTGGAATGAGACATGGTGCAAGTTAACTTGCCACATTGTGGCAAAGTTGATCACAGAGAAGAATGCGGTTTTAAGCTTGAACTACGTCAAAAGGGGACTATTGAAAGAACAACAGTCTTCAGGCCATTTCCGCACTAGCCTGTTATAGTGCGATGATTCCACTTTCAACATCCTCTGGAATCCTGGGGTTTGCAGTTCAGGGAGGGGCCTTTAGAATTCTCATCCAGAGAGCTCTTGGGTTCAAGAAACTATGAACTCCAGAATTCCACAGGAAAGTGGAATAATAGCGCTGTAACAGTATAGTGCAGAAACAGCCTATGATGCAGAGACTAGGGAAAGGGTGGCTGGCAAAGGAGTTAAGAACTGCAACATAATAGATCAGTGGTTCTTAACCTTTTCTTTACTGAGGACACTTGGTAAGTATAATTTGTGTCTGGGGACTCCCAAGACTTAACTCAAGACTGAAATATTTAAATTTAGATATAAATATTCAAATATTTATTCATTTATTAAAGACTTCTGGAAACTAGAATTGAAATACCTGCTCAGACATGGGGTGACCTTGGGAAAGTCACATTCTCTCAGCTTCAGAAGAGGGAGAAAGCAAACCCTCTCTGAACAGATTTTGCACGCACACACACACACACATGCGCGCGCTGGTGATCAGTTCTGCTTAGTGTTGTTTTAACTTAGAATGACTTGAAGGCGTTTGACAACAAAGTATTGATAGGGGGAGGTTCTCTCTAGCCATCATGTCTCTCCCCTTAGAAAACTGACTTACGATGACCCTAAGGCAAACCTATTATTGGGTTTATCCTGGCAACAATTTGTGTCTTTGCCTTTGTCTGAGGCTGAGAGAATGTGATTTTCTTGAGGTCACCTAGTTAGTTTCCATGGCTAAGTGGGATTCAAACCCTGGTCTCCAGAGACATAGTTTGTGCATGTGTACATGCCTGTGGTCGTGTCCTTTATATCGGGGACACATAGTGGGAGGCGGTGTGGGTGCTGAAACTGCTTCCTTGTGGAAACTGCTCCCTCGGCATCCGCACCCACTCCCCCGCTGCTTTTGTGTCGCTGCCTCTGCTGGTGATGTTCAGCAGTAGGGCTTTGCGGACCCCCTGTGAGGGCTCTGTGGATTCCCGGGAGCCCCCAGAACCAAGTTAAGAGCCACTGTAATAGATGAAAGCAAACACCAAAGGACTAGAAAACAAGTTAATGATCTCTTTTCCTGCTACTTGATCTCCATGGCACTCTCCTATCTATTAGTCCTCTTCCACTCTCACACCAGAAGCTGGAACAGAAGAGAGATATGAAGGAATTGGGGACAGGTTTAATGGCAGCTTTGGCAGTTTTTTCCCCCGTTTCTCTAATTCTTCTAGTTGAAGAAGTGAAATGCTCAGGGATATCTCATCTGGTTTTCATTACATTGAACCTCCCAGGACCAAGATGGCAGGGGAGAAAAGGTGCTGTCCTCAGAGCTAAGAGAGTATTCTAAATAATATGTGGGCAGGAAGAGGGGCATAATGAAAAAGGCAATAAAGGGTGATCATGCTTAGGAATATAAGGGAAGGGTATACCTGAATTTACAGAGAAATAGAGCTTGGAAAAGTTACCTTTTTTTTGCATCAGTTTTCAGAATCCCTCAACCAGTATGGCCAGTGATCATATTGGCTGGGTGACATGGAGGACTGCAATCCATAGAAGTAACTTTGCAGAGTATGCTGAGAAGTGTCACAGGAGCAAAGTGCCTCCCATGTCCACTGGTTGAATAAACAGAGCGAGTGGCTATGTGCCTCCAAGCCTCCTGTTGAGTTATGGTGACCCCATGAATTTCTTAGTCGAGGAATGAAATGAAAATGGTGTTTTGTCACTAGCATTTTAAAATGAGGGAGGTTTCATGCAAGCTTCAGGAGAAGAAGAAAAAATCTTGCATTTGCAAATGTGAAACGTAATTGCTTTAATTCCATCTTCTGCACCAGATGTTTTCGACTTCCCCTTCTATCCCTTGGTCATCCTGGCTGGGAACTCACAGGGCTGAAGGCTAAAATCTTTGTAGAACCACTGTTCCACAACATTATTAATAGTATATGTGAACATGCTTTGTTTTGTATCGAGTCTTCTAGCCAGCATTGCTTCATATTATTTTCTACTTTCCTGAGAAAAAAAAATTATCTACATACGGAGGAGAATGAGGTGATAAGAGTGGACTGCACCACTCCAGAAAGCAAACAAGAAGAAAACGGGGAAAACTCCCACGAATGGAAAAGTGGCACATCAGCTTAAAAGGGGTTACCCTTGTCAGCTATGTTGGAGTGATACAGCCTTTCTACAAGCTGAGTACCAGTTGAAGTTTCACAGGGGTAATCCTGTCCACAGTTACAAAAAAAGTTAATTCTACTGAATTGGTGGATTAAAATGTGCAACGCCAGGCCATTTATTAGGGAATGAGTGTGACTGGATTCAGTGGAATGCTGAATAAACATGTTTAGGAACATTTTGGTAAGACGGGTCCTGCAAAAGTCTCATGCCTTGAAGTGCTATGCAGCAGGAAGAAATTCAACAGGCCAAGTTTCCATTGCTGTCTAGAGAAGCTACGCCTGTTGAACTTTTGTATGATAGTAGGACACAGTGACTACTTTTATGTCTAATACACATTAAACTTATTTGTGATGTATATGAGGAAACAGACTCATAGAAGTGGGACTGCTCTGGGCATCTGCCTCCCACATCAATATATTCTGCAAGACCTGAGCAGGGCCCTCAATAACAGTGTGATTTGGAAGTCTGTCATGCATAGGGTTGCCGTACGTCCAAGTTGACTTGACAGAGATTAGCAGCAACAATAAACAGCCCTGGAATTGTTATACTGTGGGCTCACCAACATTCTTTCCTGATAACATCTTTTCCTTTTCCTCTTTTGGATGTAAAGTCATTTAGGAAACCTGTTTATCTTCTGCTCTTTATGGATCTAATGAAGCAGGCTCTAATCTACAAAAAATAAAATGCCACAATAAAAATCTATTCATCTTTAATGGTGCCACAAGAAGGTTCTGCTGCTACTTGTGCTCTTTTTCAGGTACTTCTTTTGTCCTCTGGCAGGCCTGACCCAGTCTGGGGGCTGCCTGGCTTGGCAGCCTGGACTGGATGTTTGCTAGCTTTGTGGGCTTGGTTTTTGGAAAGATCAAGTGAGAAGTCTGGGGCGGCAGCAGCTGTCATACCACTTACAGGAAGGGGGAAGGCTCTTGATCTGGGGCCAGTTTGAACTGCTTCGGTGCAATTTCCTAGCTTGACTTTGCATCATATTGATTTTTATCCTTGCTTGTTGGTGTTTTGTGTCATTTGAAGCTTGAGGAAAAGGCTAGTGAGCTGGCTGGGGGAAAGACTGCTAAGGGGGAAGAAGGGACTGATTCCACATTTTGAGTGGCTAACTGTAACAGATCTGTCATGAGCAATCGTACTCCATATGCTCTGGAATTCTCTTTCTCTCTTCTTTCTCCATGAAATTATTGATGACATGTGTGAGCCCTAAGTAAATATTTGGCCAGCAGGGTCAAGGGGGTTCTGTGTGTTGCTTCCTGTTAGCATGTTCCTGTACGTACAATTCTGCTGGCATTTTTGCCTCACCATCCTGAGAACGCTGATCCTGGTGGAAAGTGTCATGAAGGCCCCGGCTGTTCTGCTTGTCCTCCTGTGGCTCTGTACCTTCAGCACAGGTGAGGACCCTTTCTGTTTCTGCAGATTGCTTTCCTCCCACTCTCTATGCCTCCCCAGGCCACAGTGGAGCCCTTCTACCCTGGGCTGCCAGGTTCAGGTTCTGTGTCCCTCAGATGGGGCAGGGTCAATACATGAGATAGGGGCCATGGAAGAGGGCCTTCTTTGTTGTGGCACCCCACTTGTGAAGTACCCTCTTCTCAGAGGCCTGATTGGTGTCGAGTTGGTGTCATTCTGGGGCCAAGTAAAAATATGGCTTTTTATTCAATCCTTTGGGGCTTCGTTAAGTTCGGTCCAAATGGGCACGTGCAGTATGGGTTTAAATTGTTTTAATTGCCCTGTTTTCTTCCTCACTTGATTGATTGTTTCCTATGCTGTTTGCAGACAGAAATTATTTTCTACTGTTTGATATTGTTTAAACTGATCTTACTAAATACTGCCCTGAAGTCCTAGGATACAGGGTAGGATATAACTATTGACAAAGTCCGATGCCTCCTTTTTCCTTGTGCCTTCAGTGTTCTTATCTGCCAAAGCCTGCTGCACTGAGCTACCTGAGGGAACCTGTGGGTGTGAGGTCAGCCCCTTACCATTAGGCAGACAGAGGTAGCTAGCTGCATTAGGTTACAGTTCTGGCATGTCACAAAAGGCTTAAGCATTTAATTTATTATTATTTAGTGCCAAGATAAGGGGAAGAAGTGCATGCAGTATTTTTCCCCCTAAAACTATCTAAAAAATAAAAAAATATCTAAAAAATCTGTCTAAAAAATAAAATATCTTGGTCTACTTGGGAATTCTACATACTCTTTGGGTGAATGGGTGCTATTGACTTCTCTGCCTCAAGCAGCAAAATGTCTTAGGATGGCTAAGGAGTTCTGGGTGGTGTAATCCAAATGACAGCTTTTCCAAAACTATGGCTTCTGTTCTCTATTAGGGGAATAACTGTGAGGACTGTTGTGATAAACACTAGACAGCATGCAACTACATTATTACAGGAAATGCAGAAAGAGTGCACTTGCTCCTCTAGTCTTCAGTCATCTGGATGAGAGATGTCTTATAATCTGTTCCTTGTGGCTCAAGGAACTTTCATTTACTCTTGTGTGCCGATAACCAGAGATGCTCATTTTGCATGTCTAAAGTCCCTAAAAACAGAGGAACTTGTGATATTTCTATTTGACCCGTCATCTGCCCATGTTGATGTTATAGGAACCTAGGAAGCTGCCATCCACACAGACCTACACACCAAGTGTGAGCCAGCTCAATATTGTCTGCAGTGGCTAGCCCCAGAGTAGCAGCAGATCTGACTCTTTTCCAGAACTGTTTGGGACTAAACCTGGAATCTTTTGCCTGCTAACTTATAGCTCTGTCACTGATTCCTTTGGCATTCACTTGTCATGAACCAAAAGCTAAGAATCTTTGTTCAGTTTTTTGGATTGTGGACCAGATATGTGGAAACTTCTGGGTTCTTTGCAGGAAACTAGAGTGACTTACATTTTCTATCATTTTTCAGGCCAGCGTTCTCCACTGAATGACTTCCAGCGGCTGAAAGCAACACAGCTGGTGCATTTGTCTCACCGGAGGGAGGAGCTACCTATGAGGGTAGAAGAGTGTGCCCGGCAATGTGCAACACTGCTTGACTGCAGGTAAGGGTGCAAGTAGGAGCAGTGTGCAGCTTGGGGGCCAGGTTTTCTTTCCATCACTTCCAAAGAGAGAATGGGTTTGTGACCTGGTGAATTTTTTGCAGCCCTTGAAAATGCTCTTATTCCATCAAGATTCTTCTTTTTCTTTGTGGGTAGGAAGGAAATACACAATCACTACTACCCACAACCAGCATCCTTCCTGTCCAGCCACCTGCCCAACTTTATTCTTTGACCCACACCCAGAAGCCACCTTTGCCTGTGTCATAGGCCCTCAGCAGCCAATTCAGGCTTTCTAGTAGTGTTTGGGGTCTCCTCTTGGAAGCAGAGCAGTTGGTGAAAAATTGCAATTGCTGCTTGCCTTGGTGGTGGTGATGGCAGTTGTGGAGGAGGAGGAGGAAGAAAGGTGGTAGTGCTGGTCCTCCTCCTCCTCCTCTTCTTCTTCTGGGCAGCTGAGAAGTGGTCTGACTACCTTTGGTTTGACTACTTTTAGGGCTTCGTTTCCAGCTGCCACTTTTGTTGCCAGAGGTTTTGTTTTCCCTGTGCCTTCCTCCAGTGCCACCCACCTGTCCCTCTCATTTGCTTTTTCCTGCTCACTGGTGCCCTTTGTTCACCTACAGCTTCTTTTCCATCATTTGGGCCCCAATCCTGCTCTATCTTGCTGCAAGAGCAGACCAGCTAAAGACCTTCAGTATTTTGTAATATCAAATACTGTATCATTATTTTTTTCTCTTTGGAATTCACCAATAATGATACTATCCACATAAAGACATATGCAGCCCACTTGGCTCACCAGGCCCCAGCCATTTGTATGAACTTCTCCCCTCTCCTCATCAGCCCTGATTCCTGGCACTGCCTATTAAAAGTCTAGGTGTACACAGGGAATAACAAACTTTCTTTTGTCTAAATATGAAAGTGGATCTTCTAGTGTAGCACAAAACTAAGGCTTCTATCCACTACCGATTCACCTGGGAGTAAGCCTCAGTGTGCTCAACAAGACTTACATCTGAGTAGATATGCATAGGCTCACACTGCTAAAGAGTGAGCTGAAAAACAGGAAGTTCAAATCTGACATGCATACTGTTTTCACTGGCTTCCACTTGCACTCAAACTGTACCAATGAAATTTGGTAGGAAACAGAGAAAACTATTTTTTAAAAAAGCATTTCTGGATTATTTCAAGACAGGTCTTCTCCTGGTTTGCTGCCTATATTTTGCTGTATGGTGGGAGTAATGGGAGTGGCTTGATGCAGGTTTAAGGGAATACACTTGGCTTCTAGAGCCACTGAACTTGCCAAAATTGGCTTCTAGATCCACCAAAGCATGAGGTTGCTATGTGGTTTTCAGGAAACCTATCACTGTCTATCACATAAATGGGAATCATACAGCCTCCCCCAGCAGCTGTAGTTGGACTGCAGCTCCCATCAGCCCTAGCCCAGGGCAATGAATGCTGGGAGTTGCAGTCCAGCAACCTCCAAGGGAGCTGCATAATTCTACTCCTGCTCTATCGTCTTCAGATCCCTGCCCTGCCATATGAAGATCGCAGAAGAATTCCTTTACAAGTGTGTGTAGTGAACATGGTTTCTGATCTCAAAGAGAAGAAGCTTTTTAGGCCTACTGCTAACAAGACTAATACTAATGGGTGTGTGTGTTTTCCCCCAGAGCTTTTCATTACAACTGGCAGAGTCGTGGCTGCCAGCTGCTGCCTTTGACCCAGCATTCACCACAGACCCAGCTGCAGAGGAATGTCCACTATGACCTCTACCAGAAGAAAGGTAAGGTGGAGATGAGGATGATGTTGAGCATTGCAGGGAATAAAATGGAAGTGGGAGAGACAAATCAGTGCACATAAGACAAGACAGTGGGAAATGAAGGTAAATGCAGACCAGTGAGTCCTGACATGATGGGGCAAAGGAAACATTGTTAAATTTGAAATGTTATAAATTGGAGCAACACAAATTGAACCTTGCCTATACATTGTTATGTACTTCCCCACACAGTAAGAAACTTTGTGCTGCTCTAGAGAGTAGTACTTGAACCAACAGATTTAAATTACAAGAAAAGACATGCTAACTGAATCTTAGGAAGAAGTTTCTGATGGCAAATAATTGCTTCCATTGCTGAACAGTTACCTCAAAAGGTGGTGGATTCTCCTTTCTTCACGTTCTTTAAGCAGAAGTTGGATGACCTTCTTTCAACAGTGTTTCAGCTGTGGATTCCTGCACTGTTAGGTAGATGGACTACTAGATGATTTTTATAAACCAAAGCAAAACAAAGAAAATGACTTTGATAGGTACATTCTAGATCTGCAGTTCAATGATTCTAGGAGCAGTGTCTTACATGAGCTTGGTTGGAAAGGAAGATCATTGGAGACTTTTATAGTTCTGTAAAATATGGGTTTATTTAGAAATACTCCAAAACATGTAGATAGAATAAGGTTTGGGAATCTTTGGTCTTCTAGACCCTTTTGACCTACAACTCGTAGAAGTTCACCCTATCTTGTGTGTATTAGTTTATTGATTTCATTTATATCCCACCTTTCTCCTCATAATGGGACTCAAGGAAGCTAGCAGCATATTTAGAAACAATAAAGATTAAAACTATAAAAAGCCATTGATAAAAGTGTAAATATAAAATTTATTTAAAAAGTGGTTAAACAATTTATAAAGTCGAAAATTAAACATTAAAAACATTAACACACCATATACAAATCTTAAAAACAGCACTGGAAAGCATTAAAACTGTACTCTGTAGAGCTTTTAAAAGTCTGATGACATTAAAATGTTTTGACCTGCTTACAGAAGGAGAGCAAGGAGGGCCCATGCTGGCCTCTCTAGGGAAGGTGTTCTGAAGTTTGGGAGCAGCCACCAAGAAGGCCCTCTTCCTTGTTCCCCCTAAACAAGCCTGGGAAGATGATGGGACAGAGGGAAGAGCCTCTCCAGATGACTGTAGGGTTCTAAAGGGCTCACAAAGGGAGATAGGATCCTTCAGGTAATCTGGACCCAGGTTGTATAAGGCTATATAGGTCAAAATCTGTGCTTTGAATTGTGCCAAGAAACAGACTAGCAGCCAGTGGAGCTCTTGCAGCAAGAGAGTTATGTGCTCTCTGTAGCCAGCCCCAGTTAACAACCTGGCTGTAGCTCTTTGGGCCAACTGAAGTTTCTGAGGAGTTTTCAATGGCAGCCCCACAGAGAGCGCATTGCAGTAATCCAAAAGGGATGTAACCAAGACATGTACCACTGTGGCTAGATCTGACTCAGCTCCAAACATGCAAGTTTAATTAGGGCAAGGGTCTACTACACATATGGTTGCTCATACCTCCCCGGATCCTGTCCAAATACTCGGAGAAATTGAAAACTATCCACTGGGCAAGCAGGGACCCAGGTTATATCTACTGGGCCTGTATCTACTCTGCCCAAGTCAGAGCAAATCCAAGTGATTTTATCTGTGAAATGCTGGGCAAGTTCTTCACAGTGGGCTGTTGAGTGGTTTACATTCTCTATTGGGTGAGATTGTTATAGATTCCTTCCTACTCAGAATAGCTCTGCTGAACTGTTGTGCAGATACAACACATGTTAGCCAGAAAAGCCTTTGTTTCCCTATCTTTATTTCCCCATTGTAGGCCTTCAGCTAAATTTTAGCCTGTTTTTGATAGGGCTAACTCTGACTTTTCTAGCACTGTTGCTCTAGTCTCCATGTCACTTGCTTCATTACTTTCAGATCCTCAGAAAATCAGGGGGCTGGCATATCTCTACTCCATGAGACGGGATGCTTAGGAGTAATTGTGTCCACCACCGTGGTAATTTCCTATTCCAGAGATCACCCAGAGCTTCAAAAAGCTTGCCTACCAAGGCAGCAGGAGACTCCCCAGGAAGCCATCAGGGATCTATCTGGATCCATAAGCATCCTGGACCATCTTAATGGGTCCCCCCACCTGTGGCTCTAAGTCCCAGCAAGTCTAAGCCTCTTGGTGAAGTGATCTGCCCATGACAACCAAATAATAGAAAGTTTCTCCATTCCCAGATCATCACTACCCTATCCTGTATAGAAAAGAAGGTCTAAAATGTGCCCAGCAGCATGAGTGGGGCCAGATACCACTTGGGACCCATGGTTGTCAAGGCAGACATGAAGTCCTGCACCACTCTTGACAAGATAGCCTCAGCATGGATATTAATGTCTCCTAGTATCACAAGATGTGGACCAACACTATTCCCAAGACCACTTTGGCTAGCTCAGGGAGGCAACATATCTGGTGACTGGGACCTCTGGAAATTCAGGCAATCTATCTGGTGACAGGGACCTCCTTGAACTCAAAATAACTAATTCGGTGACTGGGACCCCCAGGACCCCCAGAAAATTAGGGTAACAACTGTTTTACCATTCACTGACCTGGCATTAAGCAGCAGCATTTTCTACCTGGGAGACTGCTGCCATGGTCCTCCAGATTATTTGGAATGGGAAACAGTTTGGGGGTGGCTAACATCCTACTGCAAATTCTATCCCCAGGATAGTGTAACTGTCTCTTACTTTCATATCTTTCTTGGATGACTGCTCCCTAAGCACCATTATGTTCCTTCCTTTGTTGGCAACGCATCTCCACTCCACACAAAAATGGTCAGTTTTTTATGCCGACCAGGCAGTGTCCTTAAGCAGGCAACATTTTCTTTCCTGCAAAGCACCAGCCTCCTTAGTGTTGAATAGTGTTGTATTGTGTGCATTCCTTAGCTGGGGTATGTGTCATGCAGCCCACAGTTTTCCTCACTCAGGTGAGGGGTGTTGCAGTTCTGTTCAAGTGATAAAAACCCTATGTAACTGTGCATCTGTAATTATGCAACTATGGGCACATTCAGACTGATTGAAAAGGAGCTGACAGAAAATGTCCTGAGATAAACAAAACCTCCAAAATTAAAATGAGATGGGAGGAGAAAAGAAACAAAATCTGGGAGTTCCTGGTCTTATTAATCAGTCTGGATGCACCCATTGTCTTCTTTTGTCCTAATTTTTGGTGGTGTGTGTGTGTGTGTGTGGACAGTCTGCCCCCCACCATACTTTCTACAGCTAGGATCAAACCTCTGAGGCATTCCTTCTGACAACCAATCCACTGATCTTCATCAGATGTCCGGAGGGATGCATCTCCCCCCATGCTTTCAGCCTTCTACCCCAAATGTGTCTCTTATCTCAACCTTCATTGTTAAAAAAGCTTTTGTTGTTATCTCTTCCCCCCACACAGTTCTGCCTTACATCAACTTTGTGTGGCGAGGGGAGATATGCCCCTATCCCAATCAGTTCACTCAAGGAAGAGGCCGGCTATTTCCTGTCGACTGAGACAACACTCACTGCCTGATCTGGGCCATTAGCCAGCAATCTTCCTAACAAGAGGAAGGTACCACTAGGATGGGCTGGCCAGAACAATATGACTATGGAAAATATATTATGCAATTGATGAAATGAGCTGTGTTGTACAGAAAACATTAGTCTGTAAAATTCCATAGGAATTTTAAAAAATGTTTGCTAAGAGCCAAGCTGTGAATGGATCCCAAACAAATATAATTTTTAAAAGTGTGGGTCTGTGTGTATAGGGATTGGCTCTCTTAGGATCCAGCTGTTGTTGTTATTATTGTTGTTGTGTGCCTTCAAGTCATTTCAAATTTATAGGAACTCTTAAGATGAACTTGTTACAGGATTTTCTCGGCAACATTTGCTCAGAGGGGATTTGCCCTCTAATTTGCAATTAGGGTTTCCAGAGTGAAGACTTGAGAGGACTCCTGTCCCTTTAGTGGTTGTGTAGAAGAGAGAATTTCAGTAGGTGTTGCTGGTTAACTGGTTGTGTGACAAGCAACGTCCACTGAAATTTCCTCCTCTACAAAACTAAAAAGCATTATTATCATTATCTTTATTTTTATCCTACTTTTCTCCCTGAGGGGACTCAAAGCGGCTACTGAGGTACAGACTACTGAAGTTCTCTCTAGTTTTCAAGTTGGCAACCCTAACTGCAGTCTACACGGACTCATTTGTGCATATACAAAGCTAGGGTTATTGAATCTGAAGAATCTTTTATGTAAAACTGTAGTGGTCTACATGGAAGCCTGGATGGGGGAATATGTTATCTTGGGAGGGGAAATTGTTCCCATTCTCTCCTCTTCCCCCACCATTCTGGGATGGTACAGATAACCTGGGTAGGAGGAAGCAGGCCAGAGTTCAAATGGGTACTGAAGTTATTAAAAATCTCTCCTTCTTTTTTGTTATGGGAGAGAGCAGCTTACATTTGCAGTGGAGCCTACAAATTCACTCGTGAGTGCCAACCGTATCTCCAGATTAACATAAGATTGGGTCAAGGCCACACACAGTGTTGAATAGTGTTGTATTGTGTGCATATTCACTTTGATCTCCAATAAAGATGATGTTCGAACTGTACCTAGTTTAGTGGATTGTATAATGCTTCTTATTAGATAAAAGAACAATGCAGTCTTATATTAAGGGGAAGTCTCATCCTGATTTGGTGCCTGGTTCAAAAAGACGCTGCCCCTTTCCCATTGTATTCCTGAAGAAACAGTTCTTCATTTGCAGTCCACTATTTTCAAACTATAAAAAGGCACTGGAAGTTCTACTTGAGTCAGAAATGCAAAGAGGCAGTCAGATAGTCCTCTGTCTTTTGGTCTCAAACTCAGATATGACTATTCCATATCACCCTGGAATCCACCAAAGTCCAGTCAGTCACACTGGATTACTGTGCTCAAATGTCTGTTCTTGTACCTTCTTTCATGATTCTTACCAATATTGTTCTCAGGTGTGGTGTCTCTCCTCCACAGGTTATGTAAGGAATTGCATCATGGGAGATGGGGCAGATTATAGAGGGACCCAGTCAGTGACTGAAAAGGGGAAAACCTGCCAAGCTTGGCGACTGAAATTTCCTCACGATCATAGGTAAATCATCCTGGGTCCTTATTGTAAGGTTCTGTGTAAATCCCTGAAACATTTTGAGTTTTCTCATGTTAGTAGCACTTTCTATCCAAAAAGGAGGATAAAATTCTAAACATTATTTCCACCAAAAATGAAATAAATAAGATCACGTATGCTGATTTGGATCATTTGTAGAATTAATTGTATTTTCAGAATTTGGGGTTTCTGATCAAGTAACTCAAGGGCAGGTTCATCTTCCTTTGGGGCATTTAGCTGAGTCTGCCAATCTTTTTTCTTTTCTCTCTATTGCATTAGGTTTCCTATCTTACGACACAATGGGCTAGAAGAAAATTACTGCAGGAATCCAGATCAAGATAAGCACGGTCCCTGGTGCTACACAACTGACCCTGCTGTCCGGCACCAAAGCTGTGGCATCAAGAAATGTGAAAATGGTATGTAGTATGGGCCTGAGAGAGACATCCTGGGCTACACATGGTCTAATAACCTGCATGATTGTCTGATGCAGCAGAATGTAATTGTTCACGAAATCATGGTTATCATCATATATGTGTTTGCAGTATTGACATACACAAGGGATGGGAATCATGTGGCTCACTAGATGTTGTTGAACTGTAACTCCCAGCACTCTTAGCCAACATAGCCAGTAGTGAGGCATGCTGAGAATTACCAACCCCATCCTCCTATGTACAGTTGTACATGCCATGTACAGTACAGACATGGCAATGTCATCTGAGGCAATGATATTGCTGGGCCCAGTATTCTGACATTTTGAACCTCATCATGTTCTAATACTTTAAAAAAATAATAGTGAAATCTTAGATCAACTGACCCCTCTCCCAACTTCTTTTCAGTCAGAGTTGGGTCCTTAAAACTCTCACCACTCCATACCACTGGCTAAGCTGGCTAGGACGGATGGGAACTGTGGTATAATGTCTAGAGGGCCACACATTCTCATTGCTTTTTTAAATTAACTTCATAGATTAGCTAGGGATGGAATGGATATTCAACAGTTTCTCTATTGGGGTTGAAATTTCGAATTAACGACTCCTCGACTTCTCGGGAACAATTGCAGGGAGAAAATAGCACCCAGAATGTTCCCTTAGCCTTCCCTCTGCCTCAAAACAACAAAGACTGAACACTTTGTTAACTGTGTAGGTTGAGAAATATCCAAGAAAAAAAAAAGTTTACATTATTTTTGGCAACTTGGGAAAACTGCACAAAATACCAAACAGAAAACTATATACTAAAATTTTGTCTGTATGTTTGCTGTTTGTTTGTTCTGTGGACAATGTATTGTTTCTTGCCATTTTGGGCCTGTAATTCTCATTCCTGTTTTAAAGTTGTGCAACATTTAAATTTTTGCAACTTTAAAGTTGTAAAACATTTAAAACTGTGCAACATTCCATGTTGTGCTCCCCCCCACATCTTTTTGGAAAGCTCTGCAGCTTTTGATGCTGTGCATCATTGCTTTTTGTGTCTTAACTCCATCTTTTAGGAGCAAAAATGGTTTTTAGAGCTGACTAACATTTAAAGTTGTGCAACATTCAAAGCTGTGCAACATTTTGTTTTATAGTTTTTTCTCTCTGTCTTTTTGAAAGCTCCATGGGTTTAAAGCTGCACCTCCTTCTGTTTTGTGCTTCCCCCGCTCCATCTATTAGGAGACAAAAGCTTTTAAAGTTGTGCAACATTCTGTTTTGTGGTTTTTTTGCCTCTGTCTCTTTGGAAAGCTTTCCAGAAAACTATGCTGCTTTTTGGGGAGCTCTGTAGCTTTCTTCATAAAGTTCCACAGTTTCCTGTCATTGTAGAGGGAAAAAAAGTTCCCAGAAGTTTTGACACTATGGGAAGAAAAATTGTTTGTTTTCCCCCTGACATCTCTTGGGAATGGAAAAACCTAAATTATCATCCCTAGAACTAGCCTGATGTTTGCCTTGTATTTTTCTAGAATCCCCCGGAGTTATTTATGAAAATATCTTGATTGGCTGTATAGGAAAGACTCTTCCCTCATCTTCTAGAGTCCCATCACTGCCCTGTGGGAGTGGTCAATTGCTCTGAAGGAAGAAGAGGATATTGTTTCCCTACCTTGGAAGAACTGTGGACCAGGAGGTCTGGTTCTGCAACTCAGAACTAACCTGTTGTGATTGTGCAAACCATTATTTTGAATCTAGTTTTCTGTATTACACATGCTGATGTACTTTCTCCTTCAAATTTAGTCACACTGGTCACAGTGCAGAAATGGGGAACATTTGGCCTCCTGGATGCATTAGCCTGAAACTCTCATCAGTCCCTCCCAGTATGGCCACTGTGAAGGGACTGGGCCAAAAATCACTGAAGGGACAAAACTTACCCATTTCTGTGGCAATGTATTTATTACAGACTGAAACAAGATACAGGCAGCATCCATCTGTCTGAGTCAATTACTGTGCGAAAACACTACAGTTAATTTGTGTCTCATGTCTGGCTTCTGGTATTGCCTGGTGTCTCTTCCTGTCACGTTGTGTTTGCGTGGTGCTTTATGCTTCTCTCTTTAGATGATCTCACACTGATTGTATCTGCTTCTGTCTGGTGTCATATCTGTATTCGTTGGTTCTTTTTAGCTTGTTTCTACTTTTGTAATCGAGTATTTACACTTATCTTGTTTCTGCTCACACTTTCTACATATTCAGTATCCTCTGGAACTGGCTCTGTGTGTGTGTGTGTGTATGTAGTCCTGGTTCCTGCCATTGTCAGAAGAAGTGCTGCTCTCTAGTTTTGTTCAGCTTGTTTTGCTTGGAGTTGTCCAGTATTATCTGAAGCAGTTTTACGGACAAGTCCTCTTTTCATCCCTGTTCCGGTCAAAGTGCTGAGCTTATTGCATAGCGAGATTCTGTCTCTCTCTTGCAGCTGTCTGTATGTCATGTAACGGAGAGAACTACCGGGGCTTTGTGGATCAGACTGAATCTGGCATAGAGTGCCAGCGCTGGGACCTGCAGCATCCCCATAAGCATCCCTTCCTGCCAAACAAGTATGAAGTTCCAGTTCTTGGGTAACATAGTCAGGGGCAGCAGGGTGAGGTGGGTGGAGGGACATTTCATATTATAAAGTGACTGGGCATTCCTGATTGTCTAGCTTTCCAGCAGACATGGCAGTCTACCTCAAGCCACCCAGGTGCCCTTTCACACTACCTGATTATAGCTCTATGATGCCACCTTAATTGCCATGGTTCCATCCTGTGTATCCTGGGATTTGCCATTTAGGGAAGGGTGTTTAGAATTCTCAGCCAGAGAGCTCTAAAGTCTCACCAAACTACAAACCCTGTGATTCCATAGGATGTCACCATGACATGAAAGTGGAATCATAGTGCTATAATTGTGTAGAGATTTTCCTGTTGCGTCCTGGGATAATCAGACTTTGTAAGTCTGGTTCGTGGTCTATTCTGACAGTCTGTCATGATACCACTTTCCTGTCCCTTCTCAGAATAAACTTTCCATACGTACCTGGATGAAAAGTATGTTGCTTGGCAGTTTTAATTCATTTGACTTAATGCAAACTGGAAAGTCACCTAATGAGGGATAGGAATGGCCATCTTGGAGTGGGTGTCAGCCCTGAACAAACTGGCTCTGTTAGATATTTCCTTTTCTATATGAACCAAGGAGAGGGAGCCATTTTGATTTCATCCTCAGGGAAGTATAGATAAATTTCTGCACTAGAAGAGAATGAAAACAGAAATGATAAGAGTAGTTTTAGTCAGAGCATGCAAAGTTACTAGCTAGCTGGAGGATTGTGGGCACTGTGATACTCAAACTAATATTTCAGATTCTGCTTTTCGTCTAGATATTTCCCCCTTTCTCTTCGTTACTTTTTAAAGATACCCTGAGAAAGACCTTGCTGACAATTACTGCCGTAATCCTGACAGTTCTGAGCGTCCTTGGTGTTACACCACAGATCCTACCAAGGAGCGGGAATACTGCCGCATTCGGAAGTGCAGTAAGTTTCCTGAGGTTTCAAAGGACACACGAAACAGATGGCTTGTAATGGGTGACAGTGCACAGGGACAGTGTCACACTGAAGAATGAATTGCTAAGGAAAGCTAGCCACTAGGCTGGCATCTTAGTAACCGCTTAGCAACTGGCTCAGAGAGGTGGTCCTGCCACTGTTGTGGCAACTCAGCGGCCAGATCAGTTCTGAGACCCTGGGACAGTTTGGTCTATAAAAGTGACACAAGGTGAGGATGGGAGAATACAAAGTGTCCCAGGTTGTTTATGGAAAGAAAAGCAGAGGATCCAGCATCCCTTTCTCTATAACTTTCACTTTTCCCTGTTAGAGTAGTTTTTGTTCATTTTAGCATCCATATTTAATCTAAGAGTTTTGAACAGCAGAGCTGTGTACAGGTTTTAGGGATTCCTTGGGAACTAAAATCTCTAGACAAAGGGTGGGATATAATTATTTTGATAAAGAAATTTAATAAATTCTATGGGCTGCACCTCAGTGGTTCCATCTGACGTCTCTACAACCCATTCACAGGCTCTATCTGTGTAACTGCTCAGAGACCCAGGCAGGTGGGGAATACTGCTCTTTTTATTTCCTCCTGCCACTGCTTCCGTCCTCTCAGAGGACAAGTGACTTGAAGGAAGGGGAGAGCAGGACTAGAAGGCTCTAAGGCAGCTTTTCTGGGATGAGGATCACATTTGCCTCCACAGAACTCACTGGGCCTTTCACCCACCTACTGTCACTGCCAAGAAACCTGCTGCTGCATTTCCACTGCTGTCCAGTAATTTTGCTTGGAAACACGATGCATGGAGATTTCATGCTCTGTTGCTGAGAAGAATTACTGTGCTTTGAGGCACAGGGGAACCTGTAGTGGCAGCAGGGACCCGAACCAAGACCTAGGATAAGTTTCAAGAGTATTACGTTTAGTTTCAGTCCCTTGGTGAAGCGACAAGGCGTGTTTGAGAATGTATGTGGAGCTGGAGAGATCCTTAGTACACTTAGCAGGAATTCATTCAGAAAAGGCGCAAGGATACACATAGGTACCTACAGTGAAAAAACAAAGCTCAAAACTTATTTTCAAGCACCTTTTCACTTGATCCACATATCTCTGTACCCTCTTCCTCCCAGACTAGGGGTGCCTATAAGTCCATATCCTGCTGTGTTAAAGGTCACTGTTGAAATCATCAGGGTATGATGATTTTCCTCCCTGCTCCTGTAACAGTACAAATATCAATTTTGTAACCTCAGATCATTTAAACATAATTTGAATGTAAATATGTACATGCACAATCCTCCCACTTTTCAGATCTTACCTCCTCTTCCCTGCTCAAATCTGGCAAAAGTCTGAAATTATTTTTAAAGGCATTAGAGATGTGTTTAGGATGATTTATGACATGTTTTTCTGTCTCATTTATGATACATGCTACTTTGTTGCTAAGAAGGTTTAAATGATTTAACTATAATTTTGTTTGTGTGGGTTCTTCCATTTGCATCCACAAAAGCAGAAAAATACCGACAGCCACCTACAACAACCAACTGCTTCAGGCTGAAAGGAGAAGACTACCGAGGCCGGGTGAATGTCACTACCTCTGGCATCCCCTGCCAACGCTGGGACTCACAGACTCCGCACCGCCACCATTTCCTGCCTGAGAAATATGAGTGCAAGTAGGTACAGGGCTGATGGGGTGGGGAAGGGTATATATGTAAGAGCAGGTTTGTCACAAAGGGGACACTGTGTGTTGTTTGTGTTGATTTTATGTTTGATTAATGTTAGAGTAGTGTTGGGTAGTATTAATATGAATTGTTTTGTGTTTGGCATTCCATATCGATTTATATTTTTTGATTTGATTTTTTGTGTTAATTTCTAATATTATTCTACTTAAAATTTAGAAAAAGTAAAAAACAAAGGGGACACTATGTGCCAGCAGTAAATCATTCGTAAGACCAGAGCTGGAAGGATTTTCTCAGCTAAGGTGACCATTGTTGGCTGTAATATAACAATCAAATTTTCCTTGTTAAAAAAGATCTTTATCTTTAAGAGATATTCAACAGATGCAGCTTTGTACACATCATTTTCCTGGGAAACTGCACCTGCCAATTTTTCTATATTTCTTAAAGACAGAAATCTCCCATCAAGAAGTGAAAACCTTACAGAGTCCCAGAGCAGTCTGCTCAAACGTATGCTAAATGTTGTGCAGCTGAATTACTTTCTTCATAATTGAACTTCAGGAGAGAGGATGAAAACTGTCCTGGTGCCACCTGTGTGCGTGCGAGTTTTGTGTTTGTGTGCACATGCACACTTTCAAATGGCCTGTCAATTTAAGGCAACCCCATGAATTTTGCAGGGTTTTCTTAGGTAAGGAATACTCAGAGGTGGTTTGCCATTGTCTTCCTCTGAAATATAAAGGGAACTACAATTCCAAATGCTCAGTGGATGGCTGTTTTTATTTTTTTATTTTGGAAAAAGCCCAGCATGTTTTGACCAATATAAATATTTCAGTGGCCTTCTTCAGGGGCTATATAAAGAGAAAAACAAATATAAACGTAAAATTAAAAACGAGAAAGAAGACACATAATTATATAATAATAATGAATAAGACACCATAATATGTTTTAATTTTTGTATACTGATTTTAGCCTATACATACCAATATGAAATCTAACTGCAGAAATTTCTAGAGCTGAAAATCTTTCATTTGCTGAACCACAAAGAAACAAGCGAAAGACTCGAGAGTGTTTTTAAATGATATTTTAGCAGATGTTTAGGAACAAAAAGGGATGAGAAGAGAAGGGGGAGTGGGATAGCCTTCAAGGACATATCATGAAGTCAAGCCAAAAAAGAAATTCTGAGTGAATTTTCAAAAGTGGGAGGAGATCAATTTTTTCATTTAGTCCTTCAGGATCTAAAGACTTTAATTTAAAAACCCACTCTGCTTCTTTTTAGAATAGAATCTTCTCATTGTTATTATTTATTTTTTCTATATCCCAAAATTTGAGGTCTGTTGCAAGATGATGGCATTCCCCAAAAAATGACTTATTAAGGAAGCACCTTGAGGTTTTTTTGGTTTCTTATATTTGAAAGACACGTACTTGTTTTCCATCCATATCAGTCCCATTAATTTTAATTTTAATTAAGTTTCATTATACATCCAAATTTCTAACATCAACTTGAAAATCTAAGGTTGAATGTCTGTTGATTATATCGTTCAAAGGTATGTTAAAATAAATGGTTTCCCATTTATTTCCCATTGTGTAGTAATACTGAGGGGAAAAGAGACAGCCAGACTCCTGTAAAATGGAGGCATTTTCAAATTGCTAATATATTACGGAGAAGATAGCCTCTACTGTGTCTGAAAACAATGTTTGTATCTTTCTGGAGCTTTTGGCTGTGGGCTATGTTACTTGGTGGCAAAATGGGTGCATCTCAATGTCCCAGTCAATAATTTGGCAGCAGTGTTCTGAACAATGTCCAGAACAGTCTTCAAAATGCAGCCCCATCTATTAAATATTCTAGTAATTCCAGTAATCCAGTAATTTTAAAGTAAGGGACTGTTAACAAGTTCATGCATTGCCTTGTCTTGGAGCTCTTGAATCTCAGAAATTGCAGATTACATGCTCACATTAGAGGCATGCCAGGAGCTTCTATGGAACTGGGCTGGTGAAGCTGTTGCTTTTCTGTCTTGTACCCTCTAGGGACCTGAAGGAGAATTACTGCCGGAACCCCGATGGCTCAGAGGCCCCCTGGTGCTTCACCACGCTGCCCAACATGCGGATGGCCTTTTGCTTCCAGATCAAGCGTTGTGTTGATGATGTGGAAGTGGAAGGTAGGAACTGGGTGGCCTCGTGGTTTGCAGTTGGGAGCTACTGCAAGTCTTTCAGATGTGGCTCCTTTATTTCTCTTCTCTCTGGGGCTGGGCTCTACTCCTGGCTGCTTTTTAATCAATATTATTGTTGGGGTCTGAATACCCACAAAGACAGATAACCTCATATATTGTACTACATCCTCAAAAACGGCATTTGTATGTGACTGTGTGTATGAGGGTATGAAGGATGGAGAGAGGTCTCATGATTTGCCATGCCCATACCCTCCAATGTAGATGAAAATTGGACACATTTGGCTGAAAAACATGAAAAAGGTGTGGCCAGGCAACAAGACAACAAAAGTTATTAGTGAGGAAAAACATACAAAGCTACTGTTTTAAGCAAGAATTCTTGGAATTTATGTATTGAATTTAGGAAAGCCTGTATAAAAGGGGGGAATCCAAATGAGCCTACTGGGAAGGGGAAACTCCCATCTCTTCATCTGGCTGAGTGGAAACTACTTTTTTAAACTCTAAACTCAATATGTAGCAATTGAGATAAACTGAGAATGAAGGACGAAAATGAAAGGAGAAGAACTGGGAAATTTTAAAAGGAAATGAGAAAGTGGGATAGGAGAGGATTAAGTAGCACTCTATCCCTGCTAAACTGGGATAACAGGGGAGTATGTCATGCCAGAAATGGTGCAACAAAATTTTCCATCCATCCATTCATCATTTTATTTATATCCTGCCTTTCTCCCACAAAAAGACAGAAGATATAATACAAGATGTTATGGATTGCTACTGTTCAGGATTCCAACTACTCCCTTCTCCCTCCCCATATGTTTTTTTTGGGGGGGCTCTTCCTCTTCAGTCAGTCAACATTTCACTGAGCCGGTTTCCCCTTTAGGGACATAGCTGTACTTTTTCAAATATTGGGATTTCCCCCAGCAAGTTGCCTCCTCCTTAGTTGTGGGTGGTTTCATTTTGACCAAATAAGGAAAACTGAGATTGGTTTGAAATAATGTAGAGGAGGGAGTGGTGAGAGTCAGAGTAGCATAGAGGTTTGAGTTTTGAACTAGGACACTGGGAGAACGGGGAAGCCAAGGAAACCCACTGGGTGGACTTGGGCAAATTGCTCTCTCATTCTTGGAGGAAGGCAATGTCAAACCCCCTTGCTAGAAATGGCTATGATAAACTTGAAGGCACATAACAACAACAGCAGGGAGTGGCATTCAGTGGAGTCTTTTGTCCCCACAGACTGTTATCATGGAAATGGAGAAGAGTATCAAGGCACTGTTAGTAAGACCCGAAAAGGAATAACCTGTCAGAAGTGGAAAGAGCAGTCGCCTCACAAACCCCAGTGAGTGAGTGTGTGATGAACTGTTAATTATGGGAAGGAGGTTCTTTTTTCTTCCCTAATTTTGAGCTACATGGATGGCAATGGCGCAGAAAGAATATGCCAATGGTAAACCATTGGACTGAGCTAAGAAACTCCTCTTTCTTTTTTTCTTTCTTTCTTTCTTTTCATTTGTAACCATTCATAAGGAATCTGAAAGTGAACACAATCTACTTGCCCAGCTCCTCCCTTTTCTGAGGGCCAAAGGAGTTGATGCTGAATGCATAAAGAAATACCAGATTGGAGTTTTGATATTTTTAATGGCAGGCTTGGGATTGGTGGGTGGTTATCAGGGCCACAGGATGCAGGAAGAGAAAGTTTAACTCTTCCTTCCCCAGCTACAATTTTGATGAAAATCCACTTCTACAAGGTAGCCTTAGGAAGAAATCTTCCATTAGTGGCAGGATTAAATTTCCCCTCCTTGTGCACTGTGACCTCTTATTAATATATATATTAATGTGGTTTGTATCAACACATCTAGTTTGGTCTTCAGTCAGGACTAATGGGAGTCAAATCCATTAGCTTTGCTCTCTCCCACTTTGGGACTTTAGACATTTCCTTTTCTTTATGAATTTATGAAGAAATGTGCAAATTTTTGTAAGTTCTTTCCAAAAATGAATGAAATGAATTTCTCATTTGCTTGCAGTGGACAAATACAATAGCTACAGCTATTTTCAGCATGGATATGACTGTATTGTATCTGCTTGCTATAAAACTATTAAAGTAGAGGTGTCTGTCAGAAAAAGGAAATGGCAGTTCTTTTTGTATACTAACATAGCTGAATGCACAGAGATACAAAGCCAGGCTGTTAAAGAGTGAAGCAGTCAAAATTCTTTGCCTTCGTGATAGATCTGTCAGTATTATTCTGTCCCACATTCAGATTGTTTACATCTCAAGTTCTTTATGTCGTATTTATGATTAAATTTGTGAATTTTGGAAACTTCTTCCAAAAAACTGAAACAAATGAAATTCTCACCCATCTTTCCGCCTGCCTGCCCTGCCTTCTTTCTTTCTTTCTTTCTTTCTTTCTTTCTTTCTTTCTTTCTTTCTTTCTTTCTTTCTTTTCTATCCCACCTTTCTCCCAAAATGAGATCCAAAGCAGTTTACAAGTTAAAACAAAATAGCTAAAACAGTATGTAGTACAAAATTTTGAAAAGCATTAAACAACCAATCCAATAAAATCCAATAAAAGCATTACTTCTAAAACAGTAGTTTAAAACAACTAATCTTTTGGGGCTGTAGTTACTATAATCTTTCCCAAAAGCTTGAATATCTCCAAAAGAAAGAATATACCCAATACCCTTAGGAACAGCAAGATGGAAGAATGATTGATGAAATTGCTATTAGCTATTGTTTCTTTGCTGAAGATATGTGAATCCAGAAGAAAATCTAGGGTAGCAGGATGGAAACATAACTAAAATATAATGTTTCTGTTTGAGGGGAGACTGATTCTGTTTTTGTTTTTTTTTAACATTCCTGTTTACCTACTTGAACATCCTGACACTGTGCATATGAATCAGATCAATCACACTCTCCCACACTGGTGTGTGACAGGAGTGGGGAGAAGGCTCGTCTTGCAACAGAAAGGATAGCTGGTGGAGGCTGAAGAGAGAGTCATTCACATAAAGAGATGGTGATATACACTACCACTGAAGACTAGGAGCATGTGGCTTCAAAAAATAAATTAAAAATAAAACAAAATGTCAAGGGAATTGACTTTTTACATGTAAATAACTACAGGGGAATTCCTGTCCTTGACTGCATGTCAATTGGCTTCTAAAGGATAAAACTAAAAGGAAAAAGGTCATGCTGTTCATAATTGAGGATGGCAAAAATACCCTCCCACTCTCTCCTCATCCCATCAGTAAGCAGCAGCAGCAGTAAGAAGTAGCAGCAAGAACAACTCTGGGTCTTGACAGCTGTTGGGGTGTGTGGTTGGAATGGAATGCCAGGGAAAGGGAATAGTCTTCGTACCCCATCCAATAGGGGCATGCATGTTGACAAGCCTCTCTTATGTGCATGCATATCACTAACAAGATGTCAGCCTTGTTGTGTGTGATACTTGCACTCGCTTAAATGTGGTTACTCAATGGAGTCGCTAGCTGTAAGGGAAGAACTGCATTTTCCCACCAACACAATATTGCTGTCATGATCTCATTATTACATTGGCAACTGTGTTGCATGAAAAAGAATCTGTCCAGTTAGCTACTAAGGCTGTAACAGGGAATGGAGACAAGTCAAATGACAGTATGCTAAAAGAACATTTGTCTGTCCTTCTTCCTAGGGTCTTCCCTACTATATTTCCTACTGTGCGTCTTGAAGAGAATTATTGCCGCAACCCTGACAATGACAGTCATGGGCCCTGGTGCTTCACCATGGACCCTAATACTCAGTTTGATTACTGTGCCATAAAGCCATGTGGTGAGTATCTGAGAGAGACAATAGTGGAGCAAAAGGACATGGTTGTGGTGACTTCTTTGTCAGATATACTAGCCATGACCTCTTCATTGATTTGCAGAGGGCCAGGAGGAAGACATGTCTTCTGTCCTGGCCACACTCTCACCCATCTACCAATGGTGGGTAATATGTGCCCTTCCAAAGTTATTTTCTGCACCCATTGGGCTCTTGTTGGCCATGTAGCATTTGACGTAACTTCCTGTTTTGAATCCATTAACATGTATACTATATGTTTGTAAGACAGTAATTCTGTTGAAACTATTGCAGTTGGATCAGTACTTGATACATATATTCAAAACATTTATACATTTCAACCTGGGACTAAAAAAACCCCCTCAACCCTGACACTCATTTGCCAGGAATGCTGTGAAGCACATAGACTGATACCTTTTTGAAAAGCTATTGGTATACATATTTACAATAGAAACATCTGTGGCTTTTCAGATGTTTGGTCTTTGGCACTCAGCCTCCATCAGCCCCAGCCAGCATGGGATGATGGGAACTATAGCCACAAAACATCTGGAGGACTGTGGGTACTTCTGTCATTTTTGTAACATCATTCTTCAGCTGAAGCTCCAGTACCCATGCAATCTCTCTTATAATTTTCAAGGCGAAGTTGCAAAAATGATTTTAATGTGATAACTGCGCTACTAAAAATTGTTTTAACTGGTTTTAAATTGTCTGATTTTAATTGATAAAACTATTAAATATATTTTTATTCTTTTTAAATTACTGTTATTATTTAGTGTGTTACATGGACTTTATTGTAAACTGACTTGAGATGTTTGGATATAAATATTTTCATAAAGAAAAATGAATGTGAAGTTAGGCCTCCTGTATTTTGTGCTTCCTTAGGACTGTGGGAATTGCTTTTATTATCCCTTTATAGCTATGTTTCTGGCTTTTGTGGCTGTAGAGATGCATGTGAATATGGGATGGCGATGTAGTCCTGATGGTCATGCAATCTACACCCTGTCAAAATTCTTGCTTTAATGGACACGTAGAAGTGGGAATTTCAGCAGGTGTTGCTTGTCTCCAGTTTTCACTCTGGGAGCCCTACCATCCACTATTTGAGAACAGGGAGGCCAGTCTCTTCTTCCATGTCTCTGGTTCCAGAAACAGAAGCCTGAGAAGTTTTTTTTTTATTTTTTTTTATTTTTTTTTGTGGTGGCGCAGTGGTTAAATGCCAGTACTGCAAGCCACAAGGTTGTGAGTTCGATCCTGCCCAGCTCCAAGGTTGACTCAGCCTTCCATCCTTTCGCAGGTCGGTAAAATGAGTACCCAGCTTGTTGGGGGCATGTAGAAATGTTTCGAAATACATGCTATTTGTAACTTGTTCGCCGCCTCGATCCATATGGAGAGGCGGGATACAAATAAATAAATAAATAAATAAAAGCCTGAGAAGTTAAACGGTAACATGCATATGTGGAAGGTTCCGATATCATAAACATTTTCAGTGAAGGCCTTTTAGTTGCTACCTGTCAAGAGCAATCAGATGCAGAGAAATGCAATGATGGGCTTGCATGTGTGAACCATCCTTCTGTTTTGTTTCTGCAGCTGATGACAAGAAGCCATCCATCTTACTGAACCCAGGTGAGTCTCTTGCACCCGATACCTGCGCTGGTTCTGTGATGTGAAAGTGGTTCAGAAGGAAGGGCAACTGGCTTTGGGGACCCAGAGGACAGGTTTTCTCCTGTCTTTATCTCTAGACTGCCACTTTGTCATAAGACTTTGAAATCAAACTGTATTTTAGGCACAGTGACACTCTGCTTGAGTTTGCGCTGACTTCTTCTTTACAGAGAATGTGGTCTTTGATCAGTGTGGCAGGAGGGATGAACGGATACAGTTTGACAACAGTCGTATTGTAGGAGGGCGCCCTGGAAACTCGCCCTGGACAGTTAGCATTCGCAATCGGTAAGGAGAGGAATGCAGGGTGGCGACAGTGGTGCAATCCCATGAGGACGGAGATTATGGAAAGGTCTGACCTGTTTGGTAGGGACACAACTGCCATGGAGATGGTATTGGGATGAGTTTTACCTGCACTAGTTAGCTCAAGGACAAGAATCATGTTGTCCTCCAAATGTAGTTGGGCCTCAGCAGCCTGAGCAAGCATAACCAATGGTATGGAAAGCTGCTGCTGTCCAACAATATCTGAAAGGTTGCATGATTCCCATCCCTTGGGAAATTGGAAAATAGCTGCTCCAGAGGTCTCAGATCTTCAGTGAGTGATCCTTGCTCTGTGACACATCTTACCTCTATTTATCCATCATCTTTGCTCAAACCTCTCCATTAGTGAGGTAATGGCCATTGCAAATTTGGAAAGTTCTTTGTGACTAACTAAAAATTTGTTGTACTGAAATGTTACACTGCTGTTCCTCCCAGGCCAAATATTGTTATCTGCCTTAGCGTCTTTTCACGCTACATAATTATAGTGCTATGAGTCACCTAAATGTCATGGTTCCATCCCATTGAATCCTGGGGCTTGTAGTTTAGTCAGAAGCACTAGAGGAGCTTTCTAGCTGAGAATTCTGCATGCTCCTTCTCTAGATTACACAATCTCAAGATTCCATAGTATGTTCCCATGGCAGTTAAAGTGGAATCATAGCACTATAAGGATGTAGTGTAAAAGGGTCCTTAAGCTTAATGAAAGCATAGGCATGAGGCAGCCAGGGGTCAAGTGCTGTATGGCTGCAAGGGAGAGTAACTGAGTCCGCAGGATGGCAACGATGTCTAAGAATGTTAGTGCTGTTGCAGCTGTTGCTCTCACTAATGTGATTTGTTATTTTCTGATGTTCAGAGAAGGAGTCCATTTCTGTGGAGGGTCCCTGGTGAAGGAGCAGTGGGTCATTAGCACACGTCAGTGTTTCTCCTCTTGGTAAGCATTGTGTTTGACTGTTCCATTTGGGACTGCTGTTGCACCATATAATTTCCTTTGGACACTCTTGGGAAAGTCTACTATTTTCTGGTGGAGAATTATATGGGGGAAAACTGATTAGGGCAGGCTTGCTTTGCTTGAAAATTAGACTGCTGGTCATTTTTCTTGAATGGAAGTAATCACTATGAAGGGGGTGAGAACAGCCCTGGGTAAGGAAACAGCCCCATCATGCTTAAGCCTAGCTCCACTTCACTGAAGTGCTCCAGTTTGCAGCAGGTCTTTAGATCACAGTCAGTTTGTTTCCGTCCTGGGTCTTACTCAGGAAATGAATGTCAGATTCCCGTTTACTTTCCAGGGCTAGGAGGAATCTATGATGTCTAATTTTTAAAATAATGTTATCTCAACATGTTTTAATGGGTCATCTTTGGCTTTATATGTTCTTTTTATTCCATTGATGATGATTTAAAAAAAATAGTTTATATATGTTCATTATTGTTATAATGGTTAGCCACTTTGTCTCCTGTGTACATAGAGATGGGTTATACAATGGAATAATAAATGCTGTTAAATACATTTGAGGGTTAGATAGTTGCCCATGATGTCACAGGGACATGGCCTGAGCAAGTCAAAGGGGATTGCTGAGATGACTATATCTTGACCCCACAGGATGTTCCCCCATCAAGCATGACTTCAAGCTGTCTTGGCATGAGAAAGGTGATCCACTACCAAGGCGGAGTGGAGTGGGAGGCTGAACTAGACAGAGACAGCAGAACTCCAGGGTCAGCTGAGGAAGTTGCCTCTCTTTTCTAGCTCTCAGGGGTATATGAAGGCATGTCCATTGCTTGAGGCTACCAGGAGGAGTCCTTCAGTGAGTCCCTGACATCACTTTCCACAATCTGTTCCTAGAGAACTGCAGAGACCTGGCTTTACTTCAGGCAATGGGATGTTGACATTTAAGGCATCCTTTCATAGCTGTTCCTTAGGATCTTCTAATTGATGAAATGTTATTGGTGGCTGTAATATGAACTAGAATCCAACATTTGGCCCACTTCATATTCTTCTTGAGAATATCCCTTCTATGATTGGTGGGGAAATAGATGATAAGGTCATACTGCAGATGTTGTTCTCAGCCACAAGACAGAACCAGAGCTAAGGATTTTTATGCCTTGAGAGGCCTGAGCATCATGTTCTGGTGCAGGCACTCCAGCATTAAGTCTCCCTGGGAGGAGGATCTTTCACACAAGGAGACTTCTTAGTCCTGAGAAGTCCTTTAATCCTGAGGAGACCATATCGGAAGCCAAGTACTCCTTCTTGTAGCTTCACGCTGAAGTTGTGCTTTTACTTAGTGATGTTCTTGTAGACCAAGAAGGGGTCCAGCTGCCTCTGGCTGTGCTGTTTCTATCCAAGGGCACAGCCTCTTATAATCCCTGAGAGTCCTACATCTGTAGAGACTATAAGCTGTGTACTTTCCTCATAAGTGGGGAAGACGTAACATGGAAATAATAGGGATAGGTTTCTGCACCACAAAAAAAGAAGAGCAGTTAAATATGTTTCTGCAAACTGTTTATCCAAAACTAACAATATGTACAAAACAAGCACATCAGGTAGACATTCCGTAAGTAAAAACTTTTTGAAACCTCTAGACATCATGTGAAGGCTTCTTCCAAAATGCATCTAGGGATGACATTTTCTTTCACTCGCTTCCACTTTCCTTATGATTTCCATTTTGGTAGCCAGACTTACAGACCTATGCTTTTTTAACATGCTGATGGTAGCTGCTAACCTTTTCTCTCTGTTTTGCTGTTCACGCATGCTCAGCAAGGGATTCTGACAGCAGCTTCTGTTTACCTTGCCTATTGTAGGCGGTCACACAGTGCCACAGAGGGATTGGCTAGAACAGAACCCTGCTTCTTCCCAGTGCATGGTTTGTTTATTGTACTTTTTACTGCAGACATGATACAGCAACCCAACAACAGAAGTTAACGTTTTTCCATCCATCCATCATCATCTTCCAAATATTGATGCAGCAAAAAAACTTCCAGCTGGACAGAGGATGATGAAGAAAAAAGGAAGGACTGGGTGGACATAAAAATGCTTCATAAAAAGTAGCTTCTTTGTCAGAGGCTTTGCTGACAGAGACATGTCTGTATATGGGAATCCGCTGTTTTAGGTTGGAATTCTGGGAGCCATGTGTTAGCTGTGTGTTTCTCTCCTTGGCAGTGATGCTGACTTATCTGGTTATGAAGTCTGGCTTGGAACCCTCTTTAAGAACCCCGGTCCTGATGACCCTGACAAACAGACTATTCCCATCATTAAGATTGTCTGTGGTCCTTCGGAATCTCATCTGGTGATGCTGAAACTAGAGAGGTGAGTGGTCTTTTGTCTCCCACAAAATAAAAATGACTTCCACATTTTACATCCTAAGACACAGAGAACAGAAGCCTTCCTGTGTGGAGGTGCTAATTGCCTAGTGCACTGTCAATGTTTGGAATCTGTGGTGATTGATCCAGTTCTGAAGGAATCATCCCTGAGTCTGAGTGAGAAATGTGGCTTGCAGGGAGGCTGTTGTAAGGATGGTGACAAGCCGTAGGAGGGAGCTGGTGGGGGAAAAGGATTAAATGTGGTATGATGGGAGCTGTATGAGAATGCCTAGCACGTGAAATGGATTATCACGGACTAAAGATGCCATGGAGATCCATGACAGATCATTTTGTGCATGGATTTCAGATATCTGCTACCATGGAAGAATGTTTTTTGGGGGAAATGCACTACATCTGAGATTTACAGAGAGGCAGTAATGGCATTGCTTAGTGTTTTATAACCTTTAAAAACTGTCATATGTTTGTGTGTAGATGAGAAGGATCATCAGTCATCGCTGGGACTGAGTTCCTCCCCAACCTTTCTGCTCTTTCTGTAGCAGCCTTCTAGGCCCAAACAGGTCTACTCCCACATGACATATACAGAGATATGTATAGAAGGCTTATCTGCAGTTGGCTGTGCAGAAGTGTATGTGTCTGTTCTGTGTGTTCTTTCAAATATGGAAAGGTAGTATCAAGAGGGAAGCATTGGCAGGACATGTCAGTCTCCCTGGGTACCCCCTTACTATGAAGGACCAGATACAATTCAAAGGGAGTTCAGAGGGCTGAAATACAATCCCTTAAAGTGCCATTGGAGTTATTGGAGTTTCTGCAGCTTCCAACAGCAGACAAACTGGAAGCCTCTTCATTGCTTTACACTCTGATGAAATGTCAAGGGATGGAAGATCCAAAAGGTTAATTAGTTGTACAGTTACAAACAATTGAATGGAACAATGTGTTTATAACTCATGAAGAGGAAAGTAATAATTATACAAAAACATAGCTTGGATAGCAGACCAAGTGAAGATGAAGAGAGCAGATTACAATTGATTTGTACATCAGTTTCCAGGACCACTACTAAATTTGGCAGCAGTCTTAATTCTTGGAAATACTTCCTTCTATCTGAGAGACAGCTCTTTTCTTTAGCTCTTTTAGGAATAATGTTCTGCATGAAGTCAAATTTTGAGATTCATTTTCCCCCATGAGATCTGGAGAAATGGGATGACCATTATTACCTTCAGTAGTTCTCAGTCAAATGTACTTTTCTCCCAGGATCTCTCCTGATTCCATAGAATAATGAAAACACAATGGAGTAGAAGGGACTTCATGGGTTATCAAGAACAACTATTTCCAGAAACAGAGAGTTGTATCCAAGCTGCCCTTGTTGAAAGACTGAGTGTCCTTGCAGCTACTGGTAACTTTTAAATATTCTCCCCTTTCAGGAATTGAATCCAAAATCCCATAAAATGCTTGTGTGATGTGTTAAAACCTCTGCAGTCAGAAATTTCATAAGTTTCAGTGCTCTTCTCTGAATGACAGAGGCAAAAGGAGTGCTTAATAATCACAGAGGAAAACAGCACAGCGGGACAGAGTATTTAGCCTTTCCAGTGCTTGCTTCTAGCAAATCAAGGCTGGCAGAGCATTGCTTCAAAAATGCCTCCCCATGCACAAGAGGAGAAAGCAGAACTGATTTTAGCAACAGACTTGGTGGAGCTTAATTCAGTTGATGAGAGACTGAGAGTGCTGTAATGAATGAATGAACATCCATGAATGAATGAATGAATGAATGAACATCCTTTCTCAAGATCAGTTCACACAACCTTCAGGACTGAACCATCACTGACTGAAATTGTTGCATTGGACAATTAATTCACTGCTGATACTCACAGAGTGAAAGCAGGGAACTGCCAATGCAGCCATTTCAGGTGATCATCACAAACAGGCTTGCTTGTGTTTATTGTCCTCAAGCAAGCCGGTTTGTCATTTGTTATAGGCCGCATGACCACAGCCAGGATTAACCTTTCAGTTGAACGTAAAGAGGCCAATCCTGCACAGGGCATCAGCTATGCAAAAACAGCTAAACAGGAGTATAATGTCAGTGTAGTTGCTAATCTGCAATGTCTTCCACGTTCTCAAAAACATGTCCTTCATACGTGTGTCTTTATGGTCTCTCTTTTTCTCTCTTCAGGCCAGCAATTCTGAATCAGCGAGTGGTGCTAATCTGCCTCCCACCTGAGCGTTACATTGTGCCTGAGAACACATGGTGTGAGATTGCAGGGTGGGGTGACACCCAAGGTACAGTCTGGAGAAATTATTAGGAAATGACTGCAGGAAAAGATTACTCACTTACTAAGATAATTAAAAATATTATATCATAACACAACAATTAATTTTTAAAAAAATGGGGAGAAGAGATAAATAGCCTTCATCTGGTGCCTAAATGACCATAGAAAAAGATCTGGAAAAGACCTCAAGGTCCATGTAGGAGAGTGTAGGATTTGAGGTATCCTGGTCCCAAGGATTTAAGTGCCTTAAAAATTAAAGTCAACACTTTGAATTGGGACCAGAAATGGGTACTGATCTTTCCCCATACATTCCTGCCAGCAATCTTGCAGCTCTGTTTTGGAGCAAATATAGTTTACAGGTCATTTTCAAAGACAGCTATACATTCAAAGCTTTGCAATAATTTGAAGAGGGTTATGGTCTGGCACTCATTGTGATATGGCTGAGTTAAAGTGGAGCTCCTACAAACTATTTCATGTGATCTAGTGATATGGATTCTTTGAGGGTCTGATTCTCCATCCACCTACTCACCTATCCTCAACAGGTACTGGTAATGAAAATGTCCTCAATGTGGCCAAGCTGCCCATCATGAACAACCAAGAATGCAACACAGCACTCCGAGGCCGTCTGAAGGACAGTGAGTTGTGTACAGCAGCCCTGCATGTGAGTGTGGGGGCCTGTGAGGTAAGCAGGGGAGGCATCTGTGGTAATTTATGAAGTGAGCTTCAGAATGCTTTTGGGGTAGGGATGCAACTAGTGATATTTTCAAGTAAATTACGAGGAAAGATTTACTGAGTGACTGTGAGAAGCAAAAGGAGGATTGGGAGACAAAGAAACACTTGCAGAGAAGGAAGAGAGGGTTAGGAAAACCTGAGGCAGATGAAAATAAGGGATTAGTCCTCTGAGAGAAGAACTGGAGCGCATGACCCACAAACTGAAGGTTTTATTTACTGGGATGAGGTTCAAATGTCATCTTTTGTAGGAAGAATGAGAAAAAAACCACCCCATATGCCCTGGTGGTTGTTCTGCTCTTCAGGTTTGCTTGTGCTTTTGTCTGAACAAAGTCTGTGTTCTGTTTCCTTGTACTGCAGGGTGATTTTGGGGGCCCTTTGGCCTGCCTGACTCATGACTGCTGGGTGTTAGAAGGTGTGATCACCCCATCTCGGGTATGTGCTCGGAAGGACCGGCCTTCCACCTTCGTCCGTGTCTCCTTTTATGTTGATTGGATCAACAAAGTGATGAAACTGAGCTGAGCCTGCTCATCTTGAAGTCCCTCTACCCTCCTGCTTTTCTTCGTGTCACCCAGGCATGGTCCTGCCCTACTGTGCCCCAAACAACTGCTGGTCCTTAGAACCCTACAGTAAGAATTCAAGGATCCAAAGGAGAAGACATTTTTGAAATCAGGATGTGGGCTCTTGGGGTATTTGTATATGCTGGGACACACAAAGAAAGCATGGGAAGCAAACATTCCCAGAATTCATTTCCCTCTTGCTCCTACAGAAATAGCTTTCATGGTGATAACAGAGATACAAGCATAGAACAATACAATACCGTATTCATTTTATTGTAATGTGTTACATTTAAAAATTGGTTCAGGGTCATGCTTCTTTGTTAGTTTACTGTGTATATATTATGTAAAGTGGTTTTAACATGGAGAATTAAGAGCCAAGGACACAGATGTCATTTGCCTTTCAGGGAAACAACAAATCAAAATTCTCAGAATTCCATCACTTTCATGGAGTACCTTACTAGGGGAGCGCACACCTCAAGTCCCATGTGACTGCATGTACCACACAGGAAAAGCATTTGATTTCCTAGGGTATCCATTTTTGGTTTCTTTTTTGTTACACAACAGATTTTAAATGTTGTTATATCAGCAACAACTTGGTAGTAATAATTATTAGCTCAGTGATAACATGCAATTTTAAAAAATAACATTTTACAAATATTTTTGTTGGATTTTTAAAAGTGTAATTACAAAGAAGAGAGAAAGGAAAGAGAAAAAAAAACAAAAAAAGGGGAGAAAGTATATAGAATATAGGCAGGCAGATACCTTAATATAATATAAACTGATGTAACATTAACTTTATGAAGAAACTCTCTCTTATTAACAAACGCTTGTCTTTTGTTTGCTCATTAGACAGAGAGTATAAAAATGAAGAACTCTTAAGGCTGACACACAAGGGCCCAGTCAACAGAGTGCCTAGTGGTTGTAGCATTGTTGAAGCCAAGAGGATGGTGGACATGACTAGTGACTGCGGGGGGGGGGCGGACTGCACTACTTATTCTTCCAAAGAATGATAGAGCTTAAGTGTAATAATTGTAATTACAATGCTTTCACCACAATGCTAACACAGAATCTATTTTCAGTGCCAAGATATGGCTGTAAGAGCTGTAGACATGACAAAGTGCAAAATTCACAATTTGGCCTCTCAGTTTCTCCAGTCACTCCATTCTACATCTGATATTCAGAAGAAGGGCTTCCAGGTCTGAAGACCAGGTTTTTAATAGCCCCTGTTAAGCTTCTTTTTAAATATTTTATTTCTCTTCAACTGTAGTAAATAATGATGCCAAAAGAAAATGGATGCAGTAGCCACTAATGCAGTATCAAGAATGTGCATTTTACCTTTGTCTTTCTGTACATAGTATTAGACAAAGACCACCTTTCCAGAGAAAAGAGTGATATGATCAGAAGCTAAGCTAAGAACATATTTGCACAGGCAATGAGCTGATGGCCAAGGGGATCTGCTGCCAATCAATCAGTATCTCTTGTTAAGTATGAAGCCAAAGCTAAGTCACCTTGGAGTAACAGGTAACATGGCATAGTCATCAAGTGTCAAATAGGAACAATGCAAGAAATTATTAAAATTGTTCTCTGAAGAGCATGAACCAAAAACCTGCCCAACTGAAATAAATTAACCTTGACTATACATTTGGCCTTATCTCTCTCTCTCTCCCTCTCTCTCTTTTGGTATTTCATCCATCTATGTATTTCAGCTGTACAACGCATATACTTTTGACAGATACCCCCTCCTTTCACATTTCTAGCCTTTCTAGCCAGGGGCCTGCCACTGGAACAACCACAGGGATTGTCAGCATTTTACATTTATTGTGGTTAGTGCCTGAGTTCAACTGAGGCTGAATGCCTGTCCCCTGAACGCATTCAAAAGTGGGGGTACAAAAGTATCTTCTTGGGCCTTAGATCCTTTTTCCTAGTCCTGAAGAGAACTCTGAAAAGCTGCTTCTGGACATTCCCAGGTTGAAGTGTGGAAAATAAGGTTTGTTCTTTCCTGCTGCTTCTCTTAGGCCCTTTTCGCACCTTACCTTTTTGCACTGCTGGGTTGGGGTTCTCATGCAAGAAGGCTTGGAAGGAACACTGCTGCTTCCCTGCTGCTTCAGCTGCACAGTTCCTTCCTCCTCGTGAGAGTGCCCCGCCTCTTCTGTTCTCAGTGCAGCCTGGGACCTCCCAGGCTGCACTGAGGATGTTACCCTGTATGTTGGGGGATCCCGGGAGGGGCGCCCAAATAACCAAACAAAAACACAAATTGGGGGAATTTAACTCGAGCACTCTCTTGGCTAAACAAGAGGCAGGGTAACGTTAGCAAGGATCTTTAACCCAATGTCTACGGCTTCAGGTCAGAGAGCAGGCAAGCAAGTTTAAAAGTAACAAAAATAACAGTTTTATTGAAAAATAAACAGCAAATAAAAACACCACACACACTAGCTAACTGGAAGCAGAAATAGAGAACTTAGGGATGGGTAATACGACACCTGGTCTCATAGTCCTGGAGAGAAAGACGGGGTTCCAAGGAGGGAGGCAGACTCAGTTGTGGAGAACTGAGGTGAAAACCTCACTGGACGGAGCGGCAGCAAGGCAGGATGGAAGTCCAGGGTGATCCAAGGAAGTCCCAAAAGTGGGGACCTTTTATGGGGTGGATTTTACCTACAGGCTATGTCATGTTTGGTGAGAACAAAGGAAATTTGGAGTTGGACAAAGGAGTTGGAAAAGGTCAAGTTTTGCATGGTGGGTTTAGCTCTTAAGACAATAGTGTGGCCAGTTCGTTAATAGCCCAATACAAAGGAATGGCTTGGCTCTTGGCTGCGTGGCTTTGTGTAGATTGCAGGGAGGTTTTTCCCTAAAGCAACAGAGAGGCTTAAATTGCCTGCCTGAATGGTGTTTTGGAATGTACAACCATTAACGGCCGTGCCCATACGTGCTTGTCCAGGGGGCCTCTGCAAACACATGGAGTAGGGTGGCAAAGAAAGGTCAAGCAAAGGCCAAATTATTTGATATCAAAAGGATATCTAGTGCTCTCACCAGACATAGCATAACCGTGATAACAAGGAGAGGACGCACAGCTGGCCCAGTTCCCGAGGCACCGCACGCCAGGTAAGTGCACACGAGGCTCTGGAGTGACGCAGGACTGAGCAGCATTTTCAGCTTTGAGCCGAAAATGAAAAGGTGCATGCGCGGTCCGCATCAGGCCCTTGAGCGTCGCGTAAATGTGAGTGCTTCATGCAGACCGCTCCTCACATTTACATGATGCTCAAGGGGCCCTTTCACTTCAAAAACACCCTGCGAAAAGGGTGTCTATGTTGAGGTGAGGTGCTTTTAGCTAGTACATGAGACGTCACCAACTCATCTCTTCCTAATTCAGAAACTATTTTTAAAGATGTTCTTATTAATGCAAAGTGTGAATAGACTGATATACCACACACCTCTGAATTGTCTAGAGACTTCTGCTCAAATTTAATCAGTTGGGACCCCAGGCAGCACCAGTAAACATAACTGCAGCTTGCCATTCACATTCTTCAGCAAATTGGAATAATGCAAAATGCCTAACTTCCCTCCATTTGCCTTCTCCCCTCTTCCCAATCACATGCAGGCTTCTCTCCTTTTGTTCATTCATCCTCCCAATATTTTCCTCCCTTCCCCATGTCTCCGTGCAACTCTGAGGGTATGTCTATGTTGAAGATTGGTTCTTCTGCTTTGTACAGGCTACTGGGCTTACAAGTCTGGAGAAAAGCCCTAGCATGTGTTAGAAGATTGGAAAAGATATAAAGGTTGTGCTGTGCAAAGAGATGTGGTCTAGAACTGGTCTAGAACTTAACCAGGAAATTCTGCTTAGAATACCATCTAGATGCTATGATACTCCAATCAAACAACTGTGTCAGGGCCTCCGGGGCTGCGGAGGCCGCTGCGGATGCGGCTCCCGAGGAGGAGGACGGCCTGGCCTCCTTGCGAGTAGCGGCGGAGACCTCCGGCGCCAGGATCAGCTGCCCGGATACCGTCGAGGCCACCGCCGCCGCGGAGGAGGCTGTGGGCCCACCCGCAGCCATAGACGGCTGTTCTGGGCCTGTCCCAACCGCCGCCGCCGAGGACGAGGCTGGGGAGGCCTCCGCCGGCCCTGCCGCCGCCGAGGACGAGGCTGGGGAGGCCTCCGCCGCGACGAGAAGCCGCCCGAACCTCGCCTGCCCTGCCGCCGCCGCAGAACCTACCAGGGAGGCCGCCGCCGCCGAGGACGCCGAAGGAGCCATCGCCGCGGAGGAGAGTCACCCGGAGGACGCCGGAGCCGCCGGCACCAGGGGAGGCCGACCAGGTGTGTGCCCGGGGTGGGCGGGGCCCAGGCACCACTCTGGGCCACCGCCCACCCACGGGCTCGATCCGGAAGAGCCCGTTGGCCTCCCTCCCATGTTCCTGCAGCGGCGGCAAGCCAAGGAGGCTGCCCGCCGCTCCCGCCGGCTGCTGGAGCATCGGCTGCAGGCTGAGGGCTCGCAGCTGGCTGAGGACGCACAGCTGTGAGCTCGACTAAGGGCTCCCAGCTGCGCAGCCACCCCTGGATTGGCCGGCGCTGGCACCAAGCCCCTACTTAAGTCCCAGAGGGAGCTGAGTCCAGCACGGAGCAACAACCAACGGCTCTCTGTGCGTTGCCCGTCCGTGCTGCTGAGTTCCCGCTGTGTTCCTGCTGTGTTCCTGCTGTTTGCCTGCTGCTTGCCTGCCGCATTCCTGCCGAGACCCTGCCCAGGTGCCCAGCCAGCCAGCTTAACCCCTCGTTGCCTGGGTGAGGTAACCCTCTCTTTTGTTCCTGTTTACCGCCTGAAGCAAGGCTTGCCTTAGTTTGTTTACTGGACTGCTTAGTTGGCTGCTAAACCGCTGGCTGAGGCTTCTGAGGCACCAGCCTCGACCCGAGCTTGGCCCTAGCCTGCCCCAGCCGCTGACAGACTGCTTGGATCCAGAATTCCTGCAAGCAAAATGCTACACTGCTGTAGAAGGAAGGCAGGAAAAGTGATTTCTGCTGATTCCTCCTTCTCTTGCAGTTCTTTAAAAATGTAGTCTGCAGTAACGGCTCCTGGAGGCTCTTCTGGTGGCCGTGGCGAGGAGCTTGATTGTCAGCCGTGTTGGGGGAATGATGGGAGGTTCAATCCCCACGGAGACACAGTGGAAAAAAGGTTCTCAGCAAACTGACAGCAGCGACTCTGTTCCCAAGAAGGATACTCACATGGAAAAGCTTTCTTCCAAACAGGAGGCACTTTATCTTAGCTTCAAGGTTCCGATATGTACATGAACATAAAACAAACTGACAAAAGCTTACGCCAGGCACAGGGTTTGGTCATCCAACAAAATGAACTGAACGTTGCTGCCTTATATACATATTTACAACCAATGAGCTACAGGGGTCTGCACACCACCCTGTACCTTTTGCACACCACTCCAGTACCTGATGCCATGTCTTGCAATACACACTGCTGGAGTATGATGCAATGCCTTGCAGTGGTCTGGGCATTTTCCCAGGGTTCCATGCTTTGAATCCCCGACAAACCGGCACAGTTGTGGGGAGACAGCCACCCTATATGGTCAATAACCCACTGTTGAACAAGGAAATAGTGGGGCAAGTACGCTCTTGGAAAAGAGGGTCTAGAGGCACTTGGAAGGGGATCAGTTTGCTGGTGGGGGTGCCAGGAAAACCATTGGAGAAATGAGGCACTGAAAACGCTGAGAGTCCCGCAAGCAGGCATTACCTTAGAAGGGCTCCAAGTGGAGAAAATCCTCATCAACACTTAAACTTGGAAGAAGAACAATGGAAACTAAACTTTCTGTTTAAAATTCAGGAGATAACAACCAGCACAGGGATAACTCTACATTTACAATTCCAGCCAGAATTAATAAACTGGAAGGCACCCTTTAAGAAAGGGAAAAAGACCACCGTCTGCAAATCATCTCAGAATTCCCTTATGGAACAAACACAGAAGGGTGAGGCAATGAAAGAAAACACTAGAGAAAGAAACAGCTGAAGCCTTAATTTCTCAATTCCTTGTCGGTTTATTTTCCCCCTATCTGTAAAGAGCTCTTCTATTTTAGGAAAGAGTGGTAAGGAAAAAAAAACTTTAAAACTCTAAAGCTTTAACTGTAAGAATTGTGTGTGCTTTGAATAATAGCCCCACTCACATTTGAAAAGAGAAAGAAAAGAAGAAAAAAAAGGAAGAGAGAAGCCCAGTGGAAAGAAAAGAGAAGTACTCTTACATGTCTTTTGGCTCTGTTTGGTAAAACACCTGGTATGATAAAACTCTAGGTAAAATAGAACTCTATAGAGCTTTATAGAACTTTAGGAAAACGGAACTTTAAAATCTTAAAATCTTAAAAACCTTAAAATTTAAGGATTAAGGATTATAATCAAGGAAATATTGGGACTTGCTTTTGCACCATGATGAACTCTTATGGTCAAAAGACAAGGAAGATTAAAGCCTGAAAATAGCAGGAACAGAAATGGAGGAGGAATATCATCTGAGAGCTGAAGGACAGTACTGGCTTCTTATTCTCTTCGTTTGTAGATCAGATATTGCGCATAGATTTTTTATATCATGTGTGTTTCTTTTTTTTTTCAATTTCACTCTGTAATGTGAATGGCTATAATGGGAGGAATATAGATTAATTTTGGGCTAATTTGAGAGGTTCCAAACATATATATATATATGTATATGTATATGTATATGTATGTGTATGTGTGTGTATATATATATGTGTGTGTGTGTGTGTGCATAACGTATATAAAACAAGGGTCAGAGAGTTAGGCAGAGGGATGATTGTGTAAGTTAGAATAGAGAATAGGTTAGGTGAATTATATGGGAAATATATATTGGGAAAGAAAATATTTGAATTAGCTATAGCAAAATACAAAAGATCTTCGATTTGAATATATACAATCTGGTCCTAAAATTTATAAGGATTGGTATAAACTGATTTGGGTAATTAATTAATTTTGGATTACAGATAAGAAGAATTAGCATCATGAATTAATTGATATGGTTATGGATTTGATGAATTTCAACATTGAATTAATACATTGTATATTACATAATGTTGATATTATATAGAATAGATAATAATCAAATAAGGGGACAAATTACACAATACAAATAAAAGCAAATGTAAAGAAGGTTTAAATATAAATATAAGTGAACAAATATAAAGAAGAGAGATTGAGTCTGAGAAACAGAACAAATTTCAATTGGATGAATACACATAAATAAATACAAATAAACAAGGAGTGGAAATAAAGAAGTTGTATGCAACATTTCAAATTATAATTCCAATGAGCTAAGGTATAAGATAAAATATACACAATATATTATAAAGAAAAATAAGGACAAATAAAAGGGAACAATAAATTGGAAGAAGTTCAGAAAAAAAATTAGAATTAAGCAGATCAGAGTTGATTTCAGTTGATTCGATTAAACTTGAAATATAAGAAAGAATAGATTGGAATTTTTATATTTGTTTTTCTCTTTTCTTTATATACTAGATTCAATTTGTGATATAAGATTTATGTAATTAATTTACACACTATAAAAGTGGAATATATAGAATATTATCTATCTATATATGGATATAAAAATGTTATAGATTATATGTAATTGATAATAGAATATTCATTATTGAGAACTGAAGATATATTGGATTGATAAGCTAATCTATATAAGGAGGAAGGGGAAATAATATAGGAATAATATAGGAAGTATATATAAATAAAATTGACAATAATACAGATTGTAAAGAAATAGAGGAAAAGAGAAGTAATTAAGCAAATAATATATAATACAAAAATGGCATCAGGAACAAGAAAAGCAGTAATAGCACAACAACAGTCACACAAAAAAAGACATCAACAGAGGACAAGCAAAATTAACAGAATTTGGGGTATCAATACTGGAAGAAATGAGAAGACTCAGAGAAAACTTTAGAAAGGAAATAAAATATCAAACGATATTAGGGATGTGAAACAAGAAATGGAAAATATTGGACAAAAATTAGAAAATATAACAAAAGATAGGAAGACAATTAATAAAAAGATTGATGATCTGCAAGAGAGAACAGTTAAATTAGAAAAAGAAGCACCAAAAATAGAAAGAAGATTAGAAAATACAGAACAACAATATAGAAATACAGAATTCAAATTCAGAGAAAAATGTTTGAAAATAAGAGGCTTAGAAGAGATCTACAGCAAAGAATTATGTAACTGTTTAATACCACGTCAATAATCAAAATTTCTGGCAAATTTTATTGGGTGGAATACTGAGCAATTAGATAAAAAAAATGTAGTCTGCAGTAATGGAGGGCCCTCTTGAATAGAATGTTATAGAATGCTATAACATAGAATAGAATGCTAGCAACACACATTTTCCTGCCTCTTTTCTCTTCCATGCTCTTGGTTGTTCCCTCCCTCCCTTGGTTCTTTTGTTTTGCTCACTCTCTCATCTCTCCTACTCCTTCCCTTACCTCACCCCCACACTTTCAGAGTGCCACTCCCTTCCTTCATGCATTCTGTCCCTTGGACATTTTGCTCTTCCATCTCTCCTGCTCCCTACCTCACCTCACTGTATTCTCTCACAGTACATCCCTTGCCTGCTTCTTCTGTGCTCATTCTCCCATCCCTCCCATTCTCTCCCTTGCTCCACTTCATGCCCTTGTGATGCACCCCTCCTGTGGTTCTTCTGATCACAATTGTATGGGGCGGCGCAGGAGAGCAGGCACAGCAAAGTTTTTCCCCGTTTGCTGTCTTACTGCCCCCACCCATGTTACTGTGATTGCGTGGGTGGGGACAGTGCAGGAGAGTGCAGGGGATCTTTTCTCCTCTTCATCCTCCCACCTGCCGCTGGGGCGATTGCACCCACAGCAACAGGCAAGAGATGGCAATGAGAAGGAAAAGATCTTTCCTCCCCTTCCCTCCCCCATCTGCTGCTGGGGCAATTGCACCGGCAGCACCATGTGGGAGAGTGCATCTGCCACTGGCCAGGGAGGGAGAGAATGGAGGGGGAGGCAAGCTGGCACTGTGAATAATCAAATCTGTGAGAGTCAAACCCGTGAATATGGAGGGAGAACTGTACTTGCCTTTCTTCAGGATTCTATGACAATTAGCTTGCAATGGACTCCAAAACCTTTTCTCTGTGTTTGTATCTTTGTTTGTTTGTTTGTGTCTTTGCCACTAATATAGCAACCCTCTGAATCACATGTTGATTTGCTGATTGTAACAAAAAAATTTTTTTTGCCCTACACTGTTACAGTGCTATCATTCTGCTTTCAACATCCTGTGGAATCCTGGGTTTTGCAGTGAAGGGAGGGGCCTTTAGAATTCTCAGCCAGAGGGCTCTTGGGCCTCAGTAAACTGCAAACCCCAGAATTCCACAGGATGTTGAAAGTGGAATAATAGCACTATAACAGTGCAGTGCAGAAACGGCTTAAGTTTCTCTTGTATCTCCTCATTTTCTTTCCTTTAAGAATGGCTCTAAATAACTTTTTCTATATCAGTATATAGTTGACAGTCAAGTATATAAGAGGTCAACTCTTCCAAAACTGGCTCTCCACAGATACACAGCCTATCTTGTACTGGGATACCATGGAATCTTCTCCATTTCATCATTGTATCTATTTGTTCAAAATGTAAATGTGTAAAGGCTTTATGTGATTCCATCGACAGTGGAAGTGTGAGATATTTTTCAAATTTATGCTCACATTCTGCAATAGCTAACTATTTCACTGTTCCAACAGTTATTAGAGCTGCTATATTGGTATGCACACCCACATTAGAGATTCTTTGTTTAAGGTTCTTTTTAATGTCAGACAACCTTGGATTCAATGCATGAGCAGAGAATCCAAAGCTTGGTAGTATATTCAAAACTCTCTGTAGCCAGAAATTTCCTTGCCAGAGTATTCTCTGTTCCTCCAGACAAATCTTAGGAAACCTTTCTTATGTTAAATTATTTATTCTGCACCAAATGTTTACCATCCTAACATATCTTAATCCAACAATCTTATCTACACTCAGTTCTGCTGTAACTAAATAGCCTGGAGTAGATTTTGAAACTCCTAAAATCACATGAAGAAACCTAATTTGAGTATTTTCAATTTTTGAGAGATCTATAAAGCCCCAAATTTCAGAACCCAAAATGAGCTTTGGTTTTTTTCTTAACAAATAATTAAAATAGGACTCAAGGTACTTCACACTGTGTGAGTAAAAATACAGTCAAAGCACAATATCAGTGCTAGTATTAAACTATTAAGGAATAATTAAATTAAAAAATATTTTTGGCACATCACTAATGAAAATACAACATCAAAACATTTTTTTGTCCAGGTAGATACACACGAAATACAATCATTATAAGTCAACAGTTTGAAATATGCATAAAAAAATTAAAACACCCCTTGTTATTCATATATGTATAGCAGGCAAATAATGTTTTTATTCAAGTTGGCTTTTCACAGCTGTTTGATACAGAAAGTTTTTTTAAAAACTATTTTGATATTGTATTTTTGTTGGTGATGTGCCTAAAATGTGTTTTAATCTAATTATTCCTTAATAGTTTAATACTAGCACTGATATTGTGCTTTGATTGTATTTTTACTCACATAATGTGAAATACCTTGAGTCCTATTTTAAGGAGGACAGAAGGATATAAGACCCATAAATAATAATTAATAATGTTTTTATAGTCTGGAAAAATACAACTTATGATATATGCAGTAGCTATATCTTTACATTATATCATAGAAGCCTATTTTTCCAATAACATATATGTTTTTGTTCCACAGAAATAACATTTGCACTTAATCATCCTGGACATGTATGTAATATGAATAATCTAATTAATATTAACCACATACAAATATTTTTGCAGCCATGCTCTTAGCAATGAAATTTTAATAATTATTTTTTATGTATATAATTGTTGCTGCTCTCATTAATTACCATTAGCACTTTTCTTACTTATAATGCCTGTTGCATCATTTAAAAAAAAAACTATGTGAGGAGATAAGACTACTGTATATACTTGTGTATAGGTCAACCTCATATAAGTCAAGGGCTGGTTTGTGGAGCAAAATTATGGATTTAGAATAACTTTGTGGATAAGTTGAGGGCCATTCCATGGAGTGGGGAAAACACCAGTGACATGTCAGGAGGCCAGCTCCTTTGGCCACAGTTGCTGTCATTTTCCCACCCAGGCATTCAAAAAGGCCACTCTATTGAGAAAAGGGGATGCATTTTTTAAAAAAAATGAATGAATGAATGAATGAATGTATGTTAAAGTACAGTATTAACTCTTATCAAAAACGTAACCATACTCATCTCAGAGTTAATATTGTACCTTAACTTTTAATTTTTTCTTAAACCTCAAGAGTAGCACAAGATGAGAGCTTAGTCCGTCCCAGGAGAACCTAAGAGAAGTACCAACACCCTCTCAGGGCTCCTTTGAGGGGAAGCGCCACAGAGCCACCACTGCCATTTTCCCACCCAGACATTCAAAAAGGCCAGATGTGGTGCTGCAGCAGAGAGTAGGTGAGGTCGGTGCTTCTTTTAGGTTCTCCCAGGAGGGACTAAGTTTTCATCTTTCACCACTTTACTCAGAGAAGGGGATGGTTCCTTATTTGATAAGCGTTAAGGTATAGTTTTTTTGGGTCAATTTTTCGACTAAAAATTCTACAGTTATACATGAGTATATACTCTTATGGAAAGATGCTGCAGATCCTAAGATACAGAGAAGCTATCAGTCAGTGTATCTGTCTATATAAATAATTATTGGAGATTATATGTTACACATATGCATACGGGACTATATAATCCCCAACAACTATAAGCAGTCTGTATTTTTGCAAGTAAAGTTATGTTTAAGCATTTATTAGAGTTGTATACCTCTTAAGAACCTCCTTGTTCTTGGACCCTTTCACAGTCCACAGTTATAGTGCTACAATTCCATTTTAACTACTGCAGTTTTTGGAATCCTGGAGTTTATAGTTGGTGAGACTCCAGAATCTTCTGGCTGAGAATTCTCAATGCTCCTCTTAACTGCAAATCCTAGGATTTTACAGGATAGAACAGTTAAAGTGAAATCATAGCATTATAATTATGTAGCGTGGAAGGGCCCCTAGTATGACTTTTCCAAAAAGTTTTCTATTATGATTTCTTCTTGAAGAATTTGATTCTCCACTGATATGAGAAAGAAAAACATTGACAAACTTCATGATGTGCATTTTTGGCACAGGACCTCCTTCTTCTGTGTAACTGCATGATCCACTATTATTTACAAAATAAAGGAGGCCTCTTTTACATAATAGAGGGATATTTATATATTGCAAAACTACCCATTCCTTCAATATGGCTGCTTGAATAATCTGATTGAGTGGTAGTTGCATAGGCATGCTTATTAAAATATGATGTCCCCCTTTGTCTATATCAGCAGAGGGAGTTAAAGGTCCATGCAGTATGCCAGTCTATTCATATCACAAGCAGAATAGGTATTTAGTTGGGGAGGACTCTTCCCATTTCTCATATTTGCTATAACACTGATAACTTCCTCTATGTAAAGGTTCTGAAAAAAAATTGTTGCTGTGGTATGCTAAGATGGGAAGGCTGACATGGAAAAAGAAAGTCCCCATATGTCAATGAATTTCATTATTGAAGCTGTAAAGATACACATAAAACTTCAAAAATTCTAGATTGCTATTTGTGGGCTCTATCTGTCTATCTATCTATCTATCTATCTATCTATCTATCTATCTACCTATCTATCTATAATTTTGATCTTTGATAGCAGAAATAACATTGCTTTGCTGTTGATGCTTAAGGTGATGCACCAGAAGCTTGTTGAGGCACTCCCCTTTTTCCCACTATGCTTGCTGTAGACACATCAAAGCCAGTTCCATTTGTTGTGAGAGAATTTTTGTGGTACAAAATTTAAAAAGTGCTAAACAATCAATCTAATTAAACCATTACTTCAAAAATATGAATTCAAAACAATTAAGAAGACTTTTTTTTTAAAGCACACCCATTGCATCCCTTTCTATCCCAATGAACTAAAGGCTGGAGCCTGTTTGAACCTCTTTGCCTGCCAGTGGAAAGAAAGCAGAGGGCCTTTAGTCCAGAGAGTTCCTTTTTTAAAAATGATTTTTTAAGCTCTGACTTCCTTGTACTTCTACATGAGAAGTGTTATATGAAAATAGAAGATGATAAAAGGTGAAAGATTTATACAATTTGAAGAGAAACCAGAGTGTGATGATATATGTGAATAAAAAGTACAATGCAAAAGAAATATTTAGAGACAATAAAGGCATGTTGATTCGCATAGAGATAGAAACAATTGGTAATAAGATTCTATTAGTGGGAATTTATGGCCCACTAGAAAATAAGTCTTTGTTTTTTGAAAACTTAACAACGAGGTTATTAGAATATGATTACCATGATATTATAATCATGGGAGATTGGAATGGGGTGATAAATCCAGAATTGGATCGAACATTAAGAAAGAAGGGGGAAACTCCAAAAAGAAAACTACCAAAGACATTCGATGAATTTATGGATTTAGTTTCAGTAAAGGATGTATGGAAACATTTATATGGTGATGCCAAAGAATATATGTATTTTTCGGAATTGCATAGGACCTGGTCGAGGATCGACATGTTTCTAGTCTCAAAAATGTTATGTAAAAATGTTAAGAAAATGGAGATTCTGCCAAGGTCTCTATCTGATCACTGTCCCATTACAATGTCAATACAAGAACAAAAGGGAGAATATAGATGGATCATGAAAGACGAGCTTCTGCGAGATGAAAAAGTAATAGAAAGACAAAGCAGGAAATAACCTTTTTTAAAAAAGAAAATTTAGGAAAAGGAACGCCAAATAAGATAGTATGGGACTCAGGAAAGGTGGCGATAAGGGGTCTATTTCTACAACAGGAAGCTTACAAAAAAACCCTAAAGAAACAGAAATAACAGACTGTGATGACAGAACTTAAAGAGAAAGAGGAAGAATTAAAGAAAGATCCAAGAAATACAAAATTATCGAGAGAGATTAAAATTATCCAGAAACAAATAGCTATGGAAGATAGAGTGGAAATACAGAAGAAGATAAAATATACGCATCAGAGATTTTTTGAACATGCCAACAAGACAGGGAAGTGGTTGGCATATAGATTGAAAAAAGAAAAAGAAAGAAGAATAATTACAGAAATCAAGAAAGGGGAGAAGATATATAGGGAACAAAGAAAAATTAAGTCTCTGTTTCATGAATATTATAAAGACCTATTTAAAGACTTAAAAGACACGGAAGAATATGTGCAGCAAGTAAAGAAATATCTAGATGAAATCAAAGTAGATCAAATTCAGGAAGAGCAGAGAATAGAACTAAATAAACCTATTATTACAAAAGTTGAAATTAGAACAGCAATCCAAAAATTAAAAATCGGAAAAGCCCCAGGTCTGGATGGATTCACGGCGAGGTACTACAAAGAATTTCAAGATCAATTAATCAACCCCATTCAAAAGTTGTTTAATGAACTGGAATTGATGGATAGACCAGATTCATGGGGGGAGGCGACGATCACTTTAATACCGAAAGAGGGTAAAGATTGGTTGAAGGTAAAGAATTATAGGCCAATATCTTTATTGAACATTGATTATAAGATATTTACATCTATTTTAGCAGATAGACTAAAGAAGATTTTAAAGAATTGGATACATGAGGATCAAAATGGCTTTTTGCTGGGAAGATCTATAAAAGATAATGTAAGAGTGATATTGGATATAATTGAATATTACCATAAACACAATGAGAGGAAATTGGGATTGATCTTTGTAGATGCTGAAAAAGCATTTGACAATGTAAAATGGAGATTCATAGTAGAGGTATTGGAAAAGATAAACATGGGGCAAAGATTTATTGATTGAATAAAAATGATATGTAATAATCAAACAGCGAGTATTGTAGTAAATGGAGATGAAACAGAAAAACTTGAGATTATGAAGGGAACAAGACAAGGTTGTCCCTTGTCACCCCTAATTTTCATAATGGTGATAGAACTATTAAATAGTAAGATAAGACAAGACACGGAAATAAAAGGGATTAAAATTGGGAACCAAATGTATAAATTAAGGGCTTCTGCAGATGATCTGGTAATCATGTTAGATGACCCAGCGAAAAGTATGGTAAGACTAACTGAGATAATAATAATAATAATAATAATAATAATAATAATAATAATAATATTTATTTGTATCCCGCTTCTCCACATGGATCGAGGCGGCGAACAGCATGAAGTACAATATTCATTAAAATACATTAAAAGACATTAAAAACATACCCAATCCTCCCCACCCACCAACCCAGCTAAAACCAACCCCCTAAAACACATAACAATTAACAATTAATTAACTATTAAAAGAACAGCAGGACAATTGGTGGGAGGCAGTGGAAGTACTAGTCTTGGAAGGCCTGTCGGAAGAGATCAGTCTTGACTGCTTTTTTAAAGCAGTCAAGACTGGTAATATGCCAGGTCTCCTCCAGCAGGCCATTCCATAACTTGGGAGCGATAGAAGAAAAGGTCCTCTGGGTAACCGCAGCCAACCTAGTTCTGACTGGCTGCAGTAAGTTCCTCCCAGAGGACCTTAGTGTGCGGGGCAGATTATATGGGAGAAGGCGATCCTGCAGGTAGGCTGGCCCCAAGCCATGAAGGGCTTTAAAGGTAAGAACCAACACCTTGTACTATGCCCGGAAACTAATAGGCAGCCAATGTAACAACTTCAGAATTGGTTTTATGTGGTCAGTTTTAGGTTTACCGGTGACCAACCTGGCTGCCATATTCTGAACTAATTGAAGTTTCCAGACTAAGCACATGGGTAGCCCTATGTAAAGTGCATTGCAGAAGTCAAGCCGTGAAATTACCAGCTCGTGCACCACTGTTTTTAGGTGTTCCAGCTCCAGGAAGGGGCACAGCTGACGTATCAGCCGAAACTGATAGCAGGCATTCCAGGCCGCCGCATCTATTTGAGCTGTCATCTGAAGTGGTGAGTCCAGGAGCACCCCCAAGCTGCGGACACAGTCTTTCAGGGGAAGCGTGACCCCATCTAGAACTGGTTGACAAACCTCCATACCTGGGCTAGGGCCCTTAACAGCGAGTACCTCCATCTTATCTGGATTCAGCTTCAGTTTGTTTTTCCTCATCCAGTCCATTACTGCTTCAAAACATTCGTTCAGAGGCGAGATGCCACCCTTAGTTGATGCTATCATCCGAGGCATGGAGAGATATATCTGGATGTCATCAGCATACTGATAGCACCTTGCTCCATGCCTCCTGATGATCTCTCCCAGTGGTTTCATGTAGATGTTAAATAGCATTGGGGACAGGACAGTGTCCTGAGGGACGCCAGATGTAAGCTCCTTTTTCGAGGAGCAGCTGTCCCCAAGCACCACCATCTGGTATCTACCTGAGAGACAGGACCGGAACCACTTAAGTGCAGTGCCCCCGATCCCCAGCCCTCTCAGGCGTTCCAGAAGGATACCATGGTCTATGGTATCGAAAGCCGCTGAGAGGTCCAAGAGTACCAGCAGGGTCACACTTCCTCTGTCGATACCTAGGCGAAGATCATCCACTAAAGCGACCATGGCAGTCTCGACTCCATATCCTGCCCTAAAGCCAGTTTGAAATGGATCTAGATAATCTGTTTCATCCAAGACAGCTTGGAGCTGAAGGGTAACAGCCCTCTCGATCACCTTGCTTAAAAATGCAAGATGGGAGACTGGTTATAATTATTCATATCCAGGGGATCTAGGGAGGGCTTTTTTAGAAGCAGACGTATAATCACTTCTTTTAAACAAGCTGGAAAATTGCCCTCCCTGAAGGATGCATTAATAATATATCTTAAATGAGTCTTAATTGCAACTCCTCTCTGGACGACCAGCCATGAAGGAGGGCAAGTTGTCTTTCTTATGTTTCCAAGGAGCTTGTCTACGTCCTCGGTACTCACTGACTGAAACTGATCCAGTATAATCCTGTTCACGGAGTCGCCAGACACTCCATTTGTAACCTCTGCTATAACACCGGCATGTTTCAAGAGTCTGGGAAAGTAGCAGGGTTCAAGGTTAATATGGACAAAACAATGATGTTAGTGAAGAATATTACAAAAAAAGAAGCAGAGGAAATTGAATATTTGTCCCATTTTAAGGTAACAAAAAAAGTGAAATATTTAGGAATTAAACCGAGGATAAAATGGACTATACTAACGGATACACAAGAGAGAGGTGGATTAGGGTTACCGGATTTAAAACTATATTTTCATGCTAGTTGCCTTTGTTGGATTACGGATTGGATTAAGTTAGAAAATGTGAGATTGTTAAAAGTAGAGGGGGAGATCTTTACTTTGGCTGGCATGCCTATATGTGGTACAACAAGGTAAAAGTAAATAAGGAATTTAATAATCATTTTATAAGAAAGCCTTTATTGAAGGTATGGTTACAATATAGAAACAAATTATATGCAAAGATACCACAGTGGGTGTCAGCACATGAGGTGTTCTACAGGAGAGAAAACCCCCAATTAAATAGATAGTTAATATATAAAGATTTAATAAAGGTTCAAGGTGAAAATATAATTTGGAAAAGTAAAGAGGATATGGCTAAAATAGGTATTACTTCACATTTCTTGTTACAAAGAGAACTAGAAGAAAGGTTCAAGATGGATATGAAGATACAAGGTATTGAAACAAGGAAGAAGGAGTTTGATAAATTGTTAAAATCAGGAACCGATCATTTGATGGGTAAAAGATATAGAATTTTGTTAAGTTTGAATATGGAAGAAGAGACGATAAAGGACAATGTGATAAGGTGGGTGCAAAATTTGGGACATGTAATTCCGTTACAGAGTTGGGAAAATGCCTGGAGGGATGTGAAAAAATATTGTATAAGTACAAAGTTGAAAGAGAAATATTATAAGGTATATTTTCGTTGGTATCATACCCCAGTGCAAATTGCTAAAATAAGTAAGAATGTGAATAATACATGCTGGAAATGTCCAGAAAGAGGGACCTTTTACCACATATGGTGGCCTTGTGCTAAAGCCAAGAAATATTGGAAAGACATCCATGAATGTATTGTTAATGCACTCTAAATTAATTTTCCTATGAATCCGGAAATATATTTGTTAAATATACAAGATACTAAACATTTTAAGAAGAGTTCATTGAGAAAAATGATAATATATATGGTAACAGTGGCAAGATTAGTATTTGCACAACAATGGAAATCAAAGGAAATACCTAAGGTGGATGATTGGTTATGGTAATTGTATGAATTATGGGAATTGGATGAATTAATGTCAATATTAAACAATAGACCAAGAAAACAGATTATTAAAGAGTGGAATTTAGTTAAACCTCTTTGGGAAGCCCAATGGGGAAGATAATAGTAAAAATTAGATAATCAGAGAAATAAACTTGGAGGAACAAATAATATAATAAGAATGTAGAAATAATGGAAAGAGGTAGTGGTATGATGGTTAAGTTTTAGAGTACAAGTAATTGTTGGTCATGTAAACGTAAAGTAGAATTGTACATAAGCTATGAAGAAGTAATGAGGGAAGGGTAGTAGGTAGGTATTGAAACTGTATTGACTTTTCTATTTATTACTTTGCTTTTTTCTTTTTGTTATGGAAATGTAGAAGACTGTGTAAATAAAATATAAGTGTAATTTAGGAGTATATTTATGTTAAGTTATGTTAAGTTAAGAATTATGGAATGTTTTATTTTATTGACTTTAATAAAAATTATAATAAAAAAAAGAAAATAGAAGATATTTTTAGCTTGTCGTTACTTTAGAATCTTAATATTCATAATATAGTATTTTCAAAATATTCATTCATAATATAGGCTTTAGTAATAATGTTTAAGAATTTATTAATGATTTATACAAATTAATTATTACTACATTTCTTATTGCTTTTCATCAGTACTTTTGGTTTAACCACGGTGATGCTAATATTTCAGTTATGAAGCCAGGTCTTGAGAGGGATCAGGGTGTTATGCAGTCTCCTACACACCTACGTAGCTGTTTACAACAGCTTGGCTATTCCTGGCTGACAAATACTCAGACAATGCTGGCAAAAGTGTCATGCCCTGCCATGGAGATCCTGACCATGAGGAGGAGAGTTCTGAGTCAGAGGCAGAAGATAGTTCAGAGGTACAGAATGAACAGCAGGACCAGAGCGACCAGCAGCCTCAGGAGTCGGAGGAAGAAGCAACACAGGCACCTGCCTTGGCAGAATGATAGCAAGAAAAGGAAGGGCTCAGGCATTCAGCTCATTTTTATAACAAACAAGCTGTAATGAGGGAATGCCTGCATCAATACTGTTAGCCTATAAAAGACAGACAACTGGCCTATCTCCCCATGGTTGAAAACGGATCTTCTTGGTGGTCAAAACCCTGTGCCAGTACCTTGCTTCTTGAACTCTGACTCTCCTTGGACCTTTGCTTGCTCTGAATACGCTTCTGATTTGCCCCTGTGGATCTGGATACTTTGGAAAGCTGGACTTTTGGCTTGACTTGGATTTGCTGTGGACTATTCTCTCTCTCTCCTCACCATGAGTAATAGCCCTATGCCCCCAGCCTGCTAATTGCTGCCTGGCCTATCCAAGACACAATAAAAAGGGAAGAAGAGAGACTTTCTCTCAAATAAGCTATAAGAATGATACAGTTGCCATCTGGATAGACAGATATCATTTGTACTTATAACATGCAATGAATACGGTCGCAATGACCAAGGAAGATGATTATCTTCTGTGAAAGACTCTGTGTTTCCTCCACAGATGAACTATAGATTAGAATGCCCAAATGTTAGGTAGGAAGGCAATTCCTTCCAAGTGTAAGACCAATGTATAATGCCTATTAGTGAGTATTTGCTAGGTTGTATATGAAAGAATCTAATCATGAGGCATTCCTTACCAAACGCAAATCTATACAGATTATGTGATAGCGCTATTTGATATGCTAATTGTATTAACTTTCACTATGTGTAAAACAAAGAATAGAAGAATTCCACTCTTGTGCACTCTGTGTGTGTTCGTGTGTGTGTGTGTGTGTGTATGAAACGATACATGCAGGCATGCCTGTTGACTTTTGGCAGCCTCATGATTTTCATAGTGTCTTTTTAAGCTAAGGAATACTCAGAGGTGGTTAGAAAATTTGCATTTCAAATATAGTCACATGTCTATAGAAGTACATTAAAAGAAAATCCTCTTGGTGACTTACACTGGTAGAACAAATTATGCTAGCATGAGTTCTTTTTCAAATGTCATGCAAGGAAGCATCCAATGCCTCCATGCCCATAGCATCACAATAGCATCCAGACAGCATGGTGCAGCAAGTGGCTGGAGTAAAGTTGGCATGGTGGGCAACTGTATTTCCCTTGCATAAAATATTCCAACTCTGTACAATATATAAATGACATTTTTTGGAATCTGATAAGAGTCTTGTCCTAGCCTGATTGAATGTTCAGCTGTAGTCAAAGAGATGCAAATGGAGAATGGATATAATTGCCTCTGTAGTATTTCAGGGAGACATTTTTGCATTTTCCTTCATGGTGTAAACAGCAGAAAACAAATCTCTGTGCCTTTTCAGGCACCAAAGAAACAAAACTGTATTGCAATTGAATAAACACATTTCTATTAAAGCTATCAGTCTATGCCTAATTAGTGGACATACTAAGTATAAATTCCCGCCATATATATTCATGGAACTGAGTGTGGAGTATCCCTGCCCTCAATTACAGATTTCAATACTTCAAACAATAAGATCCAGCAACAGTGAACACTGTCAGTCCCCCACCCCTGATTTAAGTCAATTGTACCTTTGCACTAAAAAAACAGAAGAACTGGATGTGTTTGACTGTACTGAAAGTTTCTTCTACATGCATGGCAGAGAGGGGAGTATTCTTTTCATCATAAGGGGTCAATTCCAATTTGGAAAGGGCCTCAAGTGCCACAGTCATGCAGTGGGCTGGTCAAAGGCTTAGTACAAATAATGACAGATTGGCTGAGACCAAAGCAAAGTGGGAAGGGCCAGATGCCTGTGGAAAAGTGGCCACAGCCCAATGCTGCAACTGTCAGAGCTGCAAAGCACAAGTCCCCACAAGAGTTTCCAGGCCAGTAGAACACTGCTCAGGTCTCAGCTGCGCATTTGTAGTCAAAATGCTTTCAAGGATCAGAGGTGTCCGCTGCAAAATGTTGGATGCTGGATAGGGAGCCCTTGAAGGTCACATCTGCCCCATGGAATGAAACTTTCCTGTAGTACCATCCTTGTAAAACACTAGAGAAACTTGGACAAATATACATCACTTTAGGCTACACTTCCCTATGAATAACTCCACTGGATAGAACAAGTCTAGTGTCCAACAGTGATGGAATGTGATAATACTAGAATAAACAATGTATATCTAAAACAGATAACATATATAAATCAAATCTAAGAACTGCCCTAACAAAGGGTAAGATTATACGTGTCCCATGATTCAAAGATCTTTGAAATGACAACAGCAGCCTTGTATACAATTAGAATGATGGAAGGTGCTCTGACTTAACAGAAGAAACTGATTTATTTGACTATATTAAAAGTTTGTTCTTCGTTCAGTTGCATAGGGACGGGAGGGGGCAATGGAGGTGGTTTGCCCCTGGTGGCAATTTTTGGGGAGCATCCCAGCTCTTTGCTTGCCCTCCCTCATGCACTGTAGCCCATCCTGTCCATTGTAGCCCCGCCCCACTTACTGTAGCCATGCCCCCACAAACAGTAGCCACACCCCCACACACTCCAAGCTCAGCCACTGTCTTCATTGGAGACCCTCATCCTTTATTCTTCCAGGTGTTGTGAATTCTATCTCTCAGAATCCCTGGCACTTGGTCAGGTGGCCTGAGGCTTCTGGAGGTTGAAGTTATTGGAAAATGAGAAAGATTTGGTGGATCTCTCTGCAGAGCAATTAGTAAGCAAAAAGAAGTTTAAACAGTTTACCAGCCCACCTTATTCCCCCTCACACACTTAACTCTACCTGAGAAGTAAGCACAAACTCAGTTTTGTTTAAAAAGTTTATAAAAGTAGTTTACTTACAGATGCTTGTGCATATCTACTCAGGTTCATGTTCTTGAAGAAAAGTAAGAAAAAGGTAAACAATTACATGGTTTCGTTGGAGCTTCTCCCCTGAAGTGCTCCTGGCCACATGCTAGCAGGAAGGCGGGCAGAAGAAGAAAACAGAGAGGCATAGACCCCAAGAACAAAGGATGCTTACCTGCCAGACGAACAGAGTGGGTGTAAATAAACAGGAAGTTGTCTTAGGTTTTGCCCCCAAACTTACAGTGATCATGCAACCTAACTACCAGTGAATTCAAAGCATGGAAAGGTTGCTATTCCCAATAGAAGTCTCTAGTGCTTCCTGAGAGCCAAAAGCAGTAAACCACCACTCTCCATCATGAGAATACTGCATGTGAGAATGGGGAAAGTGTGCTTCTACAATGCCCCACAGACCTACTAACTAGCCACACACACTGCAAACAGAAAAAAGGCATAAAATGGTTAGTCAGACATTAGAGCTCTCTCGGGACATGGCGATAATTTAAAGATGACCTCTGTTTTAGGCTGATAATAGCCTTTTATAAAAGAAAAAGTAACTAAAATATCACCGATTTTTAAATAAAACTATTACAAGGATTTTGAAATAACCCTGGAGGATCTAATAAGCTCTTAGATAGCGAATTGCACCAGCTAGAAACTTTTAGGGACTGTGATTGATTATTTTAGACAATTCCCACCATCATGTTTGTGGTGGGGGTCAGAAGGTGGTGCAACACTCTGAAGCAATGGGACTGGGGAAATGCCCCCTGGATTATGCCAGACTTGTCCTGCTGTAGACAAAATCCACAAGCAATGCATACAATTGCTAGGCACTAAGGAAATGACCACCAATTGTTGTGTTTCTTCACTTCAAGGAACAACTAAGAAAACATTGATGGTCAATTTTGATAGTAAGATCTACAGAAACCTTCCTTTAGTCCTTTATTCAGAATACTTCCTTGTTTAAACACAGAATGTATTTAAAGTATCACCTCTCCTACCACTTTTATTGTACAGGAAATATTGAGCCCACTAAAGGAGTTCTCTCTGTCAAACTTGCAGTGCTTCCTTGACTGATGGAAAACTATGAGATAGGGCTGTCTCTTTCCTCCACAACCAGTATCAGTATCATGCATTATGGAAATGAGTTACATGACAGCTCCACCCATTTGCATACTTTGATGTATGGTTTGGGAATTTGTATTTCTATAAATCCCAATGCATCTAAAAAGGACCTCATAGATCTCCTACCTACACTTTGCATCTCTTTTCAACAACTTTGGTGGACTAAGTGGAGGCCATTTGTGTAGCAGCTTCTGCCAAAACAAAGGAAAAATCGATCAGGAAGTATGTCTTCACCCCAGATCATTCTCCTTCTGTTGGTTCTGGTTGACTTGGCTCTTGCTGGACTCCTCTCCAATGGCTTCATAGTTACGGTGATTCTCAGGGAATGGAGAACAAGCAGAATTCTTGGTCCCAATGAACAGCTCCTTCTGAGCCTGACGCTTTCCAATTTTTGGCTGACACTGTCATTGAATCTATTTCGCATCAATGACTACATCACTAATATCCTCACCAACAGTTTTGCATACCTAACTGTCGCCTTCCTTGTTAGTTTTCTTGTCAATTCCAGACACTGGTTCACTGCCTGGCTCTGTGTCTTCTATTGCCTCAAGATTGTGAACAGCACCCATTCCCTCTTCCTTTGGTGCAAACGGAGGATATCATGGCTGTTACCATGGCTTCTTCTAGGATCTCTGATCATCTCCTTGCCACTTGCCTTTTTGACATTACATTTTATTCTTCCAAGTTTTCTGAGCAACACAACAGGGCATGTTAGTAGTGTGAGTCTAAAAATCTTACCAAATTGTACTCTCGATATTTCCAAACATTTACTTATAACTTTTGGTTCTGGTTGTCCTGTTCTGGTGGTCGTACTTTGCTGCATCCTCGTTGTTGCCTCACTCTGTAGACACATCTTCCAGATGAAGGGTAAAGAATTCCATTCTATGAGTCTGCAAACTAAACCTCACATCAAGGCAGCTGGGACTGTGCTCTTCCTTCTAGTCCTTTATCTTTCATTTCATGTGGCAGAGATCTTAGTTTTGACTGCAGCTTTGGGAGGAACTGAAGGGATTATTCTCACAATAGTGGTGATGGGGTACTCCCCTTCTCAGGCTTATATCCTGCTGCTGGTGAACCCCAAACTAAACCACACAGCTACCCAAATCCTTCATAGAACAAAGGCTTAACCTCTAAGGATCAAACCAGAAGTGACCTTTTTCCCCCTGGTATGTTAGATTTGTTAAAAATAAAGATCCTCATAATGAGGTGGGACAGAGTGAGAAAAAGCTGCCAAAGGGGGAGATAATTTTTTAAAAATTATTTATTTATTAGTTTTAAAACAAACAAAAAACCAGTCAGATTCACAGGTAGAATCAGAGTTACAATCAAAGAAATATGTGCTTAAAGAAAAGTTTCACAAAATGTAGTTCTTAATGCTTGTAACCATAGATGATAGCTTGAAGATGTAACAATGGCTAACAATTTCTTCTAAACACAGAAAGCTGGTTCCAGACTCTCATGCATCCGACTGTATGGGTAAAAGCAGCCTTGCCCACACCTTCTATCCCAGGGCACCATCTCCATGCTTGTGAAAATGTTGCACAGGTTCAACAGGCACTGCTGACTGGGGGTGAAGAAATAGTGCAGAAGGGTAATCCCAAAATTGGACAAAGGGAACTCCAGGAACTATATGACTTCTAGTGAATTTTGATTTTGGATCCAACATACAGCTTTGTGTGGACAAATCCAAAACCAAGAGGAAGACTGAGTGATTGTGTAATCATAATAGCTCTGTGACATGATTTGAGCTTTGTTAAATCATTTATTTAGCAAAGGTGAGCCTTACTTTATCCATAGTCCTCTCTGCAGCACCCTCCCATCCCACAATGGGGACAGGAGAAGGACAGGACCATGACAATGCTTCTGCATGATGTCATCCTGGGCTGGAAAACCTTGTTTACAGACTGGGGATGGCTGTATCTTTTAAACTTATTAGAAAAAAATATGAAAGACCTACCAGAAACAACCTCATCAGATGAAATATGGTCATGAGTCTGGAGGGCCATGTGCTGTGTAAGGACATGGGAGGGGGCCTTTTCAGCTTTTGCATCCTTTTCAGATTTTCCACCCAGTGGAATGCCTTTCCCTTGGAGACCTGGTGCCACCAATGCTAGCTTCGGTCTTGGACCTGGTAACAACAAGGCTTTTTGTTAAAGTCTTTGAGGCTTGGCCAATTAATTTCAAAATGGACAAGCACAGCATATTAAATTATTTAACTTTCTAAGCTTGCATTGTATTGCTGCATGGTTTTAATATAATATAATCCCTAATGGGAGAAAAGCAGGAAACAAACCAACCAACCTGTTTTAACCTGCTACATTGTTTAATAAGCATCTTGTCTTCTTAAATTATTTTATTGTTTTAAAATTTAAATTTGAAACAGGAGCCTGGAGTTTTCACCTCTCCGTGCCTCATTCTCATCTATTACTGATACAGGAATATTAAATCCAAATTTTGACTTGATTTTGATACTCATTCTGGAGGTATGAGAGGGAGAAGAATCAAACAGGGAACATGGAGAAAAGCTCCCCCTTGACTTTTGGCCCGATGGCCTGGAGCCAAATGAAGTCATCTACAAACTTTCTGTGTAGTTTATTACCCCATTTCAGAAAGGGAAAACCAAACACCATTCCCTACATTCTGTTGTCCTTGGCCATTTCTGCACGAGACTTTTATAGCGCTATGATTCCGCTTTCAACATCCTATGGAATCCTGGGGTTTGCAGTTTCAGGAGGAGCCAGGCAGCCCCTCCTGAACCTGCAAACCCCAGGATTCCATAGGATGTTGAAAATGGAATCATAGTGCTTGTTACTCCGAGGGAGAATCCCTATCCCGGGGTCTACAATTTTGATATTAAAATATGATTCAATGTGCCTGAGAGGTCACCAGATGGGCACATAGGAAGCAATGGTCAAAGATCGAAAACCAGATCAGGCCAATAAAATCCCCAGTCACATAGCCCCAGGAGACCTCAAGATGTGTAAACCCATAATAAACAAAGGGTCCTCAGCCCCTGAGAAGCTGACTTGAGGAGATTACGTGTTTCCCCCAAGTTGAGCAAATATTCCACCAGGCAAGGACCATTTACATGAAGTCACACCACAAACTAACACAGCCGAAGATCCTGAGACTTTGGCAACGCCTTGCAATCCCATCACACAAAGGAAATTACCATAGTGGAGCTTCGTTATCGCTCCAACACTCATTGTTCTCCCTGGGAAAGGATTAGTCCTCCAGGTACTTTTTCCCCTACAGATAGTCCCAGTTTTTGAGCAGTTCTTTGGATCACTCCCAATCATCCCAGCAGACCGTTTCTCCATCCATTGAGTGATCTCCTCAGCCCTCTCAATGCTGAACCCCACTTCTCCGCTGCCTTCCCGGACCCAGGACTTCAGGAAAAGGTGCAGTATTAACCCAACTGCACCCCTTCAATACCTCCCTGTCCAATTTCCTCTTTTGCTTCTTAATAGCTCTTGGGTATGTGTGTGAGTGATTGCATTGCTGCATGAGATTTTCATTCAATAAAATCATTTATTGGACATTTTTGTTTGTTTTTTGGCTTAGCCTGATCCCGTAAACACTGGGTAAAAAGACCCCGCTACGTTACCTTGTCTCTCGCATTGCTATCACTTGTGCTCTGGCTAGCTTCCATTCCCTATCATGTGGAATACATTGAGGTGTCCCCAAAGGGACCCCAGAAATCAGGGTAACACACTATAACAGTCTAGTGTGGAAATGGCCCTAATCAGTGTCCCCTCCTCAATGGTATTTCTCTTGTGTAAGAGAGCTGTGGGAGAGAAAAGTGTGTTGAAAAGCTTTAGCTTTTCCTACTCTCCTCATTAAGCTTTCTAAATCCCTTGCCTCTGAAGCCTCTCTGTTTCTTGGAATCACTTTCACTGCTATTTTAGTTAGTTCATCACCATCACTTTATTACAGTCAACAAACCATTAAAACATGTTAGATACATTGTAAAAATCTTTTAGCACAGTGCTGGCAAGAATTCAAAATAACAGTAAAAGTACAATACTCCCTTTAAGGACCCACCAACTATGGACTTGATACATCTTAGTTCCCCCTAGTGATTGCATTACCACTGCTCCTCACTTTTTATATAAAAAAAATCAAATAAATCCTTAGCTTTACTAAGTCCAGTATTATTAACTGTGCCATCCTTATCCAGACTGGTGGTAGAAATGACACCCATGGGGACTTTCTATGAGAGGAATTGATGTTAATAGATCATTTTGATGCTCTACTGAAGCAGGATCAACAGCAGGCTCTACTAAAGCTAGATTCTCTGAGTACAGGGAAAGACTTTGGACCAAAGAAATAAAAAATATACTTTGCTATGATCTACAAAAAAATTACTATAAAACGATGTTCTGCTTGTGCCTTAGACCTGAGAGACCATCAAAAATGAATAAAGATATGAAGGACAGTTGTTGGAAATGTCAAGAACACACTGGATCTTTGTTTCATGTGTGGTGGACCGGTGACAAAGCTAAAAAGTTTTGGATGGAAATACGGAATATGGTCCAAAGAATTTTTAAATGTCAAATAGTTAAGAATCCTGAATTGTTCTTACTAGGAATCTGGAGAGATGATATTAATATTGACAAACAAGAAAAGAATTGCTCCAATATATGTTCCTGGCCACAAGAGCTGTTTACACAAAGTATTGGAAGAAAATGCAGATCCCAACAATGGCTGAATGGTTTAATAGACTGGTGACAATTGTGAAGATGGATAAGTTGTTACCCAAATTAAATGGAAATTCTGATGAGGAGTTTACTTTGGAATGGAGGCCATATAGGCCATTTCCACATGACAACGTTCTTCCATGCAATCCTGGGTCCAGAAGGGAGCGCATGAGCAATGCTTCCCTCTGCACTTTACTGGCTCCCTGCGGAAGACAGCGTGATGATGCCACCTCTTCCTTCTGCAGTGTAGCCGGGCACCTTCTCATGCTGCGCTATGGAAGGAAGTGTTACCATTGCAGTTCTGTGGTTTCTGCATGGCCAGGAAAGATGGGAGTGTCATGCGATGGTAAGTGTAACACAGATTTTTTTTTCCATTTTGTGGAAAACGTGCCAGTGCGATGCTTGGGGATAGGATGGCAGTGGGCTGGTGCTGATGTTGTGTGGGAGCATGACCTCCCCATTGCTGCCATCCTGTCCCAAAACTGGCAGAGCCCTGTCGTGTGGAAATGGCTTTAATAGATTATTAAGGGAAAATTCTCATTTTGATGATCATAGGGTTTTGAACTTGCAAATTATTGTTCTTTTTTGATTCTTACTTTTATTGTTATCATGAGAAAGTTATGAAAATTTAATAGATTTATAGTTTGTTGCTATTCGAATAATATATGTTTAAAAGAGATGGTGGATTTATTGAGGATTAATCATCAGTGTTTGGAGTTAAATAGAAATATTTTGTAATGACTAATAATGTTGACATATAGTGATATAAACATTAAGAAATTTAGAATTTAATGTGGCTAAGGAGTAATAATGAGCAACAAATTTAATAGTGATGTTGGGTAATGATTTTAAGTTATCGTAAGTACATTTACATAAGTAGGAGCTGTTTGCAACAAGGGCAGGAATCACTTTTAATTCGTTATAGTTTTTCTTTAGTTTAGTTATTGGAATTAGATTAGATTAGGTTTTGTTTTGTGTTAAATAGAGATGTGTGTATTTTTTTTACTCTTTTTATTTTACTCTTTTCTTTACTGTTTTACGGGTGTATATTGTTTAGACTGTGTTTGTGTTCTTTCTATTTGTGTTCAAAAACCTGTTAAAATTTCTAAATTAAACAGACAAGCACAACATTTTAAACTGTTTAACTTTTTAAACTTGTATTGTATTGCTGCACTGTTTTAATGTAGGGTGTGAGTCACTATGGGAGAAAAGCAGGAAACAAACAAACAAATCTGCTTTAACCTGTTAAATTGTTTAATATTCACCTTGTCTTCTTAAGAGTTTTCACCTCTGCCTTATCTCATTCTTCTCTATTACTGAGGTAGGAAGATTAGATCAAAATTATGGATTGTTTTTGATATTCATTCTGGAGGTATGAATGGGAGAAGAAACACACGGGGAACATAGGGGAAGGCTCCCCCTGACTTTTGTCCAGAGGGCCTGGAGCCAAAGCATGTTCTCTACAAAGTTTCTGTGTGGTTTATTTCTCCATTTCAGAAAGGAAAAACCAAGCACCGTTCCCTTTATTCTGTTGTCCTAGTCAATGTCTCCTCTCAATCGGTTTTTCAGCTTTATAATAGAGAGGTGTGGGAAAGAGAAGTGCGTTGAAAAGCTTTAACTTTTCTTACTTTCTTCACTAAGCTTTTTGGGAAGTAGAACTAACTTCCTGAATTCCTTGCCTCTGTAGTCTCTCAGCCTCCTGGAATCCCTTCCACTGCTACTTCAGGTAGTTGTCCTTTTGTATTTTCTCCCTGATTAAATGGCAATAGAGAAGAAAATGGATCATTCATCCAAGAAATGGAATCAACCCTTCTTTCTGTGGCTTGTTGATCTTGTGGGGATGGTGGGGTAGTTTTGCTAGCTCTGCCCATTTCTGTCTGCAAAGTCATCACAAGGGTTTTCTCCCTTAGCAAATGGAGAAGGCTCACCCGGCCAAGAGATGTCAGCTCAAAGTAGTTGCAGATTGGATGGGGAGCCCTTGAGGATCACACCCAAAGGATGAAAGTTTCCTATTCTCCCATCCTTCCAAAACTGTCAAGAAACAAAAACCTATTATGATTTGGGCACATAAACATCAATTCAGGCTACACTTCCCCAAGAATCAAACCACTGGATGTAACAAATCTGATGTCCAGCAAAAATGGAATGTTATAATACTGGAGTATTATGTAACACGTAACACATTCATAAATCAAATCCAAGAAGTGTCGTATTATAGGATGGGGCCATAAATGTTCCATGATTCAAATGTTAAGATTTTTGACATGGTGACAGCATCCCTGTGTACAGTCAAACATTTTTCTCAGAATATGGAAGATCCTCTGAGTTTATAGAAGAAACTGATGTCTTTAAGAGTGCTAAAAGTTTGTTCTGCGGGAGTGGCCTTTGGCTCTCCAAATGTTTCGGACTCCAACTCCCAGAATCGCTGGCCATCGGTCATGTAGGCTGGTGTTTCTGGATGCTGAAACCCAGAATAACTGGAGAGCCAAAGGCTATGAACCACTGTTTTCCATCATGAGAATACTGCAGATTACGTTGGGGAAAGTGTGTCTCAGCAATGAACCGACAGACCTATCGGGAGGGTGGGATGACCCTCTGTGATCCACAGAAGAAGGAAATGGCCCTCAGCCTTGCCAAAGTTCCCCACCCCTGCGATAGGTGAGATCAGAGATTACATTAATCTAGAAGTAATGTGTAAAATTAAACAGGTGAGAAAATGACCAAGAAACACTGTGCTTGCACACTTGAAGGATCAACCAAGAAAAAAGTGAAGGTCAACTGTGCTGATGAGGTCTATAGAAAACTGTCTCTTGCTCTTTTCTCCAGAAGGTTTCCTTCTTTCAACACAGTACCACCACTGGTGTCCTACTGGGGATGGGAGCAGCGTTCTGCCCCAGATGCAGAAAAAGAAGGGGGTACAATGGTGGGTCCTCATTCCCCCTTCCCTGGCCCTTTCCGCAACACACCTTTTTGTGGAGCTGGGGTGTGGGGATCGCGCGAGCAGCCTCTAGCGAGAGGCTCTTGTGTACCTGTTCCTTCAGCTCCGCAGCTGCCACCTGCTCGCATGAGAGCTCTACCTCTTCTTTCCACTCTTGCTGGGGCAGGAAGCGCAAGCACTGCAGCTCCAGAGCTCTGCAGACACAGCAAGTGCACGCGGCGCCCCAGAGTGATGCCCAATCGTGCACCATTTTCAGCTCACAGCTGAAAATGAAAAAATGCACGGTCAGCCCCTGCCAGCCCCTGGAGTGTCGTGCAATTGTGAGTGTGTCGTGTGGACTGCTCCTCACATTCGCGTGACACTTGAGGGGCCCTTTCACATGGCAAATGCTGTGCGAAAAGGGCCATAGAGGCACCAGATCACGAGAAGTAGAGATTGACTGGAAGGAACATGGGATATACTTGCAAGCTGTCTCAAGGCAAGCCTCTCTCCTCCCTCTCCTATTCCCTTGGAATTTCCTTGAATGAGGCAAAACAGAGGGGAGCGTCTTAGGTGTGCAGCCACAGTAGACTGCGCTTCCTTTTGAAAATGAAACAATTTATCCTTAAGGAAGCAGCCCTGCTAATCTCTTGTATCAGAATGAAAAAGGGAGCAGGGGAGGTATCAGGTGCAAAGACTGAGGAAGTGAACTGATACCCACAAACACTTGTGCTAAAATATAAGTAAGTTAGTCTTAAAGGAGCTGTAGATTCCCTTCTCCCTCCTCTCCCTCTCTGTTTCCTTTTCATTCATCCTCAAATATAAGTTATAATTTTCCTTCTTCAGGGCCTTCTCTAAAGTAAATTGTGCCAGCATATCCGTTTCCCTATTGACCTCTGAAATCTGTCAGAAGAAGGAGGTTGTGCTGAACAAGGAAAAAAGTTGTTTCATCCAGCACAAGATTCTTTGCACTGTTCCTATCCTCCTGCAGCCAGAACATCTTTTGAGTTAATATTGTATTGTTCCACTCTGGACTCCAATGTTTTCTATAGCAAGGAAACAAAATAGTAGGAAGGAGGTACATAAGAGTATAGTTGAGGAGAATTTATTTTAAAAAGAGGAAATAAAATATGGGAGGATGGTATTAAATGGAAAACAGGTCTGCCACACTGGATTGTTACTTTCTTTGACAGAATGTGTGTATGTGTTGTATACATGCATCCTGACACAAAGAAAAGGAGGCCTTTCAGGGACTTAGGGGTGTTAGTCTTTTGCAGGAAAATGACAAAAAATCTTGTGGTAGTTTAAAGATTAAGAACTTTTGTTTGACATTATTGTTCATTGATGGCACTGCCTCCAGCTATCCTTACTACCTGGCATGGGAGCAGAAGTGCTATGCCCACCAGATTCAGCAGCCACACAAGACTAGGTGGGGGAGATGTCACAAGCCACAAAAATTCCACACTAACTTTCTGTATCTATTCCAGGTAAAACATCCAGAGAATGGTTAGGGACACCAACTTTTGAGGTAACCAGGGACATTAAATTCAGCAGATGCACAAGAGGAGATGGGAGTGATGCCACAAGTCAGAGAAATTGCTCAGGAATCACTTTCTATTACCTTTTCAGGCAAAACATCTGTGTTCTGGAACACAGCTCGCAACATCAAAATTTTAGACACACATATTTACTAAATTCAGCAGTCATAGAAGAATCAATCCAAGTTATGCCAAAAGCCAGAAAAAAAAAGTCATAATAATCAGAATCAAAGTCTATATCCTAGAACACGGCCAAAAACTCCTACTCTCCAGGAAACTATATCCAGATGGGCACATGGAGGTTGAATTATTGTGGCGTTTTTCATCACACCCATCTAAAGTTGTGTGTGTGTGGTGAATTGGTGTGACTTCCTACATCTCTCCTGTCTTTTACAGAATACATATGTTGTGTATAAATTAAACTGAAAAGGAAATAAAATGCAAAGTTGTAAAAATTACAGATAGACTACCTAATAGGAAGCTGTAGATGGAGGAGTTTCATTCTCTCTACAAAAACAAGACCAGGAGCAAATCAAGGCATAGACCACTAACTATTAGTTTAATAAAAAAAATCAAGTGAAGTTAATTATAGTAGAACACTAAATGAATTAGTGTTCCAAAAGGCACAAGAACATCCCTTTAGAATGTAAAGACCATGTGCAAACAGTTAAGTTTAGACAAGAAGCAAAAGGAAAAGGTGACAGAAACAGAGTTGGAATCCTGAACAGAACTGTTTAGCAAATTGTACACAGGGATAAAGATAGCTACTATGATAACCAATACTGATAAATAGAAAACAACAACAAAAAGGGTAGAACAAGAGACCTCATCTGCAAGATCTAACAAATCAAAATGAAATTTAAGCCAAGAATGGGGATGCTTTATAGCTGACAGGAGAACACACTACCAGAGCAAGAGGAAATAAAGAGATGGTGGAAACAATATGCTGAAGAACTATATACAACAGATGAAAGGATAAAAGATTTATTAAAGAAAGAACCAATTGAAATTGAATACACAGTTTTAGGGTGTTATCTCACCAAGGTGTCATATCATCAAAGCAATGTGTTATTCCTGGTTTGGGATCAGTCTTTGCACATGACCTCATTGCTCACCAGCAGCTATTCCATTGCCATTTGTTTGAAATGTGCACTTATTTCATGCTATAAATAATCTGCTAATGAATCCCTTTCCTGCAAAAATCCAGTTAGCTGTTAGAGTACACTTTCCTCATAGCGCTTCTTTCCGTAGCTGATCCAGTAGTGCTCATGGTGTGGGCATTCCCACATTGTCCCTCCCACAGCTGTTTCCAAGGAGATCTCTGCCTAAGAACCTCCAGACCAATCATGAGCTGTGGGGTGGGGAAAAGGACTGGCCAATGATACTGCAATGCAGAGGGAAGAACAGTGCAAAGGACACTACTTATCCGCAGTTGTTGAAAGGGTGCGATACAGAGTATTAATAATCTGACACCATCATAGGAATGGCTGTAGTGTGATTTCAAAGGAGCAACTCGATATTAAGGCAAACATAAGCCTCTCAGAAAGTATAGTGGGAGTTGCACTCAAAGCAGTTGGGAGAAATAAATCACCTGGAATAGATGGCATACCAATAAAGCTGCTTCAAGCTAGAGAGACAGACTCCACTCATATTCTAACATCTGCCAAATGAAAAACGATGGCCTACACACTGGAAACATTCAATATCCATTTCAGCCCCCGGGAAACAGAACACTAGGAACTGTAATAGCCATTGGACCATTGGATTAATCTCCCATGCAAGACAAGTGATCCTCAGAATATTACAACAAAGACTTTCAGCCTATATGGAGAGAGAAATGTTAGCTATCCAAGCTACTTGATTCAGAATATTTCCTTGTTTAAACACAGAATGCATTTAAAGTGTCACTTCTCCCCACCACTTTTATTGTACAGGAAATTCTGAGCCCACTAAAGGAGTTCTCTCTGTCAAAGCAGCCACCCTTCCCTGAGTGATGGAAAGTCATGAGATAGGCTGTCTCTTACTTCCATAGCTAGTATCAGTATCATGCATTATGGAAATAAGTTACATGACAGTCCCACCCATTTGCATAGTTTCATGTATGTTTTGGGAAATTGTATTTGTATAAATCCCAAAGCATTTAAAAAGAACCTCACAGATTTCCTACCTGTACTTTGCATCTCTTTTCAACAACTTTGGTGGACTAAGTGGAGGCCATTTGTGTAGCAGCTTCTGCCAAAACAAAGGAAAAATCGATCAGGAAGTATGTCTTCACCCGAGATCATTCTTCTTCTGCTGGCTCTGGTTGACTTGGCTCTCGGTGGACTCCTCTCCAATGGCTTTATAGTTACGGTGATTCTCAGGGAATGGAGAACAAGCAGAACTCTTGGTCCCAATGAACAGCTTCTTCTGAGCCTGGCACTTTCCAATTTTTGGCTGACCGTGTCAATTAATCCAATATTCATCAATAACTACTTCACTAACATCTTCACCAACAGTTTTGCATTCAGAATTACGATTCTTCTTGCAGCTTTTCTTGTCTTCTCCAGACATTGGTTCACTGCCTGGCTCTGTGTCTTCTATTGCCTCAAGATTGTGAACAGCACCCATTCCCTCTTCCTTTGGTGCAAACGGAGGATATCATGGCTGTTACCATGGCTTCTTCTAGGATCTCTGACCATCTCCTTGCCACTTGCCTTTTTGACATTACACTGTATTCTTCCAATTTTATTGAGCAACACAACAGGGAATGTTAGTAGTGTGAGTCTAAAAATCTTACCAAGTCGTACTCTCGATATTTCCGAATACTTACTTATAACTGTTGGTTCTGGTTGCCCTGTTCTGGTGGTCGTACTTTGCTGCATCCTCGTTGTTGCCTCACTCTGTAGACACATCTTCCAGATGAAGGGTAAAGAATTCCATTCTATGAGTCTGCAAACTAAACCTCACATCAAGGCAGCTGGGACTGTGCTCTTCCTTCTAGTCCTTTATCTTTCATTTCATGTGGCAGAGATCTTAGTTTTGACTGCAACTTTGGGAGGAACTGAAGGGATTATTCTCACAATAGTGGTGATGGTGTACCCCCATGCCCAGGCTTATATCCTGCTGAGGATGAACCGCAAGCTAAAACACACAGCTTTCCAAGTGCTTCATAGAATAAAGGCTTAAACTCAAAGGATTAAACTAGAAGTGATATTTTTTCCACATATATTCCCTGGTATGCTAGATTTGTTAAAAATAAAGAGCCTTAATGAGATGAGAATGTAGTGGGATGGAGTCAGGAAAGGCTGCCATATGGGGAGACAGGTTTTTAAAAAGAATATTTATTCATTACTTGTAAAACTAACAAAAAAAAATCAGTCAGATTTGCAGGTAAAATCAGAGGTGCAATCAAAGAAATATGTGTTTAAAGAAAATTTTCACAAGTGTGGTTCCTAATGATTGTACGGTAGATGATAGCTGTAAGATGTTATAATAGTTAACAATTTCTTCTAAATACAGATGGCTGGATCTTGACTCTGGTGGGTGCAACTGCATGAAAGTAGCCTTGCCCACACCCTGTATCCCAGAGTGCCATCGTCACGCTCGTGAAAAGGTTGTGGAGCTTCCAGGGGCACTACTGACTGGGGACAGAGAAAGAGTTCAGAGGAGTGCTCCCGAAATTGGGCAAAGGAAACCTCCAGGAGTCAAATGACTTCTAGGGAATTTTGATTTTGGATCCAACACACAGTCTTGAGTGGACAAATCCAAAACCGAGAGGAAGATTGACTGGATGTGTAATCATAATAACTCTGTGACATGATCTGGGCTTTGTTAAATCACTTATTTAGCTAAGAGAAGCCTTACTTTATCCATGACTCTTCTCTTCCTTTCTGTTGTTGCCTCAGTATTCTTTCTCTTTTTTCCTTTTAACTCTTAAAATAGGGTAGATAGAGAAAATTAAATTATTGGAAAACACCTGTAAGTTGATCACTAGTCAAACAATAATCTGTCCGGGGCTGGAAAATGGTGTTTACAGGCTGAGGATGTGTGTATCTGTTAAGTGTATTAGGGAAAAAAAAATAGGGAAGAGATCTAGAGAAGAAACCACTCGATCAGGTGAAATATGGTCATGGGTCTGGAGGGCCATGCACTGTTTAAGGACACGGGAGAGAGCCTTTTCAGTTTTAGCACTCTGTTTGTGGATGCCTTTCCCATGGAGGCCTGGGGTGGCACCAACACTAGCTCTGTTCTGGCAGCCAGTAACAACAAAGTTTTTTGTTAAAGTCTTTGGGACTTGGCCAATTCATTTCAATATGGACAAGCACAGCATTTTGAACTGTTTAACTGTCTAAGCTTGTATTGTATTGCTGCAATGTTTTAATGTAGGGTATGAGTCATTATGGGTTCCTAATGAGAAAAAGCAGGAAACAAACAAACCTGATTTAACCTGTTACATTGTTTAATGTGCATCTCATCTTCTTAAATCATTTTTTTGTTTTAAAAATTAAATTTGAAACAGGAACCTGAAGTTTTCACCTCGGTCTTATCTCTTTCTCGTCTATTACTGAGATAGGAAGATTAAATAAAAATTTTGGGTTGTTTTTGATCCTCATTCTGGAAGTATGAGTGGGAGAAGAAACACATGGGGAACATGGAGTAAAGCTGCCCCCGCCTGACTTTTGGCCAGATGACCTGGAGCCAAACCAAGTTCTCTACAAAGCTTCTGTGTGGTTTATTCCCCCATTTCAGAAAGGAAAAAACAAGCACCATTCCCTCTATGCCAGTGGTTCTCAACCTGGGGGTCGGGACCCCTTTGGGGGTCGAATGACCATTTCACAGGGGTCGCCGCTCCTCAATCCTGGCCCCCCTTTTAAAAGGAGGTGGCCTCACAGTCAATGGGAGCAGTGCTTCTGAGACCCCTGTGCTGGGAGGAGGGGAGAGGAGGCATGCTGGGCATTTCCCCGTCTTTCCCTGCCTGGTGGGAAAGCACTGGAAGAGCCTGAGGTGGAGCCGGAGGTGCGGAGAGTGGGAGGAGAGAGCTGGAGCCTGAATGTTAAGGCAAAGGTGAGGACACCGAGAGGAGAGAGCTGGAGCCAGAGCGCTAAGGTGGAGGTGAGGAGAGGAGACCCCGCACTGGCGGGAGGGGAGAGGAGGCGTGCAGCCACTGCTTGGACGCTCACGCCTGCACTACACACACACACACACACACACACGGAGGGCTTCCCCTTCAGTGTTCCTTTCCCCTTCATGCCGGCTTGCAGAGTCAGAGTTGCTTGCCGGGTCGAGTGTGCAGCCGGGGCTGCTTGGACACTCATGCCCGCACCACACACACACACACACACACACACACACACAGAGGGCTTCCCATTCAGGGTTTATGGCGCTGCAGCGGGATGTCTGGGAGGTAAGACCCCGTCCCCTCACCCTCTTCACCTCATGCTCGTTCATGCCGGCGAACAGAGTTGCTTGCCGGGGCGAGTGAGCAGCTGGGCTGCAGCAGCAGCGGTCGCCCGGTCGCCCATTCATTCTGGGCACGCCGCTTCATGGGAGTTGTCGGTGTGGCTGTTGCCTTTGGTCCGGCAGGCAAAGGGGGAAACTTTCCTGCAGCAGATCTGCCATCCGACAGGGGAGATCGGTCCCTCCGAGACCGAGAATTCAGTCGGGAAAGGAGCAGGGGGCGTCAGTGAAGGGCTTCGGTTTGTGTAGCAAGAGCCCCCGAGGCTCCTTGGTTGGGTTTTTTTTTTTTTTTGGTTTTTTGACCCGAAAGCGCTGCTCTGATCCATCCTGTGGACTTTGGTCATTTCCACATTCCAGTGTTATAGCGCTATGATTCCACTTTCACCATCCTATGGAATCCTGGGGTTTGCAGTTCAAACTGCAAACCCCAGGATTCCATAGGATGGTGAAAGTGGAATCATAGTGCTATAACAGTCTAGTGCAGAAATAGCCAGGATGACTTTCTCCTCTCGCTTTTGTTGTGCGTGGACCCTTGGCGCTCGCCACACACACGTGTTGTGTTCTTCGCCGTGACTGTCTTGCATTCCTCGCTTTTCGTATGGTCAGCGTCCGCATTCCCTTTAAGGGAGGGAGGGAGGGAAACAAAATGCGTCTGCTTATGCTGACGCCATCTTTCCTCTCTCCCTGTCCTTTCCTCCCTGCACCTCGTGTAAAATGTGGGCTGTTTTGGCATTGCCTTTGGGAGTGACTGGCTTTTTGAACTGTGGAAACCCAACAATCAGAACTAGAACTACTGCCTTAATTCTGGCATTGCTGGACGCTTTCTGTGCTTAAAAAAGGGGGGAGGCTTACCAGTTTTTAGGCATTAGAAGTCTATCCAGAGCAGTGATTTAGGGCAGTGTTTCCAATCTGTTTGATGTTGGAAATAACTAACTAACTAACTAACTAAATAAATAAATAAATAATAAATAATAACGAAAATGATTTTATGGTTGGGGGTCACCACAACATGAGGAACTGTATTAAGGGGTCGTGGCATTAGGAAGGTTGAGAACCACTGCTCTATGCTGTTGGCCTACTCAATGTCCCCTTTCTAATGAGTTTTCTCTTTCATAAGAGAGGTGTGGAAGAGAGAAATGTGTCGAAAAGCTTTAATTTTAATTACTCTCTTCACTTCTGGGGAGTAGAACGAAATTCCTAAATTCCTTGCCTCTCAAGTCACTCTGCCTCCTTGAATCCCTTCCATTGCTACTTCAGGTAGTTGTTCTTTTGCATTTTCTCCCTGATTAAATGATGATAGATAAGAAAATGGGTCATCCATCCAAGAAGTGGAATCACCCCTTCTTTCTCTGGCCTGTTTCTCTTGTGGGGATGGTGGGTTGGTTTTGCTGCTCTCCCCATCTCCTTCCCCAAGTCACAAGTTTCTCTTTTGTCCCTTAACAAATGGAGAAGGCTGACCTGGCCATCCTTATGCATCAAAATGGAGCCAGGCTGTGACACATGGGCCTTTTAATCCTTTTGCTAGTCTCCTTTCATTTTGTGGCTTTCCAATCCTAGCTCTTTATGTGAGGTGTTATAGTGGTTCTTAGCAACATCCATGATTGTGGGAGCCACCTTGTAAGCTTCCTTGAATTGCATGTTGGGAGAAAGGTGAGATCTAAATTTAATCAATCAATCAATCAGTCAGTCAGTCATGTTGTTATATTCCCTCAAGTTGTTTCTGACTTACAGAAGCCTTAAGACAAACCTATCATAGGGTGATCACAGCAAAATTTCTTAACAGTCTCTCAGACAGTGATACACTAGTCTATGCAAATCATGACATCCACTCTGTTTTGGTTTTCATAAGTGACTGCCATCAATGGTTTGATTTCAGCAGTGGTTTTGTCTTCTTTAAAAATTTTCACCCGTCTTTACACATTATTCTCATCAATCATCTTCTCATTTCTGAGCCCCTGTGGATGCTGGCAGCAGTTCATCCTTCTTTGGTGAAGAACTCAATGACTGGTCTTTGTTTCTGTTTCATATCCATGGTGATGCAACACCTTGAAATACAGAAATGACTTCAGTTGTGCAGTAAGAATTATTGCATATGATGTCGTAATAGCTTCACATTTGGATTAATCATTTCAGAGAAATTGGAACACGGGCATTACTTTAGGTAGATTAAAACCCCATTAGAACTATTAGAACTCTATTAGAACCCCAGAAGTTGTTGTACTTCAAGTCTAACCGCTCTAGCAAGGATAACCAGTGGTGAAGACATTTAGAAGATGACATGATTCTCACCCTTGACCAAAATTCCCCAATTCAGAAGGCCTAACAAACAAACCAACCAAAAAAAAAACATGAAGTAGTTCTGAAATTTTTAAAAAAATACTGCCTTGAGTAAGAACCAACTGGAAGATGTAAAACTACTAGTTTTTTTTGGCCCTCTTCTTTAATTAATTAACAATTTTATTAACAGTTTGTTTCTAGAATTCAGTGCATACTATGATTCCAATTCACATCAATCAATTTGCTCAAAAAAACCCAGTGTAATTGCTCCTAGAAAATTTCCAGCTTAATTCATAACTAGAGTGATTTTAATCAGTTAGTTCCCATCACTGCTTCTTCATAAAAGATGATGAATCTTGTTTCAGACATGGGGGCCAATTCAAGTTTGGAAAGGGCCTCCAATGGCACAGTCCTGCAGTGGGCTAGTCAAAGGCTCAATGCTAAGAATGACAGATTAGATGAGACCAAAGCAAGGTGGGCAGAATCAGATGCCTGTGGAAAAGTGGTCAGAGCCAGCGTACGAATGTTCAGACCTGCAAAACACATCTCAAGTCCATACAACAGCTACCAAGCCTGCAGAACACCACTCAAGAGTCAGCTGTGCCCTCCTTATTTGTGATCTCACTATTCATGAACTCAACCTTATGCAAGGTGAGAATATTTGAAATATTCTAAATATTTGAATATTCTAAATATTCTAAATAAATAAATAAATAAATAAATAAATAAATATTCTAAATATTTGAAATATTCTAAAAATTGCTCATCAGCAAGCAGGATCAGTAATCAAGATGGCCTTCAGCCATCGCAGAGCAGGCAGCCCCTCTGAGAGGAAACTGCTTCCCCCTCTGCTGTGGCTGGTGCCTTCCAGTCCTGGTTGCTTGGGAGTAACTGGGAAAGGTATGGCACTGCTTCCAGCCATGGCAGAGTGGGAAGCAGTTTCTTCTTGGAAAAAAACCTGCTCTGTGATGGCTGAAGGCTTCCTTCCAATTCTGGTTGCTCAGGAGTGAGCGAGTGACTAGCATTCATGATAGCTGCTGCTGCCAGCCATCACAGAGTGGGAAGTAACTTCCTCCCACAGGTGCTTCCCACTCTGGGGCTTTGGCAAGGAGATGGCAGCAATGATTGCTGCTGCCTTGTACCATGTTTTGGTATTGGCTTGAAAATGCACAATTTTTTATATTCGCAAGACGACTTGGAACCAATCTCTCATGAATACTGAGGACCTGCTGTATTTTACATGCTTTTAAGGACCAAAGATGTCAGCTGAAAGTGGCTGCAGACTGGATGGGGAACCCTTGAGGACCACATCCAAAGGATGAAAGCTTCCCATTCTCCCATCCTTCCAAAACTCCGAAGAAACAAAAACCTATTATAATTTGGCCACATCAACTTCAATTCAGGGTATACTTCCCGAATAATAAAACCATTGGACATAACAAATCTAATGTTCAGCAACAATAGAATGTTATAATACCAGAGTATTATGTAACACATTAACACATTCATAAATCAAATCCAAGAAGTGCCCTATTATAGGATGGGATCATAAATGTTCCATGATTCAAATGTTAAGATTTTTGAAATGGTGACAAGCATCCTTGTGTACAATGCAGACGATGGAAAGTCCTCCGATGTTACAGAAGAGACTGATTTCTTTAAGAGTGTTAAAAGTTTGTTCTACATGAGTGACCCTCATCCTTCAGTTCTCCAAATGTTTTGGAGTCCAGCTCCCAGAATCACTGGCCATCGGTCAGGTAGGCTGGTGCTTCAGGATGCTGAAATCCAGGATAGCTGGAGAGTCAAAGGCTGTGAACCACTGTTCTCCATCATGAGAATACTGTAGGTTACAGTGGGGAAAGTGTGTCTTGGCAATGAACTCACAGACCTAATAAATCCCCTTCTTTGGAAAAAAGAAAGGAGGAATAAAAAAGTGCTAGTCACATATCACATATTTGGGAGGATATGACAGTAATTTAAAGATGACTTCTTTCCCCAACCCTATTCAGGCTGAAAAAAGCCTTCAAACAAAAGGTAACTATAATATCACTTGTTTATTAATAAAGCTATTAAAAAGATTTTTAAAAGACCCCGGAGGCCACAATTAGCCTTTGAATAGCCAATTGCCTCATAGAAACCTCTAAGGAGGTGTGATCTGCCATTTTTGCACCATAATTTTTCTCAGAGTGGTGTATGGTTGAGTCAGGGACATCAGGAGAATGAGATGACTCTCTGTGGTCTTCAGAAGGAGGAAATGGCCCTCAGACTTGCCAAAGTTCCTCACTCTGCTGTAGACGAAATCAGAAATTACATTAATCTACAGGTACTGTGAGCAATTAAGCACCTGAGAAAATGATCAGGAAACATTGTGCTTACACACTTGAAGAATCAACCACGAAAATAGTAAAGGTCAACTGCGCTGACAGGGCCTGTGGAAAACTTTCTCCTTCTCTTTTCTTCGGAAGGTTTCCTTCTTTCAACACAGTAGCACCACTGGCATCCTACTGGGGATGGGGGCAGCATTCTGCCCTGGGTGCAGAAAAAGAAGGAGGCACAATGGTGAGTTCTCACCCCCCCTTCCCTCACAGAGGCACTAGATTATGGGAAGAAGAAATTGACTGAGAGGAACATGGGATATACTGGCAACCTGCCTCAAGGCAAGCCTCTCTCCTCCCCTCACTCCCACTTCTCTTTGAATTTCTTGGGTAAGGCAGAAAAGTGGGAACAGCCAGAACATCTTTTGAGTTAGTATCGTTCCATTCTCTACTCTAGGGTATTCTATAGTAAGGAAACAAAATAGCAGCAATGAGGTGGATAGGAGTATAGGACTTGCCTTGCTGTAGGCAAAATCAGAGATGAAGTCAATCCATGAGTAATGCACACAATTGCTAGGCACTAGGGAAATGGCCATCAATTGTTGTGTTTCCTCACTTCAGGGAACAACTAAGAAAAGAGCAACGGTCAATTGTGGTAGCACTATCTGCAGAAAGCCTTCCTTTATTCCTTTATTCAGAATGTTTCCTTGTTTAAACACAGAATGTATTTAAAGTAAATGTATTTAAAGTAAATGTATTTCTCCCCACCACTTTTATTGTACAGGAAATTCTGAGCCTGCTAAAAGAGTTGTCTCCGTCAAAGCAGCCGCCCTTCCTTGATTGATGGAAAGTCATGAGAGAGGGCTGTCTCTTACTTCCATAGCCAGTATCAGTATCATGCATCATGGAAATGAGTTACATGACAGCCCCACCCATTTGCATACTTTGATGTATGGTTTGGGCATTTGTATTTCTATAAATCCCAATGCATCTAAGAAAGACCTCATAGATCTCCTACCTGCACTTTGCATCTCTTTTCAACAACTTTGGTGGACTAAGTGGAGTCCATTTGTGTAACAATTTTTGCCAAAACAAAGGAAAAATCGATCAGGAAGTATGTCTTCACCCCAGATCATTTTCCTTCTGCTGGCTTTGGTTGACTTGGCTCTCGGTGGACTCCTCTCCAATGGCTTCATAATTACAGTGATTCTCAGGGAATGGAGAATGAGCAGAACCCTTGGTCCCAATGAGCAGCTCCTCCTGAGCCTGGCGCTTTCTAATTTTTTGCTGACACTGTCATTGACTCCATTATGCATCAATGACTACATCACTAACATCTTCACCAACAGTTTTGCACGCCTAGCTATCGCCCTCCTTGCTGGTTTTCTTGTCAATTCCAGACATTGGTTCACTGCCTGGCTCTGTGTCTTCTATTGCGTCAAGATTGTGAACAGCACCCATTCCTTCTTCCTTTGGTGCAAACAGAGGATATCATGGATGTTACCATGGCTTCTTCTAGCATCTCTGATCATCTGCTTGTCAAATGTCTTTTTGTCATTATGCTATCCTTTTCCAAGCAACACAACAGGGAATGTGAGCAGCACCAATCAAAAACTCTTACCAAATAGAAATTTTGATATTCCCAAAATCTTAATTTTAACTGTTGGTTCTGGTTGCTCCCTTCTTGTGGTCTTACTGTGCTCCATCCTCGTTGTTGCCTCACTCTGTAGACACGTCTGCCGGATGAAGGGTAAAGAGTTCCATTCTACAAGTCTTCAAATTAAACCTCATCTCAAGGCAGCTGGGACTGTGCTTTTTCTCCTAGTCCTTTACCTTTCATTTTACGTGGCACAGATCTTAGCTATGACTGCAATTTTGGGAAAAACCAATGGGACCGTTCTCACAATAGCGATGATGGTGTACCCCTGTGCTCAGGCTTATATCCTACTGCTGGTGAACCCCAAGCTAAACTGCACAGCTACCCAAATGCTTCGTAAAACAAAGGCTTAACCTCTAAGGATCAAACCAGAAGTGACATTTTTTCCACATATTCTCCCTGATATGCTAGATTTGTCAAAAATGAAGATCCCCGTAATAGGGTGGGAATGAGTGAGAAAAGGCTGCCGAGAATGAAGTAGACTCTGAGAGAGGGTCAGTCTAGGTAGCCACAAGACCCTATATATGTTCATAGTAGTAGAATCTAATATGAGGAATCATCTGAAAGTGTGTCACAAGTCAAGGGATTTCCACATGCTGCGTTAGCAATGATAACCAGAGTTGTTTCTGTTTCTGAATACAGAGTTTCGATCACGGTGTACTAACTGCTGAAATGTTCTATAACATTGCCTGGAATGTAAATATCTGAAGAGTAAGGGGGTGTCAGAGAATATTGCAGATACTGCAAAATCTCAGAAGGGCAGGCAAGAAGAAATGTCTTTGTACTATGTTCCTATAAAACTGTCTTGCAAACTGGTTTCTGGGCTCTTGGCTTTGGAAGCGATTCCAGCTAAGCAAACCCGGCCGTAATAAACTCTCTTTCCTTTACTCCTTGGTCTCCCTGCCTCTGGATTTCTGCAACAAGAAAACCACTGCTGAAATCAAACCATTAGTAGAAGGCCATTGATAGCAGTCACTTATGAAAACCAAAACAGAGGGAGGCTTCTTAAAAGATTATTTATTCATTAGTTTTTAAACAACCCCCAAAAACAATCAGATTTCCAGGTAGAATCAGAGTTACAATCAACAAAGTATGTGTTTAAAGAAAAGTTTTGTAAACTGTGGTTCTTAATGCTTTTAACTGTAGATGATAGCTGTAAGATATTATAATAGCTAACAATTTCTTCTAAACACAGAAGGCTGGATCCAGACTCTGGTGGGTGCAACTGCATGGGTGAAGGTAGCCTTCCCCACACCTTCTATCCCAGGGCACCATCTCCATGCTTATCGAAAAGTTGCACAACTTCAGGTGGCACTGCTGACTGGGGACAGAGAAATAGTGAAGAATAATAATTCCCAAATTGGGCAAAGGGAGCTTCCAGGAGCTATATGACTTCTAGCGAATTTTGACTTTTGATCCAACATACAGCCTTGAGTGAACAAATCCAAAATCAAGAGGAGGACTGACTGGTTGTGTATTGATAGTAATGCCATGACTTGATATTGTTGTTGTTGTTGTGTGCTTTCAAGTTGTTGCTGACTTAAGTTGGCCTGAAGTGAAACTTTTGTAGGCTTTTCTGGGGCTGACAGTGTGTGACATGCCCAAGTTCACCCAGTCACTTTCCATGGCTCAGTGGGAAATCAAACCCTGACTTCTAGGGTCATAGTCCAGTGCTCAAACCACTACATCTTTCTGGCTACTTCCTTGATGTAGATTTGAGTCTCAGACTTGGACTCAAGTTGAACTTAAGTCACTTCAGTGATTCGACTCGGACTTGGCTTGGCAATAAATGATGCAATGATTCGATTCGACTCAGGACTTGTATATTTTTAGCGACTGATTTGTTGCCCTTAGTTCAGTAAGATAACACATTCATCTGGAAACCTTACGACATCTCATTTTGCCTACTGGTCACATGTCAATCTATCTCAAGCCCAAGGTGTGGCCCATTTCTCAGAGGGGAACAGTAAACCAGTTAGGCAATGGGTTTGAGGTAGGCTTGAGGTTTGCTCAGCAGCCTGTCCCAGCTGCATATCATAGGCACCTTCCAAAACTTTTCCTAAGAGCAGAAAACAAGACTCACCCCCAGCACCTGGGATGCATTTCTTAGAGAGAAACAGCAAATGTGTTAGGCAAAAGGCTTGAGGAGGAAGGATTCTTCTAAGGCTTTTGAAGCTTCAGTAATGGCAAGCAAGAAGGATCCTATTCCTCACTTCTGAAAATCCTCCAGCTTTGGAAATGGGAAGTAAAAAGGATCCCATTTCCCACTTCTAAAACTGCAGACTCTTTTATGCCCATTGGCACAAAAGCCTCCAGCTTCAAGAAGGGGGAGTAAGAAGGATCCTATTCCCCACTTCACAAGCTGCAGATGGCAAAATCGCAAACATGGAGGGCTGATTCTGCTTAAATTGTTAAAACTGACTTTGGCCATTTCCGCACGAGGCAAGGGAATCGCTCTGTGCCGTTACTCACCAGATCTTCTGGCTCCTCAGTCTGGTCCAGGTTGAATCAGAGCAGTGCGTGGTCTTAGATCCACGCTGCTCTGGCTTCCAAAATAGTGGCTTCTGGTTGGTTGTGGGTCCCGACCAACTGTGAAACTCGCCACACCTAAAGCCTGCCCTCTGCAGATTGCAGGCTTGCATTGGTGCAAGCCTGTGAATCTGCACAAGGGAGCAGGAACGCAATGGCGCATTCCAGGAAAATAAAGACCTGTTTTTTGCGATCTTTAAAAAACACACTGGAGGACCACTTGGGGTCGTTTTGGAGTGGACTGAGGTGCAGATCTCCAGTAAGTAGTCCGCTCCTAGTCCGCTCCAAGGTGCAGACGTCCTCCATGGAGGATGCACTGCACCATTTTAATTTTAATTTATTTGACTCTGTGTAGAGATTCTAGAATATGAAATTGGCTCCCAGACTTGAGACTTGACTTGAGACTTGAATGTAGAGACTTAAGACTTGTCTTGAGACTTGGGCCATTTCTGCAAGGGCTTAAAGAAATGGTGCAGAGGATGTCTGCACCTGGGAGCGGACTGGGTCGGACCCACTTACTGTAGATCCGCACCCCAGCCTTCTCCCAAATGACCCAAAGTGGTTGTCCAGCGTGCTTTTGAAAAGACCGCTTGAAAGAGGTCTTTCAAAAGAACGGAGCGCACCACTCCATTCCCACGCTCCGGTGCAGATTTGCAGGCTCGCAGCAGTTAGAGCCTACAATCTGCCAGGGGCAGGCTTTATGCTGGTGAGCTTCAGCGGTTGGTGGAGAGCCTCCACCGACCGGAAGCCGCCATTTTCGTCTCCGGAGTAGTGCAGAGCGGCAGCCACACACTGTTCCGGGCCAGCCTGGACCCAAGTGTCGAGCCCAAAGGTCTGGTAAGTACCGGCATGGGGCAATTCCCTCCTCCCGTGCGGAAATGGCCTTGGAGTAAAGACTTAAATACGTCACTGGGCTATTGTGACTTGATTTGGGCCTTCTTAAGTCACTTATTTAGTGAACCTAAAGTAAAGTGAACCTTACTTTATCCATGAGACTTCTCTGCCTTCTGCTGTTGCCTCACTATTCTTTATCTTTTTCCTATTATCCCTTAAAATGGGGGTAGATAGGTAAAATTTAAGGTATTAGAAAACACCTGTACATTCTGTATCAACAAATAAATAATGATCACTGATCAAACAATAATCTCTCCTGGGCTGGAAAACATTGTTTAGAGTTTGGGAATGGATATATCCAAACAAAAGAAAGAGAGGGAGGGAGGGAGGGAGGGAGACTGAGAAAGAAAGAAAGAAAGAAAGAAAGAAAGAAAGAAAGAAAGAAAGAAGAAAGAAAGGAAGAAAGAAAGAAAGACAGTAAAGGGTCCTTCCCCTTGGAGGCCTGGAGATACCAGTGCTGGCTCCCTTCTGGCACCAAGTAACAACAAGGCTTTTTATTAAAGTTTTTGAGGCTTGGATGATTTATGTTAAAATGGACAATCATGGTGTTTTAAACTATTTGATTTCTAAACCTGTATTAACTTGTTAAATTTTTTAAAATATGCACTTAGTCTGCTTAAATTACTTTGTTTTATATTTTAAATTGTTATAAACAGTTTAACTTGATCTTACTTACACACTGTTCTGAGATTCTAGGATATAGGGCAAGATACAAATATTTTTTTCCTAGTTCTTTTTCTTCATCATCATCCTTATCATCCTCATCATTCTCATAAGGAGTATCATCATTGCAGAAAAAAACCCCAAGCTATTCAGCATGCATAAAACAATGCATGCATTTGAAGCAAATCATTTACATAGGGATGTAAATATTCATTTCTCTTTTCCATTTCTCAAATCCATTTATTTGCCTCTGTGTATTTTGAGTAGAGAGAATTTTTAAAATCTGCCTCAGCCTTGAACTGTGTTAAGTATCTGTGAAATCTGAAATCTGTAATAAAAATAATAATACAAAATTTAAAAAATCAGACGCGCAAAATACTTTTTGAACATCAATTTCTGCACAAATACACAAGTAGGCAAGAATTCATGATTTTTTTCCTACATATTTTACAGAGATGCTTGTACCACCACTGCCCCCGGCATTGTGGGTTGTACAGGTCACCTGCTGCTAAGTCCTTTAGCCAACAGCTTGAAAGACATGGAGGCCCAGACTACTCTTTTTCCTTCAGGGTTTTCCATCCTTGTAAAGCATTTGTCCTCAGGTTCAACTCAGCCTGTCTCCTCTCACTCTTTCCATTTGAAACAGGAGCCTGTTAGTTTTTACCACTGCTTTGCCTTAAAGCAGATTAAATCAAAATTGTGGAATGTTCTTCATGTTCTTTCTGAAGCAGGAAGAGAAAGCATAAACATATATGGAACAGAAGTTTGGCTTCTCTGTCTTCTGGCCGAATGACCTGGAGTCAAACCAAATTCCTTGCAAAGCTTCTGTATGGATTATTCCCCCATTTAAAAAACCAAAAATCTATTCCCTCCATTTTGTTGCCCTAGTCAATGTCCCCTCCTCAGTGTTTTTTCTCTTTCCTGAGAGTGGTGGACTCACACACAACAAACTCCAGATGTGGGAGAAAGGGATGTCTGGAAAAGTGTTTGGGCACAAACAGGCAAGCTTCACTAAGCTTTTTGGAAGTAGAAAGTTTCTAAATTCATTGCCTCAGAAGGCTTTCTGCCTCTTGGAATCCCTTCCATTGCTATTTCAGGTAGTGGTAATTTTGTCTTATCTCACTGGTTAAATGGAGATGGAGAAGAAAGTGGGTCATCCATCCAAATGGAAGCACTCCTCCTTTTGTGGCTTGCTGCTTGTGTGGGAATAGGAGTCCTGGCTTTGCTAACTGTGCCTATCTAGCTCTGTTTTCACCCTCAATAAATGGAGAAGGCAGGTCTGGCCCATACATGTTGCTCAAAATGGAGTCAGACTATGCCACATGTTGTGTTTAACACCCTGCTAGTCTCCTTTCATTTTGTGGCCTGCCAATACTGGATTTTTCGCCCCCTGCAGGATCATAGAGCTGGAAGAGACCACACGGTAGATGGAGTCCAACCGCTTGCTATGCCAGAATATACCATCAAAGCATTCCCAACAGATGGCCATCCAGCCTCTGTTTAAAAACCTTGAAAGATGGAGATTCCACCACACTCGGAGGCCACATATTCCTCTGTCACACTGCTCTTACTGACAGGAAGTTTCTCTTAGTGCTTAGATGGAATCTCTGTTATATGGGTCCATAGTCACACTCAGGTAGATAAAATGGGAGGAGAGTGATTCACCTTTTTTCTCAAAGGAACTCTCCCTCCAGTGTGGAATAGGCTGTGTAGTTTTTGGCTTATTCTAATAGTGGTCTTAACTGGAATGGAATTATTGGGGGAAAGTTACAGGCTTATGTATGCACTTTACCAAGGATGGCCTTCTCTTCCAGTCCATGGGAACTTAATTTCATGTATCAGTGATTCATGATCATCCAGTTAAAGAGACGAAAATAGACCTAAGGGTTGCTTGAAAAATGGACATTTTGGTGCAATCTATTCTGTAATAAATAGAATCCATCTTTTAGGTAGGAATCCAATAGTTCTATTTTTTTTCCTCAGAACTACTCTGGGTGTTCTGTGAAAAGGAAAACATTGTCTGTTTGTATTTTAAAAAAATGAGAATTTGAACAACAGATAATACAGCAAACAAGAACTCTTCCTCCATTTGTTTTCCTCCAGACTGCTTTTTCTTGATTTTCACATCTCTAATTTGAATACAGCAAGATTTACTTCTGAGTAACCATGCAGAGGATTTTACCATACTACCTTTTCCACATGACTAGTTCATAGAATCATAGAAATTCAGAGTTGGAAGAGACCACACAGGCCATCCAGTCCAACCCCCTGCCATGCAGGAACACCCTCAAATCAATCCCGACAGATGGCCATCAAGCCTCTGCTTAAAAACCTCCAAGGAAGGAGACTCCACTACACTCCGAGGCAGCAGATTCCACTGCCGGACAGCCCTGACCGTCAGAAAGTTCTTCCTGAGGTTCAGGTGGAATCTCCTTTCCTGCAGCTTGAATCCATTGCTCCTTGTCCTGGTCTCTGGAGCAGCAGAAAACAAGTCCCCTCCTTCTTCTACGTGGCATCCCTTCAAATATTTAAACATGGCTATCATGTCCCCTCTTAACCTCCTCTTCTGCAGACTAAACATACCCAGCTCTCTAAGTCTATCCTCATAGGGCATGGCTTCCAGGCCTCTCACCATTTTGGTCACCCTCCTCTGGACTTGCTCCAGCTTGTCAATATCCTTCTTGAATTGGGGTGCCCAGAACTGGACACAGTATTCAAGATGGGGTCTAACCAAAGCAGAGTAGAGTGGTACCAGGACCTTCCTCGATCTAGACACCATACTCCTATTGATGCAGCCAAGAATTGCATTGGCTTTCTTGGCTGCCGCATCACACTGCTGACTCATGTTCAGCTTGTGGTCTATGAAGACTCCTAGATCCCTTTCACACGTAGTGCTATCCAGCCACGTGTCCCCCATCCTATATTTGTGGATTCCATTATTTCTGCCTAAGTGCCTAACATTTCTCTCTGTTGAATTTCATTTTGTTCGCCCTGGCCCAGCTCTCCAATCTATCCAGGTCATTTTGAATTTTGATCCTGTCCTCTGGCGTATTAGCAACCCCTCCCAATTTGGTGTCATCTGCAAATTTGATCAGCATGCCCTCTATTCCTTCATCCAAGTCATTGATAAAAATATTGAACAGCACTGGGCCTAGGACAGAACCCTGTGGCACCCCACTAGTCACTTCTCTCCAGGACGAAAAGCAGCCATTGGTGATCACCCTTTGGGTTCGGTCGGTCAACCAATTACAAATCCAACTAACAGTAGCCCTGTCCAGCCCACATTTTACTAGCTTCGTTGCAAGAATGTCATGGGGAACTTTGTCAAAGGCCTTACTGAAATCGAGATATGCTACATCCACAGCACTCCCTTCATCTATCAAGCTAGTAACTCTATCATAAAAAGAGATAAGATTAGTCTGGCATGACTTATTTTTGAGAAATCCATGTTGACCAGAAATGAACTCTGCTAGTAGGATACCTACCAGATGACAGGCTGTAAAAGACCTCTAGTGTACCTGACATATGGATAAAGATCATGATTTTGATTGGACAATTGACTAGCTGAGTGGGCATAAGGAGAGGATAAAAAGAGCCAGATAGAGCTGGCAAATCAGACCATTGCCTGGTGCATCTCCACTGCATGAAGAGGGTTGTTTGATAAACAGCCTTGAGATTCCTGATGAACGAATAGACTGATACGTGTCCATGGATGCTGGAAAATGCTGGTACTGGTAAGGATAAGCTAACAATAGATATATGCATATGTGGTGATCGGTGCTGTTAAGATATTAAAGCTGTTCATGAGGATTAACCCTTGAATGCCTGTGTATTCACAGAAATCTGGTAGAGAGTAATAGTTCCTCAAACAGATGAGAATGTATAGCAGAATGGAGAACACTAGCAAATTTACCCAGCATTGCCCAGGAGTTTATTTTCTCATAGGTAATTCTTGTTAGAAATACCTTAGAAATTACCTTACCTTACCTTAGGAATTAGATGCGGTTGAAATGCATGGATTTGAGATCCTGTGTCTCTGTTACCAGTACCTGTAACTTTCCCCCATATTCCCCAATCCAATCTGTATTCAGAGTTGCTAACATACAGAGGTCGGGTTCCTGAGAGAAAACATTGCCCTCCTTCTTGCTCCTAGGCCTCATCTCCATAGCAACTGGTCTCAGTTCTCTGGCTGAGAATTCTAAAGGCCCCTCCCTGAACTGCTAATTGCAGAATTCCATAGAATCTTCACAGCCAGGCAATCATATGAGGTCTTCACCTGCCTGACACAGAAACAGACAAATTCACTCACAAACTTTGACTTTTATATAGTAGATTAAGCTGAACGGATAACTGTATTGTATGTTAAAATGGTTGTGAAAGTGATACAACGGATAGAATGCTGTACATGAGAAAGCATTTATGAAATGTTTGTATAATGCCTTAAAAGACAATATGGAATTTATGGAGAGAACATGATGGTGCTGATAAAAGCTTATGTTAAATGGCATAGAATGGTAATCTGTGTTAATATTATCAACCCTTCTATAGAGCTGAATAGTAAGATAAAGTCTCTAAGAAATGTCCTGATGAAAGGGTAACATCCTGATAGCCATACGATGTAATGTATTGAAAATAAGATGCCTTACATGCAATGCAATGTACAGTAGACCCTCCATATGTGCAGCCTCTAGATCTGTGAATTCCAGTGTTCACAGGGCATCATGTCCTATATGTAAAATGGTAGAGACATGTGTGCAGACACACTGAAGCATTTGCACACATGTCTCCGCCGTTTAATAATATGGGATGGAAGCATTTGCCATTTTTCTCGTCCATAGTGGGTCCAGAAACTGAACCTCCAAAAGAAATGGAGGATCCATTGTAATGTAATGCAATGTAATGTAGTTGAGCATCCAGACATTACCATGTCTGTGTTTCTCCCTAAGGAGAATCTAATGTTTATTTGTTTATGAAAGCATATAATAAATAGTCTAAAATAATACCAACAAGCCTGCTCATTTCCCATGTAAATGTCACGCCCTGCCTCAGAGACTGTGGCAACGAGGAAGAGGATTCTGACTCTGAGGCAGAGGCTTCCCCAGAGGCTGAAGTGTCCCCAGAAGCTGGTCCAGAGGAAGATAATACACAACAACAACAAAAAGGGCCTGAGCCAGGGAAACAAATAGAGGAAGACATAGCTGACACACCTACCTTGCAGCAGAGACTCTATGAAAGGGAGGGCTTGTGTCGCTTGGTCTCTTTAAGTAGCAATCGAGCCCTAATGAGGAAACATCTGTGGCTACAACAGTCATAGATTAAAAAAAGGGCTCCAGCTGACCTTTCTTCCCAGGGCCAGCAACTGGTCTCTTTGGCCCTGAGATTCTTTGCTGTGCTCTTGGATCTAGTTGTCTTGGAACTCTGCCTGTTTGGACTATGGTTTGGATTTGCCCCTTTGCTTTGTTTGCTCTAGGCTTCTTTTCTGTTTGGACATTCTTTGACTCTCGCCTCATAAGTAGGAGCTGTGCCTCTTGTGATTTACTGCCTGCTTGCTGTGGATACGACAGTAAATATCTTGAAATTCTAATGCTTAAGAATGCTTAAGTGGAGTGTTGATGGTAAATCTGACTATCTGGTTCAACCATCATCATGACTTGAGTACTAATGTGGCTTGGAAGTGATGATAGGTGACTCAGAATCCAGCTTAGCTGACAAGAGGCAAAGCTCCTCAGTCACTCAGTCTAAGAAACAGTGTTGGGGAACTACACTTGCTTCAGAAGATATAAAGAAATGTCTGGTATCAGTAAAATGGGTCTTTTATATTATTTTTGGAAATGGGATGGGCACTGATGGGAGAGGATCAGTTACTGAGATTTCCAACTTGAAAAGCCCTTAAAACAATTTATCCCATTAAAGCTATCCTTAGGTAAGTAGTTTGAATCTTGTGAACTAAACCAGCGACCTTCAAATGTGTTGAATTGCAAGTCCCAGCAGCTATAGCAAGGATAGCTAGTGATGAGGAATGGTGGGAACTACAATCCAACAATATTTGGATCCTTCGCTAGGAGAAAGATGGATAAATAAACAAACAAAATAAATACATAAATAACAAAATATGGCATGATCATATCTCAGCAAAATTTTATAATTCCCCAGTTTTGAGGGACAAACAAAAAGCAAGACACGGTTTTGAAAAGATCTAAAAGACTGCTTTAGGTAAGAATCACATGGGAAATGTAAAATTGCTTGGCTCACACTCCCTCTCCCTCTCTCTCTTGTGCTCTCTCTCTCTCATTTAATTAATTTAATTTATTTTTGGTCGCAGGCTGGTAGAGAGTGGTAGAGAAGATCATACTTGGTCCAAGGGATGGAGGTTTCCCATCCTTGTAAAGCCTTATATAGTATTATATAATATTGTAATACTACAGTAAATAATATGTATTTATAAAACATGACATGTATATAAATCAAATCCAAGGACTACCCTAATATAGAATAGAGTTATAAGTGTCCTATGATTTCAAAGCAAAGATCATTGTGTACAGTCAAATTTTTTACTCAGAATGATGAAGGGTCATCTGACATAACAGAAGAAACTGATATATTTAACAGTATTAAAAGTTTATTCCATATTAGTAGCCCTCCTCCTTTGGCACTCCAAGTGTTTTGGAATCCAGCTCGCAGAATCCCTAGCCATCAGTTATATAGGCTGGTGCTTCTAGATGTTGAAATCCAGTACATCCAGAGAGCCAAAGGTTGTAAACCACTGTTCTCCATCATGAGAATACTGTAGGCTGAGGTGGGGAAACCTCAGTGCACCTCAGCAATGAACCCACAGACCTACTGATTTCCACACACCCCCAATGGAAAAAGAAAGGAGGAATAACAAATGGCTAGTCACACATCAGATGCCCATGGGAATCATGATGGTAACTTAAAGACAATTTCCCTTCCATGACCTGCTTTAGGCTGAAATGGCCATAAAAAAGAACTGTTATATCATTGGCCATTTCCGCAGTAGACTGTTATAGCACTATTATTCCAATTTCAAGCTCCTATGGAATTCCAGGATTTGCAGTTTGGGGGGGGGACTTTGAGGCCCCTCCCTAAACTGCAAACCCCAGGATGCCATAGAAAGTTGAAAGTGGAATAATAGTGCTATAACAGTCTACTGTGGAAATGGCCATTTTAAAAATAAAGTTATTAAAAGTTTTTTAAAAAGATTTTAAATAGTCAATTGCATAATTAAGAAACATTTGGGGCACAAACTTGGACATTTTTATATCATAATTTTTCCCAGTGCGTGCGTGTGTGGGGGGAGGCAGAGTTAGTGGGATGTCAGGGAGGTGGAATGACCATTTGAGATCTACAGGAGGAGGGAAACGGCTCTCAGACTTGCCAAAGTTTCCCACCAAATCAGAGATTATGTTAATCTACAAGTAATGTGTAGAAAATGATCATGAAACACTGTGCTTCCACAGTTCAAGAAACTACCAAGAAAATAGTGAAGGTCAACTGTGCTGGCAGGGCCTGTGGAAAGCTGCCTCTTGCTCTTTTCTTCAGAAGGTTTCCTTCTTTTGACACAACATCACCACCTGTTTTTAACTAGTGAGGGAATTCTGAGCCTGCTAAAGGGGTTGTCTGTGTCAAACCTCCTTGATTATAGTCTATCCTTGATTGATGAAAAGTCATGAGACAAGTCTCTTACCTCTGCAGCTTGCATCAGTTTCATGCTTTATGCATTAGGGAAATGGGTTACATGATAGCCCCAACCATTTGCATAGTTTGATAAATGGTTTATTAGTATAATTCCAAAAGCATTTAAACAGGACCCCACAGATCTGCTACTTGCACTTCATCTCATCTCAACAGCTTTGATCAATTGAGTGCTAGGTACTTTACAGCAGGAAACAATCTGCGAAAAACCAATCAGGAAACATGTCTACACCTCTGATCATTCTCCTTCTTCTAGCTCTTGTTGACTTGGCTCTCAGTGGACTTGTCTCCAATGGTTTTATAATTACAGTGATTATCAGGGAATGGAGCAAAAGCAGGTGCCTTGCTTCCAGTGAACGACTCCTTCTGAGCCTAGTTCTGTCCAATTTGGGGGCAACTGTGTTAGTGACTCCATTATTCATCAATGACTATATCATGCACATCGTCACCAGCAATTGTGGATTACTAGTAATGTACCCTGCATCTGACTTTCTCATTCTGTGCAGATTTTGGCTCACTGCCTGGCTCTGTGCCTTCTATTGCATCAAGATTGTGAACAGCACTCATCCTCTTTTCCTTTGGTGCAAACTGAGGATATCATGGCTATTACCACGGCTTATTGCAGGGTCTCTGGTTTTTTCCTTGTTTATTGCCTTTTTAATATTCTCTTTTATTCTTAGCAATGTCCAAAGCAACACAGCAATGAACAATACAACATGTCAAGAAGTCTTACTAAATCATAATGTTGGTATTCCCGAAATCTTAGTTTTAACTGTCGGTTCTGGCTGTCCCCTTCTTGTGGTCTTACTTTGCTCCATCCTAGTTGTTGCCTCACTCTGTAGCCACATCTGCCGGATGAAGAGTCAAGAACTCCGTTCTAAGAGTCTCCAAACTAAAGCTCACGTGAAGGCAGCTGGGACTGTGCTCTTTCTCCTATTCCTTTACCTTTCATTTTATGTGGCACAGTCCTTGTCTATGAGCGTAACTTTGGGGAAGACTGAAGGGATTATTGTCACAATAGTGATGATTGTGTATCCCTCTGCTCAAGCTTATATCCTGTTGGTGGTTAACCCCAAGTTAAACCAGGCAGCTACCCAGGTGCTTGCAAGAAGAAAAACCTAACCTCTAAGGACCAAATTATATGCTTCCCCACATATTTAACCCTGGTACGCTAGATTAAAATACAGATTGAAACCATAGAGCAAACATGGGGTGGGGTGAGACATAGCCAAAGAAGGACTATCATATGGGGAGAAGAAGGTTTGTTGGTTTTTTTAAAGTCTTTGTCACTGATGTAGCCTGAATGAAACCAGTCCCCTCATGTATTTGTTCTTGTCAATGAGAGAAAGACTTTAACTGGTACAAACTGAAACTTTGCTACAATTCTGAAGAGGATTGGGTGTAGGGCAAGTTCCAATGTGGGTTGTGAGAGGGATGAAGGTTACAATCCCCCTTTCACCTGCCACATCCCCTGTCTAGCTCAGGGACTTCTCATTTGGTTAATTAACTTTTTAAAAAGCTATCATACTATGGGGAACTACCCGTTTGCAGGTAGACACTCAATAGCATGCCTGCCTGAAGGCGGACAGCTCTCAGTGGCATTAACAGACTGCTTTTCCTAAAAGCAGTATAATCCTCCGTTCAGTTTATGTGAGTTCAGTCAATAAACTAGAAATGCTAATCCGTGATGCTGAAAGATGTAGTCTCTGAACTGATATATTACTGACAAAAATATTGGGGAGGTGGAAATTTGACTAAATGTTGCTCTTAAAGTTTGCAGCTGCAGACTCTATTGTGCTCTATTGTGCTATGATAGCTACCAATTGCTTCCAAACACAGAGGGCAGGATCCAGATTTTGGTGTGTCTAACTCGCTGGTGAAAGTGTGCCAGTGAAAAAGTGACCAACGCCTGGTGCAGCAACTTTCATACCTTCAAAATGCATGTCAACTCCACGCAACAGCTCCCAGTCCTGCAGGACGGCACTCAGATTTCTACGGTCCTTATGTGTTTAAAATGCTTTTAAGGATCTGAGATGTCAACTGAAGAAGGTTGCAGACTGAATAGAAAATAACTGAAGATCACATCTGACCCAGAGGATCAAAATTTCCCACCCTTCCTTCCTTGTAAAACCCTAAAGAAACAAGATCTGATCATATGTGGGCAAAGACATAAATTCAGGCTATACTTCCCTAAAGTCCATTGGACACAAGAAGCCTAATACCCACAACAATGGAATATTATATATTGAAAAATATAATATTTATTTATAAAGCATAACATATATAAATCAAATTCCAGAAGTGCTCCAATATAGGATGATGTCCTTTGACTCAAAAGTTAAAGGTAGTTATCCTTTTGGCAGCAGACACATGCATAAATCCATCTTATGCCTACATATGCATTTTTATCATCAGTGCAGGTAGTGGAATTCTACCATCCCCCTTGACCACTTACACACTTATCTTACTCACATGCTGCCAGGGCCCCCTCCATTTGCCATTCCATGGCCCAGGAGATGATTAGGGGTAAGTAGTCAAGCAGCAGTTGGCTGTGCCTCAGCAACTAACATGGGAAGACAAAGGCATCTTCTTAAATCTCCTGGAGGCTGAAAAGGATGACATTGTCTTCCTATGACTGTCTCTGAAGCACAGACAGCTGCTGCCTAGCTGTCCCCTGTCATCCTTTGATCACAAAATACGTGTGGGGAGGTGATGTTCTGCCAGCAGGGGTGTTAGGAGAAGTATGTGTGTTTGGGGAGAGAGTTGGTGGGATGTAAAGCATGGTATGAACCCTCTGAGGTCCAAAGAAGGGAGGAAATGGTCTCTGGAAGCAAATAGATTTGGTCTCTGGGGCTGCCAAAGTTGCCTCCCACTCCTGTAGACCAAATCAGATAAGATGTTAATCTATCAGCAATGTTTGCAATTAAGCATGTGGGAAATGTTCACACCAGATTGTGTTTCCATATTTCAAGGAAGAGTATTACCTAGAGAGAGAGGAAGAGAAAGCGCAAAGGTCAGCTGTGCTGTGCTCATGCAAGCTTCCTCTTGTCTCTATCTTCAGAAGGTTTCCTTGCTTCAACACAGTATCATCAATTGACAAAAGACTATTATAGTTTTTACAATTGCTCCATCAAGATATTTTTTTGCCAGTGAGAACTGGTCTATCTCGTGCACAATTTAACACAATTAATCCATATTAACTGAAAGGTAAACCATGGCTGCCTTTTTTGCACCTTTTAATTTAATTTTTATATCAATGACCTGATTTCTGGAATGATTTTCCCTTTTCTTTCCCTTCTTGCTGCTGGCAATCACAGTTTCAGTTTTGTTATCCTGATGATACAGTGTTATTGTCCTTGAATAAAATAGGTCTTAAAAGAATGCTAATAAGAATTGGACAGTTCTGCAGAGATGAGCAGTTAATAATTGTTTCAAAATGAAGACTGTGGTTTTTGGGAAGATTTATCAGTATAATTGGTCACTTGATGAGCATGCCATAGAACAGGTTTGCTCATTCAAATGCCTGGGGTTACATTGTAGCAAGAATCTTTCTTGGAAGCTACTAAACTAACTATTGTTAAATTTATTGGGCAGCTTAAAGGCTTGTTCTTTATCAGAGAGAGTCAACTTTTCTATTCAGCTCTTAAAGTATTTGCTGCAAAGATTATAGCTCAAATTTTATATGGAGTAGCAATCTGGGATCAGGAAGCCAACTTGACTTAAAAGTTATGTAGAATTTATAAGGGAGATATTAGGATTCCCTCCTCCATTATCTCATCTTATGAATGAATTTCCTGTCTTATCAATTGCAGGCAGAATAGGTTTGGCATATTTTAGATAATGGTGTTGATCAAACAGTCTAGAAGACCATTCCGTTACTAAACTGCTGGCTAGAGCAATCAAAGATTGGAGGATGGGCACAGTTGTGCCAACTCAAGTTAAGGATACTACAGAGAAGGTTGTGAGCCTCAGTCTCAAAGATCTTAGAAATTAGGGATGTGCCAACTGAATCCTCAAATCCTTGGCAGGGATTCGAGATTCAGAAATCCAAATCCCTGTGCCAAAATAGGCAAACTGAATCTTTTGAATCTGCCACCAAACAGTTTGTTGGAGACCAGGACACCTGAAAACTTGGGAGACCAGGACACCTGAAAACTTATTTCTTTTCTTCTTTTTTTTGAAAATTAATAAAATTATTAAAATTAAAAAAAAAAAAAAACTTGGGAGGCCAGGACACCTGAAAACTTGGGAGACTAGACACACAAGGGGAGATGGCAAGTAGGTGAATTTTTCCCTTGGAGTAATAATGACCTTTGCTAACGACTTCACAAATTACATCTAGGGTTGTATTCTAAGATATTTAACTTGAACATTTCATATTTAAGTTCAGCACTTGACTGGAAGCTACAGGCTTGAGATTTCAAGGATAGCTGAAACATTCCTTTTGCATAGCTCACTTGCAAAGCTCTTTCAGACACAATTTTGGGGTTTCTAGATTTAAAAGGTGTAACAGCCTTCTCTGCCAAAGTGTGCTGGTGCATCATCAAACTACAAACCCCAGGATGCCAGAAGGAGCTATGCAAAGAAAAGCCAGTTTTGACCTGGATTATCTCTGTACTGTAGTGGTCCTATTTACACAGGCAGGAACATGTGGGATGAATCCACATTTTCCTGCCTGTGTAAAAAGGGCTTTCATGACATTTTCAGTCTAGGGAGATATTGAGGCAAAACTATGACAATTGTCGTGGCCAGATTTCTTCAGAGGGAGGTTTGCTTTTGTTAGGCTTTTGCTCAGACTGAGAGAGTGTGTCTTGCCCAAGATTATCCTTCTTCCCCTTGCTTTTTAAACCCCTTTTTAAAAAAAGGATTCGAAAAATTCAAGATTTGTGAGATTCATGGATTCCCAGAACCTTCCAGGGATTCAGATCTGGATTTGGAAAATTCTGGATTTGTCCCATCCCTATTAGAAATTCTGTTGCCAGTGAACAATTTTCAACTTGGTACCCTTGATGGTCAGTTAAGCATGCACAGCCACATTTTCTTCAGGCACTGACATACTAACAACTGTGGCAGCGTTACTGAATTGAGATTCCACCAAATTACTTCTGGTTACTTTGAACAGAGATACTTAGGAATCCCTTATGCTTAACAGAAATGCACTTATGTTTGTGACCAGATTGAAAAGATATCTCACTATGTGTTGTTTTACTCCCTCTACTCAGATCCTAGAGAAAGATTCTTGTCAACTATTTTTAGTTGTACTCAAGGAATTGGTAATAAGACTATATCTTTTACGTACTCTGTAGTTCTATTTGCAGTGTCTGCTAATTTATTAAGGATCAAAATGGTGCATAAATATTTAAGATAGGAGAGATTCTTACAATAATCTGTTTTTAAATTTGAGCATTGTTTGGTAACTGCCTCTTATTTTATACTTTGCAAAGACTTTTGACTATACACAATGAACTTACATCTGTCTGCCTGTCTGTTACAGTATCACCTCCTCTCACTCTTTTTATTTCGAGAAGAAATGTACTTGAAGAGCAGTTATCCATGTTAAACCCTGATTGCTGCTTAGTCCTAATTTGTAGAAAATTATGAGAAAGGACCTTGCCTGTAGCCTGTACCAGCATCATGTCTTATGAGAAAGTGTTACCTGACAGCCTCACTCATTTTGCACAGTTTGATTACAGGTTCATCCATCATCTCTAAGGTAGTTTAAAAGGACACCACAAACCTGGGACCTGCACTTTCTTTTTCAGCTCAGTACAATTTCTATGGATCAAAAGTCACTAGTTCTGAAAGAATCAGGTGACCAGGAGATATATCCAAAGATTCTAGAGCAGATCATTAAGAGTCAGTTTGTAATTACTTAGAAAGAAATGCTGTGATCACTAAAAGTCAACATGGGTTTCTCAAAAATAAGTCACGCCAGACTAATCTTATCTCTTTTTATGATTGAGTTACAAGCTTGATAGATGAAGGGAATGCTGTGGAAGTAGCATATCTTGATTTCAGTAAGGCCTTTGACAAAGTTCCCAATGACATTCTTGCAAAGAAGCTAGTAAAATGTGGGCTGCACAGTGCTACTATATTTGTAATTGGTTGACTGATCAAACCTAAAGGGTGTTCACCAATGGCTTCTTTTCTTCCTGGAGAGAAGTGACTAGTGGAGTGCCCCAGGGGTCTTGCTATTCAACATCTTCATCAATGACTTGGATGAAGGAATAGAGGGCATGCTGATTAAATTTGCAGATGACACCAAATTGGGAGGGGTTGCCAATATACCAGAGGACAGGATCAAATTTCTTTTTTTAAAAAATTAATTTTATTGTGGTTACATCGTATAAAACAACATTTCTCATTGTACATTTTACCAAACTATTACTGCTATCTTCCACACCTCTCTGGATTTCAATACTGTTATTTCATTGACATATCAACATTATGCATCGCATTACATTTGTTAACATACAAGATAGATCCTGCTCTTTTCTACCCTGCTTTACATGTTCCATGATATTCCCCTGATTTTTACTTCTAACTACTCATGCTACCTTATTTCTAACTACTCATGCTACCAGGATCAAATTTCTAAAAGACCTTGACAGATTGGAGAGCTGGGCCAAAGCTAACAAAATGAACTTCAACAGAGAGAAATTTAAGGTCCTACACTTAGGCAGAACAAATGGAATGCACAAATATAGGACAGGGGACATGTGGATGGAGTAAATATGAAAGGGATCTAGGAGTCTTGCTGGACCACAAGCTGAACATGAGTCAGCAGTGTGATGCAGCAGCCAAGAAAGCCAACGCCTTTCTTGGTTGCATAATAGGACTATGCTGCTTAGATCAAGGGAGGTAATAGTCTCACTCTAGTCTGCTTTGGTTAGATGTCATCTGGAATACAGTGTCTAGTTCTGGGCACTTCATTTCAGGAAGGATATTGACAAGCTGGAATATGTCCAGAGGAGGGTGACCAAAATGGTGAAGGATCTGGAAACCATGCCCTATGAGGAGCAGCTTAGGGAGCTGGGGATGTTAAGTCTGCAGAAGAGAAGGTTAAGATAGGGACATGATATCCATGTTTAAATATTTGAAGGGATGTCATATTGAGGAGGAAGCAGGCTTGTTTTCTGCTGCTCCAGAGACTAGTTGCCTTTTCGCAGCGCTGGCGCTTGCACGACAGAGGAGGGCGGCTCACGCAAGAACCCTCTCCTGCAATGCCGCCGCTTCCCCCCGCCTCCTTGCCGCACGTGGAGTCTTCTTGCGCAACAGGCACTCTTCAGCCATGCCCCCAGCTTCCACAGCACCCCCTGGGAGCTGTAGGCGCCATGGGGGGCAGAAGCGGGGAGGAAGTGTGACAGGCCCGCCTGCGATGGCGCTCCACACTCCGGTAAGTGCAGGATGCTGCCAGGAGCCTTGCGTGAGTGCCGTTTATTTTCGCTTCAAGCCGAAAATAAAAAAAAATCTGCGCTCGCGCCGCTTCAACCCCGTGAGCACCGCGGAAGTGGGAGTGCGCCGTGCAGAGCGACACTCCCACTCCCGCAAGGCTCACGGGGCTATTTCGCAAGAGAAAGCCCGTGTGAAAAGGTTGTAGGACAAGGAGCAATGGATTCAAACTTCAGGAAAAGAGATTCCACCTAAACCTCAGGAAGAACTTCCTGATGGTCAGAGCTATTTGGCAGTGGAATATGCTGCCTCGGAGTGCAGTGGAGTCTCCTTCTTTGGAGGTGTTTAAACAGAGGCTGGGTGGCCATCTGTTGGGAGTACTTTGATGCATGGCAAGGGTTTGGACTGGATGGCCCCTGTGGTCTCTTCCAACTCTATGGCCCTTTCCACACATGAAGGAAAAAACGTCCTGAGACGTCCTGAAATGGAGCTTACCTGAAAACCGGTAAGTCCGTCGCCACGTGGAGCAGCGTGTTTTTGCTGCTCCACACTCCTCAGCGGCCCGCAGCATCCTGCGGCGCCCAAAATGGCAGCTTATGACTGGCAGAGGCTCTCCACCAACCGGAGAAGCTCACCAGCTGGAAAGCCCACCCCTGGCAGATCTGCAGGCACGCCCTTGCGCGCGCCTGCAAATCCACACCAGGCACTGCGACGGGGCTGTACGGGGCTGCATGATCGTTCTTTTTAAAAACCACATGAAAAGTGGTTTTTAAAAAGCACGTGGTGCCGCCACTTCCGGTCACCCTAGCATGGATTGGGGTGTGGAATTACACTAAAGTAATCCACCCCAATCCATTTTACGGTGTAGACGACCTCCGTCAGAGGTCACGCTACACCATTTTAATACCACCGTGTGGAAAGGGCCTATGATTCTATGATTGCCTTTCTGTTAGCTGCAGTTTCTGGTTCACTGTCTGTCTCTGCTTCTTCTATTACATCATGACACCAACTAGCACCCATTCTCTGTTCCTTTGATGCAAATTGAGGACATAATGGCTGATACACCCAGTTTCATTTTTTTCCTTTTATTAATTATAAGAAAAGAAAAACACACACAAAATATACATAATGTGATAAACATAAAAGCGAAGGAAAAAAGGTCACAACAAAAATGCTTACATTTCTATTTCTCTCTAAATCTATTTACATAATATTGCTTATTCAACATATTACAAATCATACTGATTATATAGTTCGGTTATATATATCTAAATCTCATTCTCATTGTACCATTGTTATTTATTCCCATACTTAACATTTTAAAAAAAATATTAATAGTAATTTTATTCTTATTTCTATCATTTTCAAAATAAATTTAACCTAATACTATTACTAAGTGTATCCCATCCCCAGAGCTAATTATGCCTTGAATTACTCCACCTTCCAAAATTGTAACTCTTCTTGCGGAGCTGTGATACCTTCCTCTTTTACTAAGACCTTTTCCACAAAAATCTTCCATATTGCTTCAAAATCACTCCCTTATCATTATCATTAATCACGATTTTCTATACTTCTTTATACCAATCCTCTATTTGAAAATCTCCTTGAATTTTCAATTTTCTTGATATAACTAACCTTGCTGCAGTTAATAAATTTGTAATTAGATTCTTCATTGCCTGGGTACGATTAATCTTATCATATATAGATAACAATGCTATACTAAGACATATTTCTCAATCAATTTCTGTTATGTCTTTAAACACCATTTGCCAAAATTTCTGTCCACATTCACAACTCCACGACATATGAATATAAATACCAATTTCTTGGCAACCCCTCCAACACAACCTTGAATAATTCTTAGCTATGTGATTTAACCTTACTGGTGTTAGGTACTATCTCCAATTTATAAAGATTCTCTTTTATCGATACCCAAGGTTCTTGTAGGATCTCTGATCTCTTTCCTTTTTTTCCCCCATTATAGATTTCTCCTATCCCAAAGCAACACAACAGTGAATGTTACAAGCACGAGTCAAGAAAATACACTGGAACATACTTTCTGTACTTTTGAAGCCTTCTTTTTAGCTGTTGGTTCTGGTTGCCCCCTTTTTGTTGTTTTACTTTGCTCCATCCAAGTTATTGCTTCACTTTGTTGGCATGTCAGCCAGATTGCAGGTAAAGGTTCCTACTCTAGAAGTCTCCAAACAGAAGCTGACATCTACATAGTCTGGAAAGTGCTCTCTCTCCTGTTCCTTTATGTATCATATAATGTGGCACAGATGTTGTCTATCACACCATGTATTTGTGCCAGGTTTTTCAATTTGAAATTCATTATAGCTGTACTCACAAGTATCAATGATTGTTGACACCATGTCAATGTTAGATTTGTGTTTTAATGGTATCCTTTACTCTTTCATTATTTTTAATGCCTTTCTCCATCAGGGAGCAAGAGAGACTGCCACATTTTTGCTTGTGCTGGTTTTGACATTTCCTTAGATTTTTTTCCCCCAAGATGAGGATACTTTATTCTCAGAAATGGAAAGTTTCCATGTTAGACATGGCTGAGATGGACAAGTTGATAACTTCCACCAAAGAAGGGTCTTTGAATGAGTTTAAGAAACAATGGGAGAAGGTCAGAATATTTTTAAAAGGGATGGGGAGAGATATTCAACAACTGGATTAGAATAATATGACTAGAAATATTATTGTTAACGTTAATATTGTACCATTACTACATATAACAAAGTAAAAGAGTAATTATAACTAGAAATGTAGTTAAATGTTATATAATCAGGTTTTTTAGAGTAACAGTTGGATCATATAGTTATAAGCATTTTACTGAATTTTGAAGAAGTATATTAAGTGATTATAAGTTACCATTCTCTGGGGAGCTGGAATTCATGCTTGTGTATTTTTTACTCTTTTGGTGTTTTTGTTTGTTAGTTTGTATGGATAGTTTGTTTGTTTAGAGAGTAGATATGTATTTGTCTCCTTATATATTGTTTTATGTATTTTAAAAACTGTTCTTAATAAAAAGATTTTTAAATAAGATTTTTTTAAAAAAAAAACAACCCAAGATATTACAGCATTACAGCAAATTGGTAGTTCTAGTGTTATAGCATTATTTTGTGATGGATCTAGAGTTTGCAGCCTGGTATACTCAGATTGCTTCCCGGATATTTTTTTTTTTTTTTGGTCAACATGATTTTTTTTTTAAAAAAAAAGCTGAAATGAGCAAGGAGGAGGAGCATATTAGAGCTGAAATTGCTATCATAATTGCAGGATGGTAACTGCATGCTCTCTAACATTTTCATTGAAACCTACTGCTTGGTTGACGAATTGTATAGCTTCTCCATTAACTTTGACTTGGTTCCATTGATCTTTCTCCTTTTGTCTCCATGTGTACATTTGTGTGTGTGCCTAAATTAAAACCTGCCTTATAATCTCACTGCATGTTGTCGTTGCCAGTCCATGTGTTTCCCTGAGTTTGAGTTTTACCCCACCAGACCTTCAAGGCTGATAGCTGCCCCACCCTCCTGTGAACATGCCTCCTATATTCCCAGACTATGGCCATTTCCACAACTTACCTGAACCTATCATCCTCTGGTTGTGATCCTGGCAGCACCTTTGCCAGGGAGGGAGGGCTACAGGAACGGTCCCCTCCACAACCGACTGGCTCCCTGCAGAAGGGAGCACAAGGGACAAGCATCTTCCTTCCCCAGACCAGCTGAACTCTTTCCCATGCTGTGCTGGGGCAGGAAGTGCCTCCACTGCACTTCTGGCCTTTCCATATGGCCAGAAGCTTCACGCCATCAGAGGCCATTGATGGAGAAACTCTGCCAATGACTTACCCTGCGATCGTGCCAGCTGGCAACAGGAGAAGGGCAGGACTGCATGATGTCATGCGGAAGTGCCATCACAGTTCTGCCCCTTTTGCATCCCCATGCTGAGACACTGTCGCCCTGTGAAAAGGGCCAATGCGGCTCCCAGACTCTTCTCAAGAGTCAACCCTGTTTAGAAATAAATAGGTGCTTAATAAGGGTCTGAGTCAGAAAGCAGTGCGAAAGAGTGTGTGTGGTGTTTTCAATGTTACACATATTAAATCTTAGTTATGTTTAGATTTTGTAAATAAATGTTTTATTTTCATACACTTTCAGCCTTCCTTGAATGCTAGGTATCTGAAACGTGTGTGTGGTGGCAGCATTGAAGTTTCCTAAACACTGAAGTTTCCTAAAGCCTCACAGGGATCTTGAAGTCATTTAGACATCCCCCACAGCTGGTATCACAAAAGGTGAAAAGGATGAAGTACTTACACGATGGCAGAGGTGGGGATCAGAAAAGGTTATCACTTTTGGTAAAAACTGCAATGAGTACCGTGGAATTTGGTGTGTTATTCGGTAGAAGCCCCACAATTGGCTACCGGGGCTGGATTTTGCCAAGCCTCTTTGAAATATGGGTAGTTGCATCCCGTCTCCCAGATGTCTGCTGCTAGGCTATAGTGATCAATGGCTTTCCCATATGGAAACCTAGGATCTCCTTTCTGTCATTAAGGTCTCCACTGACTTGTCCTGAAAAAATTCAAATCCCAGCATACCACAGAATGGAGTCGTGACCATTAAGGGGGTATTAGCATATCAGTAAAGCCATACTTCCCTATGAGTGTCACCATGGCTGTTAAAATGGAATCATTGTGTATTGTCAGGGTGCCCATGCTACTCTGCAGGTGTGTGTTTTCAGGGTACCCAACTCTGCATTCCCTCCACAGTGCTGGTACGTCACATGGTCAGGTCAGGTCAGGTCAGGTCACATGGAAGTGACCAGTTCCAAACCTGAAACTTCGGTAAATATTAAATGTAACATGTAGTCTTTCTATATTTGAAATATTAAATATTATATGAATCTGTCTGAAATATTACATATAACATGGACCTTTATTAAAATTGAAATGTTACACATGACAATTTCAGAAATATTGATCTGAGGATCTCGCCTTTCAGGAGCTGTATCGCTCTATTTGGGAGGGAGGTTCTTTGGACCCTGCATGGTGTTCCTTGCAGCTCTGCTTGCCCCTCACTCAAAGGTTGTGGTAATTGCTTCTGCTGTGGCAGCAAAATGACTTTCTGCTGTGGCAGCAAAAGGACTGCAGGAAGACATTGAGGGTTGCACATTTGCCTTGGCAGACTGTGTTGGCATTGGATGTTTTCTTTTCTGCGCCCCTCTTCTGCACCCTGGTGGCACAGTGGTTAAACGCCAGTACTGCAGCCACAAGGTTGTGAGTTCAGTCTTGCCAGGCTCCAAGTTGACTCAGCCATCCATCCTTCCACAGGTCGGTAAAATGAGTACTCCGCTTGTTGGGGGCAATATTAGCTAACACATTGTAAACCACTTAGAGAGCACTTAGCTGATAAGCGGTATAGAAATACACATGCTGTTGCTATTCTTTGGAGCAGACTTGTTACATGGAGCTGCCATGGTGCTTCCACTGGCAGCCATGTGTCAACACCCACAGGTACTATCCTGGCTTGAGGTGGATGGCACCACAGTCCCACCTCGCTCCAGCAAAAGCAGATGCTGCCCGCTGCCCCATTTGTGTGTTGGTTTTTTTCACTGTGCATGCAGTGAGGACAGCCAGCAGTCATGTGCTCCAATAGTTCATGCTTCTCCTTCAGGATTGCTGTGGTGTCTTTCTTGAAGGTGTCAGTCACATCATGGAACAGCACACAAGCTTTGCCCATCCTCTCAAGGAGCTCCATAGGCTCCTCCCTGTGCATAATGTGAGAGGGGTGAGCTTCTGCATGGGTTGGTTCCATGACAATGAGAGTAATGCCGTCACCCCAACTACCCTTTTGGTTTCTTTCGCTGGCCAATTTAAACCTGCAGTGTGGGAACATGGATGCTGGTGTGTGGTTTATGGAAAACTTGGCAATGCAAAAAGAACATGTTAAAGAATAACTTTCATACTACTAGGAGCATTTCCTCCCTTTCCAATTGATAATGACATTGGAGTACTCACTGATGCCAGCCCAGTCCTCTCTGGTGGGGTCTCCAGCCTCACCCATGCCACCACCTATCGTGGACCTTGGAAAGGATACAAAGTACATATAGTACATAGTAGGAGAATGGAACACTATATAACTCCTCCTTTATAAGTCAGGGGAGAAATGCATTTGGTGTTTGGAGAGAGCAATACAAGAGGGCCAGGCCTTGGGAGGAGGATGTGTGTGGGCTAGTAAAAAATGCCCTGTACATGTTTCCATCTTCCACAATCAGGGTACCCATGTGCTGAATATTTTCTTTGCCTCTCTCCTGGGCATTTGTTTTCACATGACCATACCTGTCTCTGACATAGCCAGTGATGTAGACTTCAGTTGATAGACTCAGACTCAAGTCAGACTTAAGTCACTTCAGTGACTCCACTTGGCCATAAACGATGCACTGACTTGACTCGACTAGAGACTTGTATATTTTTAATGACTGACTTGCTGCCCTTGGTTTAGTAACATAATGCATTCATCCAGAAACCTTATGACTTTGAACAATGCCTCCATCTCTTTTTGCCTACTAGTTACATGACAATCTCTCTCATGCCCAAAGCGTGGGTGCATTTCTCAGAGGGGAACAGCAAACAGGTTAGGCAATGGGCTTGAGGTCCCTGCTGCATATCGGAGGAGCCTTCTAAAACATTTCCTAAGAGCAAAAGCCAAGACTCGCCCCCAGAGTGCAGGGTGCATTTCTCAGAGGGGAACAGCAAATGTGTTAGGCAACAGGCTTGAGGAGGAAGGATCCTTCCTTCTAAATCTTTAAATATTCAGTAACGGGGAGTAAGATAGGATCCTATTCCCCACTTCCAAACCTGTAGATGGCAAAATTGCAAATGTGGCGAGCCAACTCTGCTTAAATAGTTAAAACTGAATTTATTTCTCCCTATCCAATAATTCTGGAATTTTGATTGGGGTATAAAGTTGGCTTCCAGACTTGAGACTTGATTTAAAAGTACCTTCAAGGACTTGAGACTTGACTTGAGACTTGAAGGTAGAGACTTGAGACTTGACTTGAGACTTGCAGTAAAACACTTAAATACATCACTGGACATAGGGATAGACTCCCCCTGAATTTTCCAAGGCAGCAATGGTGGTCAGGGCAAGACACATCAATGACATGCTTCACTTTACTTTTTTTTTTAATTCAATTTGATTTTGAGGCTGTGGCACAAGCATTTAGGAGTAATGCTAGCATCATGGCATAGGATCTGGTGTAGCTCCTTAAAATTTGTTGTGGAACCTTGTATAGAGGAATAACAACTGCATCACCTTTGAGCACTAGAGAGGGGAAGAGGGAGAAGACACTTCCAAATTTTGACCCAAAAAGAAGACAAATGTGTTGAAGAGTATTGGGAATACAATATAATCTACCTTGAGATAGCCACAAGAGAGGGTGGTTCCTTGCTCACACTCAAAAAGGTCACTCAAAATGCCTAACGGGATGGTCAAAAATAACAATTTACCAAAAAAAATTGCAAGCTCAGTTTATCTCCAAGCTAATCCATTCACTTACTCTTTCCCAGCACAACATTGGAAGACAAAGCACATCACATAGTTAGAGTGTGATTTGCAGTTCTGGGAGATAGTGGTATAATTGTATCTCCCCGCCCCCCTTCCTTGCTAAATAATGAAAGTTTAAGAGAAATAAATCTGAATAGAAGGGAAATAATTAGTAGAAAGAAGAAGGAAGATGCCAACCACAGTAAATGAGCTCAGATGATGAAAGTGACTCTTCCAAACCGTGTGATAAACCTCTGATAGTAAATTCCAGCCTACTTTCCCTCCTTGTCTTCTGTCTAGCTGGATTCAAGTGGAGGATAGTGAAGGAGGGGGTTGGATAAACAGAGTTTCAGTTTTGGGCTGCAGTGTCATGTCTGCAATTAGCAATGCAATAAACATCTGGGACAGAGCAGGATTCTGCCTTAGCCAATCCTACAACAGACATGTGTTCCTTCCTACAACAGGCAAAGTAAACACCAGTTGCAATCAGAAGCCCTTACAGCATGTGTAAAGCGCAAGAGAGAGAAAAAAAGGGAAGAATAAATACTGGTAAGCCTGCCTCAACAGCTACTACCAGCATATTGAAAAAATGAAAGATCTTTAAGTTTGGCCACTAAAATGGAAATCATAAAAAAGTGGGGGGCTAGGGAAAGAAAATGTCATCCCTGTTTGCATTCTGGAAGAAACAAATCCTTGTGATCTCTAGAAAGTTAAATTAATTTATGCAAGGTTTTTGTAACTTGGCCGTTTCATTTCACATGAGCATGTAGGTAGTTAGTTGTTGTTAGTTTTGAATAAAAAGTGTGCTGAAACATGTTGAATTGCTCTTCTTTTTTCTGAGGTAGGAACCTATATCCCTTTTCTTACAATGTTATTTCTGCATCTGGCATAAATTTTTCTTGTAAAGTAACACCCAGGAACACATCTACTCCATTAATTGAAGTGTAACTTTATAGCAGTATCTTTTGGATAATGTCAGAAAAAATGATCACAGAAGAGAGAAAAGACACAAAGTTAGAAATATGGAGAACAGGGTGCAGATTACCTGGATATTTTTTAGAACTGTACAAAATTCCCAACCTAGTAGTGTATAGTCTTACCTTATAGAAGGGTCCAAAATACTTGTCAACTCCTTTGGAGAACAGCATGTGTAGTAAAGTATAGGTTAATGAGAGACACAACACAGAACAATAAAGTTCATAATAAATAGTTTATACAAAACTAAGAACAGAAAAAAACACAAAACTGAAGCTGACTTTTTAAAAAAAGTCTCTAATAGAATCATAGAAATGTAGAGTTGGAAGAGACCCCAGGGGCCACCCAGTCCAACCCCCTGCCATGCAGGAACACCCTCAAAGCACTCCCAACAGATGGCCATCCAGCCTCTGCTCAAAAACCTCCAAAGAAGAAGACTCCACCACACTCTGAGGCAGCATATTCCATACTCTCACTAAAACAAAATGTGGTGGGCCTTTTGTGGCCTAGTTAATGATCTCAAGACAGCCAAACCCACAAATACTATAGCCCTTTCCACACCGTAACTTGTCCTATAGTCTTCCAGTAGCAATCCTGACAGCGCCTCTGCCGGGAAGTGAGCGCAATGGGAACGTTCTCCTCCATATACAACTGGGTGCCTCTGGAAGGAAGCATAAATGACATATGCTTCCCTTCTGCATTGCACATGGGCTCTTTCCTGTGCAGCCAGGCTCTTTCTCATGCTGCCCTGGTGCAGGAAGTGCCTCCATTGCACTTCCTTCCCTTTCACATGGCAGGTGAGTACAGAAGAGTTGTGCGATTGCAGGTCATTGATAGGAAAATCCCATTAATGATTTACTTCACAGTTGTGCTGGCTGGCGACAGAAGGACAGGACTGCAACAATGTCTTGTAGAAGGGTCGCTGCAGTCCTGCTCTTCTCACGTCCCCATGTCAGGATTCAGGCCTCCTGTGGAAAGGGCCTATGATTGCCTATTTTAGCACGGTGGCTTTCAAAATTAGTTTTTGGTAGGTAGAGGTCCATTACATAGATGATGTTTACAGTATGTTTCTTAGGTCACCTCATGCAGTAAGTCTGAATATTCAGTCTTCAAATGTGTGAGTTTCATCTTGTTTTCCAGTACCCTCTGGCAATATAATCAAAGGAAAACTAGCCACAGATCCTGCTGGCCATGAAGGAAGTCTCATTGAACACAGGAGGACTTACTTCTGAATCAACAAGTCCAAGGGTTTACCTCTGTACGGTCAATTCTTTTCTCATTAAATTTGCATTTGTTCCACAGAGTCCATACATTTCTCTTGGCATTATATGTAGATGAGTTTCTGTAAGGCTCAGAGTAAAACATCTTTCTCTTCTCTTAGCCCTGAATGAAGACTGTTATCTACACCCAAAAGGGCAAGTGACTGATACTTCAACTATAAGACTTTTGAGGAATTAAAGATACTGTCCTTAAATTCACTGAATCCTCAGGAAAAAACGGGGAGATATGTCTCCAAGTGCTTAGTGGATGATTCATATTTTTTATTTTAAAACAAGCCTAACGTGTTTCTGCTTATGCATATATTGCAATGGCCTTGTTGTTATTGTGGCCTTCAAGTCCTTTCTGACTTATGGTAACCCTAAGGTGAATCCATCACAAGGTTTTCCAGGACTGAGAGTGTGCGATGCACCCAAGGTCACCCAATGAGTTTCCATGGCCGAGCAGGGCAGGAAACTCTGGTCTCCAAGGTCATGCTCCAAAGCATGATCCCACCCTGGCCCTCTACAGTGGCCTTCTTCAGGGACCCTGTGCTAATCAGCAGCAGACATTTCTGGAGCTTAAAATCTCATTCCATTTGCTAGACAAGAAACCAGGTAGTTTGAGATTTTTAGCTCCAGAAATTTCTGCTGTTAAATAGCATATTGTCTCTAGAGAAGGTCATTGAAATATACACATCTTATTTCAAAGTAAAAAATAAAAAATAAAAACCATCCACTGAAGACTGTCTCCCCATTTTTCCCAAGGATTCTGTTGGGTGCTCTCCTGTATTTGCCTCTTAAACTTGCTGAACACTCAGCTACAATAAAAAAAATGCAAATCAAGAAGAGATATAGTTACCATCAGGCTGTACCAGGGAAACATCTTTGCATTTTACTTTGTGGAAACATCATTAAACAAATCTGTGTCCCCATTAAAACGCTAAAAAAGTACTTCTAGAATTTGACAAACAAATATAAATCCTACTTGTGCTTACAAATAGGTTTGCCATATTCCAGACTGTCAGAACTAGGCATCTAATTCACATATTATGTAAATTATGATGATCAAGAATATTATTAATTTGCATTTTTATGCCACTCTGGCCCTTTTCTCACGGGGCGCTGAAATCTTCCCACCGCGATCCAGGCAGGCTTTTCCCTAATCCCCACTAAAACGTACCGAACTTTTAGTCGTTTCTCATGGCTCGATCGGCAAGAGGCTAGGCGAGCATTATCGCATTCACACAGCATCGCCATAGCCCCTCCCTACGTTGTCCTTTCCCCGCCCTACCTAGCGTTTGATTGGCTGTGCCCTTTTTTCAAAAGAAAAATTTGGGGCGTCATCAATGACGCCAATACGCACGCGCGTTCCCTCACATCCTCCCGGGATCCACCCCCTCGCCCTCCCCCGCGCCTGCTGAACCGCCGCGGAAACTTTGTCAAACTTTTCCTGCCCGCTCGCTTTTTACTGTTTGGTGTATGGCGAACGAGCAGTTGAGGGAAATAGCTGGGGTCCTTGCCCCATTAATGACTGCCATTTCAGCCTTGTTAGGAGCGCTTGAACATTGCTGGCCCGAAGATGGTGCGAGTAGGCGCAGACCAGGGAGATGTTGGCCATGGTAAGGTGGTGTGGCGGTGTGACGGAACTGATGCGCCCCCACACAAGGGGAGACGATGATGAGCACCTCCACACCGTTGCCCACTGCCTTACGCGACATGGCCACGAGAGGAGTGTGGAGGAGGTCCGGATCCGTTTCCGCGGGTTACACGGACGGTTCTACGCCGCCCTGCGCTCCTACGACAGCCACCCGCCCCCTCACGCAAGGCCTCCCTTTTTCGAGGTAATGCGCAGCCTGTGGAGGGCGGCGGGGAGTCCCAGCTGGACAGCCGGTGGCAGACGTGAGTAAGCGCAACACACAGCGCCTGTGTGGCTATGGGAACCCCAGGAAAATGGTTGCTGTGTATCCCCCGCAAAGGGGGATGTACCCTGCCTGAGGAGAACCCACGCTAATTTACTGTTGCATTTCCATAGGCAGAAGACGCCATGCGCCTGGCCACCAACCCCCCGTGGACACGCAGAGCATGGCAGGGATGGAAGGTAGGAAAACCTCTTTTTAAGTGGCCCTTGGCTTCATTTTTCATTTCCCCCCTATCGCCCCAACAATTAATAAACGACACAGTAAAGTTTTCTCCTTCAAAAAGGCCGTTGTGGATGCGCACATGCCTAATCAAATTTCACCATTGTTTTGGGTAGCAGACCAAGAGAACATCCCTCAACCAGAGCAGCCAGGGATGGATGTGGAGGAGCCAGAGGAGGAACACCCCTGTCCCCAGGACTAGAAAGCTCTAATAACAATGTTAAAACCCCCACCCCTTTCCCAAACGCACACCCACCCTGTACAGCACTTTTTTTTTATTTATGTAAATATGTACTTATGTAAATATATATTTTTTGGAAAAGAAAACATTTATTAAACGTTTATTCTTTCAAGTTGGTGTGTGGCTCCTTGCATGTATCCCTCCCCTGCAAAGCTGTTAGGTCAGCGTGGCGTCTGTGACATGGCACTGTTTCAGTCACGGACCACTGGGAAATTTGCCAGCAAGACAAACTGTTTTGCGTGTTTGGCGAAGTGGTGGAAAGGGCGGTAGTGTCAGTGTGGAGTTTTCAGCTTGGATCAACACTGCGTGGAAAGATTTGCAGTGGGAATGCGCACTCCCCGTGGATTTCCGAACCTGTGGAGACAAGGAGGGGCGTTAGTATTTATCAACAAACCAAACAGTACGAAACAAACAGCGGGGCTTGCCTCCCCCAAACAATGATGTGCGTTCCATTGCCCTATGGATCTCTGCCATGTCCTACACAGCTAAAGAAGCATGGAAAACTACTGAGTCTCCTGCCCTGGCCGGAAGATCATCCCCCTCTGCATGTGGCACGGGTGGGGGGTTCAGACAAATAAAACAGCAGACCCTCATGGGGCGTGACTGTATTCATGTCGGTCGCTAGAAAAATAACTACTGTCAGGGGACAAACAGAAGCCACTACCCCCTACACCCCCAGCCCGAGAATCTGGTTTAAAACGGAAGATTTCCAAGGGCCATTTTTCTCTGCGGGTGCCAAATAGTCCACAGAGAAAAAAAAGACATTTATGCATCCACAGGTAGGCCCCAATAAACAGGAAAAAAGTTTCCCAGTCAAAGTTTGCACGGGGACCTCGTGCCGGAACAGCACAGCAGCCATCGCCAAATCTACACAGCATCCCGTCATTGCGCCATGATCCCGCTTCCAACGTAACCTGGAGAACGGGTTTGGCGCAGTGGCTGCTTTGGACGTTCCCTCCCTTCCTACCTGCCCCCCTCCCCAGCTTTCCCAATTTTCCGTCACCTTTAAAAGCATCCTGCCATGCCATCCTCAGCGAGTGTATCCACTCGCCAGCCACCACCACCCCCTCGACCCCGTATTTAAAACCACAGCGGGCCACCTCCCGGGTTCTAGACAGAGGGTTGTAAAGGAGGATAGTGGCGGCACACTTTCTGCACCCCGCGAGAAAAGGGCCCTGTGCTGGGTGCATCTCTTGCTCTTCCCTGCAAGAGATGGGGTCGATTTGAAGCTCCTTTTTATTAAATAAAACCTGGTTTCTTTCCTGACTTTTTTTGATACCTCAGAGGAGCAGAGGGAGAAGGATCACATGGTTTCCACCCCTTGCCCCCTGACTCCATCAGAAGGTTTTCCCATTTAGCTTAAGCCAACCCTTTCACTGCCCAGTTGCCGAGCCCAGGTTTCAAAGCTCCCTTAAAACATCCTGCCTCCCTTATTCTTTAGGAAGCACGAGATAGTTTATTAGTAAGGGTGAGGGGCAAAGTGTGGCTGGATTGCTAGCTGTAAGCCCCCAGGCTATTTTCCCTTATGGTCCACATGCCCCACTCCTTAAATTTCTGAGGAGGGCAGAATTTTTTTAAATTCCAAATTGCCAATTGTCCTCCAAGCATGGAGAAGTAAAGCACTCTGCGAGTGTTGTCTCCAGGGCAGGGCAGCCCAAGCCCCATCCCAGGGCACCTTCGGGAGACACAGTCCCCGGAAACCCGCAATTCACGATGCCGCACGGATAAAGGATAGTTAAGGGAAAAACCAACCTTCCTTTTTTCGCCGCCGTTCCTCGTCCCTTTGCTTCCTCCTTGCAGCCGCTTCAGCGGGTTTGGAAAATGGCGCCGTCCGCTCGTGCTGGGGGCGGTCCTGTGGGTTCTGCTGGCCATGCCTTGATCCCTCCCTCTCTTGATCGCCCGCACGAATCAGGACACACCGCCGCTTTCTCACGAAACGTCGAGTGCGGATTGGAGGAAAAGACCACATTTTATCCGGTCTTTGAAAAGTGCGCGGAAATGCTGATTGGTGGCTCCCCTGCTCGGATTGGGGTGAGAAACCAAAAAGTTTAATGCGACCACGTGCTCTCTAACGTGAAAAAGGCACCCAATCAAGGTCGAACTGGGAAGATTTAAAAACCCCGTGAGAAAAGGGCCTCTGTTTCAGCTTCGATACTATTTTTGTAATATTTAATTTTATGAGATAACTAATATACAGTAATATTGAAAGTGCTTGACTTGATATAGAAAATTCAGATTTCTGCTTCAACATAGAATTCACCATGTTACCTTGGGCCATCACTACCTTTTTGGCAGATCTGTCTTACAAGTTATAGTGAAGGTTAATAATAAGAAGACAAATGCAATATAAAATAGTTATACACATTCCTAGTGTTGTTGTGGTGACAATAACAGCACCACCATAACAACAACATTTTGTTATGCACGAGCATTTCTAATCCTACTCAGTTTTCATCAGACCATCATAGCATGATTTTTTACCATCTCTTTTTTACTGATGGCAAAAAGGAAAAGATCCGTGAAAATATGAGAGCAACTGCCATCTGATTCACAGGACAAAATGCAGAGGAAAGTAACAACTAACTTACAAATCGCACTTCCTTCCCTTGAACTTTGCCTCCCAAACTTATATATACTTTTCTTGCTTCCTTGCAGTCTCTCACTATACCTCTCACCTTATTTTCCTTTGTCTTTCTAGCTTAACCTTGTGTCTTCACAATGCCTCCTTCCTCACTCTAAATCTGCACCTCTGTTCCTTCCTTGCCTCACCTTGTCCCTTTACCCTGTTCCACTCCCCAGTTTCTTGCACTCCTTTGCTTCCCCAGTCACAAGTCAGCCAACGGGGTCATCTGGATGTGTTCCATCTAGTCTCACATAGCCAGTGAGGAAGGAGCAACTTCACACTCCCCAGGAGAGCAAGAGCAGTTGGAATGCTCCCAGAAACACCACTGTAACAAAACAGAGGACAGGAGTTCAAGTTGTGATGAGGAACACTCCATGACTGCTGTGACATAGCTGGGGAGGAAATCAGGACTACGGAGCAGCCTCTGCTTCACTCTGTTGCTGCCACTGCTGGTATAAATATGACGGCAGAGAAGTTGCAGAATCGAGCACCAGCAGAGTAAGTAATCAATGTACTTTTCCAAATGCTGAACCACTACAAAGGTTAAAGAAAAGTTGTTATATCTTTTTGTACTCCAGTCCTAAGGAGTTCTTCTCATACCTATTGTTACTTCCGCTATGGCACCCTTAGTGAGGACCCCTAGATATCACTTTTTGATATCATTTAATTTGGCCTTAGCTGGACTGGCTTGCAGTGACCTCATCTCATGTGCCTGTAAGTTCTCCGGACAAGCACAGATGGAGCGCAGCCGTTAATGGTTTGCATTCCATTCTCCATTGAAGCCAGCAACTAAAACTTCGCCCGAAGCTTTAGGGAACTTCCCACCACAACTTCCTTAATAGCCACATGGCTTTTAGGCAAGTTACTCTTTCATGATGGGCCATCAACGTCTCGGCCAAAGGTATTGTCTTTACATGCAAATCCCATCATGTTAACGATGACCTCACCAGATCCCTTGTCCAGCACCGAAACCTCTTTTGTCCTCCTTTGGGACTGCCATAGCCGAAAGGCACAATCTTCCCTATAAAAACCCCTCACTTTTAACCAATCCCCGGATCACCTTTGATTGCCATCCTGCCCTGCTGTTGGTGTGTTTAAAAGACTCCCCTCAGCGCCCCACGCTGAGCTTTCTTCCCCGAATCTCCACCTTCTCCCCAGGACTACGGAACAGGTCGTATTGCTTCCCCTTGCAACTCTTTTCCTTTCCAGTTAGTTAGTCTGTGTTTGTCTTTGTGCTTCTGTTTAATAAAGAATTGTTTATTGTTTGGAAACACCTTGTCTAGCCACTCTCTAATCCACCGCTGTATACATAGGGTAAAAGATCTCGCTACGTTACCCTGCCTCTCGCTAGCAAAACCAGTGCTCTGAGTTTAATTTCCCCATCTTGGTATTTTTAATTGGCAAAGCTGGGCGCCCCTCGCGGGACCCCCAATTTTCAGGGTAACACTATGTTCAGTTACATTCAGACATTTTTCCTCCCAGAAGTATTATTGAGAATTATTTTAGGGGGAGAAATTATCTGGAAATTTACAGAGTTTCCAGTTCTTTCTGTTTCTCTTTTGTTCACACCTGCAGATTCACAAGGGGCCCCCAAGCTCTTCCTTGAAATATGCCAGGTTTCCCTTGCCCTTTTCCTTGTGTCCTTCCCTGATCCCCTGATCGTGTGCCCCATCCAGTCTCATCCAACATCTCAGAAAATGATTTTCACCAGTTTCCACTGAAGCCTTATTCAGAAGTTACAATCAAAAGTGCTAAAGTGCTTCAGCAAATATTACACTGAGTAAGTGTTAGGATTGTTTTATTTTACTGCTAAGATTCATCTTTCCCTTGCTTGATCTCTGTTGAATCTGTGCCATGGAAACAATTGCTGTTTTACTGCTTCCAAGATGGTATGAACACAGAGGCAAGTACAAGTCCTGTTACACTTCATTTCAGAACGTATTTGGAGGTTAAATCAAGCAGGAATGAAGGGAGCAGCAATGAAAAGTCTTTGGCAGTGTTGTACGTTCCAAGGATGAAGTTGCAAGGATGAAGAAAAAAGTCATGTGAATCTCCAAAACAAAATTGATTTCTTTCTACAGGAACAAAACTTAGGATTTCCATGGATGTTTTTTCCTCATTGTGTAACTCCACTGCTCTGATATAGTTTAATTGGCAAATATATATTAATTGGCAGATATGTTTAATTGGCATAAAATATAAATCACATTTTCTTATGGCTGGAATGGGCCATGTGGAGAGCAGGAAGAAAAACCTTAACATGACCCTAGGTCATAAATTCAAGTAAACAGGAAGACCTGAGTTAATGGTCAGGATGTAATCCTTTCACTAAGCAATAGCCCATTGCTGAGACAAGAGCCAGGATCTTCTGGTGTGCATTTCCTACTGAAGTCTTCCAAGCACAAACACTTTCTGTTCTCTAGCACCTATTTGTTGCAAACAGGGAGATTCCCACCATCAATAACTGTCTCATCTTCTCACTCTGATCACACTGCCATCAAAGCCCTTTGTCATATACATGCTAAACTCATCAACATGTTTCCTTCACACATTAGAACCATCAATCCATCCTGTCATCTTTTATCCACACTGGAAATCCAGTGTGGACAATCCAGAAATCCACAGTGGAAGTCAACCCTCAAGAGCAGATTTTTGGGTATAAAGAGCCCTTGATTTTGGGTCACAGGTCCTCCTTTTCATTCTGCCTTTTGACCTGGGCATTAGCCCAAGCCACATCACAATTTCTCTACTTCTCTCTGGATGGTAAATATAACCGAAGTCCCTTTCTATTCCTCTAATCTTCTCTTTCTTCCAAGTTAGCCTTGTGTGATCACTCGTGTGTGTGTGTGCATATATATTTTCCCCCAATTAAACACATTTAAATTGTACTATAAGATTTCTGACTGGTCTCTTTTGCAGTAACCTGGTAAATAAAGATGAAAAGGTCCTGAAGTTACCCGCCCCCCTCTTGCAATGTTCTTAATTTGAGTTAGTTAATCCCCCATTTTCACATTTTAATTGTGGGTTCTGATATAGGACCTCACATAACAATTGTGAGGATAACAATTGGGATGCACTGTTAGTTGAATTTTGTGTGCACACTGCAGCAGGCAAGACAGGGAAAGGGATCCCTCAAATACATATGTTACTACGGTTCAGGCCTACCAGGTGATAGCACTAGATATCTCTTTTTGATATCAAAATCATTCGGCCTTCCTCTGCCACCCCGCCCCACGTGTTTGCGAGGCCTCCGGACAAGCACGTACACAGGCGCGGCCGGTAATTGTTGGACATTCCATTCTCCACCTAGGCAAGCAGAACAGAGCCACTCCGTTGCTTCAGGGGCCTCCCTGCAAACACCTCTTGCTTAAGCGCAATTCTAAACAAAGACACCTGGCCTCGAGCCAATAGTCTTACAAAGCCAAGCTAAGCACCTTGTATTTGCATACTGGCTACACCATTGTTGATTTTGTGCTAAGCCGATCATGTTAAACTTGACCTTTTACAAAGCTTTGTCCCGCTCCAAACTTGCATTGTTCTCACCGAGTATGGCATGGCCTGTAGGCACAATTCACCCTATAAAAACTCCCCGATTCTGAGACCACTTCAGATCACTCTGGACTTCCATCTCACCTTGCTGCTGTTTTGTCTGACGAGCTCCCCTCAGTGAACCGCGCTGAGCTTTCTTCCCCACCATCTTCCAGTTTCTTCAGGACTACGAGAAAAAGGTGTCGTATCACCCATTTCCCCCGAAAATCCTTATTTCTAATTCTTACATTAGCTGCGTGAATGTGATGTCTTTACTGTTTGTTTGTCCTTTAATAAAAACATCATTTTTGCTATTTTAAAACGGTCTGACTGCTTAACTGACCTGACCCCGTAGACATTGGGTTACAAGATCCCTGCTAAGTTACCCTGCCTCTCGCTAGCTTAAGAGAGTGCTCCAGTTAATTTCCCCAACTTTGTGTTTGTGTTTGGTTATTTGGGTGCCCCTCCCGGAACCCCCAGAGAACAGGGTAACACATAGGATAGATCTGTGACAACTGAAGTGGGTGATGGCTGCAAGAAGACAGGCTAAACTTGACCCTTCTTGCCTAATATGGGGATGAGGAGATCACTGGAATTTCTTCCTCTGAGAAGTTAGCAAAAAGAGTTGTTATCCCATGTGTCTTTGGGAATTTGTCCATCCACTCCTTGACCTCCCTTTGTACGACTACAACAAGAAACTGGCAGGTTCACCCCTTTCTTTTTCATTCCCTGGAGAGTCCTCAGAACTGAGTGAGGTAGTAAAGTGAGGGAACAAGACTCCCTTTAGTTTAGGAACACAATACAAGCACATTTCCCACCCATCCTACAAACTCCATGAGCTTGCTGTACCTCTCAAAACTGTTCCCCAAACCTTTCTGCTTTCAGCAGCTTGGCAGATCATGCTACACCCACTGCAACAGAAGTGTTTTCTTTAACTGAGCAAAGTGCAGTTAAGTGAAGGCACCTCGCCTCCAACTGTGTCTTCATCTCCTTCCTTTCCTCCTGCAAGTAGTGTCCTTCACTCCCCCTGCTCCCATATCTTTGAATACTTCTTCCTTCTCTCTGTTCCCTCCTTCCCAAGCTCACTACTTATCTGATTCTACAGCATAGCAGAATAAATTGGAGAAGAAACCACTTGAGGAACAGGAGTGGGGATTGGAGATTCGACTTGCATTGGAACATCTACTCATCTTACAACATTCACATGCCTGCTTCCTGTTGACTGACTCCACTGTGTTCATCAGCTTTTCACTTCCTGAGCCTGCATGGACACTAGGAGGGAGAGGAACAGAGGGTTGCCTGGGCAAGACACTTGAAATAATACCTTTTGAGAGAGTGGGTAGCAGAGAAAGCAGTGTTGTTTATTTGCTGCCAGAACAGTGGGTGGACCCCAGTGCCTTGCATTCCTTGTACCTGTGGTATGTCTGCCAGTGATCTGGAGTGTAAAATCTGTGCCAGCTGAAGGCTTGTCTCTGAACAACCTTATTCATAGAGCTGCCAAACCTGAACTCCTCCTTTGATTTATAGAAAGTTTTTCTAGTCAGGATTTACATGCTTGTTCCAGGCAACCATTATGGAAAATGGGCTTCATGAGGGCCATATTCATTTGCCTATTTTGATGAATAGTTCATTAACATAATCCTCAATGCACTTATAAAGGCCATTACAGAACTTCTACTTGGAATTTTCCAACACAGCTTGACACATTTGATTAAGTGAGTGATACTCACTTGTAAAGCAGGATCTCCAAGAATCAAGCCGTCAGGAGATATGCCTTCTCCTCAAATAATTGCCTTTCTAGTAGCTGCAGCAGTCTTGGCCTTTGGTGGCCTCATCTCCAATGGTTGCATTGTTACAGTGATTATCACTGAATGGATCAAATTCAGGAGACTGTCTTCCATTGAGCAACTCCTTCTGAGTATTGGTCTGATCAATTTCTGGAGCTCAATGTTACTAACTCCATTTTACATTGATGAGTATGTCATGGAAATCTTCACTGACTTAATGATACAAATATTATTCTCCATTCATGTTTTTCTTGTCACATCCAGATTTTGGTTCACTGCTTGGTTGTATGTCTTCTACTGCATCAAGATTGTGAACAGCACACAGTCCTTCTTCCTATGGTGCAAGCTGAGGATATCACGGTTAATACCCCAACTTCTTGTGGGGTCTCTGGTCTTCTGTCTCATTATTTCCTTTTCTGCATCCATTTATCTTTCGAAGGAGCACCAGAGAAACACAACAGAGATCTTTGTAAACGTGACTGAAAGAAAGAAACCAGAACACACTTTCGGTGATATTGAAATCATTTTTTTAGCCATTGGTAGTTGCTGTCCCTTTCTTCTAGTTTTGTTTTGCTCCACCCTGGTTGTTGCTTCACTTTGTAGACACATCTGCCGGATGATGTGTAAAGAATCTAATTTCGGGAATCTTCAAACAAAGGCTCATACCAAGGCAGCTGTCACAGTTTTTTCCCTCCTGTTCCTTTATGCTTCATTTTATTTGATACACAGCATATCTATGGTTGTAGATCAGAGAAATGAAAAAAACCCAAATTTTCCTGCATTAGTGCTTATTGCATATTCCCCTGCTCAAGCGTCCATCTTGGTTTTGATTAACCCCAAGTTAAAGCAGGCAGCTACCTGGATGCTTCAAAGAAGAAAGCCTTAACCTCTAAGGACCAAAGCAGATGTGTCAATTGTCATGTATTTTTCTCGCCCTGGCATGTTTGATTTTATAAACAAAAATTGCCTGTATCGTGGGGCAGGGAATGAGGCTGAGCTGGATCACAACTGTGTTATTGGGAGAGGCTTCTTAAGCCTTTGTTCCTGCTCTGCCCCTGCCTGGTATCAGCACTTCCCATACCTATTTGCAATAAAAAGAAGAGTTTAATTGGTGCAAGAGGAAGCTTTGCTAACAATCTGAAGAGCAACCATGTAAGGAAGGTGTGAATGACCCAAACTGAGATCATGGCAGAGGCAGTGAGTTATATTTGCTTACCACATGTCATATCCCCAACCCAGCTAAGAGACCCCTGCATTGACTATTCAATTTTTAAAAATCAAGCATGGCAAGGCAAATTACAGGCAAATACCACTATCTAATTTTAGTTTTGGTAGTTCATCGTCCTGAAATAAAAATTCTTCTTTGCTTGCTGACTGACTTTGTTTTCCTTAAGTATAGCCACCCATACATTAGACCTATGAGTTTAGTCGCTGTGTCATAAATGTCATCCTATGATACTGGAACATGCCCTCTCAATATTGATGGAGAGGAGGCAAAAAAGTTTCCTGTAGCCAGAAGTGCCAGTTCTGTCAAGGTCCTTGTTACAATGCAGGATGACGAGATGCAACAGGCTATCAACAGAACTGCTCCTGAGCACCACCTCCAGTGCTGTAGAACTCAGAAAAGTTTCTTTTCCTTTTTTTTTTAAAATAGGGAGCTTTAGACAATAAAAACCGACCTGAGGACAGCTGGAACGCAGATGGCATGTGACTAGTCATGAAGATGTGCATGAACACATGCTTGTGCTTATTCTTAGTGGTGATGAAAACCTCAAAGAAAGCTCACCTGATGCCTCCATTGTGTCTTCAAGTGGCCATCCAACTGAGCTGTACCAAATAAGATGGGGGCTGCTTCCATTTGCTCCAATGAACTCAGTACTGGATCCCTCAAAGGTTCACTGTGATGACTTTGGCAAGCATTCAAAGGACAAGACCATTCACATTCATGCTGCCCTGAACACCAGTAATAGCAGAGTACACCACAAGTTAATACTTCACCATCTGTTGAGATGTCCAGTACCTTGCCTTATTCCACTTTGTGGGATCAATTTTAGGTTTTTGATCCTGAAGATGAAGCCAAGATGCAAACCATTACATGCTTACTTGATATTAACTCATTAGCACTTCTTCAAGCTACCCATGGAAGTTCAACTGGATGGACTGGTGGAGTTGTGAATCCATTAATTCATTTCTTTCTTCTTTTTCTTTATATGATTTTTGAAAAATGGGGAAAAAATGGGGGGGGGATGACAGTACGGCTCCTAATGCCCGGACAGAGGAAGTGGTGGTGAAACTACCCCTTCAAAAATTCCCTTGACCAACCTGGTAGAGTCTGATCTTGTTACGAGGCATGTAAGAATTATAATAAATTTAGGAAATATGGTAAGAATAAGAACATTCATAGAACCAGTAAGTTTTCATGAGGTTGCATTAATAATTTCTGTACGAGTACGGATATAACATTACACTATAGCATATTATATTATATATTATTATATGAAGTACAAAGTGAATTTAATGTATACTAGTACAGAAACATAAAAAAGTAAATATAAGGCATAAATAGACATATACACAGAAATAGGTTCTACTAATCATTAAGGTAATACCAGATATTAGGGAGCCCTGGTGGCGCAGTGGTTAAATGCCAGTACTGCAAGCCACAAGGTTATGAGTTCAATCCTGCCGGGCTCCAAGGTTGACTCAGCCTTCCATCCTTCCGTAGGTCGGTAAAATGAGTACCCAGCTTGTTGGGGGCATGTATAGAAAAATGTATCGTAATACATGCTATTTCTAAGTTGTTCGCCGCCTCGATCCATATGGAGAGGCGGGATACAAATAAATAAATAAAAATAAATAAAATAAAATATGAATTATGTACTATATATGGTATATTATTGTAACATGCATTTTGTTTGTTTTGTTTGAATTTATGTTTGTATGTTTGTATGTTAGTATATGTGATAATAAGTTGTATTATAATAAAATTTATTTTTAATAATACTAAAAAATTTTTCCTTGACCAAGATATTTATAAAAACACAAATTAGTTCCTTTGAAGCAAGGTACTTGAAAGAATGTTGGCATCCCACTTGCAGGTCCTCTTGAGTGAAAATTGATCCATTCTAGTCTTGGTTCAGGTTATTATGGAGTCTCCCATGCAAATCCTGTCTGATCCTGGAAGCTATTCAGGATCAGCCCTGGTTAGTGCTTGGATGGGAGACTGACAATGAATACCTGGTGCTGTAGGCTATATTTCTGAGGGAAGAAGTGGCAAAACCACCTTTGTATTCCTTGTCTTAGAAAACCTAATGAAAATCACAGGGTTGCCTTAAGTCAACAGGCAACTTGAAGCCACATATACATATATATAGGGGATGAAATGGGGATGGGATATAAGTGGATTGTCATAATAATTACTGTTGGCTTTTTCTTTTTCTGTAACATCTCTTATGCTGTTAGGAAAACATGTTTTAGAATATTATGTTAGACATAGGCGATCCTAAGATCCTAAGAAGCTGCGAGTCATTTTCAGATATATTTAACTAAGAGTGGTTCTGGATATTAGAACTGTATCTCACACCTTTGCTCACCTGTGACTTAGCCAACAGGTTTTTAAAATAGAGTATCTTTGTCCTGAAGAACCCAAGTTTCTAAAGAACTTAGAAGGAAGGACACCGTTGTTTTGTAGCCCGGAAAGAGCGTTTTGGAATGGGATGCTATAAGGAGGGAATCAGCCTCACCCAAACTGCATTTCAATGCCTGCTTACACTTCACCCCTTTGTTATGGCCTTGAAAATATATTTCACTCACAAAAAATAAAAGACATAGGATGCTGTCTGGTGCATCTGTCTACATCTGTTAGTATATCCATAACATCTGCAGGCATAGTGTCTGGGGCAACACTGTAGGCAGTGACAGTTCAGGGGAGATCAAATAAGCAGCAGCAAATATTTTATTAGGAATCTTGGAGAATACAGAATTGGAGAAGTGAAGCTGTCTTCAGTGAGTATTAGTGCTGGCCTTATTCACATATCTGCATACTCTCTTAACATCAGCAATACAGTACACAACATTCAGTTTGAAATCTTACTAGTCACAAAGTACTCAGTAGCAAATCTGAAGTTTTGCTGGAACATTTATTTAGATCAGTGGTTCTCAACCTTCCTAATGCCGCGACCCCTTAATACAGTTCCTCATGTTGTGGTGACCCCCAACCATAAAATCATTTTCGTTATTATTTATTTATTTATTTATTTATTTATTTATTATTTAGTTAGTTAGTTATTTCCAACATCAAATAGATTGGAAACACTGCCCTAAATCACTGCTCTGGATAGACTTCTAATGCCTAAAAACTCGTAACCCTCCCCCCTTTTTTAAGCACAGAAAGTGTCCATCAATGCCAGAATTAAGGCAGTAGTTCTAGTTCTGAATGTTGGGTTTCCACAGTTCAAAAAGCCAGTCACTCCCAAAGGCAATGCCGAAACAGCCCACATTTTACACGAGGCGCAGGGAGGAAAGGACAGAGAGAGAGGAAAATGGCGGTGGCATAAGCAAATGCGTTTTGTTTCACTCCCTCCCTCCCTTAAAGGGAGTGCAGATGCTGAACATACAAAAAGCGAGGAATGCAAGACAGTCAGGGTGAAGAACACAACACATGCGTGTGGCAAGCACCAAGGGTCCATGAACTGCAAACCCCAGGATTCCATAGGATGGTGAAAATGGAATCATTGCGCTATAACACTGGAATGTGGAAATGGCCAAAATCCACAGGACGGATCAGAGCAACGCTTTTGGGTGAAAAAAAAACACCCAACCAAGGAGCCTCGGGGGCTCTTGCTACACAAACCGAAGCCCTTCACTGACGCCCCCTGCTCCTTTCCCGACTGAATTCTCGGTCTCGGAGGGACTGCTCTCCCCCGTCGGATGGCAGATCCGCCGCAGGAAAGTCTTCCTCTTTGCCTGCCAGACCAAAGGCAACAGCCACACCGACAACTCCCACGGAGCAGTGTGCCCAGAATGAATGGGCGACTGGGCGATCGCCGCCGCTGCAGCCCCGCCACTTTGGGAAGCAAGTGGAGCCCAGCTGCTCGCTTGCCCCCAGTAAGCAACTCTGTTCGCCGGTATGAATGAGCGTGAGGCGAAGAGGGTGAGGGGACCGGGTCTTACCTCCCAGACGTCCCGCTGCAGCGCCATAAACCCTGAATGGGAAGCCCTCTCTCTCTCTCTCTGTGTGTGTGTGTGGTGCGGGTGTGAGCATCCAAGCAGCACCCGGCTGCTCACTCGCCCCGGCAAGCAACTCTGACTCTGCAAGTCGGCATGAAGGGGAAAGGAACACTGAAGGGGAAGCCCTCCGTGTGTGTGTCTCTGTGTGCGTGGTGCAGGCGCGAGCGTCCAAGCAGTGCCTGGCTGTGCCCGGCTGCACACCTCCTCTCCCCTCCCGCCTGTGCGGGGTCTCCTCTCCTCACTTCTGCCTTAACGCTCCGGCTCCAGCTCTCTCCTCTTGGTGTCCTCACCTCCGCCTTAACATTCAGGCTCCAGCTCTCTCCTCCCGCTCTCTGCACCTCCGGCTCCACCTCAGGCTCCTGCAGTGCTTTCCCACCAGGCAGGGAAAGACGGGGAAACGCCCGGCATGCCTCCTCTCCCCTCCTCCCAGCGCAGGGGTCTCAGAAGCACTGCTCCCATTGGCTGTGAGGCCACCTTCTTTTAAAAGGGGGGGCAGGATTGAGGAGCCGCGACCCCTGTGAAATGGTTGTTCGGCCCCCAAAGGGGTCCCGACCCCCAGGTTGAGAACCACTGCTTTAGATAAAACAAACCATGTTCAAATTGCCACGGATGGGAAAAAAGTGTCCAGTAGAGCCCTACAGCAGATGTTTCAGCAGCAATGCCTGTTCTTAAAAGCCAATTTTATGTGAAGAACCTTAGTTCTTAGTTCTCTGGGAAGACAAATGAAGCCAAGACAGATGTCCTTGAAAGAACTTGCATTGTTCTTTCCTGTCATTGCTGTATGAAGGTGATCACAAACTCCCACAGTGCTCCTTTCTGTCCCATCTCCCTGCTTGTCCTGACCACAAACTCACTTTACTCTGCTGAATGTAATTCTTCATGACTTCCTGACAGTCAGGGCTGTCCGGCGGTGGAATATGCTGCCTCGGAGTGTAGTGGACTCTCCTTCTTTGGATGTTTCTAGATGGCCATCTGTCAGGAGTGCTTTGGGGGTGTTCCTGCATGGCAGGGGGTTGGACTGGATGGCCCCTGTGGTCTCTTCCAACTCTACATTTCTATGATTCTATGACTCTATGGCCCTTTTCGCACGTTACCTGCTCGCGGAGGTGGGGGGTGCCGTGTGCGCAAGCAGCCTCTCGTGCAAGGCACTCACATCGCCCCTCCATTCTACCGCAGCTGGGTTTCCGGTCGCGCGACCATCATGCTAGCACCCCACCCCTTTCTTCTGCAGCGCAGTCTGGGAGCTGTAGGCTGCACTGGGGGAAGTAAGCGTGACCACCCCGGCTCGCCGATGCACCGCACGCAAGTAAATGCGCGAGGGCGCCGTGAGCATTGCGCAACCACGCAGTATTTTCAGCTTAGAACCGAAAATAAGAAAATGTGCGCGTGACCCGCTTTAGCTTCCTGAAATGTTGCGTGAGTGGGAGTGCGTCATACGGACTGACGCTCCCATTCACGCAACGCTCAAGGGGCGCTCGCCCAAAAAAAAAAGTGTGCGAAAAGGGCTTGAGACTGGTCCATTCTCCCAGCTCCCTGCAATCCCTCTTGGCAGTCAGGAGAGGCTTACACAAAGGGCTACACAAAGGGACAGGCTTATCAGTAGCTGTTATTAGAATCATAGAATCACAGCGTTAGAAGCAAGGGCTTGGGGACACTATTGGCCACTTGGAGGCAATTTTTCAACTCTTCCCAAAGATTTTTGGTGTGGTGATCATGGGGACACTTGGTTCCTCTGCAAAAACATACTTAGTGACATGTGCAGCCCATGGGTCACACCTTAGACAGCCTAATGTAAAGAACACACCATGCTGTCTGCTGGAGATGTACACAGTGGAGAGGATATTGTTTTCTTGCACCATTCATAGGTTTCCGACCACCTCTTACTGATTGTTATTGAGTCAGAACAATTCACCAAATACTGATGGAGTTTTGATTCAACAACAGTAGCAGCAGCAGCAGAAGCAGAAGAAGAAGAGTTTCTTCTTACTGTCTTACTATTTAGTCTCTTAGTTACTATTTAGTCTCTGCTATCATTTTCTCAGTCTAATCCCCCCTCCAACTGAATTGGAGAGGCACACATTACAGGAAAAGCTAGTAGATACTCATTTGGGTGTGTGAGTATGTGTTTACTCACCCACAGGTCCCTCAAAGCTCAAGCATCCCTGTAATCCCTATAATCCAGGGCTTTGTACCTTTTTTTCTGGTGTGAGCAAGGAGTGGGCTCTGCATCTGGGTTGACGGGAGGATTATGGGTTGAAGTCCCATCAATGTTAATGTGAATCATAGAATCATAGAAATTCAGAGTTGGAAGAGACCACACAGGCCATCCAGTCCAACCCCCTGCCATGCAGGAACACCGTCAAATCAATCCCGACAGATGGCCATCAAGCCTCTGCTTAAAAACCTCCAAGGAAGGAGACTCCACTACACTCCGAGGCAGCAGATTCCACTGCTGGACAGCCCTGACTGTCAGGAAGTTCTTCCTGAGGTTCAGGTGGAATCTCCTTTCCTGCAGCTTGAATCCATTGCTCCTTGTTCTGGTCTCTGGAGCAGCATCCTCCTTCTCTCCCTTCCCCCTTTAGCCCCTCTTTGCTCAGTCAGAAGCAGTTTCCTTTAGTTTGCCTTTCCTGTTCCACCATGGCTGAGGACTTCCTTCCAAGCCTCATTGCACATGAGTAAATGGGTAAGAAAGGGTATCCTTTATAGTCTCAGAAGTGTGCAAAGCAGTTTCCTTCAGAAGGGCTTTCCTGTTCTTACATGGCTGGAGGCCTCCTCCCAGCTCACAAGTAAATAGGAAAGCCTGGTTGCTCGTGAGTAAACAGGAAAGAAAGCCTGCTTGCTCATGAGTAAATGGGGAAGAAAACTTGATTGCTCATGAGTAAATAGGAAAGTCTGCTTGCTCATGAGTAAATAGGTAAGAATGGCTTTCCTGTTCTTCCATGGCTGAAGGTTTCCTTCCAAGCCTGCTTGCTCTCAACTTAAAACGCCCCACGCACAGATCACCAGCTCCTTTTTTTTTCCTATTTACATTGGCTCCCTTACTTAAGACTTGACTTCAATTATCTTGCAAGGACTTAAGACTCAACTTGAGACTTGGAGTAAAAGACTTAAATACATCACTGCCCACAGGTCCCTCAAAGCTAAGCATCCCTGTAATCCCATTGTGTTTCCCACTCCCTCAGATAGTATTATAGTCATCCTTCCCTCACTTTAAAAGAAGAACTTTATGTAAATATCAATTGAAGAAGAACTTTCTACTTCACTGAGAGGCATATATGTTATGGGGCCTTATTGGCTTACAGTCCTGTTGTTGACAGATTCAGGCATAACTGGGGGTTACATTTGTATATGTACTTCTTCAGAGCATGTAGAAGGAGATATCCAGTACCTGCTCCCACTGGGCCCCAACCCCAGGTCCTCCAACTGGACCAATTTGTCAGGAACAGGCCCAGTTAATTCTCTCTGATCTCACTTTTTCCACTGCTTTTAAAATGTCCCAGTTTCTCTGTCCTTTCCCATTTCCTCCTTTCCTTCTCAGTTTACTACAGTTGCGCAAACCGAGTTCAAAGTGCAAAAGCGGCCTGCCCTCAGTAAACTCAGCTGGGGAGGAGACCAGAGGAGAGTGGGAGGCTCAGGCAAATCCATCCCAGTGGGCTCAGGCAAGTGCTGCCTGCTGCAGCCTCTCTTATTTTGTGCGTTCTTCCTAGTTAATGGCTTTTGACATCTTGACCACACTCAGAAGTTGCCTGGTTGCACATGTCCAGGTTTTCATCTGTGAAATGTTGGAAGGACTGCAACCGCAGTGTGCAACAACAGCTAAGGAGTCTTCTGGATGTGGCTCTATCTCTCTGACTGCTGATCAGCTTGCAGAGGTGCAGGCAGGCAGCCAGGCAGGCAGGAGCAGTCGAGTATTGGGGTCAGAAGCCTCCCTCTCTTTGCGCTATGCTCAAAAGCAGCTGGAATGAGCCTAGGCACATTCTGGGAGTGCTCAGTGGCAAGGGAGCTGGACAAAGGTAAGCAGGTAAGGAGAGGGTCTGGGGAAGCAGCCTCGACATCCTTCTATAACTGTGAGCTGTGAAGCTTTGGCTCTCACAGTGTGAGAGCCTCTCAGCCCTGGAACTCCCTTCCTAGGGAGGCTATAAAGGTCCCTGCTTTGCTATCCTTTTGTTCGCAGGCAGATTTAAAAAAAAATAAAAATCAGATGGCCTGTTGAGAAGATTGAAAATTTTTAAAGAAAGAGCTTTTAAGAAGGTGCTGTACAGTTTTCATTGTGTGGCTTTTTAAACACCTTGTCATAATTTTATTTGTATGTTTTATATTTTTTAAAATTTTGTGTTAGTAGTTGAGTTCTGTTTTAATGCTGTATTTTTGTATGCTTGAACTACACATTTTATTTATTTTAACATGTAAGGTGACTTGAGTCTCAGTTTTGGGGGAAAGGCAGGGAATATGGTTAATTTTAATAGTTTTAAAATTTATTGTTTTTAACTGTTCTAGAAGCTGCCTTGGGTCCCACTCGGGGGCAAAGACGGTATATAAATGCAGTAAATAAAATAAATAAAAATAAATTTAATAAAATAGCAATAGTATTGTATGTCAGCCATTTTCACTTGTATTTGTTTCTTTCCATCCTACTATTAACCTTAAATTTTTTGCACACTCAGTTGTGACATAACCAGCTAGGAGCAGTGGAAGCATCCTTTTCCTGCCTTAGGAGTGCAGAACTGCAGAGTGAACAATCTTCACCCCCACAAAAGTCTGCACCACTGCATGTTCAACTGAACATTTTCCCAGTTCCCACATTGTGAAATGCTAACTCAGTGCCTCAGGACATTAAGGACATTACTGTGACTTTCCTTCTGAAATGTGGCCTAGTTCTTCAATCTACTTTAAACTTTTTTGTAGACTCTCAAAACAAAGGGAATGGGCCCCATAACCTGATAGAGAGTGAAATGGCCAGATACTACTATTAAGAAGCATTGACACTAACGGTTACAGGAACAAAAAAATCAAACGTTTAAATGTTTATTATAGACACTCCATTAGAGATAGGGGAGTTCTCTAAGGGTGCCAGGCTAAGCTAGAACAGGAAGAGGATTATGTTAGGGTTTTTTTCGGGGTGTGTGTGGAATTTTGTTTCTGAGTTCTCAATAAATTCTAAACAAACAAATGTGTCTTCTTGAATTGTGTCAAAAGTCAATAAGACAACTGACATGCATTTGTTCACACAAAGAATGGTGCCTATGTTAGAATGTTCTCTGTTCCCCATCCCATTTATGTTAAGAAACTCTTTTAAGCATTTTCTCTCTCTTTAGAAGCACTAAAAAAAATCCTGATGTTTCAATAAAGCTTGTTCATCTTCCTCAGACCACTGCCTGCAGCCAAGATGTTCCCTCTTGGCCAAGAGTAAGTGTGTGTGTATGTGTGTGTGTGTGTGTGTGTGTGTGTATGAGAGGGAGAGAGAGCTGATTCCGGGCCCAATTTCAGCTTCCTGATTCTACCTGGGAAACAAGGATGAACTGATAGTTCAATCAAAAGACTGTACAGAGTCAATCGAGAGAAAAAACAGTGTGTGATCCTTTTCAACAATCCATTCTTTTGACCCTTTTAAATTAGTACACATGGTCAAAAAAGTAGACCGTGTGTCAAATATATGTATTCTGTTTGTAAATGAAAAAGGTCGAAAGAGGAGGTTGTTAAAAAGCAAACCATCAAAAAGCAGCAGATATCTGTACCAGTCTATTAAGATGCGTAGATAAGATATGAGGAGATTTTAGGTCACTGAAACGTTTGTAATCCCCATTACTGCTACTCTGTCTAAGATACATTGAGCCCTTTAAACACTGAGCATTGCAGTATTTCCAGAAGGTTTAATACATAAAGATCTGATCATGTGGAAAAGCTAATATGATAAAATATTATGCATGTTTATTCAGAAGTAAGCCTTGCTGTGTTAAAATTAGAGACATGAAGGCTTGGAGATAAAGCCCAGAAAAATTCAGGAAAAAACAGAGTTTTTTGGAAAAAAAAGAAAAAATGAAAATTAATTTTTTAAAAAAACGGATTACTTAATGTTTTCTTTTAGAATGATTAATAAGTGTTCATATGTTTATTCCCCAGAACTAATTCTAAAAACTATATAGCAGGAAGAGTTTATGCACACAGTATCTGTTAACTTCAGTGCCTAGTCCTGGGTTCTTTGGCTGAATGACAAAGATTTCTGCCCAACATAGTTGAGCTTAAATTTGTTGCACACTAAGTTGTGACATAGCCATCTAAGGTCAATAGGAATGGCCTTTTCCTACCTTGGGAATGAAGAACTGCAGTGTGAGCAATCTTCACCCACACTGGGAGGTGTCTGAAGAATCCTGGATGGATGTCTAAAGAACTTTCAACGGAGCTAAGATTTCAAAGAGACATATACAAGAAATGGAAAAAGGGGGAAATCATAAAAGAGGAATTCAGACAAGCAGCCAGCAAGTACAGGGAGAAAGTCAGAAAAGCTAAAATGCAAAATGAGCTCAGGCTTCCTAGAGAGGTTAAAATCAATAAGAAGGGCTTTTTTGGTTATGTCCATAGCAAAAGGAAGAACAAGGAAATGCTAGGGCCTCTCTGTGGAGAAAACAGTGAAATGCTAAAAGGGGACAGAGGAAAGGAAGAGAAGAGCTACTCAACACCTTCTTTGCCTCTCCCTTCTCCCAAACGGAAAACAATGCTCTACTTGGAGAAAATGGAGCAGATTATGTGGTAGGGGAAATGCAGCTTGATATAAGTAAAGAGATAGTACAGAAATACCTGGCTACTCTAAATGAATTCAAGTCTTCAGGACCAGTTGAACTACACCCAAGGGTATTAAAAGAACTGTAGAGGAAATCTCAGAACCCTTGGCACTAATTGTTTGAGAATTTTTGCAGAACAGAAGTAGTTCCAGAAGACTGGAGGAGGGAAAATATTGTCCCCATCTTCAAAAAGGGAAAAATAGAGGACCCCAAAATTACTGCCCAGTCGGCCTGACATCAATACTGGCAAAATGCTAAAGCAGATCATTAGACAGTTTGCAAACACTTAGAAAAGTTTGTCTGTAAATGCTTAGAAACACTTTCCATTATCACTAAAAGTTAACATGGGTTTCTTAAAAACAAGTCATGCTAATCTTATATCTTCTTTTGATAGAATAACTAGCTTGGTAGATGAAGCAAATGCTGTGGATATGGCATATCTTGACTTCAGTAAGGCCTGTGACAAGATCCCTCATGATATTCTTGCAAACAAACTAGTAAAATGTGGCTAGACAATGGTACTGTTAGGTAGATTTGTAACTGGTAATTGTAATTGGTTGACCAACTGGACCCAACGGCTGCTCATGGACAGAAGTAACTAGTGTGGTGCCACAGGGTTCTGTCCTGCACCCAATACTATTCGACATCTTTATCAATGATTCTTATTAAATTTTCAGATGACACCAAATTAGGAGGGGTAGCTAACACCCCAGAGGACAGGACCAGAATTCAAAATGACTTTAACTGATTAGAGAGCTGGGCCAAAACTAACAAAATGAATTTCAGCATTCAGAAGTGTAAGGTACTACACTTGGAGAGAAAAAAAATGAAATGTACAGATATAAGATGGGTGACACCTGGCTTGACCACAGTATGTGTGAAAAGTGTCTAGGAGTCTTAGAAGACAATAAGCTGAAAATGAATCAGCAGTGTGTGATGCAACAGCTAAGAAAGCCAATGTGATTCTGGGCTGCATCAATAAGAGTACAGTTCTAGTGAAGGAGTTAAATTCAGACAAGTACAGCTTGAGTAGAAAAATAAGCGAGTTGGACAGCAGATGTCCCTACCTTATCTCAGTTTAAAAGTATGATTGGCCTTGTAGCGCTATGCTTAGGTGCCTGGGAAGTAAAAGGGAGTCAAGCATACTCTTTTGCCTCATCTTTTGTCAGTCATTTGGTGACTGAGGCCTTTGTTCCCTTGTTTTGGGGGTGGTATTAAGCTCCAAATGTAATGGCTGACGTAGACTAGAAATGTGATTGATTGCTGACGCTGTTGACCAAAGGTATAAGAACTAAGTGTTTTAATCAATCGGGGCGAGCAGTTTTGGACATTATATATCCGCTGCCTGCCCTGCGCAGTAAATAAATGGTTTGGAAAATAAAGCTTTCTGTTTTGGAAGAACCTGAAGGTCTTCATCTTTTCCTCGCCACAACATTTTGGTGCGTTGGCCGGGAAACGAGAGAAGGGGCTTTTGGAGCCCCCCTTGACAGATGCTTGAGTGTTGGGGTCGCCACCCCCCCTCTTGGCGAAACCCAGGGCGCCCTCGACTGCTTTTGGTCGAAGAGGTTTGACTTTGAGCGGGGTGGTTTCCCTGGCAGCAGCATTTTCTAGTCAACGGACTCTGGTCATGCAGAAAGCATAAGGCCTCCCACGGCTAATTGGTGAAGTTGACTCCCTTGCGTTTTCAAGGGAAAGAGAGAGCTTGATCACCTCTCTAAGTCTCGCCCTAGTAACTCATGGCTAGTGGGGCCGTGAGTGAAGCCGCGAAGACTTTGGTAAAGAGACGTCTCTTCAAGTCTGGTAAACGGTGGTGGGAGGCTGTGTTTGTTGTTTGAAAGCGCGTATGCATGTATAATGAGAGAATGATCGTTGCATTTCTTACTGCAGACCGTCGGAACTTCCGGCTGCGTGAGTCAGCGAGTCTGAAAGGTGTCTACCTCATTGTTTCGAGCTGTTGGGACCCCCTACCCTCAGCTCACCCCCACCCCTACTGTGTGTTGTCGTTTGGGAAGAAATCTGGGTGGAGGGTGGCAGTTGACAGGCACTGCTTTAGACTCTGCTTCAATGCATGTTGAAAACTTCATGAAAGGGTTAAGTGGAAACTTTACTATTTCTGTGCCATTTGTACTTTAATATGTGTAGGAAAAATTCCAGGAAAGAAAAATGGTTTATTCCTCTCTCTGATTATCTTTCGGTGCTTGAAGCCATCTCCCCACAGCCCCTCCTCCTCAGGCTCTCAGATTTAACCATATGGTTGCTGGCTGTTTTTAGGCTAGAAGTTTATTTAGCCAGAGGCTTGGAAATAGCAGAAATTAAGTCAGTATGGAAACGATGAAGCAAGCCCTAGGTGTTAATGAGAAATAGTGAGGAAACAATAGGGTTTCATTGTTTTCTCTAAATGCACAGGTCGGTGATTCAATCAACTGGAAAGAAAATCACTCTGCAAGAGGCAGAGAGAGTATCCCATGGGCTGGCACTTCAAAAGTCAAAGGACTTTCAGGAGAAAAAAAAAAAAAGGAAGCAGCAAGCTTTTGAAAAAGGAGTTGAATATAGGAGACTTTTTCTTACCTCGATGTTACTTAGCTCAAGTTTTGGAGCAGGAAGGGGGTTGAGAAGAGCGGCATTCCTTTGCCTGCCTCCCTTTCCCCTCCCTGTAGCCCCTCCCTTCTCCTTTAGATGTTAACTCCATAGTTGCTGGTTTTTGGAGAATGGAAGTTTCTTTAGCCAAATGCTTAAGAATTCTGTCAGTGTGTACATAGGGAAAGCTATGAAGTAGTTTTAATAACTCATTTTCAGCCTGGCAGGCTGAGTGAGGATGTCATAGAAGCAGGGTCTGATTTCTAAATAACTGGAAGCAACCTTCAACACACATCAGAGGTAGAGGAAAAATAATAATAATAATAATAATAACAACAACAACAACAACAACAACAACAACAACAACAAAAGAGCAGGCTTTCAAGTGAATGAATACAGGATGGGGAGTTCTGGAAAACATTGCTGAAGACTCTGGTGACAGCTGCCTGTTTCATGTTTTAAACTCTTCAGCCATCAAGAATCCCTCCCCTTTGGGCTCACACAGAAGGAAAAAAAAAATAGCTTGAGAGCCCGTATAGACAAACATGTCATACAAGAGGCGTTAGTTTCGTTTTTCCCTTACAATGAACAATGAACTATTCTTTCTAGTGTGGCAGCAGTTGTGTCTACCTTTTTGATACATTTCTACATCAAAGAGGGAAAACCAGATTACAATGCAGCTTTAGCATAGGGAAGGCTGCTTCTCCAAAAGACATGGCTTTTTTCTCACTTCTTGTGGCCATCGGGCTGAATGCAACCCTCCCCCTCTTGAGACGGAGGGAATGAGGAGCGTGAATTTGCAATTCTGGCATTATTATGTCAACAACTTGTTTAAAAAAAAAAAAAGGAAAAAAAAAGGGGCTGCAAATCTCTATTTGACAATAAGTTTAAAAAAAAGCATTTAGAATATGAACTTTGGGGCACATGGGAATTGTAGTAACAAGAGAAGTAAAATATTGGATGCCCCCCGGGGGAATTAAACACACCAACAGGAAACTGCCTCTCCCCTGAGGAGACAGACAGGGAGAGAGGAAGAGCAATAGAATCAGCATTTGCGTGAAAGACCTGCCTGCTTTTGCATGGAAGAGAAAAAAGTAGAAATGGCTGCAGCAGTTCTTCCCCACCCCCAACTTGCAATGAGAAGGAGGGGGAGGATGGGGAGTAGCGGCAGACCCCACCAGAGAGGCTGCCTGAGGATTCTAAGCAGCAGAACCAGAAGCCATGGTGTCATGATTTTTATTAAAGAAGCTACTCAACAACTTAGGGAAATTGTAAACTCCCCTCAATAGGAAGATTTGCCTGTGGACATTCGGACTAGGAATGCAGTTGCCTTCTATTGAGGCAGCTAACTCAGATGATGCCAAATCTACAACATACCTGTTTAGGCTTATGCATATATGCCCTCCACCACGTCTGATTTGTTGAATTGAAAGATAGTAGAACTGTGTTCTAGCATCATGGCAATGCACATGCCTAACTGGCAAGATTGCCAGTAACTACTGAAGAAAGGAGCCAAATTATCCAGCAGGCAAAGCAGATCATCCAGGAGAGAACTCCCAGGCGTGGATAAGGGGGAGAGTGTCTTTGACAGGCAGGTGGGGAGTGGTTCTCCCCAGTGTCAGCCTCTGCTAGTAAAAGCCAGTCAATGTGTTTAAAGTTGAACACGCCCGATCTCGTCTGATCTCGGAAGCTAAGCAGGGTCGGGCCTGGTTAGTACTTGGATGGGAGACCGCCTGGAAATACTGGGAGCTGTGGACTGTTGTAAAACCCAAAGCTATCTGAGTGTTTGGAGGAGGCTTCAGGAATTTGAAGGTTTTGGAGGCAGCAAAGGGTTGCTGGACAGATAGTTGGAGAGCCAAAGACTCCTATTGTTAGCAACCTCTCTTATGATGCAGCAGAGGAATCTCTTCAAGAAGTCTTTGAAAAGGATTCAGGATTCCACAGAACAATTAAGGAAGGTTTAAAGGACCTGCAATTGTAAGGCTCTATGAAACAAGATTTATGACTGGCTGTCAAGCGGAGAAAGAAAGAAGATTAACGAATGATGGAGCAGAGGTCAGAAGAGACAAGAGACCCCAGAAGAGGATGAGGGTCTCTGAGAGCCAAAGTGCCCAGTGGGGGCAGGAGAGATATAGACAAGAGAGCCTGAAGAGAATCAGAGAAGGATGTGGACGTGTGGAAGAGGAAAGCAGAAAAGATGGTCCAACTGACAGATGCAGGGACTAATGGAAGTAGAATACTGTCAGTGGCCAGATGTCAAGAGCAGACTGAGGAAAAGGTTTTGTTCCTCATCCCACAGACAGAGAAGGGCAAGGGCTTGGAGTTGTGACATTCTGGAAAAGGAAAGTTGGCAGCAAAAGCATGAAGAATACAGGAAAGGGCAGAGTCCAAGATGAAAGGCAGTCCAAGCAGCAAAGGAGTGCCCCCTCACCAGTCCCCGATAAGGTGGAGATTGGAATGGCTCCCTAAGCGCAGCCTCAGCTGGATGGAGGAGGTGACAGAGCACCCCTACGAGTAAGCTGGGAGGAGAGGTGATGGTGTACCTCTGAGCTGGAAGGGAGAAAATAAGGGGGCACTTCTGAGAGGCGATTGTGTGCCCCTCCAGGCTGGAAGTGGAACTGCAGCTGAAGGACGCTGACTGAAAAGGCAAGGGAGAGAGAAAAGAGAGATGCAAGCTGTGAGACAGCTAAGGGACCAACAACAGCCCTAAAAGGTCCACACACCACATATGCTCAAGAGCAACAGACCTGCATCTGTCCACAGGATCACCAAAGGCAAGAACCACTGTTCTAGGAATCACCTGGAAGTCACATTGTACCTGCAGACCTCAGAACTCAGGAGAAGTGGAGGAAGTGGGATAAAAATTCCGAAGAAACAGTAGTTCAACGTGTATGGCCCAAACAACAGCCCTGGCTATGTCTTTGGACTGGATGCCAACACAGGGCAAGATTATACCACCATCTACCTAGCCCATTTTACAGAGGCTTTTCACTTTTATTCCATGTGCAGCCCACAACAGAAAAACCAGGAGTATTTTTGTTCTTCCCAGAGCCCCATCATAGGATGGCATAGGATGAGGTACACACTTCACAGAACCATAAGGCTGTTTGTTCCCTTTCAAGCCAAAGCATGAGGCCATTTTGGGTGGATCAAGGAGACATATAGGAGAGAGTTAGTAGATTAGGGAAAGCTCTGAGTACAACAAGGGAGAAGATGTGGGAGTAGAGATTCCCCTTAGAGTGCAACCGGGTCATAGGTGGAAGGGATTGTATTAGGTGTTGCTAGTTGCCCCTACAGCTGTAAAGGTAGCAGGGTTGAAGCTTTTGGGTACTTTATGCCAGGGCTAAGAGAGCCTTTACTGATTGGGTTGTAAAATCCTCTGAACCTGAAGATCTCCAGACGGAAAGGGGGGAAGAAATTCTGGACTAGACTCTGCTGTGGCCAGACCAGGAGAAATTGGTCACTCTAAGCACAGTCAGATCCGCAACTGGTGAATGAAGAAATCTAAGCTAGATCCTATTGCCTGACACACACCTGGAAGCTGTCAGGCTCTACTTACGGTCAGACTTAGCAACTGGAGAGGAAGAAGACGGGGACTAGGCCCTGTTGCGGGTGTGACCTGGGACATACACACTGCTCTACACACGGCCAGATCCCTGAATGTTGGAGACAATATTATAGGTTGTGGCAGGCATAGGAGGGGCAGGAAGCCTGGCCTGCCTGTTTTATCACTACAGACGGATGTTCTGTGGGGTTGGAAGATATGTGTATATGGTAATTGTTGGTAATGATGGTGATGATGAGAATGCTGGGCAGGAGAGGCTGGGAAGTGAATTGGTTTCACCAACTGGTCAATCAGATCTTGAACACCCTGAAGGTCAGTAATGGCTGGGTATTTTCTCATGGCCTAAGCTTAGGAAACTATCCCAATTGTTATGTAAAGTTTGAAATCCCTGAATCTCTACAGGCATGCCTAGAAAAGCATCCCAATGTTGACTTTTTCTATAGTTATAGCAAAGTTATATGGGAAAAGGGGGGCCTGGTCCTCCATAAATGAGTTCTAGAAAGAAACCAGCTTTTACAATGGTAAATGGGTATATGGTTTGTCTTCTGGGATGAATTGGTGTGGCCACTGAGGGTATCACCTTTCACCCAGGGCACCAACCAATGCAGGAATGGGATAAACAGTTAGGCTGAGCAAGAAATGGAAAGAGCTTATAATGAAAGCAATGGGTATGATTCTGGCAAGACGTATCTGAAAGATTGGGAGTCATCATGATCCCAAAGGAGGGAGTTGTTTTTCATGTGAGGCAGATGCTTTGTTGGTTGTCAGCCCAGCGTGAAATAGGTTTAGACTATCTCTTTAGTCGTGAAGGGGGGTCTGTGTATTTGGATAAATACAACCTGTTGTCATTATGTAAATGAGTTTAAATGTGAAGTGGGAAAATGCATTTAGAAGTATTCAATGTTAGAAAGTCATTCTTGTAGTCTGCAGGCATGTGGACATGATTATCTGGTTCCCTAAGTAAGTATGGGTAAAAGACACTGTTTGTAGAATTGCTTTGTGCATAAATAATGGCCTTCCTAAATCCGCTTGTCTGTACTCTGCATGTTAAATTGTTTTCAATCTGTAATAATTGGAGTAATAGAGGGAAAGGCTGCAGTATATGCTTTGATGGCACAATTGAAGTAGTTATGCTTGAATTGGTGGGCCAGCCTAGATGACCTCAGGAAGTGAGGAAAATTAGTTAATTTCCTCTGCAATTGAAATCTCTCTGTGTTTGAAAGGAATACAATGGTACCCGTGAGACAGTGTTAGGGGGGATGGAATGTGTCTCGCAAAGCTTCCCTTACTTTGCAACATTAGTAAGATTAGGCAAGAGAATAGTGGGAACCATTTGTACATGTCAGTTTCTCTTTTTGGACAGGCCCAGACTTTTGAGAGGTATCTCACTGGGACATTGTGCACAATAAATCTTTCCCTAAAACCGTGGGTCTGAAAGCCCCGTTCACAGGTTTTGTATACCTGACTGCTGGAGGAATCCTACTGCTGCTATGTAACTTTTGCTGCTATGTATCCTTTGTGTTATAAAGGAAATAGGGAAATAGCGCATGCTTCAAATTGCAAGGAATTGAATTTGGCATGAAGGGGGGAATGAAGGAGTTAAATTCAGACAAGTACAGCTTGAGTAGAAAAATAAGCGAGTTGGACAGCAGATGTCCCTACCTTATCTCAGTTTAAAAGTATGATTGGCCTTGTAGCGCTATGCTTAGGTGCCTGGGAAGTAAAAGGGAGTCAAGCATACTCTTTTGCCTCATCTTTTGTCAGTCATTTGGTGACTGAGGCCTTTGTTCCCTTGTTTTGGGGGTGGTATTAAGCTCCAAATGTAATGGCTGACGTAGACTAGAAATGTGATTGATTGCTGACGCTGTTGACCAAAGGTATAAGAACTAAGTGTTTTAATCAATCGGGGCTGGCAGTTTTGGACATTGTATATCCGCTGCCTGCCCTGCGCAGTAAATAAATGGTTTGGAAAATAAAGTTTTCTGTTTTGGAAGAACCTGAAGGTCTTCATCTTTTCCTCGCCACAACACTAGGTCAAGTCTGGTCTGGTCAGATGTCATCTGTAATACCGTGTCCAGTTCTGGGCACTACAGTTCAAGAAGGATATGGACAAGCTGGAATGTATCCAGAGGAGGGTGACCAAAATGGCAGAAGACCTGAAAACTCTGCTCTGTGAAGAGCAACTTACATAGCTGGATATATTTAGCCCGGAGAAATGAAGGTTAAGAGATTACCTTTAAACTGCAATCACAGAGATGCAAATGTACAAAGGATATAGTTACCAGAGTCCTTTGTCATAAGCACATTTTTGCATTTCTCCTACAGTGTAAACAGCAGAAAACAGATCAATCTTCATTTTCTGTCATTAAAGAAACAAACTCTTCTTTAATTTGGCAAATACACAGTAACTTCTGACTCTTTTCAAAAGCTAATTTTCACCCCTGGTCCCTCCCCCCACGGGCTGTACTGTCTCACTTTGGGTACGTCGGAAGTGACATCATGTCACTTCCAGCCATCATTTTGGCTGATTTTTCAATTGATATTTAAATAGATTGCTTGATAGTGATGGGATTCAACAAGGGAAGAAGTACCACCACATTTTTGGCAGGCTTTGGCTGATGCAAAAAGTTGGGGTGTCACCAGTGGGGCTTGTGGAGCACAAAAGTGGCCTGCACTTTCCCCGCTCCAGTTTTATAGGAACTCTCCAAGGTACTGAAACTATTTTAGGGATAGAGTTCATGATAGAGTTCCTTTAAACTCCAGAGTGGATTCACTGTTGTGCTGACATGGACAACCACCAAATTAACATCTACTGAATAAAGGCCAATTAGATCCACAATTCTTACATTTACCTGCAAGCAGTTCCTGCTGAATATATACAAAATAAGGTCCAGATACTTATGAAAAAGAATAAGGAAGTGACTCTTGACTAAAACAGATGTACTTGAAATGTTAAGATGCCAGAGACAGCAACAGCTGTTTTGAGCAGGGTCCAAAAGGATGATGCAGGCAATGAAAACCTCTTCCATACTGTATTTGTTGGCAGGTAAAATGCACCTTTATATAAGATGCACCTTTATATAAGATGCACCCCATTTATACACTAGCAAATACTATTTGCTGGTGTATAAGACATACCAGCATATAAGACACACCCCATTTTCAAACAATGTTCTTTGGGGGGAAAAGTGAGTCTTATATACCAGCAAATACAGTACCTGAACTGATGAAACAAATATGTTATTCCCCTTTGTGAAAATACTGTCAACTTGGCAGCAGTTAACAACAAACATGAAACAAAAAAACATGGGGTGGGGACAGCCAAGTCACCTGTCAAAGTAGTCTGGGACAAAAGCCAGCAGTGGGCATGCAATGGGTCAGAGGACCATTTTAAGTTCCTCTGAGCTCTTAGAGAGGTTCCTTGTGTGTAGCAGTTTGAGTGACCAGTACAGATATTTAATCTCCCAAAGTCACTTCTGAGATATTGGAGGCCTCCCCCAGATGTTTCAGAGCACTGCCCACAAAACCAATAGTTTAAAGCATTATCTTGTTTTACGGAAAAAAGACTGCTTTCTCCCCTCAGTGGAAATATTTCAGAGGGTTGCCAGGAAATGTGGGGAGTTGGTGTGTGTCATGGTAGGAATCAAGGGTTACATGGGTCCATCCTCAATGGCTGCATGTAGCCCATGTCCCACAGGATTCTTATCCTGGTCAAAGCTAGTGAAGGTCTCATGGCACAGAACAGATAAGGTGTAGGCAACAGGCCAAGTCAAGAACAGTCCAATGAGACAGCTGAGAAATGGTCCACCAAAAGTTACGTCAACCCCTTACTCAACAAATCAAGAAGACAGAAAAATTGAGTTGCCCTGACAAAGCCTGTGTAACCATTTTTTGTTTGCCCTTTCTTTAAGTTTCCTTTTTTCAACAGTAGTATCTTCACACTCCTGCCATTTCCTACCTTAGGGAATCAAGTCAGAGGGAGGTACATGGACGATCTTGATCAAACGCTTTTTCTCACACAGCCACCAAAACTGAGCATGATTCCTCCTGTTATATATAATAAGCAAGCCCTGAGACAGGCCATTCTGTGTAGTCTACACCAATACCATTGTTCCAAACAGAAGCACTAAGGAAATCAGCAACATGAGAAACTCATTAATTTGCATAAGTTGGTGCAAATTCATGCAATTTCCAATGCATTAAAATGTTCAATGCAGGGATGCTACCAGCATTTACTACCTCTGCTCAGCAGCTTTGGTTGTAGAAATAAAATCCTGTACAGCACTTTGTGCAAGAATCAGAGATTCAGGAGTCATGTTTTCTCCCAAGTCCACTGCCTTTTTGATAATTGCAGTTGTCCTGACCATCAGCGGGCTCATCTCTAATGGCTTTATCGTTACCATGATGATCATTCAGTGGACTAAATACAGGAGCCTTGCATCCGGTGAGCAACTATTTCTAAGCCTGGGTCTGTCCAATTTGTGTGTGACAATCTTCCTTGGTGCATTCCACTTCAGTTTCATATTTGGATCCACTTTCAGTTATTTAAGTTTCCAGATATGCTACTCGTTTGTTGTCTTTGCTGTGATATTCAGATTTTGGCTCACTGCCTGGCTATGCTTCTTCTACTGTATCAAGATTGTAAACAGCACCCATGCCTTTTTCCTTTGGTGCAAAGCAAGGATATCATGGCTAATACCTCGTCTTCTTGTGGGATCTCTGCTCATCTCCTTGTTTGCTTTCATTGTGATGTTCAATAACACTTATAGACCACCTCAAAAAAACACAACAGCCAACGGTACATCAGTGACCGAACTAAAGTTACTAAAAGAAAGCTTCACAAGTTTTAAAACATTCTTTTCAACTCTTGGATCTAGTTGTCCTCTGGTTGTGGTTTTATTGTGCTCCATTCTAGTTGTTGCCTCACTCTGTGGACATGTCTGCCAAATAACAAATAAAGAGTCCCATTTTCAGAGTTTCCAGACCAAAGCTCATATCAAGGCAGCTGGGACAGTACTCTCCCTCCTCCTCCTTTATGTTTTGTTTTATGTGGCACAGATCTGGTTTCTGAACTTGGACAGTGTGGGAAATGAAGACTTTGTTCTTGCTGTAGTGATGATGATGTACTCCCCAGCTCAGGCTGCCATCCTGCTACTGACTAACTCCAAAATAAAGCCAGCCTTTACCTGCATGCTTCAAAGAGCAAAGCCTTAGCTTCTTGAGGACCATCTAAGTAGTTCAGGTGCTCCTGATTTTTTTTTTTAAATCAAAGATGCTGGGCAAAGTGTATGGCAGATAACATATCTGCCGTGGCTCCCAGCTGGTCATCCACCTGGAAGGCAGCATTCTCTAAGTGGTAATGACTGACTTTCTGCCCCCGGCAGCCTTAAATGCAACAGAACTATTCACCGGACATCTAATTTCAACCACCCTTACAAGCACAGTGTCTACTTGGATGTGCCCTTCATGTGGTCACTCTAGCTTACTCAGAACTAAGTGTGTGTGGGATAGATAGCAGGCAGCCTTTATTATTCTTGGGAGGTCTCAGCCACAAGTCTTAATATTTCTCGCCTAAGGTCATTCAGTGGGTTTCCATGATAGAGCGAATTCTAATGCTGGTCTCTCAGAGTCTTCATCCAGTACTCAAATCACTATACAACATTTGCTGTCACCTAGCATAATACTTTGATTAAATATGTTGTAGGCTAATTAGGGTCAGTGGGAATTTCCTTTCTGCAGCTCTTGGAGTGGCAAACATCACATCAGCACCTCCAACTTGTCAGCAAACAATAGTCTCCCAGAACTATTATTAGATACAGTGCTGAGCTTGTCAAGATTCGCTCAGGACTCTGAATCAGCAATTCAGAAATGAACCCAGTTTAAATCAGGAACTATATAAAACATGTGATTAGAAAATCGAAGACTCTAGTCAAGATGGCTGATCGTCAGCAGCATGGCTTTGTGCTGCTCCAGTTTGCAAGTTAATCAGCATCTTTAAATCCATAAAGATATGGAAGGTTCCACAGGAGCAGTTTCCACACCTCCCCTGTGGAAGCCTAATAGTTAGAGAGCTATCTAATTTGAGATGTGGTCTCTGGAGATGACATCATCCTTCACCACAAAACAGGAATTGTTACAGGACCAATGAGACTGGCCAGACAGAAGCTTCTCCATTAAGGATTAATAATAATCAAAAAGACCTTTAAAAGTTTGGAGCAATTAGGGAGCAACCCTCCTAAATTATTTATCTCTGGTGGTGCAAGTATGAACCTTATGTTGGTAAAAAAAAAAGAAAAGTTTCTCTCTACATGTTTTTTTTAAAAAAAGCACTGCAAAACTGAAACTGTTGCTATTGTAAAAGACAGGTGAAAAGGTGAAGCTGAAAAGGTAAAAATCAATCAAAAGGCAAGTCATATTTTGGCTTTGTAACAAAGAAAAGACTAATTATTTTTGGAAAGAGCTATTTCTTTTGTAAACAAAGGTATGAAGAGAGGCTCTAAATCTGGGCAAAATGATTCTGATTCTAAGCTCATTAAAATACAGGCTGCCATCACTGGTCTGTCAAAGCAACTTCCAGATTTGCAAAATAGCATACTAGATGTTAATGATAATTTACAGAAGATGCATAATGAGAAATTGAACTCTTTAAAAACAAAGATTACAGAACAAATTAAAGTAGAAATCATGGGACAAGTAGAAATTTTGTTAAGGAATGTTTAGAAAAACAGTGTAAACGATTAACAGGATGTATTCGAAGTTTAACAATTACTATTGATAAATAACAAAAAGAGATTTCTCATAATTCAAGGAGAATAGCTGCTTTATAGCAAGATCTAGAAAGAACAACAGATAGGTTCCTGTTGATGGAATTTAAATTAAAAGAGACACAGCTCAGACTGAGGGCAGTTCCAGAACAGCTGGATGATTTAAAGCGGGTTGTTTTAGCAAGCATGGCACAGTTGATAAACAGCTCTGCCAAACAGTGGATAAACAGCTCTGCCAAACAATGTACAGGGAGAATTCTACCTATGGACAGAGGAAAAATCTTCAAAGTGATGTGATAATATGTTTTACACAGAAAAAACACCAGAAGTAAAATCTTGAGAGCACATTTTTTGAAAAAGCTTAACATCAAAGACCAGGAAATTAATATTTTCAAAGAAGTTCCTGAAAGAATGCTTAGAAAACACAAACAGTACAAAGATCTGGCGGACGTTCTTAGCAAAAAAGACACCCTGTTCCATTGGATAACCCCAGAGGATTTTATTGTTACCTATACAGACACAAAATATACAATAAATTTGCTTTAAAAGTTGGAGGAGGAGACTGTTGGAGGGAAAAGTTAAAAGATTAAGTAATTTCAAGAAAAATGAAAACTATATAATAACATATAATAAACACAATGGATTTATAAATAATTTTATTGAACTGCAATAGACTGAATTCATCACAGAAACAGAAAAAAGTGGCATTTTAAAAAATATGATTTGATCTGTCATCAGAGTTTCACATAAATGTAAAGGATTGTAGCTTTTTGGTGGATAGTCATTTGAGTTTAGAATTTGTGTCTACAAATCCAAAGATATGGAGTACTGTTTTATATAAATCCAAAATTCCAACCTAAGATGATATACGAAGATGAACAAGATAGATATCTAATTGTGGAAATTAATTGCAATAGGAAGATAATTCAACTAATAAGTAGTTATGCCCTAAATAATGAGAAAACAATGTTTTATGAAAATTTTATTAAAGACATCAGATTTGGACCTACAAAATCTGATTTCTATGGGAGATTGGAATGCAGTAGTGGATCCTAATTTGGATAGACGTACTAGCAAAGGGATTAAGAGAAATTGTATAAATTGCTCCTAAAGTGAGGACGAGACAATTAAGAGGTGCGTGGTCAAATGGGCCCAAAATATTGGGTATATATTACCACTAGACCAGTGGGAGAAGGTGTGGAGAAATTTGAATTTTACTACTGTCAATTATTTAAAGAGAACTATTTTAAAAAGTTATATAGTTGGCATCTGATTCTAGCAAACCTGGTGAAAATTTATAGAGGAGAAAATAGATGCTGGAAATGTAAAGGATGCTGGAAATGTAAAGCAGTACTATCACTGCTGATGGTACTATAAAAAGGCTCAAACTTTTTGGATAAAAATTCATTTAGAAATTACAAAGATTATTAAAAAAAAACCTTTCCAATGAAACCAGAATTATATTTACTAAATATAGTTAATGTTATTGAGGAGTATGTTGGGAAACAAAACAAAATGTTACTATATATGATTACTAAGGCAAGATTATTGTACGCCAGAGATTGGAAAAGGGAAGAAATTCCAAACATAGATAATTGGCTTATAGAATTATATGAGGTTATGGAAATGAACAAATTGACAATGTTTTTGAAAGAAAAATAACGACAAGTTTAGAGATCAATGGGGAAGTTTAGTTAATTGCTTAGAGTAGAAATAGGGGAATGTCTCAGTAATAGCCATAAAAGATTGAAAGACTGAATGTTAACTATTGTTAAGAATGTTTAATTATTTATTCTAAAGGATTTAAATTCAGAGTACAATAAGTTGTGAATGATTATTGGAGTGTATAATTATGGATTGTAGGTTTTTTCTTTTTTGTTTTTGACTAATTAATTGTATTTCTAAATAATATAAGTTTTTAAAAAATTACATTATCACCACAATAAGAAATAGAATACCTTTTGTACAATGGCAAAAAAAAAAAAAAATTCCAGTTTTGTTTGGGAAGGAAAGAAACCCAGAATAAAATTTAAAACATCACACAATGGTAAAGAAAGAGATGGTTGGAATTTCCTAATATTAAATTGTACTCTCAAGCCTGTTGTTTTGTGTGGTTGAAAGAACTGGTTTTCTTTAGAGATGAAAAGCTATTGGAACTGGAAGGCTGTGACTTAAGATTTGGTTGGCATGGTTATCCTGATATGATAAAGTCAGGGCACATATTGGTTTTAAAAATCATTGTATCAGAAAAGCTTTTCCACAAGTTTGGGGCAAACACAAAGTTTTTTTTCCCCTAAGGTGTTATTAGTTCTCTGTCTGCAGGAAGCTTTTTGCAAGAACGAGTGGGTTAAAAATCAAAAATGGTTATGTTACAAAGATCATAGTAGGAAGAGAAAGAAAGTTGGGAGTTCAAATCAAGAGACATGCTTTTCAAGGAAGGCATGGACCTTAGTTGGTTTCCTTATTTACAGCTTAAAGAGATAAGAGGGATCTAGTTAAAGAGGCTGGAGAAAATGATTTTTATCTAGAATTGTGTAAGGATGATAATCCTGTAATAAAAAAAGTGTTCTTTTTTTTAAAATTAACAATAGAAGACAAGCCTCTGGAAGAGTTTATGATAAGGTGGAGCTGAAACTTGGAGTATAGTATGCAAATAGAGGCATCAGGAAAATGTAGACTAAAGATGTAAAATTTAATTTGTGCAGCAATTTAAAAGAAAATATGTACAAGATGATATTCTTAACTCCAGAAAAAAAAATGTCTAAATCAATGTTGGTGCTGTCTGGGCCAAGGAAAGGTCTTTTTCCCCCCATATGTGGTGTACTTGTAAGAAAGCAAAGAGTTACTAGTCTAAGATTTATATGGCAAATCAAAAAAATTTAAAGGCAGATTTTACAGTGTCACCAGAAATGTTTTTGTTGGGAATTACTGATAAAGAACTGGACAGGAAATGTGGCCTGCTTCTTCAACACATGATAACAATGGCAAGAATGCTATTTGCCCAAATTTAGAAATGGATTGAAGCACCAATAACAGAAGAAAGAGTTGCTAAAATTGTGGACCTTGCCCAAGTTGCAAAACAGATGTAGATTTTAAAAGACAGACCAATTGAATTTTTTAAAAAAAGACTGGAATCTGTTTATGGATTTTTGGAGCAATATGATTTCCAATGATATAATAATCCGTGATTCTGATTATTAATAATTCTAGTAGGCTGAACGTATATGGATTTGTAATGGTAGAATAAGTCGTGGGATATTAATTGATTTTTTTTATTGCAGTTTTTAGGGTGGAGGTCAGAGGGTTTTTGTGTTTTTAGTGTAGGTAGGATGTGTTTAGTTTAACAGATTCATCCTTTAGTAATGGTTTGGCAACAGTTTTTGTTCTTACACCTTAGCTCTAGCCTTGTGTAGTTTAGTTTAGTTTTATTTATACACTAACATATATACCCAGTGTCGCCCTGGATTTTATTTTCTTATAGGTAATATTTGTTAGAAAGATTTGAGATCCTGTGTCTCTCATTCCCCAAACTATCTTTTCCAGTACCTGTAACTTTTCCTCATATTCCCCAATCCAATCTGTATTCAGAGTTGTTAACATATAGTCTGGGTTCCTGAGGGAATACACTATCCTCTTCCTTGCTGCTAGGCCTCGTCTCCATAGCAACTGGCCTATTCTCTGGCTGAGAATTCTAAAGGCCTCTTCCTAAACTGCAAACCCCAGGATTCCATAGAATCTTCTTAGGCAGTCAATCATATGAGGTCTTTGCCTGACACAGTCAATTATATGAGGTTTTCTCCTGACATGGACAAACAGACTGACTTTTATATATTAGATATATATTGTTTACTAGCGTAGATACCTGGGATTTTATTTTCTCATAGGTAACACTTGTTAGAAATACCTCAGGAATTACCTTACCTTACCTTACCTTAGGAATTAGACGTGGTTGAAAGACACAGATATGAGATCCTGTGTCTCTAATTCCCCAATTTGTCTTGTCCAGTACATGTAACTTTTCCCCATATTCCCCAATCCAATTTGTATTCAGACTTGTTAACATACAGCGTTTGGGTTCCTGAGGGAATATACTGCCCTCCTTCTTGCTGCTAGGCTTCATCTCCATAGCAACCAGCCTGAGATCTCTAGCTCAGAATTCTAAAGACCCCTCTCTAAACTGCAAATCCCAAAATTCCATAGGATGTTGAAAATGGAATAATAGCATTATGACAGCGTAGGACGGAAAGGCCCCTAGTTTATGTCTCTTATGCTTACGCCTTCATAGAATCATAGAGTTGGAAGGGAACACAAGGGCCATCTAGCCCAGCTCCCTGCTCTGTAGAAATATGCAGATAAAGCACTCCCAAAAGATGTGCATCCAACCTGTACTTCAGAGAAGGAGAATCCACTGTTGCAGAAAGATAGAGATTGAGACCCACAGAAAGGAAATTCAAAGTTTATTCAGCCGGCTGGGTGGAATAGCTTCCAAAGACCGAGACCCCCCCTTCATCAATTCACAACGCTTTATACATTTTTTGCACAGTGTTATCTTTAGTACAGTGTCGTCATGTTCGTACATGGCAACCAGTTCAAGCTACAAGCTACATACTACAATAGACAATAGACCATTCTGTGGCTGTGCAAGTAGTTAATGTTGCAAGTAGAAATCTACTCTACTTTGCTTCATCTTCCCTTTTCCTCTCTTCCCTATTCCTCCTCACCACCACCCTTTAAGGCAGCCGATTTTATTGTCAAACAGCTCTTACTGTAGCCCCGCCCCACATTTGCAAGGGTTGAGGGCACAAGAACCTTACAAAAATGGAAAAACCGCTAATAACGCCCCCCCAACAATTCCCCTCCCATTCTCCTCTGGAACTTCCCCCTCCCATTTCCTTGCCTCTGGCCCCAGTGCTGGTGCAGGGAAGAAAAAAGACAACCTACAAGACTTACTAATACTTTCCCCTCAGACAGAGAGGAAGGGAGTTTTGGAGTTCCAATTACTTCCAGTGGCCATCTTGAGAGGAGTAGGAGCAAAGAGAGCATCTGACCAATCAACAGCCAATACTCAGCACAATATGCAACCACATGGCAGAGAGGCCATGCCATCAGCAATGGGAGGGGGCTGTGCTCACCCAAAAGAAAAAAACACACATCCATTTTAAACATAAGTGTTGCAGGCCTGGGGTGAGAAATACAAGGGAATGGGAGGGAGGAGGCAAGCATGTGCCCAGCAAATAATCAAATTCACAAAGGTCAAACCTGCAAATATCAAAGGAGGACTGTAAAGTAAAGAAGTTCTTCCTAATGTTTAGGTGGAATCTTGTTTCATGTAATTTGAATCCATCAGTTCATGTTCTAGTCTCCATAGCAGCAGAAAACAAGCTCTCTATACCTCCCACATGATATCCTTTCAGCTATCTAAAGATAGCTATCATTTCACCTTACAGTTTTTAATTCTCCAAGCTCAACATACCAAGCTCCCTTAGCTACTCTTCATTGGGCTTGGTTTCCAGTCCTTTTACCATCTTGGTCACCCTTCTGTGGAAATGTTCCAGCTTGTGAACATCCTTATTGAACTGTGGTGCCCAGAACTGGACACAGTATTTCAGGTGAGGTCCAATCAAAGTAGAATAGAGTGATAATTCCCTCTGTCTGGATGCTATGCTCCTGTTGGTGTAGCTTCAAATTGCACTGACTTTTTGGTGACTGCATCCACTGTTGAGTCATGTTTACCTTGTGGTCTACTATAAACCTCAGATCCCTTTCACATGTAATGTTGGCAAACCAGGTGTTGCACCTTCTATATTTGTGCATTTCATTTTTCCTGCCTAGATGGAGTATCTTATACTTATCCCTGGTAAAGTTCATTTTTCCCCATTCTGTCAAGGTCATTTTAGTTATCATGTTAGTTATCCCTCCTAATTTGGTACCATCTACAAATTGGATAAACATGCTCTCTTTCATCATAGAATCACAGAATCTTAGACCTGAAAGGGACCACAAGGGCCACCCTGTCCAACCCCCTGCTGTGCAGGAATGCACAACTGAGGCACGCCTGAAAGATGCCCATCCAACCTCTAAAGACCTCCAAGGATGGAGAGTTCACCCCACTTCAAGGAAATCAATTCCACTGTCAAACCATCCTTACAGTAAGGAAGTTCTTCCTAATGTTAAGGTAGAATCCCTATGGCCCTATCACAGGGTTTTCATGGCAAGATTTATTCAGTGGGGGGTTTACACTATCCTCCTCTTAAGCTGAGAAAGTGTGACTTTCACAAGGTCACCCAGTGGGTTTTCACAGCTAAGCAGGGATGTAAACTCTGGTCTTCCAGAGTCCTGCTCCAACACTCATGTTGCTACAATGTTTGTTATGCTAGATAAGCCCAATTCTTTCTTGTATGGCGAAATACTGCTGGGAAGAGGAATAACTATAGAGTTAGACCATACTTTAAAGAGTTCCTCATCTGTGCCCAGCCATGATGATGTTCTGCAACTCCTGCTAATCTACTGGGAAAACTTGCTTAATAAATCCTAGGGAATTGCACATCCCATGTTCAGAAACTATTCGGTTTACTCAAGCAGGCACAGGCCACCTCATGGTTTTGGAGACCATTGGAGAACTGATTGAAAACATGGGCCAAATTACAGATTTGGAATATAGCTAGCCAGCCAGCCCCTCCTTAAACTGCAAACCCCAGGATTCCATAGGACGTTGAAAGTGGTATAATAGCGCTATAACAGTCTACTGCAGAAATGGCTTTTATATATGCCTTATGAAACAAGTAGATAGAAGATTGCTCTGTATGACAAACTAACCAAAGATAGCTCACTTAGATAATATAAATGTTTGAAGCTTCACAGATCAAATATCTTGGAATATGACAGGATACTGAAGCAATAGTAGAATTACTATAGTAGTTTGAACTATATGAACTATATTAACTATATTAAACTATATGAAATTGTATTAACAGATAAAGCAGGAGGTCAGCATGGAGGTTTAAGATTCAAGAGATCAAATTCAAGAAAATTCATGAAAAAATGTGCAAAAGAGATCTAGGAAGGATGATCAAATTAATACAGCAGTGGGTCTGGATAATTTCAGAAAGAACACACTTGTGATTAATTTAAGCAGAATCTGCTGAGGATTCTGCTATCTACACTACACCACCTAACATGAAAGAGAGAGGGAGATGAAGTACAGGGAGATTATTTTCCTACTTTTGGAACTGTTGCAAAATCAATTCATGCTGGTATATCTGCTGGTATATCCTGCTGGTGTTATGTGCAAATTTTATGGTACAAAATACCTGTTTCCCTGTTTGAGAGTATTGCTAAAGTATTTGAAAGATTCTGTGAAGCATGGAGATACAATGGTTGTTTGCTGCTGGACAATATTCTGTAACTTCCTCTAGGAAGAAAACAATGCTTCTCCTGGTTATTTCCCCCCCCCCGATGAATTCCAGCCTTGATTAAATTAACCCATTATAATCAGATTAGGAGGAAATTATTGTTTCAAAATAAGTTTACAGAAAGATACAGTATCTTTGCTCATTTTTGGTGTTGTATTTTTCATGATGGTATTCACTCTTTTAATCTTTCTTTTATTAAAAATGTTTACTGTAGCCAATGATATTGAATACTTTCATAATTATCCAATAAATGTTTTAAAATTTAATTTACAAGTAACTGTTAAACTAAGAAGCTATCACTTACGTAAATAAACATAAATAAAAAATAAAAAGTACCCCCTTCTCTGCCTTCACTTTTTTCTCTCATCCCTTTTTCTTTAAGCCTTTGCACACAGTGGTTTGAATCCTGCCTTAACCTTTCCTTAGCCATAAATGGCATATTCCTGGATGTGATACTTCATCATAAACATCTGTATAAAATCCTATCCATATGCTATAGATGTTAAGTGGGTTATTCTACTGACTGTTGGGGACAGATACTTGCTTGAAAATGATTTTAAAATAAAACAAAATACACTTCAGATCAGCAAACTTGTGCCACTTGTTTAAATGTTATAAACAGGGCAATTCTGCGTAGTATGTCTCATTTTGTTAAAACATGACTAAACTCCCTAGTAAATATGTTTAGGATTGTACATACAGATGATAAGCTTGGGGATAATGAGGATGATGCAGATGATAACTTGGAACGTCCAGCCTTAAGAAACTTACCCTGCAAATGCCCTGCTATGTCAGGGACAGTCCCAAATAATCCTCTGTCATCCCACTTTTTCAGCTGCTTTTAAAATGTCCTAGTTTTTCTCTCTCCTTCTCCCACTTTCTCCTTTTGTCTTTGCTTATTTTAACTGCTGTAAGGTGAGTTCCGAGTGCAAAAGTAGATTGCACTCAACTCAGTGGCGGGACATGAAAGGAGGGGTCAAAAGCTGGACCTTCTCTGTAGAACTGTACAAAAACAAGTTGCTGCAGTCTCTCCTAGCTTGTCTGTTCTTCCTCATTAATAACTTTTGCCATGCTGACCACACTCTGGTGTTATTTGGCTACCCATTTCCTGGTTTTCATCTGTGAAATGTTGGAAGGTATGAAGAAAGAAGATGAAAGTTTGCAAGTTGTGTTTCCAGGAAATGTACTGTTACAGTTTTTCATTATTTGTACCCTAATATCCTCCTGCGGAACTCTGTTTCTGAACACACACACACGCACAGCCCATTAACTAAATTTCATTTCAGGTGTAAACCTATGCCTCCAAAGAGGACATCCAGTTCTTCTGGAGCCATTCTCACAACAATAGAATTCTCTATAGTGACCTGCCGTTGGCTCTAAACTTTGTTCCCATTCTTTGCTTTTGGCATTTTCTCTACCTATTGCATTCCTTGTGTTAGAAAAAAAAAAAAGACTGCCTTAGAGTGTGCTATAATACAGTGGATGATCCTAAAATACAAAGAAGATACCGATCTTTTAAAAATATATCCAGTGCTCATTTTGGTTTGTATTTCCCTTGGGATGGTTCTGCATTTATTAGCTCTGAATATTGCTTAGAAGGCACACCTTTCCTCAACTGTGTCTTTGATGACAAGTTTACTGAGTCCAGTGAGTTCTTCCATAAGTGTCTGAATTTCCAAAAGAGAAGCAAGAACACTGACCAGTTTTAGGAAGAGCATCTTAGGCAAGGGATAGCCTACTAATGTGTGAATGCAAGGTGGTCTACATATTATATAAGAAATTGAAGAAGAGGATTCTCAGCTATTTGCAGTCAAATGACAACAAAGGTGTTGTCACTTTACAAAGATGGAAGAGATGCTCATTTACTGCAGAGTTACCCCATCCAGACTTGTAACTTTCCTTATTATCAGATTATGTACTGGCTGCATACTTATTCCCATAAAATATGTGTTCCCAAAACTTTGTCCCGCTCCAAACTCGCATTGTTCTCACCGAGTATGGCATGGCCTGTAGGCACAATCCACCCTATAAAAAGTCCCTGAGTCCGAGACCACCTCGGATCGCTCCTGAGTTTCATCCAGCCTTGCTGTCGGTTTGTCCAAAGAGCTCCCCTCAGCGAACCGCGCTGAACTTTCTTCCCTGCAATCCTCCGCTTTTCTCCAGGACTATGAGATAAGGTGTCGTATCACCCATTTCCCCCGAAAACTCTCATTTCTAATTTCTAGTTAGCTGTGCTCTTGTGTTGTCTTTTCTGTTGTTTGTCCTTTAATAAAAATATCATTTTTACTATTTTAAACTTGTATGGCTGCTCTTCTGACCTGACCCCATAGACATTGGGTTACAAGATCCCTGCTGAGTTACCCTGCTTCTCGCTAGCTTAAGAGAGTGCTCGAGTTAATTTCCCCATCTTGTGTTTTGCTTGGTTATTTGGGCGCCCCTCCCGGGACCTCCAGAGAACAAGGTAACAATACTTTGGATACATAATGGGAAACCAGGACTCATTAGAAAGGACAATAATGCTTAGCAAGGTGGAAGGCAGTAGGCAAAGAGGAAGATTGCGTTACAGATGGATAGACTCAATCAAGGAAGCTACAGCCCCAAATTTGCAAGATCTGAACTGGGCTGTTGATAACAGAATGACTTGGAGATCTCTCATTCTTTTGTTGTTAATTACCAACAAGTTGACTTTGGCCCTTTCTGCAGCACTCTCTTGTCCTGCAATGAGGACAGGAGAAGGATGGGACCACAGTGACACTTTTGCATGATGTTGTCATGATCTTGTCCTTCTCCTGTCCCCAGACAGTGCAATCACGGATTAAATCATTGATGAGTTTTCCTCATCAATGACAGTGATCGTGCCACCATCCTGGATCTACCTGTCCTGCAGAAGCCGCAAGAGCTCAGTGGCTGCACTTTCTGCCCCAGTGCAGCCTGGGCAAGTATGCAGCTGCACTGCAGAAGGAAGAGGCATGGCCATTGTGCTCCTTTCCTCAGAAAGCCGGCCAGGTGCAGAGGAGAGCACTCATACCAATGTCAGAAAGTTATTGAATCACAGAATCATAGAGCTGGAAGAGACCACAAGGGCCATCAAGTCCTATTCCCTGCCATGTAGGAATACAGAAAGTATCCCCTACAAATGGAGATCCAGCCTCTGTTTAAAAATCTCCAAAGAGGGAGACTCCACCACACTCCAGGGCAGCATATTCCACTGTTGAACTGCTCTTACTGTTAGAAAATTCTTCCTAAGGTTTAGATGGATTCTCTTTTCCTGATGTTTGAAACCATTGCTCCATGTCCTACTATCTGGAGCAGCAGAAAGCAAGCTTGCTCCATCCTCTGTGTGACATCCCTTCAAATATTTAAACATAGCCATCATGTCACCTCTTAACTATGCTAAACATATCCAGCTCCCTAAGCTAGTCTTCATAGGGCATGGCTTCCAAGTGAAGGATCTGTGCAGCGTCCATGTAATAGAGGCCCAGATTAGCAACAGCAATAAGTAAAAATATAACATCTTCTTATTTATGATGGGGAAAAGATAGGAGAATACAACAGCAGTGCACTTCTTTACTGCAGAAAAACAGGTAGAAGACTAAATTGGCAAACAGACTCAATCTCTGAGGACCAGCTTTGAGAAAAAGTGCTATGCAGGGACATGCAGAGGATTTTTTCAAGATTTATGAAAGGATTTACCAATACAGCTGTTGAGCCTTCTAAACACTGAAGCCCTTAAATTTTACAGCTTTCATCTTAACCCTCAGCACACACTTCCCAAACTCACCCCCTCTCTTAGGAAACCTAAAAAAATATGATACTGTAGAACCAACCATCTATATGTTATTTCCATCTTATGGAAACATAGAACCAAATAACTCTGCCATTTGCATGACTTTACATTCAGTTCCAACCCGTTTAAAACATCCTCAGCCCTTCTGCCTGTGCTCCATCTATACTTGACAGTTGTGGATAATTTCCTCCCTTCTCAGTGTCACTTTCAATATTATAGCTTCTTAAGCAGACATTAATCTTGTTGGCTGCCTTGTTTAATGGTTCATTGCCATGTTCTAAGACAGACAAACTTAGCTGTTGTCAGTCATATGGAAACAAGTAACTGGAGAACTCCATTAAATTTGCATGGTGTTATGTTCATTTCCTAATATGTTTTTATTTCTCCCAAAGTTTTGCTATGTACATTCTTCCTTTCTTGGCAGGGTGTCGCCTGTACATGTGTAACAGCAAGCATACCAGGTTATTTGCTTTCTCCTGGTTTTCATCTTTACATGTACTTGGGTTCTGGTAGGCCTCATCTTCTATGGTTTTAGAGTGGCAACAATGACTTCTTAGCTTTAGAACTGTGATCCTTGAATAATATTTTCAGGTGGGAGCTTGTCCTCTAGAAAGCCTCGGTGTACCTAATGTGCTCTTGAAATTCTTCAGGAGTTGTCTTTGTATTTCTTGCCCATATCTTTGTATTTCTGCTTTTTGGTAGATTTTATCTGTCTAGAGAATGTCTGAAGTTTTTCCCAAAGGCTGTTTCATTATCCAGCTTTGCATCTCCTTTTGCATCAAGACAATGAACAGCATCCATTACTTTTTTCCTCTTGTGCAGTCTGAGGATACCATAGCTAATGTCTGTAATATTTTAACATCCAAAAACAGCCTAAAGGAATGTGAAGTACCTTAAAAGATTCTAAAAGGTCACTGAGACCTTCCTGTAGAACAGAAGTGAGCAACTTGGGAACATCTGGAAGCTAAATTTAACATTCCAGAATTTTCCACAAACCAAAACAGGGTCCCAAATGCCAAATCAAAAACCTCAAAACAGGAAGTTGCTTTTGGTCTGCTTCCACTTTTGTTTCTAACTTTGGGGGGAGGCTTCTCTGTACTCCCACCCCACCCCACCCCACCCCCACAAAAGTCTCATTCCTGGAAGCCTCCAAGAGTGGCAAAACCCTTTTTGAAAACTGGAAATTTATTTTGTAGATGGGAAGACTTTGAAGGGAATCCACAGGAAAAAAGGGGAGGCAAGTTTCCAATTCCTTTGTAAATAGTCTTTATTTATTATTTGAAACAAGCCCGATGCATTTGGGCTGAAATACATTGGGTTTGTTTCAAGGAATAAAGGCCATCTGCAGAGCACTTGGAGACTTGTCTCCCCTTTTCCTGTGGATTCCATTACGTGCTCTTCTGTATTTGTCATTGGATGTTTGAAGGGCCTGGAGGTCAATAAATAGCCTTGGGGGCTGTGTGTGCCTCATCTAGGCTATGAGAGAACATGGCAGACCTTTTTGTAAAAAACCACCCATCACAGAACTTTGAGGGGAACTCCTCTGTGTTGTTGTTATTGCATGCCATCATTTACAACTTATGACAACCTTAAGGTGAACCTATCACAAGCTTTTCTGGGGCTGAGAGTGTGTGATGCACCCAAGGTTACCCAGTGGGTTTCCATGGCCAAGCGGAGCATTGAACCCCAGTCTCCAGAGTCGCAGTCCAACACTCAAAACACTACACCACATTGACACTCGGTGCTTCTCTGTTTACCAACTTCTTAATACTAAGGAAGTGTTACTAAATTATAAACTCTGTCCTTGTACCTTTCTGTTCATTATTATATAGTGATGAACGTAAAGCCCATTTCCGCACTGGCCTGTTCTAGCACTATGATTCCACTTTTTTTTAAATTTGTTTTTATTAAAATTTTTTCATTCTTACAGGCATAAGCTCATAAAACTTGTTAATGTTTACAATATAAAATATACTATAACATATCATAATGTACAACACATAATATACTCTTTTGACATGTTCATAAGACCTGTTCATAAGACCTGCTGTTATTTACAATATATAATATACTATAATATACTACAATATACAACATATAATATAATAATACAATAATTTATACCTATTAATAATATAATTATATAATATAATAATATATAATATATAATAATATAACATATAATATACTCTTTTGTATGATGTAAATTAAATTAACATAGCTCTTTATATATCATTAAATCCAAACAGACCTAATTTCTTACTTTCCTTTTTCACATTTTTTCTTATATTATTATTGTCACTGTTATTAATATTTAAATATTCTTATTCTTATCTTATTATGTAGTGTCTAAAATCTACCTATTGTTAAACTTCCATCTTTACTTATCTTTACAGCCTTATTCCTTTCCTTTACATAGGTTTGACCAGTTATTATCTGTACATTTTTTTCACTGTTTCTATTTCTCTATTTTTCTTATTATTCTTTTTTCTTCTCATTAGTCTAGTTAAAGCGTCACAATTTATCAATTCTCTAATTTTATTTAACCATTCTTCCAAATCCGGTATTTTATCTCTCTTCCAATGTTTAGCAAATATAATTCTCACTGCTGTTACCATATATAATATTATATCTTTGTATTTATTGTAATCTTTATCTATTTGGTGATTCATGTTTAATAGAAATATTACAAATAACTATATAATATAAGAATGAATACAAATCTAAAGACGAAGATAGAAGAATATTTACAAAGACAAGATATCTCTATACTGACAGAAGAACAAAAAAACAGTTTAAATGCAAATATATCTATGATGGAAATAACTGAAGCATTTAAGAAACTTAAGATAGCAAAATCTCCAGGCTCAGATGGATTCTCGGCATTATATTATAAGGAATTACAAGAAGAATTAAGTATGCCAATGCTAAAAATGTTTAATGAAATAGCAAATAAGGGAAAACCAGAGTCATGGAGTGAATCGAATATTACATTGATCTTAAAGGAGGGAAAAGATCCAGGAGAACCAAGCAATTATAGGCCAATTGCATTATTAAACATTGACTATAAAATATTTACACACTTAATTGCGGAAAGGATGAAGAAAATATTGCAGAAAATAATTCATGAAGATCAAAATGGATTTTTGCCAAGAAGATACATCAGAGATAACATAAGAACAGTAATAAATATGATTGAGTATCATGAGAAACACAAAGAGAGAAAATGTGCTGTGATATTTGTGGATGCTGAGAAAGCTTTCGACAATATAGATCAGGAGTTTGTGATAACATTAATGGAGAACATGAATTGTGGAAACAAATTCACTAATTGGATAAGACAAATATACCAAAACTGTAATGCACAAATTATAATAAATGGGGAGAAGACACTACCTATAGAAATAAAAAAGGGCACTCGACAAGGTTGTCCACTGTCACCCTTGCTTTTTATAATGACTTTAGAAATTTTGTTAAGAGCAATACGATCAGAAAGGGAAATTAAGGAAGTGAATACAAGAGGACAAGAATACAAACTAAAAGCTTATGCAGATGATCTAGTGATCTTTTTGGAAGATCCAAATCAAGTATGAAGAAACTGATGGAAATTTGTAGTGATTTTGGTGAATTGGCTGGTTTTAAAATTAATAAAGAGAAAACAAAGATTCTAACAAAGAATATGAAGAAGGAAGAAACTGACGAATTGACTCAGATGACAGGCTTTAAAGAAGAGAAAAAAATTAAATATTTGGGGATAATATTGACTAAAAAGATCAATGAACTATTTGAAAAAAACTATGGATCAAAATGGAAAGAAATCAAACAAGATTTACGGAAATGGTCAAAACTGAATCTGTCTTTACTAGGCAGAATGTCTGCAATAAAAATGATGGTCCTACCAAAGATGATATATTTATTTCAAAACATACAAATAATAATTAGTGAAAGATGTCTTAAAGAATGGAAGAAAGATCTTTCAAAATATATTTGGGATAGAAAAAAACCAAGAATTAAATGGAAATTCTTAATAGAAAAAAAAGAAAGAGGAGGCTGCGGAGTACCTGACTTAAAATTATACTACCATGCAAGCGGAATGACTTGGTTAAGAGATTGGATAACATTAGAAAATGAAAGAATATTAAACATAGAAGGAGCAGATCTCAGGTTTGGGTGGCATGCAAACCTTTGGTATAATAAAGCAAATATTGACAGAAATTTCTCCAATCATTACATCCAGAGATCATTGTTAGAAATCTGGAAGAAATGGAAAAAATATATATATTCCGGAATTCCATTATGGATTTCTCCGCAGGAAGCATTATTTAGGAAATGGGAAGATACAAGAGAAAATTGGATTACATATAAAGATATAATAATAAGGGATGAAAAGGAAGACCTAAGAATAAAAACAAGAGAAGAATTAGCAAATAATGGTTGGAATTGCGAGTGGTTTTTATATACGCAAATGAAAATAAGATTTAAAATGGACTTAAAAATAGAAGGTTTTGAGAAAAACACTCAAACGAATTTGAAAAAATAATATTTGAGAAAAAAGAACATCATACATCTCATTTTTATAAATACATGCTAGATAGAGAATTAGAAACAGAAATAGTAAAAGATACAATGGCTGTGTGGGCATGTGACATAGGCCATGAGATAATGCTGGAAAATTGGGGAAAAAGTTGGAGAGATACTCAAAATTTTACTTTGGTGCAGAGTCCAAAGGAAAACTATTTAAAAATTTTCTACAGGTGGTATTTAGACCCAAATAAACTAAGTAAAATGTATAAGGCAAAATCAAAACATTGTTGGAAGTGTAAAAAAGAAACTGGAACATTTTATCACATGTGGTGGATGTGTGAAATGAGCAAAATTATGATGATAACATACAGGAGGTGAAATTACCATGTAAACTGTGTAAACTCCATAAACAAACCAAAAAAAAAATGACCATTGCCACTTAATTATCCTGTACATATTAATACATCTCTCTTTGCTGTTCTGGAGATTTTCTCTTCCTCGTATAATGCCTCAATGTTCACTTATTATGGGTATCTGTAGACCATCAGAGGTATTAACTCTAATTAACTCCAATTATGTCACCTTAAGGAGCACCAATGTGTCTTTCCATTGAGAAATGGGCAGAGAACCAACCATTTTTCAATGGGGTACTCATGTAAATCAGTAGAGACTAGTATATATCCCTAACTATTAACGGCTTTCTTTGTCATATTTTGACAATCTAAATAGATCTTTTGACAAGCAGAGTTGATTGAGGAGAATACAACAAAATCCAAAAAACACATCACAATGAACTCCTTATTGCATACTTAGGGCTGAGTCCCAAAGGACAAAGCACACACACACCCAAGAGATTGGAGAAAAATGGGCCACAACTTTATTGGTTATAGATGTTACAGGGTTGGCATATGCATGGGTCCAGATCCAGGCATCAGCCAATCCACCTGTTGACCAATGAGCCCAGACCTCTGACACACATTGGAATCATTTTGTGACAGGTGCAGATACACTTGTTCACCAAGGGGTGCTGGGGATGTGTGCACTTCCCACACTGTGCGTGCCTGCTGCCTGCCTTGCACCCCTTGCAACACCCACAGTTACCATGTCCTGCAAGGCCCAGATGACATATATATGGGGTCTAGGACCCATGTGTGAGCTCTGGCCAAAGGGAGTGTTACCCTGCTTGCTTGGGCTCCTTTAAGAGGATTCCCAAAAGCTGTCAAAATCGTCTCTTGTGGGGAAGAATTAGCTCTGAGCACTACTGTTTTAGCAATGCAAAGAGGGCAGGGTAATTAGGGTCTTTTTAACCCAATGTTTACGGAGTCAGGCCAGTCAGAAATCACACAAAGAGATTCAATGAATAGCTTTATTGACTAACAATAGTTTGTACTTAAGCTCATACACACCCACACTCATTCAAGACTAATAGATTTAAAAGAGTGAAAGTAAGAGATTATACTAATTATACTGCACCTTTCCTGAAGTCTTCTGTTAAAGAGGAAGGGATTCTCTCCTGAGTCCTTTTCTGTGTGTGTCCATGTTTTTCTGTCCTCTCTAGCCTTAAAACATGGACTATTTGTAGGAAAAATGTACTTTGAAGGCAAAATCCTTACAAACAGGGCAGAAAGCAAAACATCTCCACACCTGGCATTTTTCTGATATCGGAAGATCATCTAAATAACAGGATCTTCCTCCGCTTTGAGGCTGTGGTGTGGGCATCTGGAGATGGTTTGATAAGGTTTATTACTTCTAGTGCCCAACACTTTAACTCCCTTCAAGTAGGCTCCTTAAAAGATCAAATACCATTTGTCCATCAGGGCAATATAACATGAGGTCTTTCTGTTGCTACATGACTGGGGATATTTACTGGCCTGGTCTGTTTTTTTTCTCCTTTTAGATTGTACAACCATTGTATTGCCTACGTGCACATCTGAGGGACCTCTCTGGTGGGTTAGATTAATTTTATATCAAAGTTGTAAACCCTGGGACAGGATTAGGCAAAGGGGGTAACAGGAGCTCAATATACAACCCCCCCTGCCCAGACCAGAGGGAAAACTGAGGCAGCTCTGGCCAGGGCAGGGATGGTCAATGAGTTTGAATCGCCGGTTCAAACTGATTGGCTGCCAGCAAACAGGAGCCTTCCTAGCATGCTGCAGCAACTGCACAGCTGCAAAATTACCACCTGGTAAGTTGGGCAGCTAGAATTACGCAAACCAAAGAGTACAAAGTACATTATGATAGCTTTTGAAGCTGGTTGGTTTCTTCATCAGGTGACAATGGTAAAACTACCTTTATTTTTACGTTATTATTCACATAAATATCTAGTTCTACTGTTTTAACTGGAGTACCCCACTGAAATTCTCTGTTGCTCTTATTCAAGACAAGAATGTATTACAGTATTTGGCTTTTACTGTCCTTTGTCCACAGTCCTCCCATTGCTAAGAAGGGATGTGGCCTCTCCCTGTATCATACCCTCCAACTGTCCCAATTGGCTGGGGCAGTTTCTCCCTCATCCCACTTCTTCAACTGTTTTTAAAATGTCTCAATTTCTCTCCCGTCCTCCCAATTTCCCTCTTTGTTCTCAACTAACTTCAGTTGCTGCAAACTGAGTTCGAAGTGCAAAAGTATTTTGCACTCAATTAACTCTGTGAGTGAAAAGACAGGAGGGGAGAGTCTTCCCTTCCTGGTAGGCTCAGGCAAAAACAAACTGCTGTAGCCTTTCCTAGCTTGTGAGTTCCTTCTCAGGAATAACTGTTGCTGTCCTGATCACATTGTGATATTGCTTGGTCACATTTGCCCTGGTTTTGATCTGTGAAATCTTGGAGGTAAGCTGCATCAACTTGCTCTCTTTAACCATCAGTTTAACAAATCAGCTTAAACAAGATGGAGGCCCTTGATTCTGATACCATTATTTTTCTTCTCCTGATTTTTAATGTTCTTGATGGATGAAGAAGCCAATGAGCTTAAAAAGCTAGCATAGTGTATTTTGTGCCCTTCGGTTGATGTAATAAAGGTATCTCTTTGATGTATTTTGGATTTTGTTGTATTTTGCTTCACTGCCAACATAGCTACCTGTCAATTTGTTTTCTTGACTGAAGACAGTTAGGGTAATATCATGGCTGCAACTGAGCCTTTCTGCAGTATAGCATAGATGTCCTCACATGGAGATACACTACAGGAGTGCTACTCAGGCCCCTTCCTCAGGGACATGGCCTCCTGGCATTGGACGGGAGAAGAGTGAGACCACAACAACATTTCCGCAAGATGTTATTGTGGTCCCATCTTTCTCCCGTTGCCAGCTTAAACAACATGACATAGGCTGACCCACAGCAGTCAGGTGTTGACCAATTAAACATAGTGAGTGGTGTATGCTATACAGTGGGACCGAGTAAAGGAGCATAGAGCTCTTATGCATTTGCTTTCCTGCATGATAATTTTCTCCTATTGAATCTGCACTTCTCGTACAGAGTTCAAATGTTTCCCCTGGGCATTATGTGCAGATATATTTTCTTTGTAGTCAAAGCAAAACCTCTTTCCACTTGTCCTGTTATTCACATTCCTGGTGGCAATTGAGGCACAGATGAAGTAAGAATGATATATTTTTCAGGAATGTAATAGATGGCCATCTCTTAATACAACAGAGCCTTTTGCTGTAAACACAGGGATGCAAATTAAGACTGGATATGGTGACCACCACCCTGGTATGTTTGGAACACATATTTTCATGCCACTCTCTGTAAACAACATTATACAAAGCAGATTAGAAAGGCATTAAAAATATCAGGACTTAATTTCAACACACACACGAATTCTATTCACTTTAGAATGAACTAGGAAATGAGGTTCTTTGCCTTCTGTAAAGAGGAAAGATGAACGTGCTTGACTTTATGAGAATACAGTGGAGCGCTGAACAGGTGAAGTTGGTTTAAGCAGTGGCAGACATGCAGTGTATGCAATGGAACATCTGGGACCTGGTCAACTGTTGTGTTTGACAGATCAAGCAGGAAGCAACAGGACAGAGTTGGGAAACTGACCCAGCAAGGCCTGGAAGAAGCTTGTTGTTGCTCCTCACTTCTGAATGTTCTCTTGTTCAAACAGCACTGATCTCCACCTCCTGCCAGTCCTCATCTACAGAGCAAAATCAAGGACAGCTAAAGTGTTGTCTTATAAAACTTTATCTGTGCAGTCACTAAAATCCAGCATCACCAGTGATTCTGTCTAGCCTGAATCTACATAATTGCTCAAGAAAACCACTATGGAAGTAAGTTACAGGAGAGCTGCATCCATCTGCATAGTCTGACTATTTCCTTAATTCCTGATGTACTAAAAAGATACACCACAGTTCTGCTGTCTGCATTTCCTATCCCAGCTCAATAGCTTTGGGCAGGCAAGTGAAGTCTTCCATATTGGAGAGTCTGCAAGACTGGGAGATATGCCTTCTCTCGAGTCCATTGCCTTTTTGGTCATTGCAATTGTCTTGACCATCAGTGGGCTCACCTCCAATGGCTTTATTGTGACAACAATTATCATCGAATGGGCCAAATCCAGGAGCCTTGCTGCCAGTGAACAGCTCTTTCTGAGCTTGGGGCTGTCCAATTTCTGGACCGCAGTATTACTATTTCCATTTTTCATAGATGATTTCTTAACGTACAGCTTCTCCAGAAACTTGGTATTGAAAAGACTCTTCCCAGTTGCTGTCTTTGTTGTCATCTGCAGATTCTGGCTCACTGCTTGGCTCTGCATCTTCTATTGTATCAAAATAGTGAACAGCACTCATTCCTGCTTCCTTTGGTGCAAGCTGAGGATATCATGGCTAATACTACGGTTTCTTGTGGGATCTCTAGTTGTCTCTTTTTTTGTTTCCTTGTGGGCAGTGCAGATGGATTCTGTAGATCTCCAAAGCAACACAAGTATCTCAGTGATGACCTACGGAAAGTCACTGAAAGATAGTTCCCATCCTTTCAAAATCTTCTTTTTAGTTTTTGGTTCTTCTTTTCCCTTCCTTACAGTTGTACTTTGCTCCGTCTTGGTTGTTGTCTCACTCTTCATGCATGTCTGTCGGATGACAGGCAAAGAAAATTTTAGGAGTTTGCAAAGAGAAGCTCATATCAAGGCAGCTGGGACAGTGCTTTCCTTGCTACTTCTTTATCTTTCATTTTTTGTGGTACAGACTTTGAGCATGCATATAGATATGTGGCTCAATGCACGAGCCATTGTTTCAGTAGTGATGATGGCATATCCTCCGGCTCAAGCTGCCATTCTGGTGTTGAATAACCCCAAATTAAAGCAAGAATTAATTGTGATGGTTCGAAAAACAAAGCCTTAATTTGTGAGGATCAAAGTTGATGCAGTACTTGTTTCTTTGTTTTTTAATTAAAAATAGAGAAAAGAAAAGAAAAAGAAAAACAAAGAAAAGAAAAATTAAGACATTATTAGCAATTAACATCGCATCTGTTTTGTACAGTTATTTGAAGGCACACAACAGCAATAATCAACTGCAGAGCAAGTTCAAATTCAGATGCCTCAGTTCAAATTACTGGGTATCTATGACTTTGCTTTTATAAATTATATCTCCAGAACCACAACTCCTTCTGTGGTGGCTATGTAAAATATACATTGAAACACACATGCTGTGAATAAATAAACTATATGGCCATAAACTACCATAGCTCATTCACATATTTATTCCTGGCATGCTTGACTTTTGGAAACTGAGAGCAGCCATAGGGGATGAGGTAGGGACAGATAAAGACTGTGATTTGCAAGGAAGAGAACAAGGGCTAAACCTTTGAGGACTAAACTGGAGGTGTTTTTGTCATATATCTAGCCCTAGCCTGTTTGATTTTGGTGACTGGCTTCTACAATATAGTGGGGCTGAGCTAAATGTCCTTTAAATTTCATCATGCCATGGTCTTAATTAAAACCAGTCCCTACTGCATCAGCTATTGAGAGGAAAACATCCAAATGGTAAAAGGCAGGAACGCATGTGTGGGTAAATATCTGATTCAAATACAAGCTGCGGCAAGAACAACAGTTAAAATTTTCTTCCACAAGCTACATCCTCAATCCACTGGATGTTCAATATCTTACTTAAATAAAGGCATCCAATGTAAACTTCAGGAGATACAACACATCCAGTTTAGACTGTAATAGCTCATCCTGCTGAACATGAAGATTCTTCAGGTGGCGTAGACTGATTTTCTGCTCCTTAAGTGCAGTAGAATTTTTGACTGGGCCTTGAGAGTTCAGCCACTGAATAAGAACAACCATCATATGACACCAAGAAATGCAGTGTCTGAACTGATGCCCCCGGTGACAAAAGAACCTGCGGGAAGCCAAACTGTAGTGGTCTGAAAACTAGTTACTGTGGATTTGAAGCTAAGATGTTATAGTATCTATCAATTGCTGTTGAATAACAGAGGCTGACAATGACAAATCCAAAAGCAAGAAGTGGACCAAGTGTTTTGGAAGCCATCATACTTCTGTGTCTTGCTTGTGGTATTTCATAACTAAAAATTCATTACATCTAGCATACAGAAATTACAAACACATTTTTGAATAATTCAATCAAAAACTAAAAGAGTAGGCTAAACTTCCATTTTCCCTGTATATAACATAATATATCCTATAATTGAAAGTTCTTGTGTTACCCATATCTTTGTTTCTGTTTCAGTCTGTCCCATAGTCAGTACACAAATGGAAATGACAGAAAACTCTCTAGAAATTTATTGTAGGGAGGAAATTTTTGAGAAGTACCATTAAATTATTGTAATGCACTCTGTGTAGGACTGCCCTTGCAGAAGACTGAGGCCCTTCTGCAGCTTACTTTCTTGCAATGGTGTCTGATGGGGATTCTGCCAGCAGCTTTGCCAGGAAGAGAGCACAGTGGCAGTGGTCCCCTCCACACTGGACTTGCTCCCTATGGAAGGAAGCATGATGGACATGCCACTTCCTTCCAAGGCGCACAACCAAGTACCTTTCCAGGCTGTGCTGGGTCAGGAAGTGCTGCCATTGCACTTCTTGCCCTTCTGCAGAACAGCTAAGTGCAAGATGGTGGCGCAATCATGGGTCATTGACAGGGAAAACTCATTAATGGTTTAACCTGTAATCATATTGCCTGGAGACAGAAGAGGAGCAGGAACATGATGACATCATGCAGAAATGTCATGGTCCCATCCTTCTCCCATCCCCGTGATGGGATGGGAGGATGCTGAGGAAAAGGCTGCAGAAGCTTCAGCTAGTATAAAATGGAGTGCTGACAGGTATATAATATAAATAGCATATAATGCTGTCATACAAGAATTAAGTCGGCTGCCAGTATGCTTCTGGCCTGAATTCAAGGTGCTTGTGATGACCGATAGAATCACAGAATCCTAAGAGTTGTAAGAAAGTTGTCAGGGCCATCTAGTCTAACCTCCTGCCAGGCAGGAATAGATAATTGAAGCACTCTGGAAAGACTCCCATCCAACCTCTGTTTAAAGAGCTCCAGAGTCCACCACACTCTGAAACAGTCTATTCCATTGTTGAACAGCTTTTACAATAAAGCACTTCTTCCTAATAAATGAAGCCATAGTCTCTAGGGCAGCAGAAAACATTTAAACCTCGAAATAGCTTAAGACCTCAATGCTTGAAGGATTGTCTCTCCTTACATGTACCTGTGTGGGGAATGAGGTCTTCTTGGGGGAACTCCTCTGTTTGGGGGACATGGAAGAAGGCCTTCTCAGATGTGGCACCCCAGTTGTGGAATGCCCTCACCTTGGAGACTTGATGGTCACCAACACTGATTTCATCTAGGTTCCAAGTAAAAACTGTTCAGTGAATCTTTTCTGCCTCATTGCTTTCTCTCAAATACTCATGTGCATAGCTTTAAACTGTTTCACTCTTTTACATATGTGTTAACTCATTAATTATGTTTAATTTTTTTTTTAGTTTATTGACATTATTTTTATTTTTTTAAAAACTGTTTTAAGCTGTCTTAATTTTATTTGCAATCTACTGTGAGGCCTTTTTGATAGACGGTGGAGTAGAATTATATTAATAAATATTAAATAAAGCAAAATATAGTCATGTATAACAAGGGACCTTAGCTTTACCTAATCTATAGAGAGATGGGAGAGGGGAGTTTGGACAAATTTGCAAATAATCAAATCTGCAAAAGTTAAACCTGCAAATGAGGAGGGCAAACTGTATAAATTAAAAAAAATGTAATGAGAAAAATGTAAATAAAAAATATATATACACACACATATGTATATGCTTTGGGTTTTATTAAATAACTTACCTGTTTAGCAAAATCCATCTCAGCTTACTCCATCCATGACCTTTCTATTCATTGTGTTGGATTGTGGTGTGAGAGGAAAGGAACCAGAAAGACAACACAAATCAGCAGGTTGGAATATACACAAATATTTAACAATCGTAAGAAAAAATTTGGAATCAAAAACCTAGAAAAAATTAGGAAGAATACTCAAGTATTTGTAACAGAGAATTTTTGACAAACCTGAGATTTAATAGTCATTTTTTTTAATGGAAGAGAAAAATTACTAGTACATTCAAGTAAGGATATCTAGTGGTTTTTCTACTACATCAACAGACAGGGCATCAACTAACACAAAATTTTTCCTTTTTTTAGTCAGAGTAATGCATACATTGAAAAGTGGAAAAAATCAAGGAGCTTCACTGTGGATAGATTACAAAAACCCCTTTGACAAGGTTGAATCAACCTATTGAACTGAGGAGAGGAGACTGTAGGCAGAAGTGGTGTGTTGCAGAAAAACAAAAGTAATCCCTGAGTTAAAAGTTTTGGTAAAGTCAGGGATTACTAAGAATTCTTTTTAGTGTTGCAATTCTTTTTCTCTTATTTCCATTTTTATTTTCCATATTTTTACACTGTAACTTCAGCTGTGGTTGTGAGTAAATCATACCATACTTTTCTTCCCTACTCATCCTTCTTCGGGCTTTCCATAGTAGCCTTAGTTTTTCTGGGAAGCATCTATTCAGTACTGCCTTACATGTACCCAAACATTTACCTCATGTAGCACTTAAAAACAAAACCAATAAGAGCCAATGAGAACCAAATCACCGTTTCCTTTGATTTTTAGATCTGACAGCTTCTTTGGTTTTACAGGGTTTTTTTACTGAGTTCTTGTTACTTTATCTCAGAGACTACACTTTTCTTTTAAAACTTTGTAGCATCTCTTTCATAGGTACTCAACATTGATCTTTCACAGCTTAAAGGAAAAGGAATGCAGAGCTGGATATGAGTTGGTTATAGTGTTGTGTGGCAGTGCTCTTTAGTAAGTCCTGCTAAGGGGACCTTGCACACAATGTGGCTGATGCTGGTTTAAGATTTGGAAACCAGCAAGAATTGCCACCTGGGTACGGGAAGCTCAGCACCATCCTTGAGATCCAAAATTCCCAGACAAGGCACCTAAGGGACCCCATTAAGATATCCCTGGAAGTGCAGAGGACTGGAGAGGATGAGGCAGACATCATGCCCAACCATGCTGCAGTTGCTGCTTATGGACATAATGATGTCCAGTCAGCCTTCTTAACCCCTTGAGCAAATAATTTGGAAAATAAGGAAGCTCTCTAGATGTTTGGGGATGATTTACTTTGGCATCTTTACCTCTGCAAATTAATTGTGAGTTCTAAAGTTTTTTTCTCTTTCCCCTCCTAATATGATGAGTGGAGTCCATTGTGGAAGACAAAGAGACAGCTCTGAAAATCTTTCTTTAAAACACATTGGTTGGAACACAATTAAAACAGTTGTTTCAGCTCCTTAATTTGTTCTAAGAGATTACTAAGACCTTAATTTTGAGAATAAGCAGACTGTGAGTAATAGCCAGCTTACCTTATCAGTGAGATAAAGCTCAAGGTTACTGCTGTGTTTTAGACAGGAAGAGAAGACTAATTGAACTTTGAATAACTTTAGTGACAATTTCCAGGTGGCAGAGAGCCAAGAGCTGGCTAGAGTGAAAGAGAGATCAAATTGTGGTGAAATGATATAATTATAGCTGGATTTTTTAAAATCTAATTTCCTATTTTCTATTCAGTTGAAACAGTTATCAGATGTCAAAATGATTACAACTAGAAAGCAGGCACAGCTAGCAGATCAAAGAAGAACATCTGTGGACCAACAAAGAGAGATTCAAATAAGATAATTTTGAAAGAAATAAAAAGAGTGAGAGATGACTTCAATCATAGAGTTGGAAGAG